>CM059202.1:20329605-21049750 GCA_030323885.1 Branchipolynoe longqiensis
GCAACATAATTAACCATATGTTAAGAATGTGCATATCTTGATAGAAAAGAAAAAGGGGGACATGGTGCCTAAAATTGATCAATTAAAATTTAAACAACATAACCTAAAAATCGGCAATAGGCCAGGAGGGTGATGTGTAATTACTATTTCCAGTTGACCATATAACTATTAGAACTAATAAAAGTAGAATGGTGGGCAAGGTTCTTACAGAAATGGGTTTAATTACTTGGCATCTATGCTAATTTGAAAAGGCGGATTCAGAAAAGGGAGAGGAGAGAAGAAAAATGGGAAGGACAAACTACTGCAGCCCTTGCTGTACGCAGAAGGTGTTCAGATCGATTGGGCAGCTCACCAGCACCACGCACCAGCATCGACAGGCTCACGGGTCCGACATGCCGCATGCTAATGTATTTTAACGTTGCATTTCCATCGTTAGCTTGCAGACGTAGCTAATGGAGACGAAAACAGTCACCGTCTTCTGTCAAGTTTATTAAGCAATCCAAGATAAACTATCACCAAAAGAGTCCCGTGTCTTCTGTCAAGTTAATTAATCAATCCAAAATAAACTATTACAAAAATAGGCACGGTCGTCTTTCAAGTTAATTAATCAATCTAAAATAAACCATCACTAAGATATATCTATTAACTTAATTAATAAATCCTAAATGAACTATTATTAAAGCAGTCTCCATCGTTCTCCAGGTTAATTAATCAATCTAAAATAAAATATCACTCTCCAGGTTAATTAATCAATCTAAAATAAACTATCACAAATTTAGCAATTCTAACCACTAGTAATAAATTACCAGGCTGATGTTATAAATAAGTAATATTACCTTTTCAGTAATTTCACCATTAACAGTACCGGATACTCACCTATTGCGGATTGATTTCACAATTGGGTACTAAATAAAACCCACCAAGCACAATATCATCATCAACAGACTAATATGGAAAATATTCGGTAGAATATTACATATACATAATATGTACTAAATATGAAAGCATACATTCACAGAAAGTTTCACCAACCCTCTCTCTAACTTGCTTGGCTTTTCTGGTGCCCCCCGCCCTCATTTGGGGCTCCCCACCAGACTACACTACTGATGCTCTCTTTTACTCGCCACTCATATATATATATATTTTTTTTTATATATATATATATATATTTTACCTCGGTAAACAGCCTCAGGCTAGCCTCAGGCTAGGGAGAGGTAAGCACGTCCGGTACCAGCAATTAGCATATACAACTCACGACTGGATAACGTGTCGTTGGCTTGCTCCGGCAAAATTAGTCTACATACAAGCAAATACGCAAGAGTAAGTATAATAAAAAACTGTGGTTAGCTTAATTATGATGCATTACAGCATCAATGTGGAAAGTTTAGACTTTCGTTGGTCCAATTTGGACGAGTTATTTGGTTATAAACAACCAAGGATAGAAACACTTGAGTGGGGTTTCTCGAAGGAACCAAACCGGTCATTAGCGGTTCTGTCAACACCCGGGTCACCGTGTGACTATGGGTAGAGATGTGGGTTTCGCCCTATCTCATGTGGAATTTCTCTCGTACTCTAATAGAGAGTAATGTTGAGAGATGCTCCTGGGTTTCTTTTATAGACTCCCCTAGACAAAACTTTTTCAGGCGTTTCTCCGAGTTTCGTAGCATTTTCTCCAACTTGTTGGCACTAGAATTGCGTGCTATTTATCTGGGCTTACGTAGTTTAGTAAAGATAAATAAATCACAGGTTAGAATACTAACTGATAATACTACTGCCATGGCATATATTCGTAACATGGGTGGAACCAAATCAAAGTCTTGCAATCAGTTATCTAAACTGATTTGGAACTGGGCACAGGCTCAACAAGTCTGGCTGACTGTAGCGCATATTCCAGGGTCACAAAATACACTTGCAGATTATAAAAGTAGAAATTTCCATGACCATTTAGAGTGGTCTCTCTCTACACCTTTGTTTAACTTCGTTTGTGAAAAATGGGGTTCACCTGAAGTTGACTTATTTGCATCACGAAATAATAACAAGTTACCCTGTTATGTTTCTTGGCATCCTGAACCGGATGCTTGGAAAGTAGATGCGTTTGCTATTACCTGGGAAAATAATTATTTTTATATTTTCCCACCATTTAGCATTATCAGCCGAGTAGTGAGAAAAATCGGCTTGGAAGGGACACATGCGATACTGGTGGTGCCCGATTGGGACACGCAACCTTGGCTGCCAGCAGTTTCACAACTGGCAAAAGATCATATACGATTCCCAAGAAAACTCGGGAATCTGACGCACCACGGACCGCTAGTGGTTCACGGCGACGTGTCAACGACGCCCCTATTAGCATTCCTTTTCTAAGGAAGCAGCTACAGCAATTTGGATTGGACAGAATTACTGAGGATAGGATAGTATCGGATGCCTGGAGGCCAGGAACTGTCAAAATGTATACAACCTATTTAAAGAAATGGGGTGTACATTGTTTGTTAATGAAAGTTAAGCCAACAAATCCAAAGATTTCACAAGTAGCTCGGTTTCTTCGTTCTCTAGAGGATGAAGGACTTTCCTTTGGATCGATTAATGCGGCGAGGTGTGCGTTATCAATTATATTACCTAGAATTGATGGCGAAACAGTTGGAAAACATTATGTTATTTGTTATTTACTTCGTTCAATTTATCAAAGGAATCCTCCAAAACCAAAGTATAGTCGGTTTTGGGATGTTTCTATAGTATTTAAGTTGTTTCAGGCTTGGCCTCACAACTCGTGGTTAGATATAAAACAGTTAGGTTTTAAGGTCGCGGTCCTGTTATTGTTAGTAACCGGACACAGAGGACAGACGATTGTTGCTTTATCCTTAACTGGATTAGAAATAGACAAGGAACAAGCTACGTTTGATTTAGAAAAATTGCTTAAATCGAACACGTTAGGTGACCCTTTATCAACGGTTCACTTAGACTGTTTTCCGAATGATCGGAAATTATGTGTTGTGTCGGCCATACGGGCTTATATATACAAGACAAAGGATTTACGTGCATCACAACAACTATTAGTGAGCTTTATAAAGCCACATAAGGCGATTTCACGAGACACACTTGCCAGATGGACAATTACGGTGTTGAAATTGGCTGGAGTGGATACGAGTAAATACTCTTCCCACTCAACTAGAGGAGCCATGGTCTCCAAGGCACGGGTGCTTGGTATTTCTGTGAAAAGAATACTAGCGCATGCAGGCTGGAAGACGGCTAAGTCGTTCGCAAAACATTATAATAAACGACTAGAAAAGCCTACCGGCGTTGCAAAGCGTCTTCTCGCCAACTAACAAGAATAGGTGAGAACAAAAATTTAGAATGTTATAATAATAAGAAAGAATGATATTAAGGATAAAAATGAATTATGTAAAGGTCTCCCTAGCCTGAGGCTAGCCTGAGGCTGTTTACCGAGGTAAAATAGTATAGTTATACGAGTCTTACCTTGGTACAGATGATGGATAACTGTTGTTTTACCGAGGTATAAGCCTCGGATAGATGTGGGCTAGGGCCCTCCCGCCACACCCTGCCACATCTATTCCGTTGGTGTACCTTTTCGGTAAAGTAATAGTATCCATTGTTTGAAAGTCATTTTTATCCTCAATAAGTAGGTTAAGATTGCTGGTACCGGACGTGCTTACCTCTCCCTAGCCCACATCTATCCGAGGCTTATACCTCGGTAAAACAACAGTTATCCATCATCTGTACCAAGGTAAGACTCGTATAACTATACTATTTATATATATATATTTATATTTATATATATATTTATACACACAGTATATGTATATATATATATATATATATATATAATATTGTAGTTGTCTGCACTCACCTCTCAGGCAAGGGGGCATATATACAGGTGGTGTGAATAGGGTAATTGTATCAGGGAGTCTGTGTAGTGTAATGATTAGTATGCTAGCCCCGAAATGGCAAGACGTGAGGGTTCTAATCCTGCTCTAGGCATAATATTTGCCATTTTCACCATCCTACTACACTCACTGTTTGTCATGACCTGGAAATATCTATAATGTATCATATAGGTTTGGTCGTAATGCTTGCATTGCGTTTGATTTGCGGCGAAGGAGTCCACCCCCCCCCCCCCCCCACCCCCTCCTTCCTCCTGTGACCGTTGACCGTTGAGTTAACTAGCACCCCACGCTCCTGGGTCGAGGCGGCCGGTGGCAACACCTCGGGCTTCGGCTCCCGCCTCGCGCGAGACGTCTGTCGCGGGGGCGAGCGGGCCTTGGCACACGTCCCACGCCCCCCCCCCCCCCCGCTCACACCGGAACACCTCGTTGCCGTCGCCACCTACCTGTCTGCCGCCGGCGCCTCGGGCGTCATTCCTCGGGCCGCCCTCCTCCTCGGGTACTACGGGATGCTAAGACAGTCCAGCCTCCTCTCCCCCAGCTCTGAGGGGTGGGGCAGCCCTCACACCATCACCCGCGCCGATGTTGCGGCCGCTCCGGGCGGGCTCTGGGTGACCCTCCAGAGCTCCAAGACGATCTTGGATCCCTCTGGAGCAGTCGCCCTCTTCGTCCCGGCCTCCCCGCGCTCCCGGCTCTGCCCCATCGCCGCCTGGACCGCCTCTGTCGCCCTCGTCTCCGCTGCACCAGCGGATCCAGCCTTCATCATACCCTCGGGCCAGCCGCTGGACCCTCGGACCCTCACAGCCATCCACCGCCCTCTCCGTGTCGGCTCCCGAAACTTTCACCCTCCATAGCCTACGGCGGGGCGCCGCCCAGGCATGCCAGTGCGCAGAAGTGCTCCTGGCAGACATTATGGCCCAGGGCTCCTGGACTTCAGGGGCCAGTACACGCGTACCTCCCCAGCCTTGCCCCCTCTGCAGCCCCTCGCACCCTCTCCTTCCTTTTGGTGGAGGGCTCTTCGGGGCCCCTCCTTCTCCCATGATCCTTCCTGTCATTGTCATTGTCATTGTTCTCTTATGCTTATTACCACTTCACCTATTGCTTTGTATCCTTGTTGTCGCACTTTGAATAAAGCGCTCTTCTTCCACCCCCGCGGTGTTCGAATCTCATAATCTGCCATTGTGGATGCTCAACTCAGTCAGCCATCCCGTCATTTTGCTGCACTCGACGCAAGATATCTTAGACCCCAAAAATACATCTTCTTTCTCAAGCCTTAATTCATACACAACCCTTTTCATAATAGAGCATATTTTAGGGACATGTTTTAAACAAAAACTTGAACAAAAACGCACTTTCCCTCCATTGCACCGCATTCCAATTCTGACAGGTAAAGTGGGCCTATATTGTTGGACAAGTGATATTTTTGACAGAATACTTAAGAAAACAAATAGTATAAATTTGTCAGGTGAATCTTTGGAAGCATGCATGGAAATGCCGAAATATTTATTAATATTATCAGAAGCAATATTAAATAAAGTAGTGATCTGAATTGGTGATCTAGTTCTATTTTAATTGATCAATACTATTTAATAGGTTGTAAAAACCCGGTACTGGAAATTTATTGAACCAAATAAAAACTAATGATAACAAATCTAACAAAATGTACCTGAGAAATGGAATGTCTTTGTTTTTGGGGATTTAGTAATTTAGTTTGAAGTAACTGTGATTTCAAATGTCCCCCGTCCTGATGACCTTAGATGTTGCTAGGACGTAAAACAACAACAAACAAACAAATCAAATGTCTATCTTGGGAGATATCTGAAGTGTAAACATGCCAAATTAATCTTTAGCGTGCTTGTCAAAACTCTGACCCCATATGATTCAGCAATAATGGAGCAGTCACACTACGACGTGTATTCCGGCGTGCCGCCAACACGCTTAAATATATTCAACGCGTCGAGAAACGTACAACTTTTCGGCGTGTTTTGAGAAAACTTGACGTGTTGGGAGCGTGTTGCTGGCGCGTTGTTGGTGGAAAAAAAAAAACAATGCCGCTTGACCCAATTTCGCGCGGTTCCCACGGGGGTTGCCAGCATGTTGTCAACGTGTTGCGGACGTGTTGTCGGCGCATTGCCGGCGCGTTATCAGCGCATTGTGTGCACGGGAAAGGCGTTTGACGAACGGGTGTCAGAATTGGGTGCTTTGGTAATGGGGCTGTCACACTACGACGCTTCTCGCCAGCGTGCCACCAGCGCGCAAAATAACTTCTACGCGTCGAGAAACGTCCAACTTTTCGGCGGTTTGGGGAAAAAGTTTGGCGTCAGCGCGGCGCGTTATACGTGCGCGGCCAACGGGTGTCGACGCGTTAGGAAAAAAATAAAAAAAGTTTGGCGTGACATGCTCATATCAGATTAGATGTTGGTAGGACGTAAAACAAGAAAGCAACCATTTAGCGCAACATGTGGAGACGATCCGCCCACGCGCGCGGCGTCTGCCTAGCGTTCCCATAACGTTATTCCAGCGACGTCGACGTCCTTCTGACGTCGGCATAATATTGGAACCCGCGCGTTGACCCGCGCTATCGGTCGTTGTTTTTTTTTGACATGTTGAAAACATTCAGCGACCAATAACGCGCGCCGACGTTGTCCGCCGACCATCAACGTCCAGAATAATGTACCGACGTGTACCGACGCGCGCCTAACGCGTGCGTAACGCTTCCCGACGTTTCCCTAATTTTCATCCAAAATCACCACACGTCGACCGGTCGCCGGTGAGAAGCGTCGTAGTGTGACAGCCCCATAAGGCCATAGAAGTAAATCTATATCATTATATACTCAAACCCATAACGCTGACGACGCGTTCACAGAATGCCGGCGCACCGCCGCGGACGCGCCAGCAATACGTCGACATGCGCCAGCAACACGTCGAGACCCGCCAGCAACACGTCGAAACGCGCCAGCAGCACGTCCACATGCGCCAGCAACACGTTACCGACGCGTTGTTGCACCGGTGGCATTTGTGGGAAATTTCCAGGACTTTTTTCAACGTGCTACGAGCGGGCCGCCAACGCGCTGGTAACGCGTTTCGATGGTCTGCTAACGCGCCCGTAACGCGTAACGCAACACGTCAGCCAGTGCCGAAAGTTTTGTGCAAGCACAAAACTTTCGGGGCTGGGCGACGCGCGCCGACGCGTTGTATCAAAGCGACCTGTCAATCATAGTGTACCGACGTGTACCGACGCGCAGGCAACGCATTGCTAACGCGTTGCCGGCGCGTTCCGACGGGTTCCGACGTTTCAACCAAAAACACAACACGTTGGCATGAGTTGTCCAACGCCGGGCCAACACGTTGTAGTGTGACTGCTCCATAACATGTTATAAACATTAAATAGAATATCATGCCATTCTATGCAGCAACAAATGCTTAAAGTTGCATGGTCCGATGAAATATTAATTTGTCAAAATCAAAACATCTATCTATATTTGATTATATATATTCAGCTTAACTAATGATTTGGGACAGCATATATAAAATAATCAATGATTTACTATGGACAACTACTTTGAGAAAGCCATCACACAGGGAAGGCATTAACCAATTAGGTCAATCTCATGGCATCATTAGCCTTGACCCTCATTCCAAGTATCTAGTCAGGTTCCAGGATGTCCAGTGGTAGTATTGCTGGCACCATAATAATAATCATAATAATAATAATAATGATGTAATGGTATATTTCAGCATTGACAGCCGAGCCGCTTATACGGCTGTGAAATCGCTAAGTCTGTCACTTAATTATCAGAATAATATGTGATATTCCTGATTCCCATGACTATTAAAATAATATATATAAGGACTTAATCCAATTGTTTGATATTAAATAGCATATTTTGGGCAGTTTACTTGAATATTTCAGTTGAATTTAATTTAGAACCTCAGAACCAGTATCATTAGTTGCTATGTATGTCAACAAGTTGAGCCCGGTTGCCAGGCAATTTAAAACAAATTGCCAGTTATCTAGCACCAGGGTAACTTTTTGGTTTTTGAATACTTTTCTGAAATTTAAGATACAATATATCATTTGTGTGGTCAAAAATATTAATTACAGCAATGTTGATAGCTAGATCGAATGGTTGGACAGCTAACTGGTTTTATTTGATAGATTTATTCCGAAGAGAACTAGAAAAGACATGGAAGAACGCAGGAAATGGGGTGGGGACCAGGACATTGGCCTCTCATGATCGTTTTCGTCATTTTTCTTTTAAATTTATTATTTTTGGCATTAATGTTGCTTTTAATTCAAAATTAGGGTTTATTTTTTATTCATGGATATATATATATATATATATATATATATATATATATATATATATATATATATATATATATATATATATATATATATATTCAGGTGTTTTGGGGCTTTTAAATTAAGACTGGAATTTAAATTAACACAATATCATTTAAATTAATAATATGTTTGTTTGTTTGTTTGTTGTTGTTTTACGTCCTAGCAACATCTAAGGTCATATCAGATATATGTTATTACGTAGTCAAACCTGTTACTGCTGAATCCTATGGAGTTAGAGTTTTGGCAAGCCCGCTCAAATTAATTTGGCATGGGGTTCCGTTTAAGATAGCTCCTCGGTTATTCATTGTGAACCAACGTTACTTCAAACATAAAGAAAGTAGATTATAACGATCAATCTAATATATGTATCCCAGAAAATGGCAGACACTCAAAATCATTGGACTATGTTCTGCTAAGTGTACATTATTATTATCGTTATTATTATTAAGTTGTGTACCGTTCCGTAGGATTGGCTCCTGCTAGTGATGTTGTTCTGCTAACTGTAAATTATTATTATTACTTGCTGTTATCATCATGCTGTCGGTCGCGATGCGACAAAGATTGCTTTCATTACTTGACTGCCGCTCTCCTACATTTCATGAAAGCTGCCTGCAAAAGTGTTGACGTGCTGCTGGCTTTTGCAAGTTACCAGGGAGCAAATAGAGGTCTCACACTGGCAAGAACATGTCCAGACAGGCGCAAAACTATTTGTCCCTGCAGTGGCTGGTCGGGAGATGTTGGGAGTTCCATACATCAACTGCCCTTAATGCTGCCACAGTGACATGATTTTCTGTTTAGGGTTTGCTCCCTTAGCCTTCAGTTCTGTCAAGAACCTGTACCACAAGGCAGTGGTTTAGAACTCTGCAGGGCAGGGGCGACAAACTCCTTGAGGTATTGCTATACCTGCATACCCACCATTCCTTAAGGGCTGTCACATTACGACGCATCGCGCGAACGTACGCCGACATATGTGATTTTTGCCAACTTCGTCGGGATACGTCATTATAAGTTACGCGTGCGTTAGGCGCTGGTTGGCATACGTCAATGTCCAAAGGGGTGAGGATATAAATTAACGGGTTATTCTGTATTTGCTGTCCCAAATCATTAGCTAATACACCAGTATCTAAGTTGGATATATATAAGTAGTTGTTTTAATTTTGACAAAATTATATTTCATGGGACCTTGCAACATTAATCAACTGATGTACAAAAAAACGTACACACAAAAAAACTTGAGTATTTTCAGATTTTCAGTCTAACATTGTCCCGTCTCAGTTGGAAATATGACATCAAATGTAGGTATGTGGTTTGATTTTGACAAAAAAAGACCATGCAGCTCTAAAACATGGTTCGAATTCATGGGTTCAAATCCCATTACCTAGGTCAGCCCACATCACATCACATGCCAAAAAACAAATGATGGTGCAATGGGGTCATCACGAGAACATGCTAGGTGACCAGGCTATTTTTTTATTTAGGTCATTCCACATCACGTGGTCATCGCGAGATGTCAATTCACACTATAGACTACATCACGGTTCCAGCGGCGCGGTGCATTGTGGGATGCATCAGAGCAAAACATACCCCCCAAAAGCATGTGGCACATGCTAATACACTGGATGCAGCTATGAAATGTGCTAGTTTCAGATCATCTCAGCACTTGTTTGAAGCATAGAATACCAGCTAAACAAATATAAAATAATAAATTAAGATATTAATCTTTTATACAGCATTGCATTTATATCAATATAATCAGCACATCTTATGCCATGTGCATTTAGATTTAGAAAGATCTAGGCATTCAGACTAGTGTTAGAGCCATAGCCAGAGTACTCAATGCATTGTCAATGGCAGTGAGCAATCTCCTTACAGAAAAAGTAAAATATTGATAAAACCACACCACCTAGAGACAAACCGCTTGGAACACATATAGAAAACATGTTTATCAAAAAGATTATATTAAATTCATATGGTTAGGGTTTTGGATTTCTATTAATTTTGAATAAAACTGACGTTTGTCACTGCGCGTATAGGCAAACTCAATGGCCGTACGCCTTTGCTTTGCTCCCAACGCCGTTTTCAGCGCATGCGCAGTCGGAACCGTGATCTAGTTTATTCACCCTGGGCGTAATCGATTAATCAACTTGGGTCACCCGAGCCATTTTTTGGCGCATGCGCACATCCTACAGACTCGGTTCGAATAATCGAATACGCTTCTCCGCGCTCGGGAGGAATTTTTTTTTTTTTTAAACCCGATAAAACTACAGCAAAATAGGATTTAAAGTATTTTATGATGGCCTGGTTTAGCTATATTTCCATTTCATTAATCTAAGTTATTCTTTTTTAAAAACATGTATGACTGGTACTGGTAGCTGTTATTCTGCAGGACGGTACCAGCACAAATGTGACATCATCGCTCGTAGCCAACCCCAGCTATGAGGTGGGTTACTTGGGTCGGATCGTTTTGCACACGGCACGTGTATTTGTCGACTCTACTCGCAGTGTTCGATTTGAAATTCTGACGACTCGGGTGACCAGAGTCGCCTGGGTCGTGTTAATCGATTACGGCCCGAATTGATGCACGACCTAATTAGGCATCACAACGAGGCTGAATAAGCGGTTTTTTTGGGGGGGGGGGTCCATTAGTTGTTTAAGCAGGGGAAATTTCAGTCATAGACGACTGGTCTTCCTCATTCCACTGCTGGTCGATAGAAAGCCCGAGGCTACACTTTTACCGACCCAAGGGATTTTTAACCTCCCACACCATTGGTATTGGAAATGGCCATAAGACACCACTGTGTGCTGATGTGTATGAGCTACTACATAAATTAAAGGAGTACAATTTGAAGAGGTTGGGTTATATGGAAGTATACTAAACTAGTGATCAGAAGTGGGATTTAAATTTCCTTTTACTACCAGCTACAGTATTACCATGTACAGCTACCAACTACAGAATTACCATGTATACAAAACAGCTTTGAGTGCCTAGTACTATGGACATTACTGCATGAGAGCACCATGCACACACAAAACACACCAAGTATGCACACGAAAGGAGATACAAGAGCATATATATAATTTTTTAAATAAAGATACAAATTCTCAGCCCAGATCAACACTCAACACTCACTAAGATAAACAAATAAATATGTCAATACAACAGTCACCAATATTTACACACATGGGGGTTGGCGGGTCCTTGGGTGTTGGGGGGGAGGGTTGCGTGCATGGGAGAGCGATTGCGAGGACTCAGGTTTGGTGGTTGATGGGCCACCTACTTTTACTGCACTTCCTCTGACAGAACTGAAGGGCCAACCAGGCTTCAAGATTGGCCATCTAAACATACAAAGTCTCCCCAACAAGATTGACCAACTAAGGATAGACCTACCTGAGTCAGGATTTGATGTCTTCACAATATCGGAAACATGGCTCAACAGTCACATGGAAGATAGACTAGCCAGCGTACCAGGCTACCAATTCATGAGAGCCGACAGAAAAACAAAGCGACCAGATGGTCAAACCAAACAAGGAGGTGGACTGGGAATTTATTCAAAAAATGAGCTACATACTGATACATCAAAATATGAGGACCTTAACCTCTCCAACTGCAACATCGAACTACAATGGGCAATTGTAATCAGACCTCACACCAAGAGTATACTCATCGGCAACAACAACGTGGAATTTGTCATGGCAATCCAAACGAAGGAATTGACCTTCTAAACGAATCCATGAGACAAATAACCGACATGGACAAATATGAGATACTCATACTAGGAGACTTTAATGTGGAATACAATGAAAAGAAACAGACTCTGTGGGGAACAATGAAACAATTTGCTGCAGATCATGAGCTCCAGCAAATGATACACAAACCAACCAGGATAACCAGAACCTCTGACAAAACAATAGACCTAGCATTCACCAATATTAAGCACTGCACAAATGCAGGAGTTATCAATTATAATATAAGTGACCATAAACCAATATACATACTAAAAAAGAAAATAAGGAATGACAAGAGATCTGCCACCTACTGGGGACGCTCATACCAAAACTGTGACCAGAGAGAATTGGAAAACTCACTGCAGGAATTCAACTAAAGAGAGCTCCTAGTGGAACAAGACAAATGCTGGGAAATGCTTAACACAACAATAACAAAAGCAGCTGACATGCATTGTCCCCTCGTAGAGCTCACTATTAGAACTAACACAGCTGGGTACCTTAATGAAGAACTAACAGAACTACAACAAGACAGAGACTACTTCAGACACAAATTTGAAATATCAAAAGACCCTGGTGATGAGTTCATAACCAAATGTATGACCAGGAAAACAAGAAATGAAGTCAGAAAAGCCAAAGCAAGATTCATCCAAGACCAACTATACAAACATCGAAACAATGCCAAAAAATGCTGGCATGTACTCAAACAGATTGAACCAGAAAACCAGCCCAAAATTAGTAGCCTTTCCAATGAAGAATCTGGCAACGTGATACCTGATAACCTACTTACTGAAGAAATCAATAATTATTTCATCGAGATACGAGAAAGGTTAGCCAGTAAATTTAACCAAGGAAGAGCCCAACAAAAATGTTACCAAGCCAAACTAAATAACCACAACTATGATCTCCAAGAAACATCTTGTGATGAAATCCTAGAAAGAACAAATCAAATATCATCCTATAAATCGTCTGGTATAAAAGACATCAGCCTTGATAAAGATGGCAATAACAACACTAATTAAGGAATTCACACATATGTACAACTTAATAATTAAAACAGGCATCTTCCCCGATGCATGGAAAGTAGCTACAGTCATCCCAATCCCCAAGACCAATAACCCAAGATACTGCAGTGAACTGCGACCAATTTCAATCCTCCCACTTCCAGGAAAGATTATTGAACAGATTATACATGACCAAATTAAAGCATTCCTTGAATCATCCAACTATCTGACCTACAGGCAAAAAGGATTTAGGACAAACAAATCCACAACAGGGGCTCTGGCATCTCTACTGGATGGTCTTTTGGGCAACATGGATAAAGGTGAACTAACAATCACTGTCTTCCTTGATTTCAAGAAGGCATTTGATACAATTGACCACGAGATCCTGATGCAGAAAGTAGTAAGAGCTGGATTAGGCAACAAAGCACATCAGTTCTTCACAAATTACCTAAAGAACAGGATGCAGTGCACAAAACTAAACAACAATGAGTCCACCACCCGTAGGGTCAAAACCGGCGTGCCACAGGGCTCCACCCTAGGACCCCTGCTATTCTTAATCTTTATTAATGACCTACCACTAGTATCTGAAAGAGCAACATTTACATTATTTGCTGATGATGCAGCACTCACAGTACACAATAGAGATATTGTCGCAGCTGCAGCCCAGACAGACATGGTGCTAGATAAGGTGAAAACATGGTGCTATGAAAATAAAGTAACAGTAAATAGTGCCAAGACAGAATATGTGATCTATGGGACGAAAATGAGAAAATCAAGAGCCCCTCAAATCCAACTAAATATGGGTGGAAACTTACTTCGTGAAATGGACTCCTACAAATACCTGGGCACAACTCTTGACTCCACTCTAAATGGGAATCGACAATTGGCGAGACTGAATCAAACACTGGCACTAAAACTGACAACTTTTAGGAAATTCATAAGTGAAAACACTGCACTACTCCTGTACAAGACTACAATATTGCCTGTTATAGATTACAATGACATCATATATGAGCTCTTAACAAAACAACAAAAGATCAAACTGCAAAGAATTCAGAACCGAGCACTGAGAACAGTTTACCAAGGCAAGACACTCAGTGTGGCTGAACTGCACAAGAAAGCAAAATTGGATACTCTCTCAAAACGAAGGGACCTACACCTGATGGCACTAATGCACAAATGCGCAAAAGTCGAAAAATTCATTGACTGCACAAATAGAATAACAAGAAGAGGAGCCTCCACTCTGCTCAATGTACCACACCTTTCAACAAATAAATATCTCGGAGCACCAATCTACAAAGGTAGTGTCATGTGGAATGACCTCCCTATCAGAGTCAGAGAATACTTGCCTTCAAAAATGCATGTAGAGCCCACCTGGTTATTCAGGCCCTTAAATGACTACTGCAGTAATTATTTGCAAAGCCCTGAGCTCCTGCCACCCCGCATCCTCGCTTGCTCTCCGGTGCGGTTTCCCCCCGTACCACCCACCCCAATGGGCCCCCCTCCCCTGCCACCACCCTTAACCATCATGAACAAACCATCAACACACCGAACATCCTACACAACTATCAATCTGTTTAAACACATTGAACATTATATAAGACAGACAAAATGTCTTGTCAACTCTGAACTTAACTTGTTTTATAAGAGAAAAAATGTAACCCACAACGATTATTTGAGTTCCCGAGAGTATGCACCTTCTACTCGGTGCTGCTCCCCATTTCTGCATGAACTACAGTGACTGGTGCTGTACATTATACAGCAGGAGCCACTCCCTTAATTCTACAGGATCGGTGCTGTAACTAATACAGCACTGATCAAACTTAGATTATTGAGACTGTCAATTCTAATAGTAAGATGGCCGGAAGACCAGTGCCCCAGCACTGACAAATGTCATGTTCAGATGAATAAATACTCTACCAAAAAAAAAAGAAGAAATTAACTTTTGAAACTATCATAATCATCTTTGCTTACCTTTTTTCTATTTATTGGTCAATTTTCATGAAGATTGAGTGATGATCAGATTCATTTCAGTAGGCAATGTTAACAAAGTCACTCACCTTGACTGCCAATCTTTTCTTAAATTCAAAATTGCATAACTTTCTTAATATAGATATATTTAAACAAATTATTTTAACCCTTTTAAAGCTTTGATTAATTTGTAATTACTAAGACTAATTGTTTAACTGTGTTGCACAGATAGCTACGCTGCATTACATGATACCACCATAACTATGCAGACTTGAAGTTGACAGTCACATTGTAGTTAAAGAATGGGAAAAATGACCATGCAAGGGTCACCCAATCTTCGTGAAGATTGGCCAATAGATAGAAAACAGGTATGCAAAGATGAATATGTTACTTTAAAAAATGAATACCCTCAAATTTGAGACGCAGACGCGTAAGTGCCCTTGGTCTGGTTTCAACATGGCCATGGCGTGAATAGGGTGAATTCACACGTGACCTAATTCGGCATCAGAACGAGTCTGAGTACGCGTCGGTATTGGAAATGGCCATAGGACACTGCTGTATGACAATGTGTATGAACTACTACAGAAATTGAAGGAGTTAAATTTGAAGATATTCACTTTTGAAACTATCGATTTTGAAACTACCATATTCATTTTTGCATACCTTTTTTCTATTTATTGGTCAATTTTCATGAAGATTGAGTAATGATGAGATGCATTTCAGTAGGCAATGCCAACAAAGTCGCTCACCATGGCTGCCAATCTTTTCTTAAATTCAAAATTGCATAAATTTCTTAATATATATATATATTTAAAAAAAAATTGTTTAACCCTTTTAAAGCTTTCATTAATTTGTAATTACTAAGACTACTTGCTTAACTGTGCTGCACAGATAACCATGCTGAGAGTGCCATAACTATGCAGAATTGAAGTTGACCAGTCACATTGTAGTTAAAGAATGGGAAAATCACCATGCAAGGGTCACCCAATCTTCGTGAAAATTGTCCAATAGATAGAAAACAGGTATGCAAAGATGAATATGGTAGTTTCAAAAATGAATACCCTCAAATTTGAGTGATTTTGAGAGGTATTGGTCGACAAAAAAGTATTCACATTACTTTTCATACAGCAGTGCCTTGCAGACACGCATGTGGCCTCAGTCTGGTTTCAACATGGCCGCGGCGTGAATAGTGTGAATACCTGTCATAGGGAGAGGACTTTTGGAAAGCTTGTCAAAAGTATTTTGGTATCTTTCAGCTCAAATTGCTTCAAAACTAAGCCATGTTTCATCAAAATGACGCCGGACTAATAATTAGTTGGTCATAACGATCAATTTGATATATTTATCTAAAAAATAAGAAAATAATTCAAACATGATCGGACTATGGAACTTTAATAAGTGCACCTAGCATCTAAGTTGGGTGTGTAAATCTAGATATAGATATAAGTGTTTTGCTTTAGAATATGTTATAACTTATGCTTTTATTGGACTATGTACCTTTGACATGCCCCGATATGTGACAGTTTGCACTAACACGGTCATAGCGGATACTGGCTAATAGGTCCTTGTCCTATCCCATTAATGCTGAGCGCCATTATAGGTTGCAACAAGTATTAATTTTATAAGTCAATGGTTTAACCAGACCACGATTCGAACTCCTGACGTTCCACACGAGAAGCTTACGCTCTACCGATTCGGCCACCGCGTGCGGTGTTACGGCGGTGCTCTGCAAACTCGTGAGGTTGGTCAATAGCAGCTCGCACGTCGCGCAGGCATGCCCAGACCGAGGAAGACCAGTATATGCTAATGAGATGACGTCACCGTCAATCATGTGACGGGGGAGGGCATGAGTTCTAATTGACGGGCGCCATTTTGACGAAGACTGACACTGTCGACTTGTCGGGTAAGCTGCCATTCACATCTCAATCTGAGCTCGGATAGGGCTAGGTGTAGGTCGGGTGGGAAAACAGGAGAATTCTCCCAGAAAAAAGACCCCACGCGTGTAAGCAGGCAGCAGCAGTCACTGACCCGCCGGCAGATGATCACAGGGTGGCGCATTTACAGACAAGAGATTTTAAGGTGGCTGGCCGGCAGGGCAGTGGAGGATGCTGGGTCCGGTTTTGTTGTCGGGTATTGGTTTTTGTTCTGATGTAGGGTTAGGAAGGGGGCAGTTTTGGAGACTGGGGAGAGAGGGGCGGTCTTTCTCTTTGCTCTTTGTGTTTGGTGTGTGCTATGGCGGTGCTGATGGGAAAAGAAGAGTATATATATTAGCTGGAGTACTGGTTCCACGCCCCTTCCCTCTCCTCTTCTTCCCCTTCCTCCCCGCCGTCCCTGTCCCCGGTCTCCCCGGGGGCTCCTCCCCAGCCACCTCCCTCCGGTAGGGGCTTCCCCTCCGCTCCCACTCCCTTGTAGTTGTAGGGGGCTACCTCCCCTAACAACCACCCCTCCCCCTTGTAAGGGGGCTGCATCCGCATTGTATGGAGACATCCTTCCCACAGGTTTAGGACTAGGAGTAGTCCCATCTCTTCAGGGGAAGTGTTTTCTTTTTCCTTTGCCAACAAAAGTTTTATTTAAACTTGATCCTTCCATACAATTAGTGTAGACTCTAGTGCTAGACTAGTAGAAGTAACACCAGTATTGTGACTATCTTATAGTTATAGTAGCCTAAAGTAGGGCGATTATTCCTAGTCTACTCGTAGGTATGCAGGTATTGCAATACCTCAGGGAGTTTGACGCCCCTGCCCTGCAGAGTTGTAAACCACTGCCTTGTGGTACAGGTTCTTGACAGAACCGAAGGCTAAGGGAGCAAACCCTAAACAGAAAACCATGTCACTGTGACAGCATTAAGGGCGGTTGATATATGGAACTCTCAACATCTCCCGACCAGCCACTGCAGGGACAAATAGTTTTGCGCCTGTCTGGACATGTTCTTGCCAGTGTGAAACCTCTATTTGCTCCCCGAGAGAGTGCGGCTTGTAACTTGCAAAAGCCAGCAGCCCTTCAACACTTTTGCAGGCAGCTTTCATGAAATGTACAACCGCACAAAACACCATACCGGGGAGTGGCAGTCAAGTAATGAAAGCAGTCTTTGTCGCATCGCGACCGACAGCATGATGATGATGATGACTCGTAGACGTAGTAATAAGAATAGTGATAATTAATAATTAATTAATTAAATAGGAAAAAAGGTTGTTATTTTCTTGAAACTATGCTAAATCACTGAAGTCGGTAAGATTATACGTGATACATTTAATGTTACCATGCTGTACATATTTACTGTCTCGTCTGGAACAATGCCTAGCTGGGATAAATGTATATGATATAATGGATATTGTATATAATTTAATATAAAATTTGTCATGTATATAATGACCTATATTATATTATTATATATATATATATACGTGATATATCCCAGCCATCAAATTTATATATCTGTATCTTGTATATAAAAAATATATTTATTTTAAATGTCTTTGTAAATCATTGCTCTGAACTCTAAATCATGTGCATGGAGACGAGGTGGCGGAATGTAGAGACTATTGGGTGTGGGAGTCTAGTTGTGAACTTGTGTGTTGAGATTGCTGTGGTGGTGATGGTGGTGACAGCAAATTACGGATAGCTCGGCTGCCTTCACTAAGACCGGGTCGCTGGCTCTATTGTTGCCGGGCTGTGTGCGAGGAGAGCCCGGGGCGGGGAGAGAGACGAAGCCCGGGGCCGGGTCAGGCCTAAGCAGCACAACACATGCAGCCAGGGCTAGGCCTAAGCAGCACAGCATATATAATACAGGCACTGACACTGTCACAAGTAGAACATGGTGTGTTGGATTCGGGGTGGTGGCCTAGTTCTCCGGCTACCGGGATGGGAACACACCCTTGTCCGTGACATGAGAGAAATGAGGCCATGGCATGGGCATGTGACAGGAGGGTGGTGTGTGTGTGTGAGTAGGGATAGTTGGTGTGTCCAAATAAAAAGCAGGTATAGATCTAATGGCTGAACGGTAAGAAGAGAACTGGGCTTAGCCTTAGTCGCCCTGGTCTGGTCTATTAGATAGAAAAGATCTAGGTAATATAGAATAGCGGCCCTACTATAGACCTAAGATTAGGTACTCCAAATTGAATTTGTCTTTTTATGAAGTTAATTTGCAACTGGGACAGTTGGAATGCTCTTATCAATCTGATCACAAATATATATAATAATGGAAAATTGGTCTATTAGTCCCTGAGTTATGAATATTTGAATATTTAATTTTTGCCCTTAATTTCACACACATTTTTATTGATTCTGCAAATGCTTAAATCCTGATGTTTGAAGCTGCCTTCTGATGGCAAATTACATTTTAATCACGTCATTATTCTTTTAACTTATTATTTCTAGTACAAATTATAATCTCAATTTTTTCAGACCTTGAAACTAAATATTTGGTGAGCCGTTTGGCATCAAACATGCCAAATCATGTGATTTTCACTAACTGTCCATGATCAAATCTTTAGAAAATTAAAATATCTCTGGTTCTATTTGAGACATTGACTTGATTTTTGTATCAACAAATTAAAATATCTCTGGTTCTATTTGAGATATTGACTTGATTTTTGTATCAAAATGATCAGAATTCAAATATCTATAATGTGATTAAACAATGTCTTTAAGCTATATATATCCACATTTTTAAAATCTCAAAAATTTGATTGCTCTAATTAGCATACCCATTCTATGGTTAAGTCCAAGCTGCTGAGAGTGAGTGTACAATGATGGTTAACAATCTACACAGATTTGTAGAGAAATAATTTTTCTATGAAATATTATATTTTTCACAAAGAATATTTAGTGAAATCATGTTTTACAATCGTTTCAAAGTTTTCAAACCTCAATTTTTCAAATTTTTACCACCTGAAGTCAGGCGTCATGGAAATGAAACTAAAGCTAGTGATCTCTACTTTACTTTGACAGTAGTTATTTTTAGCTCTCATGCACTCACTCACAGCAGACAACGTTCAAAGAGGGGTAGTGTGCTGAGAGGAAGTCTCCTATTTTTCCCAATGGCCAGTCAACATCAGCAACCAGTGTTATGTTTTGGAGTACCTACTAATACTATAGTAATCAGATAGATATTGGAAACTACTCTATTATGATTTAATTCTCTCACCGTTCTGTTAACTATAAATGATCTATAGAAATAAATCATTTCAGATCAGGGTCATTCTTCAAAACTGGCTACTACAAATTTTGTTTCCATGGTATGATAGTGATATAAATAAAAAGATTTTATAGCAAGTCAAATAATTATTGTTGTCTCTGTCTGTTAAGTATGTTAGCAATACATGTTTTTAATATATCCCACAAAATGTATCAAAAGTATATTGTATGATTTTGTGTTAAAGTGAAAATTTACACATCGGCATGCGACCCAAACTTTTTTTCAACTTGTTTCTTGTAAGACATGACCTTGTTTGCTTAACAAAGTGAAATTTTTTTTTTAACTGACATGCACAACATGTAAAATTTTATATGAACATTGATTCTGCTATTATTTGGAAGGCTTTCACCTTTGGTTTCCATGTCACACTTTAGTGTCTTGTTTCACAGATACCTGGTGAGTTCCTTGCTTCAAATTTGATGAAAATGTTGTACATTTTGCATATGTCAAATTAATCATGGTTGAGGGATTCGTGGTAGAATATTTTCTTCTTTTTAGCAAAGAAAACCCTACTTCCCATACTTTTGTTGCCACCTACAGCAGAAAACACTATTTCTTTTATACCTTAATTGCAGATCTCGGCCTTATATAAAATAAAAGTTAGTCTAATTGTTGTGTAAATCTAGGTCAGGACTCGCCCTTATATATAATAGAGGCTATGCTAGACATTACCTAGATATAGGTCACGACTGTCCTTATAGAAATTAGAATATAGGCTATGCTAGACATCACATAGATCTAGGTCAGGACTTGTTCTTATATAAGAATCGACGCTATATTACTATTATACATCACCGTGATCTAGATCAGGGGAGCGGGACGTAGCTCAGGCGGTAGAGTGTCCACCTGTGAAGGTGTGGGTCATCCGATCGATCCTGCTCAGTTGACCCATTTGCAGTTTGGGCTATTTTCCGTTCCAACCAGTGGCCCACAACTGGTTCACCAAAGGCTGTGGTATATGTTGTCTGTCTGTGGGATGGTGCACATAAAAGACCCCGACTCGTACTCATATAGAATAGAGGCTAGACAACTTATTGCTTACATCTAGGTCAGGACACATTCTTATACTAAGTTATAGAGAATAGAACTGGAAGGTAGACTAGACATTGCCTAGATTTAGGTCAGGACACGTTCTATTTTAGAACAGAAACTAGATCCAGGTCTGGGATAACCCTCATATAGAATAGAGGCTAGGCTGCCTAGATCTAAGTCTGAACTTTACGGGATGTCCGAATGTATTGAGCACCCACTTGCTGTGTAGCAGATCATATGATATCATATGCATGTGTCAAACCACTGCTTTGGGTTGCCTAGCATGCTGCTCCACATTCAGGGATGAAAGATCTCCGCGGATTTCCGGGATTTTTCAATCCCGCAGCACCATCAGCGTATACTAATTATTATTATTATTATTATTATTATTATTATTATCCTCTTCTTTGATGGTGCTGATGCCGGAGCACTATCAGCGTACACTACTAATATTAATAAATGCTCCAAGTGTTGCAGCACTATCAGCGTACACTACTAATACATGCTTCAAACGGTGCAGCACTTTCAGCATATTCCAATATATTTAAAACCCGACTTCCGGGAATTTTCTGCGATTCCCTGACAATGTTAAACCTATGGGAGAATATCAGCATTTCCGCTTTTTTCCCCGGAGACCACTTTCATCCCTGCACATTACTAAGAAAGGTATACCCCAGTCACACTACGGCCAGCGTTCGCTTGCGACCACCTTATGACCAAAATGGCGCTGGCCGCCCTGCTACCGACTCGCTACATTGAATCCAAGAATCGGTCAGTGAGTGGTTGCCAATGTTTAGGGAGATTTCTCAATGACCAGTTGGTAACTGGTCACCAACCAAAATTCTGATGTTCCTGGTGCAGCAGTTGCTGAGCGGTCGCCAATGTTTAGTGGGGTTGGTCAGCAACCAAAATTCTCACGTTCCTGGTGCCTCGCTCGCTGAGTGGTCACCAACCTCTCATGACCACTTGCCAACTGCACAGGTCGCAAGGAGGTTGCAAGTGCAGCAGCTGCAACCTCCTTACGACCAAAATTTTCCAAAATGGTCATTTGGTGGTTGGTGAACACTCACCGACCAGTTGTATGGTGGTCGCTAATCGATCGCAAGCAAATGCAGGCCAGGTGTGACTTGGGATATAAGGTAGGGCAAGGAGCAGTGGAATGAAGAAGGCAAACTGACAGAATAAATTCTACTTATGGGAGGTGGGGACGGATCAGAGTACAGAAAGCTGAAATCAATATCTATCCATATATATTTGGATGTTGGGAGTTTTTACGTGCTGGCAACATCTGAGGTCATATAAGGATGGGTACTGAACTTGTGACAGTACATACTTTGTAGTACTACCCCACTGCGAGACCAGGCTGCCAGCACCATGACCTGATATCCCACTCAGTCACATTATCCTGATATTGAGGCAACCTTGCCCTATCCTAATAATGTCGAGTGCCTTACGGTAGTTGTTCTGCTTGCTATGTATTACAACTGTTACAGTAGTGCTGCTATATATTAGCACAGTTTATGGTAGATGGTGCTGCTATATATTACAATCTTTATGGTAGTTAGTTCTGCTATATATTATCACAGTTTACGGTAGATGGTGCTGCTATATATTACAACCTTTATGGTAGTGTGCTGCTATATATTATCACAGTTTGCGGTAGCTCCTGTATACCTTGAAGGTGTGGCCATGAAGTCGGGGGTTGTGGGGTGTGAGTCTGTGGTGGTGGTGGTGGTGGTGGTGGTGGTTGAGACGGGTGTGTGTGTGGGGTATGTCTGCGGTGGTGGTTGAGACGTGTGTGTGTGGGGGGGGGGTATGTCTGTGGTGGTGTTTGAGAACGGTCTGGGTTGTGGTGGTTGAGAAGAGGTGAGGGTTGCAATTTAATCTTAGCGTTACGTGGTGCTGCATCTCGCTAGTCTACTGAATCGCTGCCTGTCATGCTATTTGTCAATTCCATCACCTTCTATGATTCTGTTATGAGAGGCAGGCGTCGCGCAGAACTAACCAATTTGTCTGCAGTAGCTGCAACGTGCCACCCACAATGGCGCCACCCGGACTTCCGGTCGTCTGCTTCAGCTAAATGTCGTCTGCAGAAACGGGAATTTCACTGAATGTTAATTCTTATCCATTTATTTCCTCCACCTAAGATAATCAGTTTCTAGATTTGTTGTTGTTGTTGTTGTGATTATTAATGGATCCATTACGAATAATTGACAAAACACTTAGACTTAAAGTGTTGAGCATATTACTCCAGCTAGTTGAATCAGCCTTCGAATGTTTATTAATTTAATTTGTTAAGACCCAATAAACCTCAACAACAAAAATGACCAGCAAAAAAAAACAACCAAGAAAAACCCCAGTAGCCGGTGTTGCAGTTTCCGCGGCACACCAGTTTGCGAGGGACACATACATTCAAATACATTGTCAATGGCCGTGAGCAAATCTTCATACAGAAAAAGTCAAATATCTCTCAAATTACACCACCTAAAAGCAACCCACTTGGAACACATATAGAAAACATATTCAATGAATAGATTATAAAGGTTAGCAGGGATGAAAGATCTCCGCGTTTGTGCGGATTTCTGGGATTTTTCAATCCTGCAGCACCATCAGCATAGAACTATATACTAATATGTGGTGCAGACGCCGCAGCGTATACCACTAATAAATGCTTCAAACGCCGCAGCACTATCAGCATATACTACTACTATACATGCTTCAAACGGCGCAGCACTATCAGCGTATACCAATATATATGAAACACAACTTCCGGAAATTTTCCGCGATTCCCTGACAGTGTTAAACCTATGGGAGAATATCAGCATTTCCGCTTTTTTTCCCGGAGATCACTTTCATCCCTGGGTTAGGCTTCTGCACTTATTAATTTTGAATAAAACTAATGTTTTGCACTGCGCGTACCATCAAACTCAAGGCATTGTCAATGGTCGTGAGCAATCTTCATACAGAAAATACAGAAAAAGTGAAATATCTCTAAAACCACACCACCTAGAAACAAATCGCTTGGTACACATATATAAAACATCTTTACCAAATACATTATATTAAATTTATAAGGTTAGTGACGATGCTGTTCGATTTTGACGCATGCACAGAAGCGATGTATCCCTCGCAAACTGGTGTGCCGCGGAAACTGCAACACCGGCGTTGATTCAAACGGGAGGATGTTGTACAGGGTAGAAGTAGAACAAATCCAACCTACTTATTTCTCACAGTTTGTAGTCCAGGCTGCTCGAGTTGCAAACATCTCCACCCAATGCCTACAATATCGATATAACTTAAACTTGCATACTCCGATGGTTTTGTTTGTTGTTGTTCTACGTCCTAGCACCATTTAAGGTCATATCAGGACAGGTACTGACTTGTGACATCAAAAAAGCTATACATATATATATATTACCAGACTTGACTTTGCCCGACCTCGCTCTACCCGACCTGACTCTACTTGACTTGACTGCACCCGACCTCGCTCTACCCGACCTCACTCTACCTAACCTGACTTTATCAGACCTCACTCATGACAACTTTATGGTGTTGTTGGGTAAAGTCAGGTCAGGTAAAGTCAAGTCGGGTAAAGTCAAGTTGTGCAAAGTCAAGTCGGGTAAAGTAAATTCATGTAAAGTAAATTCATGTAAAGTCAAGTTGTGTAAAGTCAGGTCGTGTAAAGTCAAGTCGTGTAAAGCTGGGTAAAGTCGAGCAAAGTCAGGGCAAAGTCCGTCAAAAGCCAAGGTCCACCACTCGTCAAGTGGCAAAAATTGATCCAGAAGCGATTCGATCTGTCCGCGCGAGAACTGCCCGCATCAGTGTGTTCGGCTTCTCTTTGTTACATACATTTAGATTTTTTCGCGCGAGAGCCGCATGACGTCCGCAGCTTTAAGCGGCCATCACATATACACGGTTAGGCCGACTTAGATACGGCAAACTAGATGAGTCGAACTAGTGGCGTGTTCACACATACCAAGCTTTGAAAGTATGTAGCTTTCAGACACGCGCTTTAAACCGGCTCAGATCGATGTTTGTTTGTTGTTTTATGTCCTATCAACATCTAAGGTAATATCAGGATGGCTACCATACATACATGTATACAAACAAACATACATACAAACATACATCCACAAGTATCTATACATACACACATACATACATACTGTCACGTATAATAAATAATGCCTAATCTTATAGAATAGCTAAAATAGTGAGGAGAAAAGAGAATTTGGAACATCTTCTATTCTTAGTAAAGAAGACAAATAACGATAGACAAATATGTACTTATAAACATATATTCTCAATTACAAAGTGTACAGTTACATATAAATTCTCAATGGTATGATATTACACTCATAACTATTCTCCCTATACTCCAGGAGCACTTCACTCAGTTCCTCTTTCTGTACTGGAGCCAGGTGTCCTAGCTTTACATCTAGATTTGATAGCATTTTTTAGTTGTTTAACTTTATATTGTAGTCTGTAGGTACAATATCAGGTAATTCATCATTTTTATCACTTGGTGCATCTACATAACACACAAAAGTTTTTTACACTTTCTGAACCATCTCTATCATAAAAGACTTTAAAATGTTGTTATGACTGACACAACTGAGTAGATCGTCTTCGATCAGGAGTTCTGACAATGTAGTTCACCTCACCCATTCTTTTGAATACCTCATAAGGACCATGATAGCGAGCCTTGAGAGGATGTCCAGTAATGAGGAGCGACACTAATAAGACCTTATCTCTCGCACAGAATTCACGATTTTGGTTCATCTTTTGTGTTGATAAATGTCTGAGACAAATCAATAATATCATTCTCGGTCTCAACACTAACAGAATGTTTTTGACTTAATTTTTTAGCCAGAGCCCTAGTCACAGCACAACAGGGATAAACTTCACCTATCTCCTCATCAATAACATCATCTTTAGATGATGAAATGACTGGCTCAAAAACCAATTTTGGTTTGACAAAGACCTCTCCCCCTGCTAGGTCATTTCCTAGCAACATTGATACACCTTCAACTGGGAGATCAGATTTAACTGCAACTTCAACAGACCCTGATTTTAAATCAGACTTTAGTCTAATTCTGTGAAGAGGGACACTCATGAAACCACACTCAACACCACGAATAATAACATATTCACTTGTGGCTGACCCTGAACCAAAGGGTAGAGCACTTTCTAGAATCATGGATTGAGCTGCCCCAGTATCTCTCAGAATACAAATGGGTACAGAATCTGCAGTGTCATTATCTAGAGACACATGACCCTCAAGTATAAATGGTTTGTATTCCTCTCTGACATCAATCACTTTATCAGAAAAAGATGGTGCACTGATACGCTCTGACCTTTTGGATCAAACACATGCATTGGGCTTGGGCTCATATGCTTTTTTTCTTCTAAGTATCCAACAGTCAGACATAACATGACCCGGTTTATGACAATAATGACATGTGGGACCTGAAATCCTTCCTGACTTTCTATCTTGGTCACCTGATAGCTTTGCACTAGATTTCCAATCTTTTGCTAAAACCACCCTTTTCTCCCTGACTATCATCACTAACTTGTTTTTGGGGTGAACTCTTCTTTTGTTGAAAACTAGTTTTATGGGTTTTGGCATAATCATCAGCAAGAGTGGCTATTTCATACAATAACTTGACTTTCTTTTCATCAAGATAAGTTTTTAGATCACTGTATGTGCAATGCTTGAATTCTTCAACAAGACACAGTTGTCTGAGATTATCAAAACTATCTGTAACTTCCATAGACTTACACCACCTTTCAAAAACATTTCCTTTTCATGAGCAAACTCTACATAGGTTTGGTTCTCTTGCTTACAGTAACTCCTAAACTTCTGACGATATACCTCTGGAAGCAGTTCATAAGCTTTGAGAATAACGGCTTTGACCTTTTCATAATCTAAACTGTCTTGCAAGGGTAGTGCTGAATAAGCTTCCTGAGCCTTACTTCTCAGAACACTTTGTAACATCAGTGCCCACTTATCCTTTGGCCATTTCATATTTAGAGCAACCTTCTCAAAATGTTGAAAATACTTATCAACCTCCTTTTCATTGAATGTTGGAACTAATCGGACATCTCACATTACACATATTTTGCTGTATTGTCCTCTCAGAAGCAAGCTGGAGCTCCATTTCTTTGAGCTTGAGTCCTTTTTCAGCCTGAATTCTAGCCTGCTCATTTTCTGTCTGAGCCTGAATTAGAGCTAGTTCTCTTTCAGCCTGGATTCTAGCCTGTTCATGTTCTTTTTGAGCCTGAATTTCCATTTGTTTGAGTGTGATCTTCATTTCTGAAATTTCTTTACGGCCCCCTCCTGAAGGACCAAGGGGACCCAATTCATCCAACACATCCTCTGGCAATAACTCATCATCAACCAATATTTCAACAATAGCTCTCTTTAGTTCAGCTTTTCTGCTCGACCTTCTCACATCTAAGTCTAACTCCCGAGCAATTTCTAACAATTCATCCCTTCTGAACTTTTCTAGTTTCTGTAGAGAGCGTGACTCTAGAAAGGCTTTATACTGAGACATTTTGTTAAGATTCTTTGCGAATACCAAGAGAACAACTTTGACAGATTCCGGGACAAGCCCCCAATTTCTCTGTCACGTATAATAACTAATGCCTAATCTTATAGACTAGCTAATAATAGTAATATAGTGAGGAGAAAAGAGAATTTGGAACATCATCTATTCTTAGTAAAGAAGACAAATAACGATACACAAATATGTACTTATAACATATATTCTCAATTACAAAGTGTACAGTTACACATACATTCTCAATGGTATGATATTACACTCACAACTGTCTGTAGTCCATATGGATGATAGATACACTCAGTCCTCTTGGTGCTTATTCTATGTCTCAGTTGCCTTGAGGAGCTGATAGATATAGATGATCCATTGTCTGTGAGCTGTCGCCAACCATACAGGTATAGAGTCTCAGTTGATGATGGATGTACATGTCAGGCTAAGCAGCAATGATGTGGGAAAAGGCTGACACCACAGTCACCAATCCTCCTCACAGCCATTGTTCAATATTGTAGAAACTCAGCAAGTTGAATCCATCCCATAAGCTGTAACTAGCCAGATCAGGTTTCAGGCCTAACTGACTTGGAGATGGTGACACTTCGATGTCTGGGAGTAGAGTGCCGAGAGTGTGTGACTAAACTCCTTATATAGTTGCTGGGTAGGCCAGTCCTACGAAGAGATGGGACGAGTAGGACGGTCCAAACATGTGCTGTAACCACTATAAAAGGCAACTACCTGTTAGGAAGCAGTCTCCATATATTCACTGCGATGTTACAACAGATACATACACACATACCAGGGGCATAGCTAGGCGTACGCGTGTACGCCAAAACGTCCATATCGTTTTGTCAACAAAAAATTTAATTAAAAAATAATAACTAGCGAGAGAGAGAGAGAGAGAGAGAGAGGGGGGGGGTTACTTAGATATGATTTCATATTCGGAAGGGTGTGACGCCGTACGCGGCCCCCTAAATCCCCTCCCGAAATTAGGAGGACCCATCGTTAAAGGTCTAGCTACGCCCCTGCATACAATCACACATACATACACACTTACATACATACACATACACACATGCATACATATACATACACACATACATACACAAATTGAGAGTGACATACTTAAGCCGACTAAACTAAACCACTTGCATCCACATACGCACCTTAGGCCGACTCAGGCTAAGTCGCCTCATCCAATCTACCTCGCAAAGCAGTCTACATGAGGAAAACTAGTTCAGTCGACTCAGCCCTAATTCACCTGAGAGGAGCGTTCACACGCGCGATGTGAGTCGACTTAGGTGAAGCGACTTAAGGCCTGTGTATGAACAGGGCTATAGTCGGCGATACACAGACACATCAGAACCTTTTCTGGATACCTGGGATTCTTCAATCGGAATGCCATTTTGGCTTGTTTGTTTGTTGGGGTTTTGTGTCCTAGCAACATGTACGGTCATATCAGGAGGAGTACTGACTTGTGACAGTACGCACTCATGACGATTTTATAGTGCTGCCCCACTGGGAGAACAGACCACTAGCACAATGACTCGATCTCCTATTCAGTCACATTATCCTGATACTGAGCTAACCAGTCCTTGCCCTATCCTAGTAATGCCGAGATCCAGGCTAGGTAGCAACAAGTATCAATTTTCTAAGTCTTTGGCTTGACTCAGCCAGGAATCGAACCACACAAATATAGTTTAGTTACATAGTGGTAGGAATTGCCTCAGTATTATTTCCTTCTAATTTCTATACGGTAACACATGCTTAATAAGTGTACCAGTATCTATTCTACGGTAGATATGTAGAACAAAATATAAGTGTTTTGTGTTATTGAATTTTAAAATTTTATATATATGTTGGTCTTGGTCATTCTTCAGATTGCTTCTATAAACCTTTTACTTAGTTAACTTAGTATGGCTTAATCGTTAAATGCTGAGAAAAGTATGTGATATGGACTATTGTGATTCCCGGCTAATCTGACTATTGTATTTTCTTTAAATGAAATATTGCAGAGGAGACCAGTCTGCTGATTTGGTGGGAGATCTTAAGATATAGCAAAATAACCCCAATCTCCTGATTTCTCACTTTAGTCTGTTTTTATTTATTATTTATTTTTACTCATTTTTGTTCAAATGCACCAGAAAGCACCATTTTGTATCACTTTTTTCCAAAACTTTCTGGGGACCCCCCCCGAACATCCTCCAGTGGGAGGGGACGATCCTTCTTGCATCCTGCCCACTTTGGCCACGGTATTTCTGCCTGTTTACAATTAGTGTATTAAGGAGAGCTATCTCCCTACGCACACTCTTATCTACTTGGCAGTCTATATTGGAAAAAGTAAGATCATAATTACTGGCGTACGGCTCCCATTCCCATTATTGGAAACATTATATAGAGATGTCTCACTATCGATTTCTGCTTGTTTTGCCAGAGACCACGGTCATCCCTGTATTTGATGTCCCTTCTTACAGGCAGTTTTTACCAGGTGGGAAGACTAATGGAACACTCGGTTTGCATATGAGATTATTGTAGAATTAATCCTGGCCAAATCAAATTGAAGACTTTTAAATTTGAAAATTGTTGCTGCCTCACCTAATCCTCTGCATTATTAGGATATGGCAATGAGTCATGAGCTCGGTGTCAGGATAATGTAACTGGGTACCCAGACATGGTGGCAGAATTGGTAGAGCGTTGGCTGGCTTCCACTGCAGGAAGACATGGGTTATATATAACCTGGGCCGAATCAAATGAATTACTTATCAAATTGATACTTCTCGCTACATAGCCTGGTGCTTGGCATTACTAGGATAGAGCAAGGTTTGGTTTGATCAATATAATGTAATTGAGTGTAATATGTCATGTAATATGTTCTCCCAATGGGGCAGCACTATCACGCTGCCATGGGGCGCACACTGTCAAATGTCAGTACCCGTCCTGATATGACCTTAGATGGGGGACGGTAGCACTATGAAGCTGGCACGAGTGCACAGTGATATGTCACTTGTCAGTAGGTCCTGGTCCTGATAAAGGACATAGCTCTAGATGTTGGCAGGATGGAAAACCCCAACAAACAAACTAAGCGTTGATTTCTATGTGGCCATGCTTATCTTATCTGTAGCACAATTTAACCAGCTTTCTGTGTGGAAGCACGTACTGAGCAGCGGTGTGTCTGTGTGTGTTTGTATCTGTCTGTGTGACTGTCTGTGCATCTGTGTGTGCCCCTTATTTGTGTGTCTGCCTCTGTGTGTCTGTGCATATATCTGCCTATGTATCTGTCTGTACGCCTATCTGTCTGTGTTTGGGTATCTGTCTCCAAGTTTGGGTATCTGTCACCTGAGTCTTGTCTGCCTCTGTGTGTCTGTCTGCATTTGTGTTTGTCTATGTGTCTGTGTGAGTGTGTGTCTGTTTGCCCATCTGTGTACGTGTGGGCACTTGTTTGCATGTGTCTGTATGTCTGGACTGTGCGCTTGTCGGTCTGTGCACGTGTCTGTCGGTTTGTGCACTTGTCGGTTGGACTGTCTTATCTGTAGGTCTGTGCGCTTAGGCCTATCTGTCTGTCTGAATTTGTGTGTGTCTGTCTTTGTCTGTGTGTGTATGCGTCTTCTGTGTTTCTGTCTATGTCTGTCTGTCTGTCTGTCTACCTATTTATCTATCTATCTATCTATCTATCTATCTATCTATCTATCTATCTATCTGTGTGATTTTCTCTGTGTCTGTACTCATGTCTGTCTGTGCGTCTGTTAGTGTTCATCCGGGCTCTTTTTCGCCCCCTGGTGGAGCCGCAATAAGTGGGTGGCTGGGAAAAGCGGATTCAGCAGCCAGGAAGCGGTGTCTGCACAGCCTCGTAATGGCTTCTGATTGCGAGCGTGGCGCCGCCTAGTGAGAGGGCGAGGAACCAAACCGGGACGAGAGTGACTACTCAACCGAACGTGAGTGTGAATGTGTGGGTGTGAAGTGCGGGGTTGGGGGGGGGGGGTGGCGGGCAACATACACTAGTTTCACCCCATTGCAATGTTTCTCCCCATTTTGCTTAAGGCCCTGTCACACTACGACGTAATGACGTCAGCATAGGGAGAATGTGAAGAAGGTTGAACTTCTCGGCGCAGTAAATTTGGGCACAAGTTGAACGTGGATGCAGTGTAGTTGATGAGAGTGTAACGTCGGTAAAGCATAGTGATACCGTCATTCAACAAGAGAGGACAACATCATTATGCTCACGGAATGTTATGAACGTTATTCCATCGCCAGAACTACGTTATGTGACGTTACATACGTCATGGCACGGTGGCGAAACGTTGAACGTACGTACGTTCTCATGACATTCTCCTGACGTTCCCATTACGCTGCATGGACGTCCCCACTGGGTTTAATGTGGGTCAAGGTAGTTGAACATAGTGAGCAGAGTTTGATTAATGTCATTGACATTCGCCGAATGTGTACAGAACGTATGGCGAACGTAAAACCCTTACGTTTGAGTTACGTTGAAAGTTTTGAACCGGTTCAAAACTTTGACGCGCGCCGACGTAACGTGACGTAGCTCGAATTCAGTCTAACGTCATTCTGATGTCATCATAACGTAACCCAACATACGTCAACATAATGATGAAACGTGATCACGTCAGGCTTACGTTTGCTCATTACGTCGTAGTCTGACAGGGGTATAACTTTCTGTAACTTTATATATTTATATATTTGTAAAAAGGAGACAAATTTCAATGTTATATATATTTTTTGTTGGTCCATTAGTTGTTTAAGCAGGGGAAATTTCAGTCATAGATGACTGGTCTTCCTCATTCCTCTGCTGGTCGATAGAAAGCCCGAGCCTACACTTTTACCGACCCAAGGGATTTTTAACCTCCCACACCACATAGACATGGTATGAGAGCAACCAGCCTTTGATGACGCTGTAAGTTATACACAGCGGTGGAAATCCAAATTGGCAGAGTTGGGGGCACGGGGAATCGAACCGCCGACCCTGAGATTGGGAGTCTGACCTAGAAAAAAGGCAGACACTCTAACCACTCCGCCACAGAGAACACCACAGGTTTTGTGTTCCTAGATTTTACTATTAGGGGTCATTCATATATTGTTATTTTGGTTAAAATTAGACACCCACCCGCTCCCTTTGTAATGCTCAGTAATGCTAGACCATATGCCACATGATGCTTGAACTTATAACACTCCCCCCACCCCCACCCCCATTAAGCGGACGTAATATTTGAATGGTTCCTAACTGTTCATAAGGCTATCAATGGTAAAGCACCTCAACATCTGTGCAATCTTCTGTCCCTCAAACAGTCGTCACAAACTCGCGTGGCATCTAATTGGATATTACTACGCGTCAGTGTCTCGATTCAAATATCATGACGATTGTGCCTTCCATGTGGCAGGTCCCACCTTATTGATGAGGTTGCCAGAGGATGTAAAAAAAGCAACGTCTCTTGAAAAATCAATCTGTCCTCAGGAATCACTTCATTACGGTATCTTTTTATGGTAATTGTATTTTCTGTCTCCTATTTCATTTAACTATTAATAAGTGCAGCTGTATTTAAATTAGACATGTACTGATGTAGGATGAATTGTGGGTAAGTGTTTTTGTTTTTAAATGTTCATGCTTTCATCGCAGCTTTAAGTGCATCATACAGGACATACATTCCTGTTTGGAATGTCGTAGGTTCGATCTCTGGCTGAGTCCAACCAAAACCTACAAAATTGGTAGTTGTCACCACATTATTTGGCGCTGGGCATTACTAGAATATGGCAATGACTGGTTGTCTGTCACGATAATGAATGTGATAGACAACTCAATAGCCTGAGGTTTGATCAACTTAAAACTTAATTGGCATTAAGCTTAATGCCGATAATGTGACTAAGTGGGATTTTGGGTTATGGTGCTGGTGACACGATATCTCATTATAAAGTCGCTATGAGTCTATACATTGTCACACATGGAAAGTTCGGGGTTCAAATTCCGGCCGAGTTAAACTAATTACTTAGAATATTGATACTTGTTTGTACCTAGTCTGACGTTCAGCAGTGGTAGGATAAGGCAAGGACTGGTTTACAAGTGTAGTATCAGGATAATGTGACTGGCTGAGGGGTCGGGTCATGGTGCAAGCGGCCCAGTCTTCCAGTTGGGTAGTACTATAAAGTCGCTATGAGTTCACACTCACTGTCACTGAAATGGCATTGTTGTTGCTAGGAGGTGAAACCCCTATCACTAACTCACTGCTTCGTAACATTCTATTCTAACCATTATATATTGGTTGGTTGTTGGAGTTTTACGTCCTGGCAACATCTAAGGTCATAACAAGGCGGAACTATTATATATATATTTATTATTATTATTATTATTAGTGTGATACTTTAAAACTCTGGTTGTAAATATAAAAAGCAGTCATCTTGCTATAATACTTGGAGTGCAAAAGGTTTACTTCCGGTTACTGAAATATTCGGTCAGCTGAACAGTCGAACAGCGAACGCTGTAATAATCTGTTATTGAGGTTGGTGTGGTTAGTGATTTGCCAGTACGGTCCAATACAAAAAAATTGTTACACCGAACTCCTTTACCATGTATTCAGAAAGCGTCATGCGTAGAAAGTCAAACTGGTTGTGGGCGTATGAGGGTAATGGTTGGTTGGTTGGCCGGCTGGCTGGTTGGCTGGTTGACTGACTGGTTGGTTGGTTGGTTGGTTGGTTGAGTTTATGTCCTTGCAACATCTAAGGTCATATCAGGATGGGTACCGACTTGTGACAGTGCGAACTCATGGCGACTTTATACTGCTAGCCCAATAGGAAATCCGGCAGCTGGCACCATAAACCAAGTCCCCACTCAGTCACATAATCGTGACACTTAGCTAACCAGTCCTTGCCCTATACTACTATTACTGCCAAGTGCATGGCTAGGAAGCGACAAGTATCAATTAAAGTCATTGGCTTGACCCCATCTCCCGACCTTTCGCACTGGAACCCCGCGCTCTACCGATTAGGCCACCGCGCCCAGTGAATGAGTTAGATGATAGTCCCGTAATGCAATTCAGGGGAATTGTGCTAATGGAATCTTAGCTTTATGTTCAAATCGAGGCAGCAATTTGTTAGGAGCAAAATGTCGATAAGAACTTAGTGCAAAGGTTTGACTGCTGCACCCCCCCCACCCCCCACCCCCCACCCCCATTCTTTCACCACCATAAATCACGGAGATCCGAATAAAATATAGAAAAAGTCACCATCAAAGCAAGATATTGGCGTATTTCTTTTGTGCATAAAATAAATGCAGGTTCCAGCAATACTTTAGTCTAGGCTTAACAAGCGAAATGTTGTGTTTCCGATTGTGTGAGTAGCCCTTTAAAAGTTGCCAACTGATTTTTGTCTGATGAAAAAAATTATAATAGGAGGTGTCACTTTATTGTGATTTGATTCTCGTGTCAATAACTTAAAATTATTATTTAATCTTTTAGAAATAAACCCTTTCAGATCATCATATATACCTGGTGTTTCAGTATAAACAAATCTGACAAACGACATGGATTGTATCTTTGGTGTTGTCAAATTATGTCATGGTCAAGAGATTAATGGTTTACAAAAAGATCCTATCTACCATACGTTTTTCCTGGCCTGTAACAATAAACGCAACATTTTAATTTAGGCCCTAGGTTTTATTTTAGGCATTAGGTTTTAATTTAAGCCTTAGGTATGAAGCTAGAGTCTTCTAGATTGGTTGCTTGTTGGAGTCTATGCCCAGGAACATAATTAGGACGGGTACCGACTTCTAAAATATTTCGATAATCAGCAGAGGGGGGAAATGGAAATCCTCTATCATTATTCTGTGTGGCCGGCCAAGAGTGTGTGTATATGTATGTTGTGTGTATATAATATATATATGGCTTGGCTCATGCTTGAGGGCAGGTAATTATAGACATAGGGATGATTGGCAGGTCTGGGTGAGTGCACTCAGGACCTGGCTCTCTGCTGAGTCAGGGGTCAATGCACACATGGGTCAAGGTTGTTGGTGGCCACAGGTCAACCAGTTCTGGTGGTGGGCAGACGTGGTGGTCATGGTAACCAGAAATGCTGACTCCCTATTGGAGGAACTGGGAATGCTGTGTCCCTATTGGCTGAACTGAATGGCATGATCCTATACCAAGAATCCATGTGTAAAAATATACAGATTTTCGGTTCGGATTTATATATTGGCAAAGAGCATTACTATTCTTGGATGACAGAGCGGGGACCAGGGTTATGTAACAGAGAAGCAATGGGTGCCCCACTCGCTGTGTGACATAAGAGCCTATGTGGAAAATGTGATAACACATAGCGACCGAGATTGTGATGTGATGTTCATATTTAAGAGACAGTTAATGATTAGTGAAATGTTCCCTCCTTGCACCAGAAAGAGTGCAAGTGGACGGGAAGGACATTTTTAATATATGTTTATTGTAACTGTCTGCAACTACCTGTCACCATGGGGCCGATGGACAAGCACACCCAGCCATCCTGCATACATTATGGACACCACCTGCAGCTGGGGGGTTGAGTGACAGCTGTCCCCTATTAGGGCGTCGCCTCCCCCAGGCTGTAGAGGGTGTCTGATTGGCTGGCTGTGGGAGCTCAGTCACCTGCATCCCTTATACCTGACACACAGACCCCACTCTGGGCACTCTTGTCCAGGCCTCCAGAAACTCTGTCTGAGACTCCACTTTCTATACACAAACTAGAGCAGCTATTCAAAAGGCACTGAGCTGTGTGCAACAACCATGGGACTCAGGTTCAATGGGTTGTAGGCACTGATTCTTATACACACTAGCAAGAGACATGAGGATCTGTGTGGGCAGTTGTTAAGAAGTGAGGGTGATGGGTTGCCAGTAGGTGAACAGGAGTTGATGCCAATAAAGCACAACTTCTTTGCTGTCAATCTTGCGCGACTTGTCTTCCTTTTTCTTCCTTATGAGTTTGTTGAGAGGGACACCAGGTGGGGACTGACAGACAGTTGTCAGAATGCACCTGGGGAGAGGAGTGGTATCCGGGGCTCTGACGGCCGAGCACCTAGTCTGGTCTTTTAGGGGGATTTTAAGGAGGGCTTGTGCAAATTTGTCTACAAGCATGAAATTTGGCACACTTGTAGTTTGTGACCTGACTAACCGACTAACCGCAGATATATATTACAGACTACTACTACTATATCAAGAATAAACCAGAGAGCTGGACTCTCTTCTCTTCTCTTACACTTTACTCTCTTCCTTTCTCTTTGTCTGTGTTTGTTTCCTCATAGCCTACGCACACAGCCACAGATCCGAGCATTAGATTCTACATTGTGACAGTGCACACTCATTGTGACTTTATAGGGCTGCCCCCTGGGAGATGAGGCCACCACCACCATGACCTGATATCCCACTAGGTCACATTAACCTGACACTGAGCCAACCAGTCCTTGCCCTATGCTATTAATGCAGTGCACTCGGCTAGGAAGCGGCAAGTATACAATTCTAACTTAACTCATTGCTTTGACTCGACCAGGTATTGATTTGGCCACATCTACAGAAACGGGATACAGGCGCTCAACTCATTCGGCCATCCCCTCTGGTTTTGGTGGCTTCTATGTTCTTGATGTAAGCGCACGATCCCTGTAAAAGATAGTCATCTTGAATATGCATATTCCTAGTTACTGCAGAATAGTCATCTTTGAATATGTGTATTCCTAGTTAGTGTCCATCTATGAGCACTGCTTGTTTGTTGAAGTTTTACATCCTGGCAACATCTAAGGACATATCAGGATGGATACCAACTTATGTCAATGCACACTCATGGAAATTTTATAGTGCTGCCCCACTGGGAGACCAGACCGCTGGCACCATGACCCAATTTCCCACTCAGTCACATCATCCTGATACTGAACTAACCAGTCATTGTCCTATCCTAATAGCTGGCTAGGTAGCGACAAGCATACATTTTCTAAGTCATTGGTTTGACTCGGCTGGGATTCAAACTCCCGACCTTCTACACAGGAAGTTTGCGCTCTTACCGATTCGGCTATCACATCGGAAGTAATCGATTAACACGACCCGGGCGATTCGGGTCACCCGAGTTGCTAGAATTTCAAATCGAACACCGCAAGTGGAGTTGACAAAAACCATGTGCCGTGTGCAAAACGACCCGACCCCAGTAACCCACCTCTTGGCTGGGATTTGCTAGGAATGATGACATCACATTTTTGCTGGTACCATCCTGCATCATGATAGCGACCAGTAACAGTCATACATATTCTTTTTTGGTAATAACACAGATTAATGAAATGAAAATATAACTAAACTATGCAATCATAAAATACTTTATATCCTATTTGGATTAAGCCACCATTTTGTCCACCCCGAGCGTGGAGAAGCGTATTCGATTATTCGACCTTAGTCTGTAGAATGTGCGCATGCGCCAAAAAGTAGCTTGGGTGACCCGAGTTGATTAATCGATTACACCCCTCTAGTCAGTGTTTGAGGAAGGACTGAAGCTGTGACCCAGCGTGTTTACATGCCGGAAGTTGGGGTTGGCACCCGCCCCTCTCAGCCGTATCCATCACCCAACACTCGAAATTCACTTTGAAGGTATGATATAACCACGTGCTTCCTCATAACCAAACTTGGTCGGGTTCTTGCCATACATTTTACATGTAGATTGCAGTGAAATTGTTCTCGCAAATATTTTACATTAGATAAGATACCATTTTCCTGTACATGTGTTCAGTTCTCTCACCCACTAATGACCCAACTACAGAGTGGTGATTCTGATCACTACAACACCGTACCCTAATTAATAGTAATGGTAACCCCGACAGACCTCTGTGTACAGGCAGCAGAGCCGACCGTCTTTCATGTGCAATCACCGTGTATGCCCCTGTGTCTGGTATGTACACTGCACTAATTTTCTGGATCAATGCAGTGTGCTTCCACCCCACGCTGGTAGTAGTGCCAGGGCCCGTATGCATGGAGCAGTGTTAGCGGCGTGTGGTGTTATCACTCTAACACAGGGTAGCTACCACCGGTTATCGGCGTCGTCGAGAACTATGTCAAGCCGTATGCATGGGCGCTTAAACGGTGAGTGTTAGCTAAACGTGAATGTATTTACAGATTTGGGAAATCCCTCGATTCGACAATATTAATATCACCGCCGATGCGGCGGCAGCGTTAATATCGCTTCATTTTTAGGGTCAAATTGATAAAAGTTCACTTATGGCGCACGTAATTATGTTAAATATGACAGCATTTAATAGATTTGGGCCTAATATATTGCCGCCGATGCGACGGCGGCGGCCATGTTTAGTTGACGTTGGACAGTATGGATATCGACGTCGCTGCGGCGGCGGCGATTTGTTTACTTTACATTCGTCGATTCGAAAATATTAATATCTCCGGCGATGTAGCGGCGGTGTGAATTTCGCTTCGTTTTTAGGGTTAATTTGCTTAAATTTCACTTATTGCATATTTAATTCTGTTAAATATGATAGCATTGAATAGATTTGGGCTCCATCCTGACAATAACATAACACTAACACCGCTGTAAACCTGCTATGAGCAGAGTTAGAATTTCCGAGTTTAAACGCGCGGTGTTAGGCCTAACACTGCTCCATGCATAGCGACTTTTCGGGGCTAAACCAGAAATCCTGCCCTAACCGTGGTTTGGCTCGCTAACACCGCTCCATGCATACGGGCCCAGGACTCTCATTACTTAGTGGCCTACTGTGTACGTCTCATACTTACAAGGACCAGACGGGGTGGCCGAATGAGTAATAATAATAATAAAACATTTATATAGCGCCTGATCCAGCAAGCCGTTCTCAGGTGCTTTACACAACAACAAATATACAGGAAAATAAATTTTACCTAGTTAAAAGCAGATTTAAACAAATGTGTCTTAAGACCTTTTTTAAAAGCACCAACAGATTTACAATCAGTGATATATTCTGGCAGAGCATTCCACAGTCTCGGGGCAGCAATACTAAAAGCACGATCCAGAGCGTCCGTCTCCTGTTTTTGGGAGATCGGGAGATCTGAAGCCATGAGCTTGTGGGTTCGAATCCTGGTCAAGTCAAACCAATGACTTACAAATTGATACTTGTCACTTCCTAGCCTGGCGCTCGGCATTATTAGTATAGGGCAAGGACTGGTGGGCTCAGTGTCAGGATAATGTGACTGAGTGGGATATCAGGTCATGGTGCTGGTGGCCTGTTGTCCCAGTGGGGCAGCACTATAAAGTTGCCATGTGTGCACACTGTCACAAGTCGGTACCCGTCCTGATATGGCCTTAGCTGTTGCTAGGATGTAAAACAACGACAAACATACTCACAATTACAACTATCCAGGTAGCACACTTGCTGTACATACAATGATACACAGGGATGGTTCAGCACTATACAGCATGCATCTTGTGCAGAATCCTGGTCATGGAACCAATGTCATGGTGGGTAGCTTTTGCAAATTAGAAACTGTGCACAGAGCGGGACTCGAACATACCCTGCTGCCATTCCGGGGCTAGCGTCATATCTAACCATTAGCCTATTTAGGCTTCCTGATGCAATCCACCTGTCCACACTCATTAATGTGTAAGTGGCATCCTACCCAGGGAGGTCGGTGCATGTCAATCAATCATGTTCCTACGATAGTACAAATACTTTAATAAACGTAAAAACAATATTCTTTACTTTACAAAAAAAAGAAGAAGAAAAGTAACCAATATTGCTGTGTACGTCTACGTAGGCCTGTGAATCAGATGGGAGGGCCCAAATCAGTGGCCTCAGGGCTCCTCTGATGTCACTTATAGCCGCTGGGGGGCGCCGCCGGCGGCATGGCTGATGAGCTGACCTTACTTCCGGTCGAGTGGGAATCCCTCTGTCGCCATGGCAATGGGCTCAGTGACACCAATTGTATCACTCGGTTTGTGGATGGAGGTTTTGATTCAGTGGGAAAGTGCCGACTTGGGGCTCATGACTGGGCGGGATGGCCGAAGCGGTAAGAGCGCTGGCTGATTTCTCTTTCAGGAGGTTGTGGGTTTGAACTCTTTAGTCAAACCAGTGACTTAACAATGAAATTGATACTTGTCACTACCTAGCCTGGCGCTCTGCATTAATAGTTACAGAAGGTGGGACAGGGTCGGATGAAGTTAGGACAGGTTGTCATGGTTACAGAAGGTGGGACGGGATTGGTTGAGGTTGAGGTCAGGAAGGTTGTAATGGTTACGGAAGGTGGGATGGGGTTGGATGATGTTAGTGAGGTTGTAATGGTTACAGAAGGTGGGACGGGGTTGGGTGAGGTTAGGGAGGTTGTAATGGTTACAGGATGGGGTTGGTTGAGGTTAGGGAGGTTGTAATGTTTACAGAAGGTGGGACGGGGTTGGATGAGGTTAGGGAGGTTGTAATGGTTACAGAAGGTGGGACGGGGTTGGATGATGTTAGTGAGGTTGTAATGGTTACAGAAGGTGGGACAGGGTTGGATGAGGCTAGGGAGGTTGTAATGGTTACAGCAGGTGGGGCAGGGTTGGATGAGTTTATGGAGGGTTGTAATGGTTACAGAAGGTGGGACGGGGTTGAATGAGGTTAGGGAGGTTGTCATGGTTACAGAAGGTGGGATGGGGTAGGGTGGTGAGGTTAGGGACGTTGTAAGGGTACAGAAGGTGGGACGGGGTAGGATGAGGTTAGGGAGATTGTAATGATTGCAGAAGGTGGGACGGGGTTGGATGAGGTTAGAGAGGTTGTAATGGTTACACAAGGTGGGACAGGGTAGGATGAGGTTAGGGAGGTTGTCATGGTTACAGAAGGTGGGACAGGGTAGGATGAGGTTAGGGAGGTTGTAATGGTTACAGAAGGTGGGACAGGGTAGGATGAGGTTAGGGAGGTTGTAATGGTTACAGAAGGTGGGACGGGGTTGGATGAGGTTAGAGAGGTTGTCATGGTTACAGAAGGTGGGACGGGGTTGGATGAGGTTAGAGAGGTTGTAATGGTTACAGAAGGTGTGACAGGGTAGGATGAGGTTAGGGAGGTTGTAATGGTTACAGAAGGTGGGACGGGGTAGGGTGGTGAGGTTAGGGAGGTTGTAAGGGTACAGAAGGTGGGATGGGGTAGGATGAGGTTAGTGAGGTTGTAATGGTTACAGAAGGTGGGACAGGGTAGGATGAGGTTAGGGAGGTTGTAATGGTTACAGAAGGTGGGACGGGGTAGGGTGGTGAGGTTATGGCGGTTGTAAGGGTACAGAAGGTGGGATGGGGTAGGATGAGGTTAGTGAGGTTGTAATGGTTACAAAAGGTGGGACAGGGTAGGATGAGGTTAGGGAGGTTGTAATGGTTACAGAAGGTGGGACGGGGTTGGATGAGGTTAGAGAGGTTGTAATGGTTACAGAAGGTGGGACAGGGTAGGGTGAGGTTAGGGAGGTTGTAATGGTTGCAGAAGGTGGGACAGGGTAGGGTGAGGTTATGGAGGGTTGTAATGGTTACAGAAGGAGGGATGGGGTTGGATGAGGTTAGTGAGGTTGTAATGGTTACAGAAGGTGGGACGGGGTAGGGTGAGGTTAGGGAGGTTGTAATGGTTACAGAAGATGGGACGGGGTAGGGTGAGGTTAGGGAGGTTGTAATGGTTACAGAAGGTGGGACGGGGTAGGGTGAGGTTATGGAGGTTGTAATGGTTATAGAAGATGGGACGGGGTAGGGTGAGGTTAGGGAGGTTGTAATGGTTACAGAAGATGGGACGGGGTAGGGTGAGGTTAGGGAGGTTGTAATGGTTACAGAAGATGGGACGGGGTAGGGTGAGGTTAGGGAGGTTGTCATGGTTACAGAAGATGGGTAGGGTGAGGTTAGGGAGGTTGTAATGGTTACAGAAGATGGGACGGGGTAGGGTGAGGTTAGGGAGGTTGTCATGGTTACAGCAGGTGGGGGTGAGTTTAGGGAGGGTTGTCATGGTTACAGCATGTGGGGTGAAGTTAGGGTGGTTGTCATGGTTACAGCACGTGGGGTGAAGTTAGGGTGGTTGTCATGGTTACAAAAGGTGGGGTAGGGTTTGGTTACAGAAGGTGGGATGGGTGGGGTGGGATGAGGTTATGATGGGTTGTCATGGTTACAGAAGGTTGGGCTGGTGAGATTGTGTGAGTTCTCCTGGTTACAGAAGGTGGGACGGGGTGCGTTGTAATGGTTACAGTAGTTGGGCGTGGGATGGATTTGATTTGAGGGCACGCAAAATGTAGCATCCGAGCAAGTGGGTTGGAGAGTCAAGTGGGCAATAATTGGGGACGGTGTGTGAGGGAGCGGGTGCTCGTTAGGCATGCTATGTGACCCACTCTGCCCTGTATTCTCAGTTCGCCAACTCGACACTAGGGGGCTCTCGCTGCCGGAGTGCTAGGACTACACTGGTCCCTTAGGATCTGTGGAGGAGCACTGTGTTGAAGTTAGTGGAGCGGAGGCTCACAGGGGACCAATGAGAGTACTACAAAAAGGCTGCAAAAGATTGTTTGTTGGGGTTTTACATCCTCGCAACATTTAAGTCATACTTGTGACAGTGTGCCCTCTTGGGGCGTAATCGATTAATCGACTCTGGTCACCCGAGCCACTTTTTGGCGCATGCGCACATCCTGCAGACTCGGGTCGAATAATCGAATACGCTTCTCCACGCTCGGGTGACAAAAATGGTGGTTCTTTTATTTGTTTTTTTAATAGCCGTTATAATTACAGCAAAATATGATTTAAATATTTTTATGATGGCATAGTTTAGTATTATTTCCATTCAATTAATCTATGTTATTACCAAAAAAAATTATGTATGACTGGTACCGGTGGCTGTTATCCTGCAGGACGGTACCAGTGCAAATGTGACGTCATCGCTCCTTGCAAACCCCAGCAAAGAGGTGGATTACTGGGGTCGGGTTGTTTTGCACACGGCACGTGTATTTGTCGACTCCACTCGCGGTGTTCTATTTGAAATTCGGACGACTCGGGTGACCCGAGTCGCTCGGGTCGTGTTAATCGATTACGGCCTTGGTGATACCACTGGGAGACGGTGCCGTATTCAAGTGGGCGCCTCGAAAAAAGAACAGCTCTGATTGGCTGACACATACAGCCATCTTATAGCCGTTTTTGCCTCCTACTTGCAAAGCACGACATCTCGAATCGACTTTGAGGCGCACCATGAGCGCAAATTGGCACAAAAGACGTCGCGGAGCCATCTCAGAGTTGACTCTGAGGCGTACCCTGACCGCAGTGCGTGTCGTGTCACCAGCACCATGACCCAATTTCCCACTGATCTAACCGGTCCTTTTCCTATCTTACTCTTACTAAGTCTTAGTAATGCCGAGTGGCATGCTAGGTAGTGACAAGTATCAATTTTGTGAATCACGGGTTTGACTACCGAGGTTTGAACTCCTGACCTTCTACATGGGAAGTGAGTACTGTACCGATTTGGCCATCGAATCCAGTGGCTACAATTACAAAAGAACTGATGAAATGTTCTAAGCTAAAACACTTACCTAGATTTAATCCTATATATTCAGCTTCCTATACTGGTGCACTTATTGTTGCAGAGAAGGAATATTAAGTCAATTTAATAGAAACTGTTACTGCTGAAACCCAATGATGTTCCACATTTTAATGTGACTGCCAGCGTTTTATTGGATGTTTTCACTACAAGTTCAACCAGATTTGATCCGACATATTCAACTTAGCTACTGCTGTATGTGTTAAGAATTTATTGCAGTGTAGTTTTTATTGTGATGCCTAGTTTTCCAATGGGTTTCACATGATCTGTGCCACCCTCTTTCTCAGCCGCCGTCACCATGGCCACCAATTAGGCTGGAGCCTCATTCTGGAACCTCATTCTGGAATGCCAGAAGAGGCTTTGTGGACATGCACTCTTTTGATCATTTCGTTGAAGAAGAATAAGGAGCTGTGAGATTTGAGGTCACTTCCTGTCTTTGTGTCGTTCAGATCCTCATGGGAAAATCTCCCATCTCTGACTAGCGGAACCAGACGGGATGGCCGAATGAGTTAGAGCGTCCGTCTCCCGTGCTGGTAGATCATGGGGTCGTGGGTTCGAACCCGGGTCGAGTCAAACCAATCACTTAAAAAATTGATACTTGTTGCTTCCTAGCCAGGCGCTTGGCATTATTAGGATAGGGCAAGGACTGGTGTGCTCAGTGTCAGGATAATGTGACTGAGTGGGATACCAGGTCATGGTGCCGGTGGCCTGGTTTCCCAGTGGGACAGCACTATAAAGTCGCCATGAGTGCGCACCGTCACAAGTCGGTACCCGTCCTGATATGACCTTATATGTTGCTAGGACGTAAAACAACAACAAAACTGACTAGCGGGGGGGTGGGGTTGCCATGTGGGAGAGCTCATGGGTTCAAACCCCGGCCAAGTCAACGTTTAGTGTTACATCATTTATACTTGTCATGACTGGAAATTGATTTCATTTCCAGGCACATGATCATTATTATCTACCTTACATATATTGAAGTAACTTTTATTTTAAATGGCTAACTTTTTAGATATTTGAAGTGCAAATGTGGCAAGCTTGCCCAAACTCTAACACCATAGGCTTATGCAGTAACAGGTTTTATTAAATTGACTAAGTATTCCCTTATATATGATGAAAAATGTTTAATAAGTGCACCATTATCTAAGTTAGATATGCAGAATAAAATCTAGATAATTGCTTTCGTTTTGAAAATTGGATGTTTTGGTCGGACCTTTAACCCAGGCCCTGTACTGATTGGTTCACACAGACTTAGCATTTCTAGATTAAACCGGCTTCGTATGGGTCCTTGAAAATTTGCAAGTCGTGGAATTTGATAATTCAAGATACCAGGTCTGGAAAGTCCTAGAATTTGCCGGAAGATCCTGGAAAATGAAAAATCATAACTACACTTTTTTTAAAGCCTATTTTCACCGAACTGCCTAAACATTAATCAGTGATGTTTTGTATTTAAAGTGGTTTTTGTAGGTTTGTTATCCTGTTCCTTGATTTTTATATTAAAACTATACGTATGTATGTTTGTACTTTTATGCTTATCTACACTTCACATCTTAGACAGTGAATCGACTATGAATACGGCCATGTTTTGGTGTACTTTAATTTAATAAACATTTTTAAAATATCCTGGAATTTGTCACTGACAGGTCCTTGAAAGTCCTAGAATTTGATATGTCAAAATGGGTATGAACCATATTTTTTTTAAACAACTAAACTAAAACATTTAGAATATTAGGATGGTGTGATCAATCAGTGCAGCTATGGGCACACAAGACGAGGAGGCAGGAGTTGGGATAGCCTGGCTTTATTCCGCGCAGCCCCTGGTGGCTTTACATTTGTTGATTGTGGCAAACTGAGAGCCGCAAGGAACAATGTCATGTGGTGATCAGAGTCAGGAGATGAGAGTGAGCTAAGACAGGTGAGGACAGAGCAACTAGCGGGTAGCAGTAGGTATCCCAAGTGATTTTCAAAAATAGTTTGGAGCTTGATTTAATGGATTTCACCTGTTAGTATATTGAATTTGAAATAAAATGACACCTCATTTGTGAAAACCGCTCTTATATTAAAGAAGATATGGACATTTTTAGGTTGTTACTTAATTGGTCCCACCCAAAACTAAAAAGATAGCATTTTTGATGGCTCCAAAAATTAAAAGTAACCACCCTATCAGACTTCCTGTGTTTTTTCCTTCAAGTCCATGGCCTATACAATGAGCCTTACACTAATTAATACCAGACAACACTGGCACATTGCATAACAACTTTAGCATTCAATTATTAAGTAGAGCCAACATTTATTTTGTCTCACAATCGCGCCTTCACGCCGTGCATTGCTAAGAATCATGATGAAGTTCTTGTTCTTTTTTCTTTTTTCAAAAATCGTTATTTTCATGTAAAAACTTAAGTTATCCATTATTCACCTCAGAAATGGTGGTTAATGGAACATTTTAAATTAAAATTTAAAATAGATGGACAAAGAATTTATTTAAGGACAAAATATGACTATATGGCCTGTAGTATTGGCAACAAAATGATACCTTTGGCATGATGATGCTAGCTCTGGTAAATGGGTGCTGGAGGTTTGAAGAAGCAGTGTAAAATTTTATGCATAAGTTAGTTGAAACAAAAGGTGATTTTCTACATAAATGGACTTGACAAAGCATTGGGTTTCTTTAGCTGATCAAAGTCATATCCTAATGTGGATGGTACTATTAGAAAGAAGAGATATGAAGCTTTATTTTGTTTTAGACTTTATTTCAACTATTGAATAACTTACAACACAGCAACAAATTGACAATGATGAATTTTAAGGCACCACACACAGATTATTGGTGGATTGTCCGGATGGGTGATGCAGCATGACAATGGAGTGGTTGGTGAGTGCCTATGGTGGTCAGCTCTGTGTGGACTGTGATTGGCTGAGGGGCAAGAGGTGAGGCTGGTGGCAGCGGGTGATGGAGGAGGTGGTTTTGTCCTGTTTGATATTATACTATACATGCATATTGATATCAAACTAAACTTAGCCACTTTGTGGTTTTGTCCTGTTTGATATTATACTATACATACATATTGATATCAAACTAGACTTAGCCACTTTGTGGTTTTGTCCTGTTTGATATTATACTATACATGCATATAGATATCAAACTAGACTTAGCCACTTTGTGGTTTTGTCCTGTTTGATATTATACTATACATGCATATTGCTATCAAACTAGACTTAGCCACTTTGTGGTTTTGTCCTGTTTGATATTATACTATACATGCATATTCATATCAAACTAAACTTAGCCACTTTGTGGTTTTGTCCTGTTTGATATTATACTATACATGCATATTGATATCAAACTAGACTTAGCCACTTTGTGGTTTCGTCCTGTTGATATTATACTATACATACATATTGATATCAAACTAGACTTAGCCACTTTGTGGTTTTGTCCTGTTTGATATTATACTATACATGCATATAGATATCAAACTAGACTTAGCCACTTTGTGGTTTTGTCCTGTTTGATATTATACTATACATGCATATTGCTATCAAACTAGACTTAGCCACTTTGTGGTTTTGTCCTGTTTGATATTATACTATACATACATATTGATATCAAACTAGACTTAGCCACTTTGTGGTTTTGTCCTGTTTGATATTATACTATACATGCATATTGCTATCAAACTAGACTTAGCCACTTTGTGGTTTCGTCCTGTTGATATTATACTATACATACATATTGATATCAAACTAGACTTAGCCACTTTGTGGTTTCGTCCTGCTCGATATTATACTATACATGCATATTGCTATCAAACTAAACTTAGTCACTTTGTGGTTTCGTCCTGCTCGATATTATACTATACATGCATATTGCTATCAAACTAAACTCAACCACTTTATGGTTTTGTGGTGTTTGATATTCTACCATGAATGCATTTTGATATCAAAGTAAAAATATAGTTTATTAAATCAATCTTTACCAATTTACTAAGAATGACTTTTACCTGGAATTTTATTTTCCTTGACCACAATTTTTATAATTGTGAGCTTTTGAACTTCATATGTGACTTGAAAAATATTTTATTTGGTGCTTTTACGGACTGTATCAATTCATTATACGGATATTATTAATTATGTAATTGTCATATAATTGTAATTGTTATCTATTCTAATTGTATTTCTGCTGATGTATGTCAACTAACTACTATAACAGCCATCTGCTATTGGAATAATACAAGTTAAGCACTTCTCTCTGTGAATATGGCTTTTGTTGCCACCAATCAATCAATCAATCAATTTAATAGAGCCACTCTCGGTGTTGTTTATCACAGGTGTGGCTGGCGCCGCCAGCTCGCTACACAATGCAGCACGGGGGCGCCACCAGCGCCACAGTGCGGGGCGCCACAGGCTCGGCGCCCTATCACCCCGCGCCAGCCAATCAGATGTTGGCCCAAGTACACGTGACCGCGCAGGTGGCGAAGGTCACCCAGACGCCCGCCTCCGCTGCGCAGATACAGGAAGCACACAGGTGCGACTTTTATTATTGGTTTTGCGTGCAAAAGTCCCTTAAAGCTAATATTCCATATATGCGGTATGTGAATGCAAATGCGGCAAAAAAATGGAAAAGCATGTAAAGGCACGGTAGTGCTTCCATAGGTCCGAATGCGAATGCGGAAAATGCATCGACCCATGGGCCAATTGGTGTGAATGCAAATGCTACCCAATGAACCGTAGGAAACAACAGAACGTTGACTTTTCTTCAAATTGCTAGAAAGAAAGACCGAAAATCGTATCGGGATCTACGCTGCATTCGCATACCGCAATCCACATATATGGAATCTTAGCTTAATGCTGCATAAAAACCTAAAATTTGTTAAACCTCAACCAAAAGACCTACCTAGATTTGATTCTAGATGACCTAGATCCTGACTGACTTGTTAATTTTTAATGAGTTTCAGAGAATATCTGATGTTCGTGCATTTTCATGTTCAGCACCACAAATTGGTTAACAAAATCTATGACGTCCAGCACATTGGCATGCACACCATCACTGGACGGGATGGCCGAAGCGTTAAGAGCACTGGCTAGATTCCTGTGCGAGAGGTCATACATTTGAACCCCCACCAAGTCAAATCAATGACTTACAATATTGATACTTATCGCTACCTAGTGTGGCATTCGGCATTATTAGGATAGAGCCAGGACTGGTTTGCTCAGCATCAGGATAATCATAATGTGATTGAGTGGGATATTAGGTCATGCAGCTGGTTACCTAGTCTCCTAATGGGACAGCACTATAAAATGATCATGAGTGCACACTGTTACAAGTCAGTACCCATTCTGATATGACCTTAGATGTTGCTACTATTTAAAACCCCAACAAACAAATAAGTGTGCACACCAAATTTACTTAGTTTGCATGTTTTCACATCAAGTGTAGACCTTTTAATTGATTGCTTAGTGATGGTTTAATATCGGTAGCAAAGGCCATACTCACAGCGAAAACTTAGTCGTATTTATTGTCACTTTTGTTTCTCGTAAAAATATGGTTTATGGATCTGTTTATTATAACTATGTTTAGTATAACTCTATGTTGTATTATATTTATGTTATAATTTATATGCCGACATTGAAATTGACTTGGAATTCTAAAATGGTCAGATTTGTGTCAGTGACAAGAACAATTATCTCGGATGCAATTTTGAAGCGGTTAATCAAATAACAGCAAAATGTTACTCACAAGACATAGCTAAAATGATAGGAAGCGATGTAGTCCTAGGCATTCTTAGGAACTGTAACAAATGTTTTTAAAAGCAAATTTTACAAATAAGAGGTAATTAGTATTTTAATTATAGGAGTTCAAATGAGTTCTTTAAGAGGAAATTCTAAGAATAAAATTGGTAATTATGATTTTAATAAAAGGGGTAATTATCATTTGAATTGTATGGGTTAAAATGAGTTCTTTAAGAGGAAATTCTAACAATAAAATAGGTAATTATCATTTTAATAAAAAAATGGGTAATTATCATTTTAATTATATGCATTAAAATGAGTTCTTTAATAGGAAATTCTAAGAATAAAATATGTAATTGTGATTTTAATAAAAGCGGTAGCTATGATTTGCTGTAAGGCGTGGATGGTTTATTTGCAGTACCACAACTCACTTAACCGGAACTCAGACCTCGTCTGCTGCTCAGCTACAGGAGGCTGAGGCAGCACTCGAACACGACAAGAAGGCCATCTACCGGTAAGTCAACGCTCACCGACCGACTATATTGTGTCTATTTTACCACCGTTTGCCAGCAACTTTACAATGCCAACAGCATGCAAGATCTTTTTGCAAAACCGGACGCGGTTGCCTTATCAATAGAGTGCAAGCTTTCCGTTTGGAAGGTTGGGAGTTTGAATCCCGGTCAGACCAATGACTTACAAAATTGATACTTGTCGCTATCTAGCCTGGTGCTCAGCATTACTAGGATAGGGCCCAGTATCAGGATATCCCTGCCGCGAATCAAACGCAATGCAAGCATTACAACCGATGCGCGACGAGGAAGGAACGAGGAGGCGGGGGTGGAGAAAAAGCACTTTATTTATGAAGTGCGAGGAAGCAGAGTGAACAGGATAATGACAGGCACAAACAGGATAATACAGGTCAAATGTAATCAACAGGATAATGACAGGAACAAGATAATACAAGTTAATGTGAATAATAAGTAGGAGCTCATAAGGAGGCTAAAAGGCTAGGAAGAGTCAGTGAGGGAGGCCCGAGGAGCCCTCCCAAAAGGGAGGAGAGGGCTCGAGGGGCGGCCGAGGCTGCGAGGCGGGGCAAGTAAGCGCGCACCGCCTCGGAGGTCCATCTGCCTTGGGCCATAATGTCAGGTAGTGGGAGGCTGGCAAGGTGGCATGCCTGGGCGGCGCCGCGCCGGAGGCTGTGCAAGGTGTAGGTCTCTACACGACGCTACACGCCTCCCCGGGCCTATCTTCACCACCATTGGCCGACCTACACTATCGTTGGCCCACGCACACCGTGGGGACGAAGAGGGCCACCGCCCCTGAGGGCCTGGTTATTGTCTTGGAACCCCGGATGATGATGCGGAGACCGCCGGGCATGGGGCGGACGTCGGCGCGTGTGATGGTGTGGGGGCCGGCTCGGGGCTCGGGGAGAGCAGATTGGATTGCCTCAGCAAACCGTAGTACCCGAGGAGGAGGGCGGCCTGAGACACGGCGCCCGAGGGGACCGCCCCGGCGAGGTGGGTGACCACTGCGGCGAGAAGCTCCGGGGTGCGCAGAGGGGCCGGGCGGGGGAATGGTCCGAGGACCGGGCTCCGCCGCGGCAGAGGTCATTGGCGAGGCAGGAGTCGAAGCCCGAGGTGATCCCTCCGGCTGCATGGACCCAGGAGCGGGCGCCGGAAAGGGCATTGCGTCGCCCGGGCGGGCGACTACCGGTTGCGGGTATGCGACTTCCGGTTATTGGTGGCCGGCCGCTGGGGCAGCGGGGATGACTGCATTAAGGCCGCCGACCGATGACGGTTGGTGGGCGGCGCCGTGCTGCGGGTTGCATCACAGCCCCAGCGGGCAGTGCGCAAGGCGGCATGATGTGAGGCGGTGGGCCCAGTGTTGATGCCAGGCTGGCAACGGCCCTCCGGACCAGGAGGGGGGGCCGCGGCGGATCAAAAATCCGCCATGGGGTCCGCAGTCGCGCGCTCACAGTACCGCTTGCTAATACACACCGCCGCACTTTGGCGCGTGGGCGCAAGCGTGTTGTCTAATTCACCTCGGTCCGTGCCACCTCGGCCAGGGGCCGGGGATGTGGCGGGTGAAGTAGATCGTGGAGATTGGCCAGTGATAGTGTCGAGGGCCGCGACAGTGTATGTCGGCGGGTGGGCACTGTCAGGCGAAATACGTCAATGTCCGGTATGTGTCCGGCGGTGTCCAGAGGTGTCCGGGGCACTTGGCAGGGGGCTAGAGGTTGCAGGGGCGCTAGAGATGAGGTGTGTGGCAGGTTGAGGCAGCCCCGAGGAGCCCTCCACCAAAAGGAAGGAGAGGGCTCGAGGGGCGGCCGGGCGACTACCGGCGGGCAGTTGGAGGTATGACGTCGCCAGGGCGACATACGAAGGGGGGATGACTTCCGGTTCGGGCTGAGGCAGGCGAGAGGTCTGAGGCATGACGTCACCAGCGGTTCTGAGGGTGGCGGGGGTCTGAGACATGACTCCAGGAGCAGTGGGGCTGGAGATGAGGGCCGGGGTGGCGGTCGGTCTGAGGTATGATGTCACCGGGGTGACTGGCGGGCCGGCAACATCCAGCGGGCGGATGACTTCAGGTTCGGGCCGAGGCGGGCGAGAGGTCTGAGGCATGACGTCACCAGGGGAGCGGTTCCGAGGGCGGGGCGGGTCTGAGGCATGACTCCACCAGAAGGGGGGGTTGAGATGAGGGTACGGGGGGCTGGGATACCCGGCGGGGGGGCTAGAGATGACAGGGGGGCTAGAGATGAGGCGTGACTCCACCAGCAGGGGGGGCCAGCGATGACACCGGTGGGCAAGCGACTTTCGGCAGGTGGGTGGCTTCCGGTGGTGTCATCGATGATGTCACCGGGCAAGACCTCCCTGAGGCTAAGATGCACCATGTGTATGTCGGCGGGCGGGCCGCCTCAGGGGTCGCCGCAGGGGTGGACACCAGCTCACCTGCGTATGGCGGTGAGGGGGTGGGGTGGGGTGGGTGAGGGGGTTAGGGTGCGGCAGGCTTCCGGCGGGCGGGTGACTTCTGGTTCATGGGTGGCGGGAGGGTGGGGGGGCCTGAGGCTTGACTCCGTCGGCAGGGTGGCTGGAGATAGTTCCAGGATAACCACCAGGGGCGCTGGAGGTGGCAGCGCTTGAGATCAGAGGGCAGGGGTGGCGGGGGGGGGGGGTGACCATGGCGTCACTGTGTTGACGGCCGTTGTGTTGTAACACCATGTGTGGGCGGGCGGGCCGCTGTGGGGGTCGCCACGAGTGGCGTCGTCGGGGCGGGCGAGTTGCAGGCAGGCGACTTCCGGCGGATGGGGGGCAGCCACAGGGGCGGCGGGGATGACAGGGGTGACTGCGGTGAGGCCTCGGGCGTGATGACGGTTGGCGGGTGACGGTGTTGTGCAGGTTACGTCACAGCCCCAGCGGGCGGTGTGCAGGGTGGCGTGATGTGAGGCGGGGGGGGGGCGCCCCCTGTGGGGGAGCCAGGCTGGCAACGGCCCTCCAGGCCAGGAGGGGGGCCGCGGCAGATCAAAAAACCGCCGAGGGGGCCGCAGTCGCGCGCTCACGGTTCCGTTTGCGGATACACACCGCCTCGGGCTGCAGTCTCGACAATGCAGGTTGGCCAACGATAGTGTCGATGGGCCAATGGTGGTGAGGATAGGCCAGGGGAGGCATAAACCGCATGTAGAGGCATGGTGGGAGGCGAGTCATGCGGGATCGTAGTGTAGTGTAGATGGGCCCATGACAGTGTAGGTCGGCCAATGGTGGTGAAGGTAGGCCAGGGGAGGCAGACCCACATGCAGGGGCGTGCAGAGGCGTTGTGCAGATCGGCCATGGTCGTGGTGAGAGGGACCGTCGTGCAGGGGCCAACGACAGTGTAGGTCGGCCAATGGTGGTGAGGCAGGCCAGGGGAGGCAGATCCGTGTGTAGGGGCGCGCAGAGGCGTGGTCTAGATCGGCCACGGTCGTGGTGAGAGGGGCCGTCGTGCAGGATAGTGTGGGTCGGCCAGCGATAGTGTAGATGAGCCACCGCCAGTGCAGATCGGCCACGGTGGTGTGCGTGGGCCAACGATAGTGTAGGTCAGCCAATGGTGGTGAGATAGGCCCTGGGAGGAGTCTAGGGTGTGTAGAGGCGTGGTGAGAGGCGAGTCACGCAGGGTAGTGTAGTGTAGATGGGCCAACGACAGTGTAGGTCGGCCAATGGTGGTGAGGATAGGCGGGATAGTGCAGTGTAGATGGGCCCATGACAGTGTAGGTCGGCCAATGGTGATGAAGGTAGGCCAGGGGAGGCGTTATGGGCGCGCAGAGGTGTGGTGCAGATCGGCCACGGTCGTGGTGAGAGGGACCGTCGTGCATGGGCCAACGACAGTGTAGGTCGGCCAATGGTGGTGAGGCAGGCCAGGGGAGGCAGACCCGCGCGTAGAGGCGTATAGGGGCGCGCAGAGGCATGGTGTAGATCGGCCACGGTCATGGTGAGAGGGGCCGTCGTGGAGGATAGTGTGGGTCGGCCACCGATAGTGTAGATGAGCCACCGCCAGTGCAGATCGGCCACGGCGGTGTGCGTGGGCCAACGATAGTGTAGGTCGGCCAATGGTGGTGAAGATAGGCCCGGGGAGGCGTGTAGCGGCGTGTAGAAGCATGGTGAGAGGTGAGTCACGCAGGATACTGTAGTGTCGATGGGCCAACGACAGTGTAGGTCGGCCAATGGTGGTGAGGATAGGCCAGGGGAGGCAGAACTGCGTGTGGAGGCGTGTCGGGGCGTGCAGAGGCATGGTGCAGATCGGCCACGGTCATGGTGAGAGGGGCCATCGTGCAGGATGGTGCAGGTCGGGTAAAGATAGTGTAGGTGGGCCACCATTGGTGTAGGACGGCCAATGGTGGTGAAGAGGGGCCAAAAGAAAATGGCCGTAGGGAGGATAGTGCGTGGCAGGGCTCGGAGAGAGAGTTGCTGGAGGCAGCAGGCAGACAGGGTTATAAGGCGGGGGAGCGCGGGCGATGACGTAATGGGATAACCGTCAGAGAGGGGGGGGGGGGCGGCTCCCCTTCCCCACCGCGAATCAAACGCAATGCAAGCATTACGACCAATGTGGCTGAGTGGGAAATCGGGTCAAGGTGCCAGCAGTCTGGGGCAGCACTAAAATCGCCATGACCACGCACTGCCACAAGTTTGTACTCATCCTGATATGACCTTGGATGTTGCCAGGATGTAAAACTCCCAACAAAAATCTTTTTACAAATGTCAATTTTAATATCTATTTTTTTTATAGCATTCCTGAGGACAGCAGGATTGTATCAAATATCTTATTTGTGTCATAACTTATTTATATCATTTTAACTTGGATATTACTTTCAATTCATGCACAATTTAAAAGAATTATTGTGCACCCTTTTTCAAACGAAAAATGTGCACTTTAAACAATTGATTGTTGCTTTATAAAAAAGAATACAATAAATTTGTTAAATCTGCATCAATTGATAGAATATATAAGTGTAAGCGATGGTTAAATAACAAAGTGATGGCAAATTTTAATGACTTCTTGACATGAATAAGGCCTTTGTTGTCGAAGCGATGTAAAGTGACCATCACTAACTCGCTGCCTTCCTGATCCAATAGACGATGTCAGACTGCAGCATGCCTAATTAAGATAGCGTGTATTTTAATGTTGTAGGCATCCGCTATTTCCACTGATGGCGTTACTCTTCGAGAAGTGTGAACAAGCAACGCAGACCCCGGACTGTCCGTCGTCTGATTCATTCGATGTCGACATCCAAGCCTTCGTCCTACACCAGGAGCAGGACCGCAAGCCTTTCTTTTCTGACGATCCTGAGCTAGATAATCTGGTGGGTACAGAATCTGTAAACAGTATGTGAACATTGAGGAATATGTAAACGGTGAATATTCAGCACGATGAATATGTGAGCAATATGTTAGGAATAGATCAACAATATGTAGACATTGAGGAATATGTAAACAGTGTATATCCAGCCTGATGAATATATGAGCAATATGTAAGGAATAGATCAACAATATGTAGACATTAAGGAATATGTAAATGGAATAGATACCTAATGATGAATATGTAAAGAGTATGTAAACAATAGGTATACATTGATGAATATGTAAACAAAAAACGGGGGATCCGAGTTCATGGGTTCGAACCCTGCTTGAATCAAACCAATGACTTTAAAATTTATCCTTGTCGCTTCCTAGCCTGGTGCTCGGCATTATTAGGATAGGACAAGGACTGGCTGGCTCAGTGTCAGGATAATGCGACTGAGTGGGATATCAGGTCATGGTGCTGGCGGCCTGGTCTCGCAGTGGGGCATCACTGAAGTCACCATGAGTGTGCACTGTCACAAGTCGGTACCTATCCTGATATGACCTTAGATGTTGCTAGGATGTAAAACAACAAACAAACAACAAAACTGTAAACAGAAAATGAATACTATGTAAGCAATACTTCTCTTTGTTTACAGATGGTAAAAGCCATCCAGGTTTTGCGGATCCACCTCTTGGAGTTGGAGAAGGTGAATGACCTCTGCAAGGACTTCATCATGCGTTACATTTCGTGCCTCAAAGGCAAGCTGCAGAGCGAGAACCTGTTGCGGAGCGACATGCCATCACTGGACCCGTGCAGCACCCCTCCGCTCGGCAGCCCGACACATGTGAGTAGAATACACTGAAACATGTTGGTAGAACACAAAGGATAATGCTTTATCGACAGTCTGATACATGTTGGTGGAATACCCTGTGAACATGCTTTATTGACAGTCTGAAACATGGCGGTCGAATACAGTGTGAAGATGCTTTATCGACAGTCTGAAACATGTCAGTAGCATACACTGTGAACATGCTTTATCGACAGTCTGAAACATCTCGCTGGAATACACAGTGGACATGCCTTATCGACAGTCTGAAACATGTCAGTGGAACAAACTGTGAACATGCTCTATGGACAGTCTGAAACATGTCGGTAGAAGACACTGTGAACATGCTTTATCGACAGTCTGAAACATGTTGGAACACACTGAACATGCTTTATCGACAGTCTGAAACATGGTGGTGGAATACACTGTGAACATGCTTTATCGACAGTCTGAAATATGTCAGTGGAATAGACTGTGAACATGTTTCATCGACAGTCTGAAACATGTCGGTGGAACACACTGTGAACATGCTTTATCGACAGTCTGAAACATGCCGGTGGAATACACTGTGAACATGCTTTATCAACAATCTGAAACATGCCGGTGGAATACACTGTGAACATGCTTTATCAACAGTCTGAAACATGTCGGTGGAACACACTGTGAACATGCTTTATCGACAGTCTGAAACATGTCGGTGGAACACACTGTGAACATGCTTTATCGACAGTCTGAAACATGTCGGTGGGATACACTGTGAACATGCTTTATCGACAGCCTGAAACATGTCGGTGGAACACACTGTGAACATGCTTTATCGACAGTCTGAAACATGTCGGTGGAATACACTGTGAACATGCTTTATCGACAGTCTGAAACATGTCGGTGGAACACACTGTGAACATGCTTTATCAACAGTCTGAAACATGTCGGTGGAATACACTGTGAACATGCTTTATCAACAGTCTGAAACATGTCGGTGGAATACACAGTGAACATGTTTTATCGACAGTATGAAACGTGTCGGTGGAATACACTGTGAACATGCTTTATCGACAGCCTGAAACATGTTGGTGGAACACACTGTGAACATGCTTTATCGACAGTCTGAAACATGTCGGTGGAATACACTGTGAACATGCTTTATCAACAGTCTGAAACATGTCGGTGGAATACACTGTGAACATGTTTTATCGACAGTCTGAAACGTGTCGGTGGAATACACTGTGAACATGCTTTATCGACAGTCTGAAACATGTCGGTCGAATACACTGTGAAAATGCTTTTTTGACAGTCTGAAACACGTCGGTGAAATACACTGTGAACATGCTTTATCGACAGTCTGAAACATTTCGGTCAAAAACACTGTGAACATGCTTTATCGACAATCTGAGATGCACATGTAGAGTAGAATAAGCTGATTCTGCATTACCAACAAACTGAGAACTAGTGTCAGTGACTTGTTGGCACATGTTTAGGATACACTGCGACAGGCATTACCGACAGTCCGAAACGTGTATCCACAATGTGTTGTGAGCGGGAGTTATCAACAGTTTGACAGAGGCATCTGACATGTTTCCTTTTTTTTTTAAAGGGGAAAAAAGTAAGGCATAGCGAATTTTACTAACAGTACAGCAAATATTTAGAAATGTACAACAATTTTCTTTTTTATTGAAATATATAGCCACTTTTGACAGAAATGAACAGCAGTGTTTTTAGAAATGTAGTTTCTTTTGTAGAAAGGTTTAGCAATTAAATTTTGTTTTGTTGTGTTTAAAGAAATGGACAACAGTTTAATCAGTATTTAATCAGAGAACTCGCCCTTGCTTTTTAAAGTTGCTAATTTTATAACGTACAATCTGATTGGTCGTGATCATTGGTTAAAACAATGCTTATAGAGCAAATCCAACATTCTCGCTAATTATGATTTCACAACGAAAGTCCCATCTCTGTGTCCTAGTGAGCCGCCTTGCCATGCCCTCACACAAGGTCATTTGCGGTGTGGGCTATTTTGCCTTCCAACCAGTGGTCCTCAACTGGTTCATCAAAGGCTGTGGTATGCGCTGTCCTGTGTGTGGGAAAGTTCATATAAAAGACCCCTTGCTACTTATCGGAAAGAGTAGTAGCCTATGTGGTGGGAGCAGGTTTCCCCCCAAAGAAATATGTCAGAATGACCACATGTTTGTCATCCAATGACCAATGATATGAAAATCAATATGCTCTAGGGGCGTCATCAAATAAAGCGAGCTTTACTTTGATTCTCGCTAGTCTGGGCACACACATATATGGAGCACTGGATTTGAATGTCTCACTGTTTGCAGTCATGATGGCTGGTCTGTTTGTGTTTGGTCTCCAGACGAGTCCTGTCCAGCCTTCGCCAACCATGACTACCTTGGGCCACGGTCAAATAGTGTCGGGAGGAACGATATACCAGATGGTGCAGACTCCACAGGGTCTGGTCGCGCAGCCCATACAGGTCAGTCTTACGTGCAGCAAACATTCGGCAATTTGTCATAGACCTTGTGTAAAAGTCGACCCTCGTGTTTCATGGATAACAGGTCAACATATGTGGTATTATTACAATATCGTCATGAATTTAAAGTTACACAGTCCGATGTTTTTGAGTTTCTGTCACTTTTTGAGATAAATATATTAGGTTCATCGTTATAATGTATCTTACTTTAGTTTGAAGTAACTTTTATTTTAAATGGCTAACTTTTGAGATATTTGAATTGCAAACATGCCAAACTAATTTTGGCAAGCACGCCAAAACTGACAGCATAGGCTTCATTACTAACAGGTTCTAGTAAATTGACTTATTGTGCCCTTATATGCAGCAACAAATGCTTAATAAGCGCACCGGTATCTAAGTTAGATATGCACAATCAAATCTAGTGTTTTGTTTTTGAAAATTTCATGCTTTCATCGGACTATGCAGTTGTAGTATTTAGATAAATGACAGAACTAACTGTATATAGGGTACATGTACTTTATGGTACTGGTAACGTCTGACACAACAGTACCATTCTACAATAACAGGCAGAATAGAGTCAGTTATTTTGTAGATAAATATTTTATAGTAACCGAGTGTGGTGGCCTAATCGGTAGAGGGCGGGCCTCGCATGCGGTAGGTAGGGAGTTTGGTTCCCAGTCGAGTCAAACCAATGACTTTAAAATTGATACTTGTCGCTTCCTAGCCTGGCGCTCGGCATTAGTCGTAATGCTTGCATCGCATTTGATTCGCGGCCGAGGAGTACCCCCCCTGTCTTCCTCCTGCGACCATTGACTATTACATCACGGCCCCCCCCCTGCCGGTCCCGCCCTTATAACCCGGGCCCGGAGCTGCCTCCAGCCACTCCGCCTCCAACTGTCCTCCCTTCATGCTATCCTGCCTTCCTTGTATTTGGCCTACTCCTATGCGACCTGCCTACTATCGCCTGAGGCCGGGGGGAGGGGGGGGAGGTGCTCGGACGCCCCGGCACCAGCAGAGCGCTTGATGGCGACCCTGGGCGCTACCGAGCGACTCGACGGAATAATCGAGGTGATGGCCCTCTCCCACGCCGCCCAGCCGACGGCCTGCCGCCGCGCCGCCCACCTCCGCGACTGAGCACCTCGCGGCCATCCTCGCCTACCTGCCCGCCACCGGCCCCTCGGCTGACCTCCCTCGGGCGGCCCTCCTCCTCGGGTACTACGGCATGCTGAGGCAATCCACTCTGCTCTCGCCTGGTCCCGAGGGGTGGGGTCGAGGCTGCCGGCGGTGACACCTCGGGATGCGGCGAGTGGGCCTCGCCGCCGTCGCCCTGGTCCCACCTGAGCCTGCCGACCCGGCTATCGTCATCCCCTCGGGCCGGCCACTGGACCCTCGGACGCTCACGGCTATTCTCCGGGCCGTCTCCGTGTTGGCCTCCGACGCCTTCACGCTCCACAGTCTCCCCCGAGTCGTCGCCCAGGACTCCCACCGCGCCGCGGCCCCGCTTCCCTACATCATGCCACATGGCTCCTGGACTTCGCAGGCAGTGCATGCCTACCTGCCCCCCCTCGCGCCCTCTCCTCCTTTTGGTGGAGGGCTCTTCAGGGCCCTCTCCCCCCCCCCCCACCCCCCCCCCCCCCCCCCCCCCCCCCCCCCCTCCCCCCGGACTCTCGCCATGCGCGCTGCCTTGTTCCTTGATCTTTTTGTTCCTCATTTGCATTGCCTTGTTTACATTCTACTTTATTCATGTGATTATCCTCTGTATTATCCTGTAATATCTCATCGCACTATTGAATAAAGTGTTCTTTTTCCACCCCCACCTCCTCTTCCTCCTTCGTCGCGTATCATTAGGATATGACAAGGACTGGTTAGCTCAGCGTGAGGATAATGTGACTGAGTGGGATATTGGGTCATGGTGCCAGTGGCCTGATTTCCCAGTGGGGCGATTTCCCAGTCGCCATGAGTGCGCACTGTCACAAGTTGGTACCCGTCCTTATATGACATTAGGAGTTGCTAGGACGTAAAACAACAAACAACTATTTTATTGTGGCCATAATTCTTTGTCCTTTTGTTGTTTATTAATAATTTTATATAGAAATGTGGCTCTTTTTATGTCCCCCCCATCATTTTTTTTTCTCATACCACGCATGATTTTCATCCCTTCGAAAAGAGTACTTGTAAAATAGTTGATTCCCTAATTTCAACTTTAAAAACGTGTTAACAATATTTTACTTCTGGTACATATTTGAATGTTATTCCAAGTATCTGGCCCCAAGTGGTGGATTTCCATGAAAATACACTGGATGCGATAGCCGATTCGGTAGAGCGCAGGCCTTCCGTGTGGAAGGTCAGGAGTTCAATTCCCGTTTGAGTCAAATTAATGACTTACAAAATTGATACTTGTCGCTTCCTAGCCTGGCGCTCACCATATTTAGAATTAGGGCAAGGACTGGTTGGCTCAGTGTCAGGATAATGTGACTGAGTGGGATATCAGTTCATGGTGCTAGCTGCTGAGCCAACCAGTCCTCGCTCTATCCTAATAATGCCGGAGACCACTTTCATCCCTGGAAAATGCGAATAGTCAGGGAATTGTGTAGATAAAATAATCACCTCCAGTAGGGGTGAACAACAAGCATGTTTAAATCGCAGCAAAGACTGCTTTGGTACGACGAATCCACTGTAAACAAGCTGGGGAGCTGCTGGTACCAGTTAGTAGTGTTTATCTAAATCGACGTATTGGTCGAAAATGGCATACGTCGGCATACACTAAGGCCATACGTCGTACTGTGACAGCCCCTTTAACCACGCAAATGTTCCGATTCCCTTTCCAGCAATTACAGAGCACGAATAGCAGTAGTACAGCGGGCCCAAACCAGCCAATGGTGATTCATGGTAGTACGCCGCTGTCACAGATCGGGGTTCCGTCCGCACCGTCATCCTCACAAAATGCATCAGGTAAGGCGAGCAGTTTGTGCGAAGAACATTATCTGACTTACAAAATTGATGTTATGGCAAGTGTAATATATGTAAACAGGGTCGGAGCGGCGGGCACGTGGTCTCGCAGGGTGCAGGGTTACACGAGAGTGTGACGTCATAGTGTCGATGTGGTGAGGTTGGAGATAAAAATAAACCAGTCGTTAAACTCCACTCGCTGTGTCAACACGTGCTATTCTTTACAGCAAGGAGTGGTTAGGTCCGTGTCAGGATAATGTGGCTGAGTGGGGATATTGGGTCATGATAATGCTGGTGGCCTGTGGTCTACAAGTGGGGAAGCACTATAAACCACCATGAGTGCGCACTGTCACAAGTCGGTACCCGTGATGATATAACCTGAGATGTTGCAAAGACATAAACCCCAACAAACAACAAACCGGTGCTGATTCTGATATGACCTTGGATGTTGCTAGGAGATAAAGCCCAGTGAACAAAAACCAAGCCTTTTCAGCAGGTCTGCCAGATATTGGTAGATATCGTCGTGAAGGACCATGTAGTGAGATCAAATTTACAACTACAATGACGTATTTCTAATCACTGTCTGTTGTAATTGAGTTTCGGTGTCGCAAATTATCTTTGCTTCTTCTCCACCACCAGTGTCATCTTCACCGATTGTGCTAAGCGCAGTGGATCTCTCCGATGATGAGGATTATCTCGGGAAGAAGAAGAACAAACGGGGCGTTCTGCCGAAACAAGCGACACAAGTGATGAAATCGTGGCTCTTCCAGCATATCGTTGTGAGAATCTTTATATCCTCCACAGTTTGTTCATGAGTCAAGCGCATCGCCTCTGGGTCATGCACCACTAGAAACAGCTCCTCAAGTTCCCTGGTCCTGCCCCTGCTTGAAGCTGTGTTCAGATTTGTTCCGTCTTCCTGGTGCCCACCTGGAGGTCGCTTTGCCATGTATGCTTTTCCTCTTGTCCTCTGGGTTCCATGTCACATCACCTGTCTGGTGATGCTTGTTCACGAAGCATTTGACCAATTTATCCCTCTCTCCCTGCCTCCCTCCCTGCCTCCCTGCCTCCCTGCCTCCCTGCCTCCCTGCCTGCCTCCCTCCCTCCCTCCCTCCTTCCCTCCCTCCGTCCCTGCCTCCTTTCCTCACTCCCTCCCTGCCTCCCTCCCTCCTTCCCTCCCTCCCTCCGTCCCTCCCTGCGTCCTCCCTCCCTCCCTCCCTCCCTCCCTCCCTCCCTCCCTCCCTCCCTCCCTCCCTCCCTCCCTCCCTCCCTCCCTCCCTCCCTCCCTCCCTCCTTCCCTCCCTCCCTCCCTCCCTCCCTCCCTCCCTCCTCCCTCCCTCCCTCCGTCCCTCCCTGCGTCCTTCCCTCCCTCCCTCCTTCCCTGCCTCCCTCCCTCCCTCCTTCCTCCCTGCCTCCCTCCCTCCTTCCCTGCCTCCCTCCCTCCTTCCCTCCCTCCCTCCCTCCCTCCGTCCCTCCCTCCCTCCCTCCCTCCCTCCCTGCTCCCCTCCCTGCCTCCCTGCCTCCTTCCCTGCCTGCCTGCCTGCCTCCCTGCCTGCCTCCCTGCCTGCCTGCCTGCCTCCCTCCCTCCCTCCCTCCCTCCTTCCCTGCCTCCCTGCCTGCCTGCCTCCCTCCCTGCCTCCTTCCCTGCCTCCCTCCCTGCCTCCTTCCCTGCCTCCCTCCCTCCCTCCCTGCCTCCCTCCCTGCCTCCTTCCTTGCCTCCCTCCCTCCTTCGCTCCCTCCTTCCCTTCCCTTCTTTCCTCATTCCCTCCCTCCTCAATCAGGGAGCCAGGGTGATGTAATGGTTAGAACACTAGCCCAGAATGCAAGAAGTGCGGGTTCAAATCCTTCTCTATGTGCAATATTCCCCATTGCCATCACCCCGACGACGACAATAATGATAATAATGATAATGATAATAATCATGATAATGATAATAATAATAATAGTTGCGATGTGATCATTTCGTTTCAGCACCCGTACCCTACAGAAGACGAGAAGCGGCAGATTGCGGGGCAAACAAATCTGTCTTTGTTACAAGTGAACAACTGGTTAGTTTCAGGTTTTCATATACTTGTTGAATAACTGGTTAGATGTTTAAAGAGACCGGACGTGATGGCCGAAGCAGTAGAGCACAGGCTTCCCATGCGGAAAGTCAGCAGTTTGAATTCCGACTTAGTCAAACCAGTGACTTAGAAAATGTATTCTTGTCACTATCTAGCCTAATGCTCGGCATTACTAGGATAGGGCAAGGACTGGTTAGCTCAGTATCACGATAATGTGACTGAGTGGGAAATTGGATCATGGTGCTGGTGGCCTGGTCTCCCAGTGGGCCAACACTATTATATTCGCCGCGCAGAAGGTACGCGCATCAAATGACTGCAGACAGAGGCACGTTGTAATATCTGACTGGATGATCTGAGAAATTAGCCACTTTGATTAATGGAAGCTGAAATTTGATTATATTTTAACATACCCCCCATCATACCAAAATGCCAAACATTAATATCGAGCTTGTTACTTTGATATCAGATTGAGTTTTATTTAACCACAATCATGTAGTAAGGTAACTGTATGGCTTTCTCAAGGGGTGATCTTCCAGCCGAGCAACCAACATTACATTATATTAAAGTTCATACTTATGTAAAATACATTGTTGCAATTTTGCAATTGAAATCTTTACCTAGAATCAGATATGTTCATGAATATGATCAGACTGAGAAAAGTCACTTGGCATTATTGCAATGGAGATCACTGCAGAAAATGTGTTATCAACATTTGTTAGGCTGAGCTATTAAATCCTGTCTATTTGTACAACTCAGGTTCATTAATGCCCGGCGACGAATACTACAACCAATGTTGGATGCGTCCAATCCAACAGAGACAAAAGCCAAGAAGGTGAAGTCGACAAACCGCCCAGTGCAACGCTTCTGGCCGGATAACATTGCAAATCTAGCGCCTCAGTCACGCCCAGAGGCAGCCTCGCCACATACTCCCACCAGCGACCCATCTTCTCCGACCGATCTGCGAGCACCCTCATCAGGGCGTAATTCCCCCGGCTCGCCGCCTGGCACAGAGACCGGTGGCGATTCACCTACCCACACACCGTCCTCCACTCCACAGCCAATCCTCCTCCCACCGGGGGCAAGTGAGTGTTGCGCTAAGTGTTATGTACTGTTTGTGTCATTTGCGTGGTAGAGAATTGCTACCAAAGGATAATTGTCCAGTCGTCAACAGTTCTATTTGTTTTTATATCTTTTTTTTGTTCAAATTATGCATTTCTCTATGAATAATTCTTGTTTTCCCTCTCTCTAGCATGAGTAACCCATTAGCCAAATGATTAATTTATTTCTTGATAATGATTCATTACTTGAATGAGTTCCATGAGTTAAATTAGTAATTCATTTCTTGATAGTGCTTCATTTCTTGAAAGGGTATTCTATTAGTTAAATGAGTAATTCCATTACTCTGAGTCTCTCTCTCCAACCCTAATTTCAAATCAGTGAACAACATATTCAGTGAACACCATATGCTCTGGAGAAATATTGAAGTGTTTGATTATGGTTTATTTGAAGCTGTATATGCTTAAGTTACACCAACTGTTTTACTGGAGTATATCTGATCTATAATTATCCCATTATTTCATTGCAACACTATCTGGAGTCTTTATGTCTTCACATGGTTTAACTGCACTTTTAATGTTTGATAAATACCTTTATTCTGAAATCCGAGAAATTCTGAATTCCAAAATACAAACTGACCCCGAGGATTTCGGATAGGGGAATACAATGGACCCAGGGCGTGTACGGGGCCTGGAAAGTCTTCAATTTCATTTGCCCCATTTCAAGGCCATGAAAAGCCTTGAATTCCATTAAGCTGTCTCCACTGATCTAAATTAGTCAAATCGCCATTCATAATGTCGATTTTGGACGAAATCCAAATGAAAATAGTCTGGAATTCCTATCAAAACCAGGCTTGAAAACCGTTGAAATAGCCTTGAATTCCATATCTACACTCCAGCCAACGTTAGTTATTGGAGTGTGGTAAGCAGTGTTAACAACCAGTGTTCCATATCCAGTCAGCCATTTCCTTCTGCGGACAGTCATTGTACTTCGAAGGTGAAACTAGGTCAATCAGCTACATCTAAATCAGAAAAGATTTTGGCAGCAGACTGCTACATTTTCATTCATTTCCCAAATATATTGCAGTTGCGCCTAGGCGACTATTAAAACAGTTGAATGCTTATTCTGTGACAAAAAGCCATCAAGACTCCCAAAGCCAGCTCAAGTGCTTACACCACAACTCTTTTCATTTCAGTTCTAACCTCAGAAGGGCAGATTGTCCATGCAGCAACGCAGCAAGTTTTAGGTCACATCCAGAGGGCGCCACCAGGTTTCCACAATGGCGACCGGCCGGGGGATTCATCAACACATCGGGTTGTACTTGACACATCAAGCGACGAGTCAGGATTAGAATGAACTAGGGTGCAAGTTGGGACTCACATTAATATTCTACTCAGACGAGTAATCCTTTACTTGAATGAGTAATCCTTTATTTGAATGAGTAATCAATTACTTGAATGAGTAATTTATTTGAATGAGTAATTTACTTCAGCGAGTAATTTAATGGATAAGTAATCATTTACCTGAACAGGTAATCATTTACTTTAATTAATAATACTTTACTTGAATGAGTAATCCTTTACTTGAATGAAAGGATTACTGTGCATAAATGAATCATCCTTACTTGAATGAGTTCCTTTAATGGAACAGTCCTTTACTTGAATGGATACTTGTTTCCTTGAATGAATCAGTTACCCAAATAGTAATTAGTTACTAAAGTAATCCTTTACTCAAATGATTAATTTGTTTAACAAATGAAGACCCTGTTACTTCAATTAGTAATCCATTACTCAAAAGAATAACTCATGACTCAAGTTGGTACATCGTTATTGAGCAATTATCACTAAAAATAGTGGATTATTATTCAAATTACTAGTAATAAATCATTACTAAAATAGTAACTCATTACTCGAAATAGTAAATTATTACTCAAAGCAAATCATTACTCAAAATAATAAATCATTACTCAAAATTTGTTACTCAAATGAGTAATTCTTTGCTCGATTGAACCACCCTTTTAATTGAATGGGTAATCCTTTTACTCAAACTAGTAATCTTATACCCAAACAAGCGGGTCACATGCTGAGTGCGAATAAGACTGGCAGGACTCGGTCGGTTCAACTCTTAAACGCCTACTCTGTTTAATCACCGTCAGGCGTTATGACTCGAGAGAGAGAAAAAGAGAACCTGCTACTGCTGCCCTCTAGTGGTCAAGGACTTGAGCAGTCAACTGTCCCACATAGCCAGGATGCAAACAAGCAACAGCCAACTAGAACGGTAGTTTTACGTTACAAAAATGTTCCATATCTCGTAGTCCCTCTCCAGTTCATTTGTTTGTGTATATTATGACTCCAACGATTGGCCTATTGTTAATTGAGGTTGCTAATGGCAGTACATTGTGAATAGGGAGGTCGTTGAGCATTGCATTTTCCGGTTGCTTAGCTGTTTTGAATTCTGTATGAAAGATCAGCTTTGATCGAACTTCAGCTCGTGATGACAAGAATGCCTCAGAAAGCAAAGCCCACTATCGCGAACAGGGCTGGAATATATGGCCGGCCTGGTAGATTTTAACCGTCTGATTCATCATACCATTTGTATTCTCTACACCAGTTGTAAATAAGTGTCATAACTGCAAAAAGAATTTTCATTTCACTTATAAGGGAAATCAATTCATGGCTGAGTTTTGGCTATGTGAACCTGTGGTTTTTTTTCAAAGATTAAATTTTGTCATGATTGGATACGCTTTAAATGTCCAGCCCTGATTGGCTACAGCTGCTATATTGGGATTGCGGGTGGGGATTATCAAATAGGTCCAAAACAAGAGCTGAATCGGTGGAATGTTAAGTCTACATTTTGTTTGCTCTGCAAACTGCGAAAAGGCGATTGAGTTTTGATGAGTCTATTTTGTTCACTGTCTGCACTGGGTAGATCCAAAGTGCAGCTCTGGTTATGATTGCTGTATATGACAAGTTGGGTCTTGGATGCAATTACACAAACTGGTTGGCAATAATTTGAAAGAAATGGATAAGTGAGTTTATTTAGATATACCGGTGTATATCTATGTATAGGAATGTATTACAGTTTTCCCCCATTGTTTTATTGGATAAAGTTTGCGGTGACTTGTTTAATGAAAGGGAATTTTATTTAGCATATGATATGGATATTACTTACGACAGACTGAGATATATGTACATTTCAATTAGTTTCTAAACATAGATATGATTCTACCAGTTTGAAACCAAAATGTTTGAAAATGGAGTTTTTCTAACAGCTTGAATCCTATATGTACTTCTGACAGTGTGAAACAGATGTGGTTGTGACAGCTTGAATCCTATGTGTACTTCTGACAGTGTGAAACAGACGTGGTTGTGACAGCTTGAATCCTATATGTACTTCTGACAGTGTGAAACAGATGTGGTTGTGACAGCTTGAATCCTATGTGTACTTCTGACAGTGTGAAACAGGCGTGGTTGTGACAGCTTGAATCCTATGTGTACTTCTGACAGTGTGAAACAGACGTGGTTGTGACAGCTTGAATCCTATATGTACTTCTGACAGTGTGAAACAGATGTGGTTGTGACAGCTTGAATCCTATATGTACTTCTGACACTGACAGTGTGAAACAGATGTGGTTGTGACAGCTTGAATCCTATATGTACTTCTGACAGTGTGAAACAGACGTGGTTGTGACAGCTTGAATCCTATATATACTTCTGACAGTGTGAAACAGACGTGGTTGTGACAGCTTGAATCCTATATGTACTTCTGACAGTGTGAAACAGACGTGGTTGTGACAGCTTGAATCCTATGTGTACTTCTGACAGTGTGAAACAGACGTGGTTGTGACAGCTTGAATCCTATATGTACTTCTGACAGTGTGAAACAGATGTGGTTGTGACAGCTTGAATCCTATATGTACTTCTGACAGTGTGAAACAGACGTGGTTGTGACAGCTTGAATCCTATATGTACTTCTGACAGTGTGAAACAGACGTGGTTGTGACAGCTTGAATCATATGTGTACTTCTGACAGTGTGAAACAGACGTGGTTGTGACAGCTTGAATCCTATATGTACTTCTGACAGTGTGAAACAGATGTGGTTGTGACAGCTTGAATCCTATATGTACTTCTGACAGTCTGAAACAGACGTGGTTGTGACAGCTTGAATCCTATATGTACTTCTGACAGTGTGAAACAGATGTGGTTGTGACAGCTTGAATCCTATATGTACTTCTGACAGTATGAAACAGATGTGGTTGTGACAGCTTAAATCATATGTGTACTTCTGACAGTGTAAAACAGACGTGGTTGTGACAGCTTGAATCCTATGTGTACTTCTGACAGTGTGATACTGCACATTTGTGACAGTTTGAAATAGTTCAGTTGTGATAGCTTGAAAGCAGCACTTTTGTGACGGCTTGAAAAAGCTTGTTTCTGCCAATTTGAAGTTGGTTTTCATGATGTGAAAACTTATTTCTTTTTCTTGAAGATTTATACTGCCTATCATGGATAGGTCTGAATAGACTTGTTTTCACCATTAGACAGTTTGTCAATAGAAAGCCCGAGCCTACACATTTAACCTCCCACACCACATAGACATGGTATGAGAGCCACTGGCCTTTGATGACACTGTAAGTTATACACAGCGTTGGAAATCCAAATTGGCAGAGGTGGGGGCAGAGAATCGAACCACTGACATTCAGATTAGAAGTCCGACCTTCTGACAGCTGAAAATAAATCTGTTCATGACAACTTGAAACAGTTTGTTTCTGACAGTTGGAAACATCTTTTTTTGGCGGCTGGAAATCTTTCTGACAGTTGGAAACATAACCTGTTTCTGGCAGCTGAAGATAATTGCTTCTGACGGCTGGACACATAATCTGTTTCTGATAGCTGAAAACATAATCTCTTTTTGATAGCTGAAAACGATGTTTCTGACATCTGGAAAGACGAGTAAATGTCTGACAGTTTTAATCATATATACCTGTATGACAGTTTAAAAGAAGTACTGGTCTGATAGCTTAGAATATAAATTGGTTTATCCCAGCTTGAAGTGTAATTATTCAAACGAAAGTAAGTTTTTGTACAAATTAAAGTGTGTATGTGGGTCATTCTCTAAAACTAGACACTAAAGTGTGACATGGAAACCAAAAGTGAAAACCTTCCAAATAATAGCAAAAAACATTCCAAATAATAGCAGAATCCGTTTCTGTAAAGGTAGGCATGTGCATATGTCTGAGTTGAAAAAAAGTATATTTCACTTTTTGATTTAGATCTTATACAAATTGACCAATATGTTAATATCACTCCTGTAACATGAAAATCAAAGACACATCCAGAACATCATTTTAACATGCACAACAAAAGTCAAACAAGATTTGATTGATTACAGTTAAGTAAAGAATGTTCTTACAAGAAAAAAGTTTTTAACAAACTTTGGCTAAATGCATGGTGTCAATGTGTAAATTTTCACTAGCTCAAAATCATATAAGTACAATTTTGATTTCTTTCGTGGGATAGATTCAATACTTGTAGAACTGCTAACATACCTAATAGACAGAGGCTACAATACGTGATTTGCTATCAATAAAAGAAATACTTAATTATCAGCATCGTAAGGTGGAGACCAAATATGTGCTGCCCAGTGGTTGGAGAATAACCCATATATCATTCTGAAAACGTAATGCATTTCTGACAGTTTACATTTCTGAAAACTTGAAATGCCAAGTGCTCTGACTGTTTGAAACCTACATGTTTTTCTAACAGTTTGGAATAAGTATGTTTGAGGTTGTTTGAAGCCGGATGCATTTCACGTATTATATATATGCGCTTGTGACAGTTTGAAACAAACATCTGATTCTAATTTGTTGGTTGGTATTTTCCTGTTCTCGTTTGTGTCAGCGTGTTGTTTTTGACTGCCACTCATGAGATTGGTTAAATTGGACTAACATATTCACCATTTCGATGATTAATTTTTCAGTTAGACTTTATTTGCTATGTTTGCAGCTCTTTAAAATGAAATTGGATTAAGATGATCTAACCCGTCTCGAGATACCATTCAACCCTTAAGCTAAGAGCTGTTTCATGTATGTCGCTAAATAGGCTGTAACCGTAATTGATGATCACTAGATGGCAGTCACAAATACCACCATAATTACTTTCAGGCCCATTATATTTCCAAACAAGACACAGTTGTCACCGTCACTGTCAAAATATTATCTTGGTGCTAGAAAAAAGGCGCAGAAGTAGAGGGGTGAGGAGAAAGGCGGGATGCTGCTGGTTTGACTGTCGCATGGCGATAATGCGGTAACCGCACTTGCACTGCATCTATGTTTGTATATAAAACTGGTCAGTTGTACAGATTCTTTTAGTCCAGTCTACAAGTGTATCAGAAGATGGGGAATACAGGGAACAAAGGCTTACATAATTATATTGCTGTTCTGATTCAACACAGCGGAGTCCAATGCTGTCCATATTATGGGGAACCTATTGCAAACAAAATTACAAGGCATATTAATTACTGTGACACAACATAACACCAATTGGCAAGCCTAGCTTGTGATATATAAGTGCCATGTTTTATTGGACATTTTTATGCCTGTTAAGAAAATACGGTACAAAGGAGGTATACGTGTCACTTACGCAATGAAGCAATTGGTCATAACCAGTTATGCAGATATTGTTTCAAAGCATCCCATTTTGCTATATTTGCCTATTATTATGGGATGCAAAAGGGAAGAACATATGCACCGGCCACCTAAATAAGCATCTCCTAAAGATGGCTTTGAATTAGCTGACCTAAATTCTTATTTTGTTTCATTCTCGCATTCAAGCACCCTATTCTCTTAACCTTCGTTGAGTAATAAATAAATTGCTTAGCATCGAAAGCAATAATAGCATAATTTAATGGGGATGATTATTTAGTGTGTATTTTTAATGGATGGTGCAATATTATCACATGACTCGAGCACCTTTCATAGTCCATAATGTACATTTGCAGCAATGGCTTTCTGCAAAGCAGTCAGAGACACTACTGCTGACGTTGAACACCCAGTTGCTGTGTTGCAAAGAAAAAGTGCCATCGTGTTTTACTCGGCTGTCCCAAGGTCCTTATTCCTTGATCGATCAGAGGCCGAATTGAGATTGTCGAACAGTGGCGCATGCGGTACTGACTAGGTATTAAGTGAACCATGCGCTATCAAATTTACTCATCAGCCGATCCCTCCCCGAAGGATGACAAAGTGTCCATAATGGAGACGAAAGAGACGAGTAGGGCTTTGTTCTACTTGTGAAACAAAAATCTTGTTTCTGAATCAATAGGAAATCAACACAAAGCAAAACTTGAGTCCATCTTAAAAGCCTTCTAAAATTTGACTAATCATTTTATCCGAATATATTTTTTAGTCTTGTATAATATAATGGAGGTAATATATATGGGACTATTGTTTTCCTTCAATTCCTTTTTGTTATTGTTGGCCCAGCGAAGGGTCATGTAAATAACCTTAGTGACCTTGTTGCGATATCATATCCACATGCCCATATGAGGAACATATCCAACATGCCCATATGAGGAAGGTTCCACTTAGTGGAGTATCTGTATTTGTCAGCTGTTATTACATGTTGTGGGAAATGTGGTTCTTGCTATATGCCTTAGATTGCCTCTAAGGCAACTGTGGTCAGGCAGTTTCTAGTTTCCAATGCGTGCCATCCGCTTCCCGACATTCGATCAGTTCCACTCGCGTGTCTCCAAGATTGCAGTGTAATGTTTGTACATAAGCTGTAATCGTTACCTCTATGATTTTATCGGCGGAAGTACAATATCTGCAGCTAACTCTTATTGTAGTGTTTAAATTTTAAATTAAAACAATGCATAATTGTAATTTTCCTTTTTTTAAAGAATTTTTGTTTGTGATCAATTTTAAATATAGAAATGTATGTAATTTTCTTGTTTAGATATTCTTTTGGTAAACCTTTTTTTTTTTCCCCAACTATTATTTTCACCCCTCCCCCAAACTATTATTATTTTAAATGAAATAAATCTGTTATCAATGGATTGAACCTTTTTGCGCACCCAAAACAAAAAAGAGAAAAGTAATTTTTTATTCAAAAGCGAAAAAGAATTATCTGATTTATTTGTTCTTTTTTTAATGTAATTTTGCAGGGTTCTGCTGTTACGGGCTACTTGGTGGTTTCAACTAGCGAATCTGTCTCATAAATTAAAATTGCGATTGTTGCTTTAAATTAAATGAATTTATAGCGGGGGAACGTAAAAACTCCTTTTAAATTGAAATTTGAAAGGGGGGATCAGAGTAATTGACCGATGTGTCATAGTTCTGTCATAGTGTGGATCATTTGCGTATAATTCCTGTATGCTACGAAAAAGATCCACAATAATATGTCATTTTAAGAAATTGAGATAACATTTCTAGAAGTTTGTCTAAACAAAATAATGCATTATGATCTTAATTAACCCGTTGAGGGCACTATCTGCATTAATATTTCTCCGCAGAACGACTTAACCCATATCACAGTATCTCTACAGCCTGAGTATTCATGTCATGAAGAAATGTTTGTTATTAAAAGAGTTGGAAATGATTAAATAGCTTAAAAAACACTTAAGAGGTGAGATCATGAAAAGGGTAAGATATTACACATTTACACTAATAGTGAGTCTGTTTCTATGGAAACAACCCGGACATGCTCTAGAAGAACCTGTTGAGACTAATGTAGAGGTGAACTGATATGATAGGTGATGCTGTGAATTGGTTATTCCAGTTAACTGATAGGTGACACTGTAAATGGGTTAATGCAGTGAACTAATAGGTGGCGCTGTGAATGGGTTAATGCCATTAACTGATAGGTGACACTGTAAATAGGTTAATGCAGTGAACTGATAGGTGGCGCTGTGAATGGGTTAATGCAGTGAACTGAAAGGTGGTGCTGTGAATGGGTTAGTACAGTGAACTGATAGATGGCGCTGTGAATTGGTTATTGCAGTGAACCGATAGGTGGTGCTGTGAATGGGTTAATGCAGTGGCGAACTGATCGGTGCCACTGAATTGGTTAATGGAAATTGGTTAATGCGGTGATGAATGCGGCACTGTGAATGGGTTAATGCAGTAAACTGATAGGGGGTGCTGCAGATGGGTTAGTGCAGTGAATGATAGGTGACGCTGTCAATGGGTTAATGCAGTGAAATGATAGGTGACACTGTGAATGGGTTAATGCAATTAACCACTAGGTGGCACTGTGAATGGATTAATGCCCTGGTATTGAATTGTGGTGTTGGAATCCTCCCCACAGATTTGATCTAATAAGACCCGGTTATAGCAAATGACAACGAACTGGGGTTTTGGTTCAGATTTAGAAGTTGCTTATACTGGATGTGCACAGGCAGCCTGCCATTGGAACTTATTCGTGCAACGAAACCAAAAGCGAAACCAGCAGCAACTAGATATCTGGACTGATATGACCGCAACACCATTTTGCATGGTGAGGAAACCCATGATGTTAAAATGTTCTTTGATACCAGATCCCCACCCACGTTTGAGTACCTCGTGATTTAATAACTTATGGATACATACATTTGTAGTGATCAAGTTGACAAAGTTATCAAGTTATTTAAATGTTATTTACATTTGATGCTGTTTCAGTGATTGGTACCTGCGCTTTGGTTTGTTTCGCAAAATTCAATTATGTACCGCCCCAACCACTTATCGAGTTATTTAAGGCAGTGAATTTACATTTGATACTGTTTCAGTGATTGGTGCCTGCACTTTGGTTTGTTTAGTGAAGGTCAATTATCTACTGCCCCAACCACTTATCTCTATATCAATTCATTTATATATATAATATATATATATATTACAAGCAAGCTATGGCTGTGCTAGCTTAGCTTGTGATCATGTTTGAATATGGTTTATTTATTTCCCAAAGGTCAGTATTTAGAATAGCGCAATCTGCCCACAACTACAGAATGGCATCTCCTTCCTTTTCACTTTAGTTCAGAGAGGTAACCAATCCAAATAAAACTGTCAATTTTACGTTAAGAAGATGTAATATATTTCATACAAATTTCAGTTATTACAGTTTAAAAAATTTGAGAAAAGAGCACTAATTAGAATATATTTGATAGACATTTGAGTTATTAAAGTTGAGAAAAGAGCGCTACGATATCCCTGATATACTAGACTTGATTCGGTCGTCTTTATCTGTTCATGGTGATTTTCTAATTTGATGAATTTATGACTTTTTTTTAGCTAGGCCTAGCTGTGACTATTTCAGATGTTCGTCTCACTTTTAATGTAAGTGTATAATGTTTTTTTTAATGAAATCACAAGGTCGATATATTATCTTTTCGCCATGAACATGGTCTTTGTTGCCAATATGGCATTAAGCATCAATTAATCAGACTCAAACAGTTTTCACAGAAACTCACATGGACAACTTTTTTTTTTAATATTAAAAAAAGGGAGTTTTTCTACTTACCTTAATTCTTTTTAAATGTTTTACTTAATTTGCTTTTATTAATTAATATGTAGTTTTTATTTAATTAATTTCTTTTTTTTAAACCTCAATCGAAATTAAGTTTACTACACTTTTAAAATATGAATGTGTTTTTAAAGCTTGAGATCATTGAATTTGTTTAATTTAGTAACAACTTTGAAGGAATTAAACATTAAAAAGTAGTTTTGTTCCATTAAAACCTCAAATTTACGAGTTCTACTTAGATTGGTGATGAAATATTTGTAAGGATTTTGGGTTAAAGCAACAAATCAATGCTGGTTTTTTTCCCTACTTTTGAGTGGTAACAAACTTGGTTCATTTTGAGGTATTAAAAATATTAAATAAAATAGTTGTAGAAATATTGTAAAAATAATACAAATAGCTCCATGAGTGGCAACGCGAAAATCTTTCAAGAATTAAATATAACAAAGTAATTGATGATAGTATTAAACATAGATAAAACTTCTTTTTTTTGGGGGTACATTAGTTGTTTAAGCAGGGGAAATTTCAGTCGTGGACTATTGGTCTTCCTCATTCCACTGCTCCTTGCCCTATCCTAATAATGCCAGGCACCTGGCTAGGAAGCGACAAGTATAAATTTCTAAGTCATTGGTTTTACTTGACCGGGGTTCGAACCCACGATCTACCAAACAGGGGAGACGGACGCTCTAACTCATTCGGCCATCCCGTCTACTGAATGATATACTTTTCGTGCAGTAGTGGTGAATTCCAGTGATGTAAGTAAACAAATAATCTTTGTTTTAAATCCAAATTGGTTCATTCAAAGCATAGCATTGAGAATACAATTTGTGATTATGTAAACGTAATTAAAGCTGCCTAGTCTGATGAAAGCATCAAATTTTTGAAACCGGAACAATTATCTCAATTTGATTCTACATATCTAACTTAGATATTGGTGCACTTATTAAGCATTTGTTTCTGCATAGGCCATATTGGGTCAATTTAATAAAACCTATTAGTGCAGAATGAAGCCCATGGTGTCAAGTTTTGATGTGCTTGCCAAAATTAATTTGGCATGTTTGCATTTCAAAAGTTAGCCATCTAAAATATAAAGCTGTTCAACCTAAAGTTCAGTGTCTTATACCAAACAATCTAAGAAAACACTAACTCGAAACCATCAGACTATGCAACTTTAAGCTGTGTACAAGTATTAATGAATACATATGAACTTCTTTCGCGAAATATAAATTAAAAATATTGTACTTGGAGTTGCGATAGACTTTTCTACTCTTCGGTAACCTGACTGACAACTGTCGGGGAAAGGGTGAACGATGCGAACGGACCTCCCAGGTCAGTGAGGCACCAGGAAGCAGGGTATATAGCACGTGCCTTACAAGGCTCGTAACTAGGGTAACAGGTCAGCTCCAGGGTAAGCATGGTGACCTTTGACCTCAGGTCATATCACATGATTAGGGTGAGACATCAAAGGCGCTCTCTTTGAGCAGTGTCTGGTTCATCGTGGACTACAAACAGGCGGGTTCCTCGCCTGGTTCTGGACCACTTTACTTCCTCGCCATCTAGTTTGGGAACTGTCCTTTATTAAACGCAGTACCTTATTTGCTCTGTGTGCAGCTCATGCTCTAATTGTCGCCTCACTCAATGTGTCTACCTCATTCCCCGACTGTTTGCCCTGCCTCATCAGCCATTCTTCCCCCCCCCCCCCCACTTAATTCCCCACCAGACCCACATGTCCTTCCCACCATTGCCTCTGCCCCGTTCCCCACTGTTCCCCAACCCCGTTCCCCAACCCAATTCCCCACTGTTCCCCGACCCCATTCCCCACTGTTCCCCAACCCCACTGTTCCCACACCCCATTCCCCATCATTCCCCCATCGAATTCTCCATTATTCCCCACTCCCCACCATTCCCTCTTTCCTACCATTCTCACCCCACTGACCATCATTCACGCATACCACATTCTTTCCCCATCCCATTCCCCACTTCCCCACCCCATTCCTACCATCCCCTCTACCCCATTCCAAATCATTCCCTCTTCCCCATTCCCCACGGTTTTCCCACCCCATTCCCACCATTCCCTCTACTCCATTCCCAATCATTCCCCCTCCCATTCCCTGTTCTCCATTCCCCACTATACCCTCCCATTTCCTATCATTTCCTCTACCTCATTCCCCACCATCCCCTCTACCCCATTCCCCTTCCATACCCCACCATTCCATCACCCCATTCCCCATTTCCCACTGCCGACCCCATTTTCCCACCTCATTCCCAACCATTCCCTTTACTCCATCCCCAGCCATTACCCACTGCGCCGACCCCATTTCCCACCATGCTTGCCCCCCCCCCCCCCGCCACTCTCCTATATGCACCCCCCCCCCACCACTCAGTCACATTATACAAATCCTATATGCACCTCCCTCCCCACCACTGTCACATTAGACAACTCCTATATGCACCCACCCCCCCACCCCCACCACCACCACTCAGTCACATTAGACACATCCGATATGCACCTCCCTCCCCACCACTCAGTTACATTAGACACATCCTATATGCACCCCCCCCCCCCCCCCCCCCAACTCAGTCACATTAGACAAATCCTATATGCACCCCCCCCCCCCCCCCCCACTCAGTCACATTAGACAAATCCTATATGCACCCCCCCACCACTCAGTCACATTAGACAACTCCCATATGCACCCCCCACCACCACCACTCAGTCACATTAGACAAATCCGATATGCACCTCCCTCCCCACCACTCAGTTACATTAGACACATCCTATATGCACCACCCCCCCCCACCACTCAGTCACATTAGACAACTCCTATATGCACACCCCCCCCCCCCCCCCCCACCACCACCACCACCACCACCCACCACTCAGTCACATTAGACAAATCCGATATGCACCTCCCCCCCCCCCCCACCACTCAGTTACATTAGACACATCCTATATGCACCCCCCACCACTCAGTAACATTAGACAACTCCTATATGCACCCCCCCACACCACCACCACTCAGTCACATTAGACAACTCCTATATGCACCCCCCCCCCCCCACCACCACCACTCAGTCACATTAGACAAATCCCATATGCACCCCCCCCCCCACCACTCAGTTACATTAGACACATCCTATATGCACCCCCCCCCCCCACCACTCAGTCACATTAGACAACTCCTATATGCACCCCCCCCCCCCACCACTCAGTCACATTAGACAACTCCTATATGCACCCCCCACCACTCAGTCACATTATACAACTCCTATATGCACCCCCCCCCCCCCCCCCCCCCCCCACCACCACTCAGTCACATTAGACAACTCCTATATGCACCCCCACCACCACCACTCAGTCACATTAGACAAATCCTATATGCACCCCCCCCCCCACCACTCAGTCACATTAGACAAATCCTATATGCACCCCCCACCCCCACCCCCCGCCACTCCCCTGGCACTCAGTCACATTAGACAAATCCGATATGCACCTCCCTCCAGGCCACTCAGTCACATTAGACAAATCCGATATGCACCTCGCTCCCCGCCACTCAGTCACATTAGACAAATCCTATATGCACCCTACCACTCAGTCACATTAGACAAATCCTATATGCACCCCCCACCACTCAGTCACATTAGACAAATCCGATATGCACCTCGCTCCCCGCCACTCAGTCACATTAGACAAATCCTATATGCACCCTACCACTCAGTCACATTAGACAAATCCTATATGCACCCCCCCCCCCCGCCACTCCCCTGGCACTCAGTCACATTAGACAAATCTTATATGCACCCTACCACTCAGTCACATTAGACAAATCCTATATGCACCCACCCCCCCTCCGCCACTCCCCTGGTGCAGTAAGAAGAAATGCACTACAACTAACCAGTTGAAATTGTTTTCCCTTTCTTTCCTGACTGGACGAGATAATTGTTAACTGCTGAAATCATATCTATGTTGATAAGTGAACTAAATGTTCATTACTACTCAATTCATCTGAATAAATGACAAATGGTTGTTCGTGCAATGTGTGAAATAAAAACTTGGTGGTGTCGTCTTCAGTCATCTCACATTTTTTGCAAATGTATACATATTACAGGGTTTTTAAAATTAAAAGAACAATTTTGTGGAAAGTATATAAGGCACACAGATCAAGTGTGTATCACTTGTACCGGCACATCACTGTTAAATGTCGCCATTGTTATTAATGTCACATGACAGTGTTGCATGTATTGTCACTCACATGACAGTGTCACATACTTCAGCATCAAATGTCACATGACTGCTACATGCACTGTCACATCGATGACAGTATTGCATGTACTGTCACATAACACAGTATGGTAATGTGTACTCAGTGTCATATGTACCGTCAAAGGTGTATGTTAACATGTATTGCTGTCAAATGACTCACATGTACTGTCAAATGACTGTCAAAGGTGTATGCTAACATGTATTGCTCTCAAATGACTGTCACATGTACTGTCAAATGACAGTCACACGTGTACACTAAGATGTATTGCTGTCAAATGAGTGTTACATGTACCATCAAGTGACAGTGTCAAAGGTGTATGTGAACATGTATTACTGTCAAATGACAGTATGCTAGCATGTATTACTGTCAAATGACAGTGTCGCATACTGTCACATCACATAATACAGTAATATTTACTACTGTCACATGACAGTATTAATATAATACTGCCACATGGCATTATCACATATACTGCCAGGTGACAGTGACACGTGACCTAGCTCTTCGTAAACCCTTTGTGGACAGTACTTGAGTTTCATGCCTGAGGCACTATACTCTAGGTGAATACCCCAGGCACCTTGTTTCAATGTCTGCTGTTTGTTTGTTGTTTTATGTCCTAGCAATATTCATGGTCATATTAGGATGGGTACCGACTTTGGGCAATGTGCACTCATGGTGACTTTATAGTGCTGTCCCACTGGGAGACCAGGCCGTCAGCACCATGACTCAATATCCCACTCAGTCACATTATCCTGACACCGAGCTAACCAGTCCATGTCTATCCTATTAATGCCAAGCACCAGGTTAGGTAGCGACAAGTATCAATTTTGTAAGTCATTGGTTTGATTCGGCTGGGATTGGAACCCCCAACCTTCCATGTCTGCTGTTCCTTGTTACATGTGCTCGTTTTGCGTCAAGCCGTTGGTTGTGTGAAGCGTGTGCTGGGTGCTCTGGTCGGCTTGTAATTTGCCCATACAGAGCGCGTTCGGTGCGAGGCACTTTTGTACATTATTGTGATGAGAGGCAGAAAACAGGGTCATTTTTGTACGCATTATTTTTCCCCCAGGACTTTGAAGATATAATGAGCTTGTGTACAGAAAAGTCTAGAATAAAAGTATAAAAAAGACAATTCTTGTAAAAACCATAATGCCTTCTTTTTTTGTTCTTAAATGTTTGTGGTTAAGAAAATGAAAAAATGCTACTGGGAAAGTAATTACTAAATGTCCTATTTCATTCAATATAACAATTCCTTGTATGATATCCGTTATGGCCCTATCACATTACAATGTATCTCGCCAGCGCGCCGCCAACGTGGAAAATCACTTTTTTACGTCGAGAAACGTCAAACTTTTCGACACGGGGGGGGGGGGAAAGTTGGACGTCAGCGCAATCTAGTGGGCGTACGCGTAGCGTGCGCCTGATGTGGTAACGTATGTCGACGCGTGAGAAAAAAAAAAAAGAAGAAGTTTGGCACAAGGTGTGTCTAATGAGCCTCTCGCTTGCGCGGCATGTACCTAGCGTTGACATAACATGCTCCCAACGTTCCACTAGCGACTAGCTGACGTGTTGTAGGACATGAGAGCGTAGTGCCAGCGCATGAGCGATGCCTGTCCAACGACACTCCAGCGCGGTTTGGCGTTGCGCCAGCGTGCCCCCAGCGCGCGCGCGACATTGGCCTAACGTGTGAGTAACACATCCCAACGTGCGGGCGGGCAGCCGACCCACCCACGCCTAGGGTATAATTAAGGCTGCAGTCTGCCTCTCTCCTCACACCTCCTCCAGCATGCCAGGGAAGAAGACCTCATCAGCACCCAGCCAGGGACGTGGCAAAGGGAAAGGGAAAGGCAGGAGAGGATGACGGAGGAGACATCACCATCTCCACCACAATCTCCAGCATCTCCGCCTGCGCCATCTAGCCAGCCTAAACAGACGATGGAGATACAGTCCATGTCTCCGTCGCCTCCTCAGTCACGCCCGTCGCCTGTCGCCTCCACCTCATCAAACACCCAGCAGGGGGGGAAACAAGAGGAGGGTGAGGAAGTGCGACTGCACTCTGACCGCAGCAGACGAGGAGCTGATGCTGGAGTTCCTGCATGACAACCACGTCATATGGAACGTCAGGATGAGTGACTACAGGCGGGCGGACAAAAAAGGGAAGCTTTGGCAGGACCAGACCGAAAGGATGGGCAAAACTGCGGCCCATCTCCAGGGCTGGTTCAAGTTCCTACGTGACCGCAACACGCGGCTGCACAAGAAAAAGAGCGGTGATGGGGCTCCCCTGCGCACCGAGAGGGAGCATAGGTAATTGGACAATTTTGGGTTCCTGAGTTCAGTCGTCGGCCTGAGCCCTGCAGAACTGTAAGTACTATATATTTTACTGACGTAACTTGCAATTATGTGGATTTTATTCACTATACACCTCCTTCTGGATAAATCTATATATTTATTTTAATGGCATTATGATTTGCAATGATGTGCATTTTATTCATTATAGACCTCATTCTATGTATATATTATGATGGCATTATAATTTGCAATGATGTGCTTTTTTGTATTCTTTACCTCATTTTGGCCAATCAACTTACTTATTGGGGGGTTTGTGACATTGGTGTGTCACTGGTTGCAGAACTGCAGCATTGATAAACGGTGGCGTTAAAACGGCCCGTTTTTGGTGGTTTTGTTTTTGGGGGTTTTCCTTCTCACTTCGTCCAACTTAAGGGGTGGTAGGGGGGAGGGGCATGGTGCTCTTCGCGGTGTCTTGTGCGGTGGTGGTGTGGTGGCGGTGGCCCGGCAGGTGGCAATACGTTTGTGGGTCCCACGGTCCTGTACCTCAACCGGAGAGCAAAGCGGGATCCGGTGTCATTGGCAGCAGGGCCATAGGCGGCGCCTTGGTCCCCCAGGCCCCCGTCACAGGGTGGGTGGTCCAGAGCCAACAGGCTCTTGGACCGGTGTGTGGTTGGTGGGTGTGATTGCGTCCGCGGTCCCAGCACCCAGTCCATCAGTGATCAAAGCGGGAACCGACGTTGTAGGTGTGGGGGTCGAGGCTGTCACACCCGGTGTATCTGGGACCGCCCGGGGCTCCCGGTGTAGGTGCTGTGTCCGGTGGGACCTCATGGGGCTCCCTTATGGGGGGACCTCATGGGGCTCCCTGACTGGGGACCTCACGGGGCTCCCCGACTAGGACCTCACGGGGCTCCCTGATGGGGGACCTCACGGGGCTCCCTGATGGGGGACCTCACGGGGCTCCCCGACTGGGACCTCACAGGGCTCCCTGATGGTGGTTGCTAATCACCGTCGTTGTTGTCGGGTTCAGAGTCGTTGGCGATGGGTTCATGGCCGCCGCCGATCTCGAAGGTGTGGTAGTTCTACCTATAGAATCTGCCGAGTGGCTCTGTATCGAGGGTTGAGGAGTAGTCCGTGACCCTGATAAGGCGTCTTGCCTGCCCGTCTGGTAGGAAGGGCCAATCAATTTGTATTCATGTTACTTATGGTGCTTTATTATTGTATCTTGCAGGTGTTTGCCACCATAGACGCAGCTCAGGGCGATCTGGGGGCTGCAGAGATCGGGATCGACGACCAGCCGGGCAGACCCCCAGCTGTGGCTTGAGGCAGAGCGAAGGAGGACAGGAGTCTGCTGACAACTCTCCAGCAGCGCGTCGATCGATCAGGGGAGCTGCTGGAGAACCTGCAGCCCATTCCAGCACGGCCCATGACAGTGGGGGGGGAACATTTGGCAACTTCGTCAGGGACGCGATGGAGACTGTGTCCATGGCCCAAGCCAAGAAGGCGCGGGCCAGGATTTGTCACGTCCTGACGGAGGTGCTGGATGAAGAGGCAGATAACGAAGTGGGTCGCACGCAGGTGGAGCCGCCCAGGTCCACCCCCCCCTCCATGGCGTGTCCTGTGTGACCCCCTTCGGCGACATCATGGCAGTCAACGTCCTCGCATGCGTCCTCCTGTCCGTCGCCCAGTGAAATGTACCAGCCGCATCCCCAGCAGTGGAGACACCAACCACCACCATGATCACCATGGGCCTCACAGAGCCAAGACTATATGAACCAGTACATGCTGCAGCTGGTGGTGCCTGCGCCGCCAGTGGTTCTGCACCAGCCGATGGGACTGCCGCAGCCCCAGCCGGTGGTGCAGGTACTGCAACCGGTACTGCAGCCACAGGCTCTGTTTGCCCAGTAGCCCATGGGTCTGCCTCCACCGGTGGGGATGCCTTCACCAACAGCCACATGTCCAGCACGTCCAGCACATCCAGCACCAGCAACAGCCCTGCAACCGAGCGGCAGCTCTGCCGTCGGTGCGTGGGTTTCCGCCAAAGCGGTGCTGAGCCATTAAATTAGACACTCATTAAAGTAGAAAGCTCACAATCATATATTTGTGGTCATGGGAAACAAATTCCCATAGAAAAAGAAATCTATTTAGTAAACTATATGAGGTGGTACAGTCCAGCTGCCCTCAAAAAGGCTAAAATGTTTTCCTGTTTTACATTAGTAAAAAGGTCATGCATACTGTCTGCAGTGTAGAACTGTTGGCGCAGGGCCAAAAAATCTACGCAACTTAGTAAAATGTGTTTGAGTGTCAGATGGGACTGACACCCAATACATTCAGGGGGAGGTTCCCCCTTGAGCAGAAAAGCATGTGTAAGCCATGAGTGGCCAATACGGCAGTGGCTAAGGACCACTTGGTCCCACCGACCTCCCGCATGAGTCTGTGGTGGCTTTCCCACAGATGGTTCAATTTCTTTAAGTTTATTAATGTTTTCATCCCACTCATGTTGCCATTTGGTTTCAGATCAGAGTGAGGGATCAAACACGGTTCAAGATCACAGTTCAGGGCCTTCTTCGCAGCCCGATCAGCTCGTTCGTTTCCTTGTATGCCGACATGGCCAGGCACCCAGCACAGGTGGATGTCATACCCATCTGTTGTCAGTTGGTTCATTTTATAAATGACCGTTGCTAGAATAGGGTGATTCATTTTCAGTCCAGCAACAGCTAGGAGGCAAGAGAACGAATCACTGTATATAACATAGTTAGTGTGGTTGGATACCTCGATACACTCCAACGCGAGAAGGAGTGCTCGGGCTTCTGCAGTGAAAATCGAGCTCTGATCGGGCAAACGAACACCAAATTTTTCCCGTCAGCAGACTGCCGCAGCAGCTACCCGGCTTTGGTCTTTTGAACCATCAGTGTATATGGAGAGGTGGTCTGCAAACTGGCCTTGAATCTCTGCATGCAGTCCTTGCTACTCGAGTGGATGTGTCCCAGACTTCCTCAGTTCCGTGAGTCGGAGGATAACCGATGGCTTTCTCAACGACCACGGGGGATGTTCTGGGACTTTGGCATCCTCCAACACGTCCAAATCCACGCCCAAGGCCTCCAAATGAGGTTTCATTCGGAGCCTCAGTGGCCGGATGTAATTCGGCCTGGATTTGTCATGTTGCTCGAATAGACAATTGTGTGCAGGATTCAATGTATTAGTTTTTATCTTGACTACATATTGCATGGTCAGTTTGATTCTCCTGTTGTTAAGTGATGGTTCATTGGCTTCGACGTAAAGGCTCTGAACCGGTGAGGTGCGGAAGGCCCCAAGGGCCAGGCGCAGTCCCTGGTGGTGTATCGTGTCTAGCAGCCCAATATATGATTTCCTTGCGGAACCGTATACTATGCTGCCGTAATCCACTCATGACCGAACCATGGTTCTGGACATGGAGAGCAGAACATCTCTGTCCGCTCCCCACTCTGAGCTGGACAGCACCCTCAGAATATCCAGTGCTTTCAGGCATCTTGTTTTCAGGTACTTTATATGTGGCACAAAAGACAGTTTTGCGTCGAGAATGAGGCCCAGAAATTTGGTTTTCTCAACGACTTTAATGGGATCCCCATCCAGGATCAGCTCCGGTTCCGCATGTATTCTGCACAGCAGGCAGAAGTGCATGCAGACTGTTTTGGTCTTGGAAAATTTGAAACCGTTCAGAACTGACCATCGATGGATCCCATTTATGCTTGGTTGTAGCTGTCTCTCTATGACATTCATGTTAGCGCCGCTGTAATATAAACAAAGTCGTCCACGAAAAGACTACAGGAGACCCCCCCCCCCACTTTACAGCAGCAGCAATACCATTGACCTTGACCCCGAAAAGGGTCACAGGCAGTATGCTGCCTTGAGGTACTCCTAGTTCCTGTGAGTGTAGGCTGGAATAGGTAGTGTTGACACAGACGCGGAAATGCCTGAAGGCTAGAAAGTTCCTGATGAAAATTGGCAAGTGGCCACGAAGGCCAATCGCATGAAGATCCTCCATGATGCCATGCTGCCACGTTGTGTCATAGGCTTTTTTGAGGTCGAAAAAGACAGCCATAACGTGCTCCTTCTTAAGGAAAGCATCTCTTATGAAGGTCTCCATGTGCACCAAATGGTCGAGGGTGCATCCCAGACCCTCCACGAAAAGTCCAGCGCCAGTTCTGGTTTCTACAATGCTGAGATCGATGGCGGAGTATGTTCCGTAGCCGGGATGCAAATATGTGTATGAACCATCGTTCAATACACACAGAGCATGAGCGGCCACAAGGTCCTCAATTCTCTTGCCTTTAGCGTTCCTATTGTCCCCCCCCCCCCCCCATAATGGGTTGTGGCCGTTAAAGTCACCCATAAGTAAATATGGGGACGGTAACTGGTCCAAAAGGGCGTCCAGTTCTTGTAAAGTGAGAACGGAGCTCGGAGGAATGTAAATGGAACAGAGAGTTACAGTCTTATGCAGCGTCAGACGAACAGCTACAGCCTGTAGTGTCGTGTCTAACGCCACTGGCATACATACCACATCACGTCTGACCAAGATGGAGGAGCCGCCAGCGGCTCGGTCTCCATCTGGTGCGTGCTTGTTATGAATGGTGTAGCCTTTAAGACTACAACTCTCAGAAGCTTTTATGTAAGTTTCTTGTAGGCAAACAGCGAGTGGATTGAGGTTGCAACAAAGAGACAACTCTTCGATATTGCTCCTAAAACCTCGGCAGTTCCATTGAATAAGAGATGCACCTGTCACTGTCATTTTGGAGCAGTGACAGGTGTTCTCCCCCTCACCTTTGGTTTGAGGGAGAGACTTCGACTGCGGGTTTCCACAGTCTCAGGCATCTCAATATCAGCCAACGCCCGATATCTATTTGATGTTAAGTTTTTGGAGATCGATGACCCCTGGACGTTTTGTCCATAGGGGTCAAAGATCCCTTCGGAACTCGGTGCGACAAATTGTTCTTTTTGGGCATCGCCGGCTCGGCCAGCGTCTGCACCGCAATACTATTATTACTATTATTTCTTTTGGTCGAAACCGGCGTCGGATTTGGGACTGGGGTGCAGGCAGTGGGCTTCCCTCCAGTCAACCACATCAGTTCAGTCTAGCATTCAATTGTCCTGTTGGAGGCTTTGGCTGCCGCAGCATAGCTTTTGGTGATTGGCGAGGGAGTATTCGCCTCAGCCAGCCTTCGAGCTTCTGGGTAGCTTAGCTGCTTCTCAGTCTTGATCTGCTGAATTAGCTTTTCTTTTTTCCAGACAGGACAGTCTTTAGATATGGCCATATGGTCACCCAGGCAATTGGAACATTTTGCCTGGTTTTGACAACTGGTGTTGTCGTGACCTTTTTGACTGCACTTAAAACAGATGCTTTCATTTTTGCATCTATCCTTGCCATGACCAAACTTCTGGCATTGGAAGCATCGAAGTGGGTTTGGGATGAAGACATCCACATTAACACTAAGGTATCCAATTTTCAAATTCTTGGGCGGAAAAGGCTTGCCTGTTTTTATGGACTTGTTATCCCTCTTTATAACTATTCTTCGTACGTTTAACACTCTTTGAGACTTGAGCTCATGTGCTATCTCATCCTCATCAACACCATCAAGATCTCTAGTCCGGATTACTCCTTTGCTAGAGTTGAGAGTTTGATGAGGAGAGGCCTTGATGCCGACGCCTGCTAGCATGCTTGCACGTAGCAGATTGTCGGCATGCGCTTTCTTAGCACACTCCCAGAATATGTCCACTTCGTAGTTTCTTCACGTCTTTGACTGTGCCAGCGATTCCCATAATGCCCTTGTGAATGGCAAAAGGGGACAGTTTGGCAACTGATGCCTCGTCATTCAATGATTCAATCATAATGAACCGTGGCCAATCATCAGCGTTCGGACGTGAGTCCAAATCAGAGTCTGATTTCTTTTCCGTGTCTTGTAATCTTTTCTTATTATTTGGGGGGTTTTGAGTATCCATATTGAATTATTTTTGGTTCATCATCGTCGCTCCCAACCCACCACGGAGCCCTCAAAATTGGGGTGTGTAGCAATGTGGTAACCGACAGATACACGCCAGGGATACGAGGATAATATACTCTAGCATGGAGGGAAAAAAGCATAACCAGTACTAGATTGACCCTAGCCACCGCCTTCTAGGAAGTGAAGAATGACTTGGTAATTGTGTAAATATAAATATAAATACAGTTGTACTATATATATATATCCATTCTCCATTAATCTACCTAAGGCTTGGCATGACCAGCCGATTGATTGGAACGGGCCATTCCAACCTCTCGCCTAGATGAACTCGAGGCCAAGATGAAGTGTTGGTCCACAAGGAGCCTTGGCCCCTTGCAGTCCTCATGCACCAGGATCCCTTCCTCCACCGACACGAGCCGCGACTCACGGCAAACAAGCCGCCCCATTTGTCGCCTTTTACGATCTTCAAGGGGTTGCAAGGGAACTATTCTACCCCGGTTCCCCACAGGCACTTTGTAAACATTATTTATCCTTATTATACAAATGCAATGTGGTAAAAATAAATGTTATGATTATAAATTATAATTTAGGCCTTTGCCCAGTTAGCCTACTTAATACAAAAGGTAATCTGACATGTAACTAAATATGAATCCTGCCCCCCCCCCTTTAAATAAGTGACAAGTTAAATTTGGCCCTTAAAAAGTAATTAAACTTCCCCATAAAGTAACCCTCCCAACCAAAATGAATAACTGACATGTAAATTTGTCAATGTAAAAGTAATCTTCCCCACCCAATTTTAATAACTGACATGTAAATTCGTCAGTGTATAAGTAATCCTCCCCACCCAATTTAAGAACTGACGTGTAAATCTGTCAGTGTATAAGTAATCCTCCCCACCCAATTTAATAAACTGACATGTAAATTTGTCAGTCTATATATAATTGGGGCCAGAAAACATTAAAGAAACCTACCCCACCCAAATTAATAACTCATTTTAAGTTTGGTTCGGTATCAACAACAGATATTGATACCTTTTATTTAAACCAATAGAACTAAGACATTTTTTTACATACAGATATCACAGTAAATATCACAAATGACAGAGATCACAGTACAATCACAGTACAAAGACATCACTAGATCATATTGTCCTGTCATTCAACGGAACCGGCTGGGGAGTTGGTCCAGTCCTTGAGGAGATTCTGCTGCTCCTTTCCTGCCCAGGAGCCAGTGTTCATGCCAGGTATGTGAGCGGGTAGGTCTGGCAGGTTTAGGGCCTCTCTCCATGGTCCGGGGATGATGTGGTGGCCATTCTCTTCACGGTCTAGCTGCAGATTCTGGAGCAAGGGAGATCACATCATCATCATGTTGTGTAGGATCATGAACGTGGTGACGATCAGCTTCACGGTGTAGGGGAGGTCCTGCATCATGCTGAGCAGAACCTGGAATCGGTTTGCCAGGATGCCAAAAGCATTCTCCATGACTCCTAGCTCAGGAAATCCTGCAGTTGAAGATGCATTGCTCATGCGTCATACCCCTCCGGCTGTACGGCTTCATCATTGTGGGGCATAGGGCGAAGGCATCGTCACCGATCAGGAAGTAGGGTACAGCGTCCTGGCCGTTCACGATAGGCTCGCTGGCAGGGAGACCGAAAGAACCATCTTTGATGCCCACCTTCAGCTCAGTCATTGAAAACCTGCGCGTCTGATGCCGAACCCATTCCACCGACATCTCCCCAGATGAATTTGTAGTCTGCATCAATGAGCGCCAGGAGAACTATGGAATAGAATCCCTTATAGTTGTAGTAGAGGGATCCACTCTTTGGGGGACACCGGTAGGCAATATGCTTCTCATCTAGTGCTCCACATGTGTGGGGGGGAAGTTCCACCTCCCCCTGAACTTTTTTGAGATGGCACGCCATCCATCAGGAGTCGTGGGGCAGGTCATCATCTTGTCAATGTATTCAGCGATGACTGCTTTACACACCTCTCTCACGATGAGTGATTGTGTGTTGTGGGGGACCCTCCACCCAAACTTCATGGAGGCATACCTGCTCCTAGAGGCTAGGCTCTGTAGTATATGGAAGACAAGTCAACACCTCGACGTCCAGTGTGTGAGTGAGTTTATTTCCTTCCTCGCCCGACGCTTCCATTACGTCACTCCCCTGGTCACTCGCTATACGCACTGTACTTGTATATCACATCTTCCCCCCACTTTAAAAAAAATAAATTTTAAATTTAAAAATTAAAAATTTCTTTTTTTAGACCTCACTTACTTTGAACTCGTTTGCGTTTCTTGAACAAACATGAACAGGTAATGTTATTTTTCAGGAGTTGGAAAAAAAACATACTCCCATAAGAACCCTTAATATAATTTCCATTATGGGCAGTTACAACAATATTCATGTTGGGAATATCGTCGCTTACCAGTTTTGATTTGGCAACGATATGAAACCTGATAATTAAACATCATTATATGTGTATTCATTTCGCTCTAGAATCGGGTGACACACGTTACCCTTAGTAGTTGTGTTCTGGCATTCCCAGTCGATCCCATATGCACGCCCACTTTTAGTTGTATATGTCTTTGCCCCCCCTGTTGGACTTGTTGTGTGCCTTGACAGTTTCAGTGTCAGTGTGCGGTGTGAATGTATGCATTGGTCGGCAACATTTAACTGTAGTTGTTGGTATTTTATACATGTGGATTCGGTTTCAGTGTAATTCCTTACCTGCACGGTTTACAATTACATAATCTTTGCGCTTTTGTTTGTCTCCTTGTGTTGTTATGCCATCCCTCCATTTACCATCATGTGTTCTGTACTTGACGTGATCTGCAATTTTCAGTTCTTTGTGCACTCTCCCAGCTCTTTTGTCATAATAATATTTTTGACGTTCCTGTATTTTGGCAATGTTGTCTGTTTTGGATGTTTGAACCTGTGGCTGTAACTGGTTTTTAGTCGTTGGCATTTTAGATCGAAGTCGACGACTCATAAGCAATTGGGCTGGAGAGGCATTCATTTGTCTAAGAGGAGTATTACAGTAGTTCAATACGTATAGGTTGAAATCCTGATTATTATCTCCTGCCTTTTTCATCATCTTTTTTATTGTTTGAACATAACGTTCTACTTGACCATTACTCTTAGGATAATACGGGCTAGAAACAATGTGATTGAATTTATATTTGTTAACAAACACCTTGAATTCATTGCTTGCAAATTGTGGTCCATTGTCAGAAATTAGTGAGGCCGGTATACCATAACGTCCAAATATCTCTTTTAGGCATTTAATTATTGCATTGGAAGTCGTAGTTTGTAACTCCATGACCTCGGGGAATTTGGAATAGTAATCAACTAAAATGAGATATGTCTTATTTTGGTACTGAAACAAATCGACACCCACTTTGCAGAATGGTATCCCGGGTATGTCGTGAGGAATCATGGGCTCAGCACTCAGGGAAGTTCTATAATTCTGACACGTGCTAAATCCTCAATTTGATGATTCATACCTGGCCAAAACACATTGTCTCTGGCCAGCTGCTTACATTTAATTATTCCCAAATGGGTTTCATGTAATAAGTTTAACATTTCCTTCTGTAAATTAGAGGGTATTATTATTTGATTACCTTTAAATAGTATACCATCTGCACTGACTATTTCCTCTTTACAAGTAAAGAATGGTTAAGCACACGACTTCACTAAGCTATTCTGGGTGGGCCAACCCTCTCTTACCAATTTTGTCACCTCCGTAAGGGTGGTATCCGTTTTTGTAGCCTCGGCGATTCTGTCCATCATGTTATGTGCAATGTCTATCGCGGCTATGGAGATTTTGTTGTCGAATAGATTGTTTGGTTTTATTTTGCTGGTGTGCGCCCGCGAAAGAGTGTCTGCAAAGAACATCTCTTTGCCAATTACATATTTCATTACAATGTTATAGTTCTGCAGCCTCATGCGCATCCGTTGCATTCTGGCCGACAATAGATGCAACGGTTTCGCCATGATTGACACAAGTGGTTTATGATCAGTTTCAATTATCACCTCTTTCCCATAAATGTAATCGTGGAAATGGACACACCCAAAACAAATTGCTAATAATTCTTTCTCGATCACCGCGTAACTAGCCTGGCAAGAATCCAGTGCCTTTGACGCCATAGCAATAGGCCTATTTTGCTGAAAAATGGCCGCCCCCAGGCCTGACTTTGAAGCGTGATCTGTTCATTTACATCATAATACTTTAGTATAGGTGCTGATATTAAAAGTTTTTTTAGAGTGTCAAATGCATGCTCTTGCTCATGCTGCCAGGACCATACTACGTGTTTAGATAGAATTTGTCTCAACGGCTTTGAAATTTCAGATAGATTCGGTATGAATTTTCCTACATAACCCACCATGCCTAAGAACCGTTGGACAGCCGCTTTGTCAGTGGGGATGGGCATTTCAATTATGGCTCTGATGCGGTCTGCCGTGGGTTTCAACCCAGACTGAGTTAATGTGTGTCCCACATAGTTAACTTGGGTTTTGCAAATTACAGATTTTTTCAGGTTTAGCCGTAGATCAGCCTCTCTGGCCCTCCTAAAGACATTTTCTAAATTGTCATTGTGTTCCTTCTCGGTGCTTCCATATACCAATATATCATCTGTAATTACTTTTACACCTGGCAAATTGTATAAAATCTTGTTCATTTCACCGATAAATATGTCCCCAGCCGTCTTAATCACGAACGGTAGCCGGGTATATCGGAAACGTCCCCACGGGGTGTTAAAAGTACACAATTTTGAGCTTTCTGAATCCAGTTCTATCTGCCAATACCCACTATTTGCATCAATGACAGAAAAATATTTCGCCTTACTCGTTTTCGCAATAACCTCCTCTATCGTCCTGGTGGGATATGAGGTATTTAATATGGCTTTATTAAGCTTGGTTGGGTCTAGGCAAACTCTAATTTCATCTGGTTTTCTTACGATTGTTATAGAATTCACCCACGGGGTTGGTTCAAACTGCTTAACTATCACCCCCAACTCTAGCATTCTGTCTAATTCTTTCTTTACATTGTCAACAATCGCATGGGGAATCTGTCTTGGTGGGTCAATCACAGGATCTATTTAACATCAATATGTATTTTAGCATTACTTTTTATAGTCCCTAAACCAGTGAAGACATCTGAGTATTTTTCTACTAAACGTTGTGCTGCTTGGCCGGCGGTGGTTGCTTGTCTTGTTCGTACGGTGATTTCTCCTACTCGTTTGATTAGTTGTAGTTGTACACACGCCTCTTTTCCAAAAATCGGTGTGCCTCTCGCTGTGACTTGGAACCTCAATGGCACCCCTCTGACGACAATGGTGGTCTGGCCTTCGGGACGTATTCGATCACCTGAGTATGTGATGAGACAACATCTTGAAGGTTCTAACACGGTGTTACGTAGGGCATCGTAGATAGTATGTGGTATAATATTGGCTTGGGACCCAGTGTCCAGTTTAAATTTAATAGGGATGTTCTGTAATGCATATTCCATGTACCACAGATTGCTGCTGCTTATCGTCTCGCCCGTTATTTCGCCCACGAAAAGGTCGTCTTCGTCGTCTTGTTCATTTCCATCCGTGACACCGTCATTCACATCCAGTTTGTTCACCTGGGCACGACCTGTGCGCCGTGATCGGCACACTTTTTGAAAATGCCCATACCGATTACACTGTAAACATTGTTTGTCTGCCGCTGGGCATGCGGCATTGCCATGGTGATAGCCACATCGGGTGCAGTTCGCACGAGGCGCAGAGGCTCGCGTTCCATGGTCTTGCCATCTCTGCACACGCGATGTTGACGTACCCTGCCTTGCTCTTGGTGTGTAGCCTCCCCGATGTTTGTTTACGGTGTCTACTTGCTCCTCTGTTCCATTGTTTACACCTGTATGCAGTTGTGTATGTGTGTTTTCGCTCAAACGACACATTTCCAGGCATCTGTCCAGCGACAGGTTTAGTGCCTGTAGTAATTTATCACGCAACTTTGCTTCCTTCACCCCGCACACTAACCGATCACATAGCAATGAATCCTCCATTGTCGAGTAGTCACAGTACGACACTCGGTGTCTTAATTCTCGAATGTACGTGTCCATAGATTCTGTCGTCTGGTTGAACGAGTTAAGCTCATAACGGACCACCGTAATGTTGGTCTTTCCAATGCAATACTCCTCGAACAGCTTCACGAGTGGTTCGATCTTTTCCTTTTGGGCATCTGGTATCCTGAACGTTAGGTGAAGTTTCTGCGCCTCTTGGCCGGCTACGTGCAGAAATACGCAGCACTGAATTTTTTCAGTTTTACTTGCTGCTCCTGAAGCGATACTGTATATCTCGTATGCGTGATACCAGGCACGCCAGTTCATTGCCAAATTTCCTTCCAGGCTTAATGGCAATGGTGGCTTCAAAGCTGATAATGCCATGGTGGAATCCTGGGCATGGATTGTCCAGACTCACAATCTGACACCTAGTATATGGAAGACAAGTCAACACCTCAACGTCCAGTGTGTGAGTGAGTTTATTTCCTTCCTCGCCCGACACTTCCATTACGTCACTCCCCTGGTCACTCGCTATACGCACTGTACTTGTATATTACAGGCTCGAGCGGCTCTCGGAAGGTTGTGTACTTTTTAGTTATCCGATGACCCACTCTGGCTAGTATCTCGTCAAGCATCTGGGGAGGCATCCACATGAAGTTGATGAAAGAAGCTGTGTCCTTATTACAGAGTTCCACCAGAAGCTGGTCATACAAACCAAACTATCACCGCCTCTGGATCAATGATCTCATCCACATTCTCTTCAATCGACATTGTCTCCTTCTTCTGAGATGGTAAAGTATTAATTGGTTAACATTATGGTGATGTTGGAGAATGGCTAGTTGGTATTCCTCCAGGTCAGATGCCTTGCAGGGACATCCATCATCTCCGAAGAGCTGAGCTGTTCTGGTGAAACATGAAATCCGATCCCTTTATATACTCAACCCAAAACGCGGACAATACGTTCGCTAAATGTTGACGGGTCGTTCGCAGAACGCCCGCCAACATTAAGCGAGCGGCAGATGCGCACCTTATACATAAAAAACGTCACGACATGGAGAAACACCAACCGCGCGTGGGCCATATGTTATGCATACGTTAGAACAACGTCGTCATTTGTTGGTGTTACGTTGCCAACGCGCTGACGGAACACTCCGTCACAGGAAAAAAAGTCAATGTAGGACAACGTCAGAACAACGTTCCTCCAACATGCATCTAACGTATCTCGACGTCCCCCTATGTCGCTGAAGTGGGCGAGACTACACTCGAGCTATGACCGCTGCGGGCTTGGGCCGAGCAACCCACATTGCGGGCTGCTCGCCAGGACAAGCCCGCATCGGCCATCAAATGCGGGGCCGGGTGCACGGCTCTAACGCGTTGCTAGGAGACGCAGATTGCGACTTTCCTAGCAATGGTGGAAGCTCACACCCATCGGACGTGTTTCTACACGCTCCGATGTTTTAGACGAGATTTAGGCCTTTATTGTCGGAATTCTGAATTGTTTTAAATTAATCATGCTAGGAGGGGAGGTACTTATGCGTATTTATCGATTCTGAATTGGATTGTATCAGTAGGGTTAAGAATAAAGCTGTGAGCTCTTAAAAGTGATTGGAACGTTCCTTGCATTCTTTACTATTCTCCAGTCCCTACGTATATTAACCGCTATGGTCAACTTGATATTGATATTTGATTATTCTCTATACATATACTTAATTAAGGGCCGTCCGCCCCACGGACTGTATGACGCCGATCAACCCCCCCTCCGGGGATATAGTAGCCACCTTCGTAATACGAGTAGGAAGTAAAGTAATAACATCTAACTATCTAGGCTGTGTATAAGTGACAGCGGCAACACCAAATATGGATTGTCTGTTTTGGTCTCGTCGAAGACGAGCGGCAAAAAATCACATACGTTGACGTACGTTAGCACGAAGCGTCGTAATTGAAATAACACAATGCCGACATACTATATATTGGAATTTTATTAGAGTCTTTAGAAATTACGTGCGAGCGTCCAGATATGATATTTGAGGCTTACTGAACTTAACCCCACGTTCTATCATTAAAGTTTGGATGGGTGGGATGGAAAAGAAATAAAGTCGTGTAGATGTTACCGGAGTCACAGCCAAGGTCAGAGTGACCCAGAAACTCAGGCAGTTAGATTATGACGCGAGGTGGTGTGACGTCATAGAGTTCCAGGATTAAGATGTCATTAAGAGCAGCAGGCCTGTATCCAGGGAAGGTGGAAAGGGTTGCCGATCGTGCGTATTCAATTACCCATGTTCCATAACATGCACAATGTGACAGCGCCCTTAGAAATGAATAGGTAGTTTAAAGTATAAATAACCGATATTAAACGCTGACTGATAAGGTGTCAATTTGGCCATGCTCATCCTCTTCTGTCATGTTAATCTATGTCATGCTATGCCAAATGTTGCAGTGTTATGCCCAACATTAACTCATTATGCCCGTTAACTGAGGGTACAAGTGTAGTTCTCCTTATTGGTAGGCTGGGGCGAATGCTTAATTGTCTGTGCATCTTCAGCAACACGTTAAGATGCATAGTCCGATAAAAGCATAACATTTTCAAAAGGAAAACAATTATCTAGATTTGAACTTGCATATTTACCTTAGATACTGGTGCACTCATTAAGCGTTCGTTGCTGGCTAGAACCTGCTACTGCTCAAGCCCATGGCTTGCTTTGCAAAATTATTGTTTCAAGTTTGCACTTCATATATCTCATAAGTGAGTCATTTAAAATAAAAGTTGCTTCAAATTATATAGTATAGTTATACGAGTCTTACCTTGGTACAGATGATGGATAACTGTTGTTTTACCAAGGTATAAGCCTCGGATAGATGTGGGCTAGGGAGAGGTAAGCACGTCCGGTACCAGCAATCTTAACCTACTTATTGAGGATAAAAATGACTTTCAAACAATGGATACTATTACTTTACCGAAAAGGTACACCAACGGAATAGATGTGGCAGGGTGTGGCGGGAGGGCCCTAGCCCACATCTATCCGAGGCTTATACCTCGGTAAAACAACAGTTATCCATCATCTGTACCAAGGTAAGACTCGTATAACTATACTATTTTACCTCGGTAAACAGCCTCAGGCTAGCCTCAGGCTAGGGAGACCTTTACATAATTCATTTTTATCCTTAATATCATTCTTTCTTATTATTATAACATTCTAAATTTTTGTTCTCACCTATTCTTGTTAGTTGGCGAGAAGACGCTTTGCAACGCCGGTAGGCTTTTCTAGTCGTTTATTATAATGTTTTGCAAACAACTTAGCCGTCTTCCAGCCTGCATGCGCTAGTATTCTTTTCACAGAAATACCAAGCACCCGTGCCTTGGAGACCATGGCTCCTCTAGTTGAGTGGGAAGAGTATTTACTCGTATCCACTCGAGCCAATTTCAACACCGTAATTGTCCATCTGGCAAGTGTGTCTCGTGAAATCGCCTTATGTGGCTTTATAAAGGAACAATAGCTGTTAGGGTAGCCAACACTGCCTTATGCACTGTGTGCAACACATCCTCAAACTTCTTACGGTCATCCGTCATATTGACATCCCGATCCATCTCTTTAATGATGGAGTTGGGAACACCCTTTATGCCTGTTAACTCATCTCCTAACTTGGAGATAACCTCCGCCGGTTTGAACGTGCGAAAATGACCATTCACGGTCTCGCGCATAAGCGTAGTGGTTTTAACCCGCTTAGCCTTTGGCTTCTCCACCTTCTTAGCCACTTTAGTGCCAATGTCCGCATAGACCCCTTCATATACGGTGTCTGAGTCTGATTCCGTAGAAGTAGACTCAGTGGACGACTCAGAAGAAGAAGAATATTTCCTCTTCCTCTTCTTCTTTTTGGACTTAGTCTTCCGCTTTTTGCGCAAACCAGACTCTGCCCGCTCCTTGGTGAAATCATCACCCGAAGAAATCACCTATTTCTTCTTCTTCCTCCGTTTAGGAGAAGGAGGAGGAGGAGCCTTAAGCTCCACCGCCGAGTCTGTGTCCAAGAAATCCTCAAATGAATCCTCTTGGACACTCGGCCTACGCCGCTTCCGAGACACAGGCGATTTGGCAGTCAAGATGTGGCTTTCCAATCTTGCAAAGCGAGCCTCCCAATCTGGAGGCGCAGGCACATCAGGCACTGCGTCCTCGTCCGGGTCGGAGAGGATATGCGCCCGGGGCTGTGTCGACGGCCCTGCCGACAACACGGGTGAGGAGTCGTACTCCTCGTCCACTCCACTCGGAACACGCCCCTCGGCTGCTGCTGCACCGCGCTTACTCCGCTTCGTGGCCATCGGGAACTGAAACAAACATTTTTGATCAGTCCCGGTATATATATATGTCACAATATGGTTGTTTCAAACTCATTTGGACATCTATTGGTGTTAAAGAACGTGTTTATACCGTTATAACACAGGCGTAATAAGCTAAATTTGTGCGTGGGTTGTGGGTCAAGCCCAAACCTTACGCGGGGTCGGGACCAGTGTATCGGCCCGCCCATCCCTCTGTTCCGCACACTTCTCCCACCTGTGACTACTACGTCAACAAGTTGGAGAAAATGCTACGAAACTCGGAGAAACGCCTGAAAAAGTTTTGTCTAGGGGAGTCTATAAAAGAAACCAGGAGCATCTCCAACATTACTCTCTATTAGAGTACGAGAGAATTTCCACATGAGATAGGGCGAAACCCACATCTCTACCCATAGTCACACGGTGACCCGGGTGTTGACATAACCGCTAATGACCGGTTTGGTTCCTTCGCGAAACCCACTCGAGTGTTCTATCCTTGGTTGTTTATAACCAAATAACTCGTCCAAATTGGACCAACGAAAGTCTAAACTTTCCATATTGATGCTCTAATGCATCATAATTAAGCTAACCACAGTTTTTATTATACTTACTGCGTATTTGCTTGTATGTAGACTAATTTTGCCGGAGCAACCCAACGACACGTTATCCAGTCGTGAGTTGTATATGCTAATTGCTGGTACCGGACGTGCTTACCTCTCCCTAGCCTGAGGCTGTTTACCGAGGTAAAACGGTAGATTATAGCCATCAACTTCATATATTTATCTCAGAAAATAGCGGACTAAAAATCATCGGACTAGGCAACTTTAACCAACTGTAGTTCTATGCCCAAAATTAGCTGAGTGTAGTGTTATGATTGATTGAATGGTGGTTGCTTTAAGCCGTGTCGGCAGCATAGGCCATATTCATGATGTTGTGTTATGCCCAACATTAGCTAAGTGTAGCCTTATGCCCAACATTAACTGAGTGTAGCCTTATGCCCAACATTAACTGAGTGTAGTCTTATGCCCAACATTAGCTGTGTGTACTGTAGTGTCCTACATTAAATTAGTGTAGTCTTATGCGCAACATTAACTGAGCGTAGTGATATGTCCTACATTAACTGAGTGTAGTCTTATGCCTAACATTAACTGACTGTAGTATTATGCCCAACATTAAATAAATATAGTGTTGTGCCCTACATTAACTGAGTGTAGTCTTATGTCCAACATTAACTGAGTGTAGTGATGTGTCCTACATAACTGAGTGTAGTCTTATGTCCTACATTAACTGAGTGTAATGTTATGTCCTACATTAACTGAGTAGTCTTATGCCCAACATAAACTGAGTGTAGTGTTGTGTCCTACATTAACTGAGTGTAGTCTTATGCCCAACATTAACTGCATGTAGTGTTGTGTCCTACATTAACTGTGTAGTCTTATACCCAAGGTTAACTGAGTAGTGTTGTGTCCTACATTATCTGTGTAGTCTTATCCCCAAGGTTAACTGAGTGTCATCTTATGCCCAACATTACCTGAATGTGGTGTTGTGTCCTACATTAACTGAGTGTAGTCTTATGGCTAACATTAACTGAGTGTAATATTATGCCCAACATTAACTGAGTGTAGTCTTATGTCCAACATTAAATGAGTATAGTCTTATGCCCAACCGTAACTGAGTGGAGTGTTATGCCCAACATTAACTGAGTGTAGTGTTGTGTCCTACATTAAGTGAGTGTAGGGCTGTCCTACATTAAGTGAGTGTAGTGTCCTACATTACCTGAGTGTAGTGTTGTGTCCTACATTAACTGAGAGTAGTCGTATGCCCAACAGTAACTGAGTGTAGTGTTATGCCTAACATTAACTGAGTGTAGTGTTATGTCCTACATTAACTGAGTGGTCTCATGCCCAACATTAACTGAGTGTAGTCTTATGCCCAACATTAACTGAGTGTAGTGTAGTGTTCTACATTAACTGAGTCGTATTATGCCTAACATTAACTGGGTGTAGTGTTCTCTACTACATTAATTGAGTGTAGCCTTCCTCCCAACATTAACTGGGTGTAGTCTTATGCCCAACATTAACTGGGTGTAGTCTCATGCCCAACATTAACTGAGTGTAGTCTTATGCCCAACATTAACTGAGTGTAGTGTTGTGCCCAACATTAACTGAGTAGTCTTATGCCCAACCTTAACTGAGTGTAGTGTCCTACATTAACTGAGTAGTCTTCTGCCTAACATTAACTGAGTGTAGTGTTGTGTCCATTAACTGAGCGTAGTGTAGTGTCCAACATTAAGTGAGTGTAGTCTTATGCCCAACATTAGCTAAGTGTAGTCTTATGCCCAACATTAACTGAGTGTAGTGTTGTGCCCAACATTAACTGAGTAGTCTTATGCCCAAGCTTAACTGAGTGTAGTGTTGTGTCCTACATTAACTGAGTGTAGTTGTTATTCCAATAATTAATCGAGTGCACTCTTATGCCCTAAATTACTGGGTCTAGGATTACGCCTAGCGCTAACTAATGTGGCATTACGCCAAGTAATAACCAATAACAGCATTTACTGTGAACAAGGCGATTGGTGTTGCGTCTTTATTTGTTTCGGTTGGACGAAGGTCTGCCTCTACGTATTCTACTCATCTAACAAAAATTGTTATGCTAAGATGCTTGTTACTTTAATTTACTATAACGATCACATTCCACAATTATCTTTCTTATAGCCATTAAAAGATAAGCCTATGGACACAGAAAGCATGCGTAATAAATATGTGTATTACTTTGGGTGTACCACAGTCAAGCAGTTACATAACGACGTACTAGAATTACGAATTTCGTAAACAAATTAACTAGCGCAACCTACTATAAGACTTCAGTTTTCTGTAAATAATCTACATTTGAATTCTCCATTTCATATTGAAGTAACAAAATTAAAACCGACCAAGAAAATTCATGTTCATTTGCCATGTCTATTACTTTACCACCAGAATCAAATTAAGAGCTTAACAGCATTATGTGTATGCATATCGTTATTGATTGCGCTTTTTTTTTAAATCCCACCGGTAAATATTTGTTAATTACTAACAGACTAACGATGTTAATATGCAGGTGCGGCGCTCTAACATATATTTATATATAATATATATATATCAAATATATATTATATAATAATATATATTTCTGTTAAACATAAATTATATATATATAAATTTGTAAAAACCCAACAATTATCACACAGATATGCATAGATCTAAGTACCTAGTACATGAGTGTGCATAGTTGAATATATGTGAATACACACATTAACAGTAGCTATCTATCAGTGCTGGTGTCTGTTTAATTCACATTTAATGAACCACTTTTCTTATTTGGAATCCATGTTTGGTTGAGGACTGCTCACTGCGGTAAGTTTGGTTTTTTGGTGTGTGCAGTTTGCTTGTTGGGTGGTAGATGCAGGGTACTGTCTTTTTCATCCGGGTGTTCATTTAGAAGCTCGTCCACAGAACTACCTTGCGCAGATTCAATAGATTTATTAAAACTCTCTTCGGGTTTGATTGATTGATCGGAGGAAGGTCTCGGTATTGGGCTCATTGATTGACTGGAGGGAGGTGTCGGTGCTGGGCTTTTGGATTGATCACGGGGAGGTGTCCGTGCTGGGCTGATTGAGACGTTTGAAGGAGGTTGCAGCATCTCATCGGTTGATTGATTGGAGAGGGCTTGTTGCATCGTTGGGCTAATTGGTTCATTGGAGGGAGGTCTCTGCATTGCGTTCATTGAGTGAGTAGATGAGAGTGCGGAAGTCTCCCTTGAAGCTGCAACGATAAAGGAAATGATTTCCAGATTTTAAAAAAGCTTGTTTTATTTAACGATGCCTCTTGAGCACATTGATTTTCGTATCATCGGCTATTGGACATCAACATATGGTCATTCTGACACATTTCTATAGAGGAAACCCACTGCTACTCTTACCAATAACCAGCAAGGGATCTTTTATATCCACTTTCCCACAGACAGGACAGGACATACCACATCCTTTGATGAACCAGTTGTGGACCACTGGATTTTCAAGATTTAGCTAGGTGCTGTCTACCAATCCTATCAATGAATGAACCACCAAGGTTATATCTAGAGTAACATGAGCCATGAGGTGCCAAGACAAAGCACACCACAGCTATTGGCCAAGGTTATTTTGAATCTTGATCCACCAGGTGGCAGCGCCTTACAGAAAAAGCACCAGACAGGAAATGTCAAGACTACTTTATGCCGAAAGATATTCCTCAGTCACAGAAAAATGTGCTACTACTGCTATTTAGGCCACATTGAATGCAGTCCAAAATGGCGGGAGATATTGAATCTATTAGCTGCTATTAGAATTCGAAAACACAGTTAACTCCATTGACAATGTTTGCATGTGTGTTTGGGGGTGGCGGGTTCAATTAGCCATCAACAACTTTCCAATATTGCCTATGCATAGGATGAAGACCTTTCTTTCAAAAAGACTTCTGACAGTTGTATATGCAACCAAGAGGAACTACTGGTAATGCAGTACTGTTTGTTATGGGATATACATATGAATGTGCTGCCACCTGGTGGATCAAAACAACACAAATGTAACCACGGGGAAATATTTGTAATGCAATATAACACAGGAATGTGCTACCACCTGGTGGATCAAAATAACAAATGTAACCATGAGGAATTATTGGAAATGCAATAGAATACAGGATGGTGCTGCCAGCTGGTGGATAACATCAATACTAGTGTAACCATGAACTATTAGTAGTGGCAGTCATGGTCTACACACTAAGGTGATGCCACCTGGTGGATCAAAACAACACTAGTGTAATCATGAGGAACTACTGGTAATGTACGGTTTGTCAGCTGCTGCTGCCACCTGGTGGATCAGAATAACACCAGCGGCAGTGTGGTGCTTTTAGAATTGAAGAGCTCTTTTCCAAAACGCGATAAGCCCCAATCCAAAAAAGGAGTTTGCAATGCCTCCTATTTGGGAAAAGAGCTCTTCACATGAATAGAAACATGAAGCTCTTTATATATATGGAGCTCTTTTCAAAAACACGAACTTTGAACTTGGTATTGGCATTGAAACCCTATTTTTTGGATTGGCCCTTATCGCGTTTTGGAAAAGAGCTCCTCAATTGTAGTTTTACTTTGTCAAAGAAATGTGTCATGTAAACTGACCGCAAAACTGCAAAATAAACATCAGGCTAAATTCAGTTTGGCAGGTGTTTGGTTTTCAAATTTGCATTTTACTTTTTCTGTTATAAACATAGTTAGGTAGAGCTGAAAATTGATACAGCGATATCTGAGAAACGAGTATATTTTTGCCTGGCCTTAGTGTCAGATCAAGGGTGTTGCCTTTCAGGTCTCGCATCGATGAATGTTAAAAATGGAGAGACTAAATTGCTAATATTAACAAAAGTTACAAATCTATATTTCTATTTGAATCTTTACCAATGCCTTGAAGCTATGCGATGTGGAAAAATCGATCGCAAAGAATAGAGAACAAATTATATCTTTGCCAAATTTAAGCAAACAGGATATAATGAATATCACTGTTTCATATACGAGATCACATTACTTTCTTTATTTCTCTCACACATACATATACGTGTCTCTGTCTCTGCCACTCTCTCGCCCCCCCCCCCTTCCACCCCCTTCACGTAACATAGTTAATAAGCAACTTAGACTACAGAGAATCAGCGTGGATTTGGCAAGAAGTGAGTTACAGAGAAAATAAAATAAAAGAAGGCGACAACAAAGTATCTCTTGCGCAGATTTGATTTGTTGACCCCGATTTCGGACATCCTACTAGGAGACAGTAGTATGACCAACAGAACTTTACCCATTCACATCTTACATAATCAAATGACTAGTGATAATTTGTACATCAAGAGGTATTTAAAGTTGCATAGTCCGATAAAAGCATCAAATCTTCTAAAGCAAAATGTAGATTTTAACCTAGATATCCAATTTAGATAGGCTTACTGGTGCACTTATTAAGTAGCTGTTGCTACACAGTGCGACAGCTTAAGTCAATTTAATAGAACCTGTTAGTAGTAGTACTGAAGCCCTTAGGAAAGGTTTTTTTACAAGCATGCCAACATTAATTTAGCGTGTTGACACTTATATCTGAAGTCAGTCATTTTAAATCAAAGTTACGCTAAACTTTGGTAAACCAGATTATAATGATTACCTTGCTATATTTATCTCAGAAAATGACATGGGACTATGCAACTACAAGATATATTGCATATTCATGTAAGGAAAGCAGGGTACAATCAGATGACTAGACCTTTAAAGTGGCATAATCCCATGGCTAGTTTTCACCATGAATTAAATATATTAGGTTGATCATGATGCCTACCACCTAATTTATTTGATTTTGAAGTAACTTATATTTTAAATGGCTAATCTTGGAGATATTTAAAGTTGCACAGTCCAATTTCAAAAGGAAAATACTTATCTACATTTGATTCATTACACCCAACTTAGATATTGGTGAATTAACTAGTAGTTTGGGACAGCATATACAGAATAATCAGTGAATTTACTACCTCATCCCATTGGACACTTACTTTGAGGTCAATCTCGTGACCTGATTTGTCTTGCCCTCATTCCCAATACCATACATGGCATTAGTCAGGTTCTAAGACAAACATTACTATGTTAACTAACATCACATGACCATCGTGAGATGGTAATATGTATCATAGCTACAGGACTTCTGGAAAGCTTGCCGAAATGATTTTGGGTTCTTTCAGCTCAATTTGCTCCGAAATCAGCACGTTTTCATCAAAATTACCCTGGAATAATGATTAATAGACCATAATGATCAGTTTGAATTTTTGCAACATCGGACTATGCAACTTTAAGTGCATTAGTGTCTAAGTTATATCTGTGGGATCAAATCTAGGTAAGTGCCTTGGTTTTGAAAATGTGATTTCATCGGATTATGCAAGTTTAATTAGCATAATCAAGAAAGTAACACTCAAGATGTTGATTCAGCCTGTGTGGTCAGTGGATGTTAAGTAGTTATTGGGTTCGGTACCCGAGGGACTCTAGTATTGAGTACTGACTGGGGTAACGAGGGACGCAAACGCCACAGGGAGACCAAACCTTCACTAGATGGCAATGGCTTCAAAGATTGATGTCAATTGGATTAGAAGAAATTGAAATTAGTTACATATTTCAATAAAATAACCGTCTACACCAACACACACCGTTAGGTCATAGCTCCCCTCATTGAAATAGTCCTTATACGGGCATCATGAGTTTAGTTTATTGGAGTTTTAAATCCTGGCAACATTTAAGGTCATATCAGGACGGACATCGACTTGTGACAGTGCGCACTCATGGCGACTTTATAGTGTTGCCCCACTGGAAGACCAGGCTGCCGGTACCATGACCCGATTTCCCACTCAGTCACATTATCCTGACACTGAGCGAACCACTCCTTGCCCTATCCTAGTAATTCCTAATACCAGGCTACACATCGCCATACTCTCCCAATGTGGAACTATGCATACCTATGTGTTAAAGGGTCCATATAGGGGCATCATGAGAGTCCATACTCTCGTTTGTAGTATTGTTTGTTTGTTGTTGTTTTACATCCTAGCAACATCTAATGTCATATCAAGACAGGTACTGGCTTGTGACAGTGCGCACTCATGGCAACATTATAGTGCTGCCTCACCAGGCCGCCAGCACCATGACCTGATATCCCACTCAGTCACATTATCCTGACACTGAGCCAACCATTCCTTTCCCTATCCTAATAATGCCGGGCGCCAGGCTAGGAAGCGACAAGCATACATTTTTACGTCATTGGTTTGACTCGACCAGGATTCGAACCCACAAACTCATGGGTTCGGATCTCCCTATCTCCCAAAACAGGAGATGGATGCTCTACTCATTCGGCCACCCCATCTGGTCCCATACTTTCCCAATGTAGGACTACGCACAACTATGTGTTAAAGGGTCCATATACGGGCGTCAGGAGTGTCCATACTCTCCCAATGTGGAACTATGCATACCCCTGATTCGACCTGACACGATGCTGCTCTAAATGCAATAATTCCCTTCATTTTCAAATCCCCACAACAAAAATAGTTACTCCCGCCCTCCCCAACCTTCAAAAGAGAATTATTTCGATAAAACAAAACAAAATGTTTACATTCCTCTTGAAATAATTGTTAATTTTGGTTTCAATTGGAAGGCTTACGGGTAGTTAGTTCACTTCAAGGCCACCAGGTGTTTGTTATACTCACGGAAAAACGACCGCTAGGGTTTCTATAGAAACAAGTTTATACAAGGTCAATAAAATGGCTGCAATGAGAGCGTTTCAAAGGTCTCAGTAGCAGCAGAAACCGGTCAGTTGCCAATGAAGACACTGACCCTCCTCGGTCCTTATTTGGGGAGGTGTCCTACTTCTGGAGGTCACATGGTGGTGCTGCCAATGTTAATGACGTTTATGGACCTCTCCGGTGTCCACCAATAAGGACACTGACTGAGTGGCGTCATGTGGCGGCTGTTTACAAACACTGAGTGGACAGTTGCTATGGTAACTGACCTGTCAATCACTGGGTAGTCCACAACTAATGAGAGCAGAAAGTCATTTCCATAATACTAGTCCGTCTAAACAAAATAGAAATTAAAGCCTGATAGTTCCTTGCTATTGTTTACATTATCTCATTGTTCATACCATCTCATCATGTCATCGATAAATAGTTCAAATTCACCATAACTGCTAAAGTCATAAGACCAGCACCTCAGTGCTGAAGAAAGATGTTATACAACTGGAGTAAAATTATTATACAAATATTTACATCGACTATTTACAAGACTTACATCGGTTGAATTCGGCGAGACCAGCAGCATTCAGATCAGCTAGATTTTCCACAGAGCTCTAAAATAAAAGATAAAAGAAGAGAAATGATGTATTTTCAAGTGGGACTCATTAAAAATGAGTGTCTATAATTTAATGAGTGTCTATTGGCACATAATTGATTGTCTGCCTTTACATGTAAACGCAATGGTTTGAACAAAAAACAAACATTTCTCGCCGTGAATATGGCCTATGCTGCCGACACGGTGTAAAGCAACCACCAATCAATCAATCAATCATTAAAAAGAGTTCCTACGTCATTGTTCACACATGAAAGTTCTGTTCCCTATTTACAGGGTGATTTCTTTGCTTGTTGTTGTTTTATGTCCTAGCAACATCTAAGTTCATATCAAGATGGATACCAACTTGTGACAGTGTGCCCTCATGGCGACTTTATAGTGGTGCCCCACTGGGAGACCAAGCTGCCAGCACCATGACCTGATATCCCACTCAGTCATATTATCCTGACACTGAGCCAACCTTGCCCTATCCTAACAATGCCGAGTGCCTGGCTAGGAAATGACAAGTATCAATTTTTACATCATTGGTTTGACTCGACCAGGGTTCGAACCCATGAACCCCATGGTTTCGGATCCCCCGATCTCCCAAAACAGGAGATGGCCGTTCAACTGATTCGGCCACCCCGTCTGGTTTTAGAGGGCAATGGAAGTCAGCTGACCTAGAAGCCATGCTTTATCCAACAACCCTCAACATTGTCTGAAGCCATCAAGACTGTGCTAAGTCTTGTAGCATACCACAAACACAAAGAATTCTTAGGACGTTATATTATGCCGCAAACATCAAGAATGTGTAAAGTGTTGTATTACACCTCAACCTTGCATTATATCACAAGCATCAACATACCTAAGACCTTGCATCATACCACAAGCATCAATATTTTGTATAACCCTGCAATATACTACAACTGTCAAGAATCCCAAGGCTTATATTATGCCACAACCATCAGGAATGCCTAAAGGCATGTATTATGCCACAACCATCAGGAATGCCTAAAGGCGTGTATTATGCCACAACCATCAGGAATGCCTAAAGGCTTGTATTATGCGACAACCATCAGGAATGCCTAAAGGCGTGTATTATGCGACAACCATCAGGAATGCCTAAAGGCATGTATTATGCGACAACCATCAGGAATGCCTAAAGGCGTGTATTATGCGACAACCATTAGGAATGCCTAAAGGCGTGTATTATGCGACAACCATCAGGAATGCCTAAAGGCTTGTATTATGCGACAACCATCAGGAATGGCTTTGGGGCGACCTTACTCACCTCCAGGTTGGTTAGGGAGACCAGTGATGGTGGCGGCGTTTGAGGATTCATTGGAGTCACTAGACCATAATCAACCTTTGGAAACATGGCAATGACGCTTTCTCCGTCATTGTTGATGTCCTTGTGAGCCGCAACGAGGTATTTCCGTTGTTGGCGGTGCACTAGAAAATAGTAGATGGTGATTTTATGAACTTATACGATATTTTACAAACTTATATGTGTAATCCACATGTGTAATCCACATGCATAATCCACATGCATAATCCACATGTGTAACTCACATGTGTAATCCACATGTGCAATCCACATCCATAATCCACATGTGTAATCCACATGTGTAAACCATATGTGTAATCCACATGCATAATCCACATGTGTAATCCACATGCATAATCCACATGTATAATCCATGTGCAATCCACAAGTATAATCTACATGGATAATCCACATGTGTAATTCATATCATGTGTATTACACATGTGTAATTCACATCACAGGTAATACACAGGTGTAATTCACATGGGAAATTCACATCATAGGTAATACACATGTATAATTCACATGGATATTACACATGTATAATTTGCATGGGTAATTCACATGGGTAATTCACATCTTGGGTAATACCCCTGTGTAATTCACATTGTAATTCACATAATGGGTAATACAGTGTAATTCGCATGTATAATTCACATCATGGGTAATTCACATGCGCAATCCACACACACAATCCACATAGATACTGGTACACTTAATAAACATGTGTTGAAGTATAGAAAGGACTACTAAATCAACTCAATAGAATCTGTTACTGCTGAATTCTATGACGTCAGAACCTCACTCACCTTTCTCTCTCATGCTCATCTTCTGTACTTCGGGGAGGAGGAAGCCATGCACGAGCTCAGACACGATCTCTTCTGACTGCAGCCGCGTACGTGAACTCTCCAGCTGGTATGCCACCTCATTAATTGCTGTAGCTGCCGCCTCGATCTCAATGCGCGCTTGCTCTTCTGAGGTGGTATCCATTGATGCCAGGATGATGTCCTGAAGGTAGCTGTCGACAGTGTTCTGGTTTACGGACAATACCTGCAAGGTAATGAATGAGGTTAACATCTACAGTAAGTTCTTATGGAAAATTGACACGCACTTTGTGTATTTTTACTTGGGGCTGGGTATCAAGTCCCTGCCTTCATCCCAGCAACATCCTCATTGCCCTCCGCAACATTCTCAGACCCCCAGACCTGTGCACGCTATCTCGCAGCTTTCCGTATTGTCAAAGCTATTTTCCGTACTCTTGAATGACTTTCAGTAACACAGTTACAATGAAAAATAAACAAAAAACCACAAGCCTATTACAGACCTGTGCACCCGGGGAAAAAGTGTCAATGGCTTCAAAGATTGATGATTGGAGTATTCTGAAAGTCATTTACAGTATTTTTTTCAGAGATTTTCAGTAATACTTTCAGTATTTGTTCAGACGTGATCAGTAACTATTAGTGTGATAAAAAATACACCAATTTCCGGAACAAAGGCCAAGAAACCGTATTTCCGTATTGATCCTTGCAATCTGAAACAAATCTGGAAGGTGAACAGGTTTGTACCCCTCACCAACATCCTCATCCCCTCACCAACATCCTCATCCCCGTCATCAACATCCTCATCCCCCTCACCAAAATCCTCATCGCCCTCACCAACATCCTCATCCCCCTCACTGACATCCTCATCCCCCTCACCAACATCCTCATCCCCGTCATCAACATCCTCATCCCCGTCATCAACATCCTCATCCCCCTCACCAACATCCTCATCCCCCTCACCAACATCCTCATCCCCCTCACCAACATCCTCATCCCCCTCACCAACATCCTCATCCCCCTCACCAACATTCTCATCCCCCTCACCAACATTCTCATCCCCCTCACCAACATCCTCATACAGAGTTCATACGCTTGAAGGAAGTAAAACTTCAAGTGTTTTTCAAGCACTTTAAAATTCCAGGACAACTTAACCAAAATTCCAGGACCTTCCCTAACTAAGAGTGGCAAATTTCCTTTTCCCTCCATACGTCGACACCATCACTTGGATCTTGGGGCCGCATTATTCTCGCATCATGAGATAATATATATATTTTTTTGTAATCCAACATTTTAGTTGGTTATATTTTATGTTACATAAAATTATCATCTTCAATGGTTCCCCAGAGTGGATGATGATTTTCATAAGTATTCCAAAGTTTTTCCAGGCGCATTCGAACCACGCACATGTGACATGCGTAGAGAGGCGTGAAGTAAGAATTAGTGCACCTACTGGAAGTAAGGAAGTAATGCAGACCTTACTCACCTGCAGTGCAGTGGGGGAGTGAGGAGAGCACTCACCTGCTTGAAGATCTCATCCTCCTCCCTGCGCCTACGCTCCTCCACCTGCCTCAGCCCAGATTCCTCCGCTTCCCGGATGCGGCGCTTGCGCTCTGCCAGCATGGCAAATGCTTCAATGCGGCGTTCTTCCTCCAGCCGGACAAGCTCTTTCGATAGAAAGTCGAGCATGTCACCAAGATTATGGCCCTCCATCTGACTGACCGCTTCGTCGATGACAGACTCCTGGTGAGAGATTCCACAAAAAGGTGGCTTTCTTTAATTTCATTTTACTAAGCCAAAATACGTTGGTGTAAATGGAAGTTTGTTTGTTGGGGTTTTACATACTAGCAACACCTCAGGTCATTTCTGGGCAGGTACCGACTTGTGACAGTGCACACTCATGGTGACTTTATAGTGCTGTCCCACACGGAGACCAAACCGATGACACCATGACCTGGTATCCCACTCAGTCACATGATCCTGACACTGAGCTAACCAGTCCTTGCACTATCCTAGTAGTGCGGAGTGCAGGGTAGGTAGTGACAATTTAAGTATCAATTTTGTAAGTTATTGGTTTGACTTGACTGGGTTTCAAACTCCCGACCTTCCACTTGGGAAGCCTACACTCTTACCGATTAGACCACCGCTGTAGATGAGATACATGACAGCACCATGTATCAGGTTGAGCATGAACAAGTGCTCTGTGACGGAGTGGTTAGAGTGTCTGACTTTTTTCTAGGTCAGACTCCTAATCTGAGGGTCAGCGGTTCGATTCCCCGTGCCCCCAGCTCTGCAAATTTGGATTTCCACCGCTGTGTATAACTTACAGCATTAAACACCGGTTGCTCTCATACTTGTCTATGTGGTGTGGGAGGTTAAAAATCCCTTGGGTCAGTAAAAGTGTAGGCTCGGGCTTTCTATCGACCAGCAGTGGAATGAGGAAGACCAGTCGTCTATGACTGAAATTTCCCCTGCTTAAACAACTAATGGACCCCCCCCCCCAAAAGTATCACAAGATGATGCATGGATGCAACACTAATGTGGGGCCCTTTCAAAATAGCAGAGGCTTACACCATGAATGCACCATGGAGAATCACAATCAAAGTATTTGTTCACAAGGTGTCCACTCTATTTTCTATTTTTTTTGTTAGTTTTTTAAGTAAATATGTTTATTCTCCTGAATAAATTCTTTTCTCAGTGCTGAAGCACTGGTCTTCCAGCCATTTTTCAATTCAGGATTATTTACACAAAAAGGGTATATAGAGTAGATATGTATTCATAATGTATTTCTGATAGTTACCTATAAGTACCACAGTAATATGGCAACAGTAGTGTCATATGACTGTGTCAATATTAGTTGGATCGGTGTGAGTAGTTTCATGGTATTTAGAATGTGGGCAGAAGTTAACATCTGCATTCAATGGGGAGCTTTCATGAGCCAGTTCTCTCACTTTACACTAGGTGGCAGCACCCGTTCCCTGTCCAAGTCGGCCATCATGGTTGGATAGAAGGTGTAGGTGTGTGTGTTGGTGGTGTAGGTGTGTGCTGAGGGTGTAGGTGTGTTGGGTGTGTGGTGAGGGTTTAGGGGTGTGGTTGGGGTGTAGGTGTGTGGTGGGGGTTTAGGGATGTGGTGTGTGTGTGTGGTTGGGGTGTAGGTGTGTGGTGAGGGTTTAGGGGTGTGGTGAGGGTGTAGGTGTGTGGTGAGGGTTTAGGGATGTGGTGGAGGGGTAGGAGTGTGGTGTGTGTGGTGGTGTAGGTGTGTGGTGGTGGTGGAGGTGTGTGGTGGAGTAGAGGTGTGTGGTGGGGGTGTAGGTGTGTGGTGGGAGTGTATGTCTGTGGTGGTGTAGGTGTTTGGTGGGGTGTAGGTGTGTGGTGGGGGTGTAGGTGTGTGGTGGGGGTGTAGGTGTGTGGTGGGGTATAGGTGTGTGGTGGGGGTGTAGCTGGGCGGTGAGGGTTTAGGTGTGTGGTAGGTGTTTTGGTGGGGTAGGTGTGTGGTGGTGGTGTTTAGTGTGGTGGTGGTGTTTGGTGGGGTGTAGGTGTGTGTGATTGAGGTGTAGGTGTGTGGTGAGGGTGTATGTGTGTGTGTGGTGGTGTAGGTGTCGTGTGTGTGTGTGTGGTGAGGGTGTAGGTGTGTGGTGGGGGTGTAAGTGTGTGGTGGGGGTTTAGGTGTGTGGTTGGAGTGTAAGGGGTACCAACCAAAGCATTACAGAGACCGGCATGAATCACCATCTGACGAGAGACTAATGCAAACTGAAAGTTAGAGTTATAAGCAGTTATAATGAGTTTTAATGTAGGTTGTGGTGAGCTGAAGTTAGACAAGGAGTGTTACCCCATTATGGTTACTTATGTGAATTTGTTAGGTTTGTTTGTTGTTGTTTTAAGTCCTAGCAAAATCTACGGTCATATCAAGACAGGTACCGACAGTTTGCTGTTTTAGTGTTGATAGTCAACTGACAGCAATACAAGACTTGCTGTTGGGGTGGGTTTGTTAGTAACACATTGGACTAGTTGTGGCCAGTGAAGCAGTGGAACCAACCCAGCCACTTAGTGCATCTGGTTTTTAAATATTATATATGGACTGTCACTGTCATTTACTTTGTGGTCATGCAGCCGACGCTGTCGCTGGAGCGCCAATGTTGCTTGCTTCTCTTGACGCTTCATCTCTCGTTCAGCTTCCTGAAGTGCGTGAGTAGAGCGTAGTTCTCTGATCAGCTCAATTCGCTTCTCCTTTCCTTCGAACATCTGTGATACAAACATTAAACAAGTGTGAAATTGAAGCCCTTTACCGATACCTGATAACGATTGTACGGATTCCTTCCCTGCCTGATGTCATAGGTTGGGACAACTTAACTGAAACACTGTAGGGGTTGATCCTTATAGAACACCAGAATGAACGTTCATCAGAAGGAATGTTCTAAAAAGATTGTGTAATGGTAATGATATAATGAACATTGGTCGTAATGCGAAGCATTTCGTTTGATGCGAGGGGAGGGAGAGCGACTCACCCGGCCCTGAGCGACTCACCCCCCCCCCTCCTGCCACTGCTCACCTCCCCCCCCCCCCCCCCCCCCCTGAGCGACTCACCCCCCCTCCTGCCACTGCTCACCTCCCCCCGCCCCTGAGCGACTCACCCCCGCCACTGCTCACCTCCCCCAGGCCCTGAGCGACTCACCCCCCTCCTGCCTCTGCTCACTTCCCCCCTTATAAGGCCGCCCGCGGCCTCCCTCAGGCACTCAGCCTCCAGCCCCCTTCCAGCTCTCTGCCCTTTTTCTTCTATCTTTGGCTCTCCTGCCCGGCTCTACTCCTCCTCGAATCGCTGCTCCTCTGCCGATATTCATCATGCCCGGGCGCGGAAAGGGAAAGAGCCGGAAAACCTCCAAGATCTCCGGCATGGCTACTCGGGCTCCCCGGGGGGATCCCTCCCCCCCCGGGCCCCCACCTCCCCTCAGCACCCGCCGCAGCACCTCGGGCCACGCCAGCAGCGAGATCGCCCTCCTCATCCAGGCCATCACCCGCCTCACCAGCCGCGTCCAGGCCGTTGAGACGGGGATCGCCCGAGGAGCCTCGGACCTGCCTGCACCCGCGCCGCGGCAGGAGCCCACCTACAGCCTGCCGCCCGTCCCGGCATCTCGGGCGCATGCCGCAGCCGGGAGCCGGCCGCCGCCTCCACCTCACGCGACTCAGCCCGGAGGCCTGCACCCGCAGTACGAGCTGTACAGCCGCGTCCACGCCAGCTCGACACCGTCGGTCGCCTACCGTCAGGATCCCGCGGAGCACACCCCAACATCCGCGGCCGACGCAGTCCGGGACATCCTCGCATCCGCCGAGGCGCAACACACCGTACGCCGCCGAGGTATTCCCGCTGACTACGTCTTCCCCGCGACCTCGTGGAAAGGGGTGGGAAACCGGGGTGCAAGGCGGTAAAACTCGGGGAGGCGACCAGGGACGAGTATAGCCTCGCCCTCCTCACCTTGGTTAACCATCCCTCCTTCCCGGCCCACTCCCTCCAGGGCCTACACCACCACCACCTCACCGTCATGAGGGACATCCTCATCCACCCCTGGCCGACCGTCCGCCAGTACTCAGAGACCATATTTTCCTGGATCGCGGACGGAAGGCTCCCCCAGGGCTGGCATGACCCTGTCGCCCTCAACGCGGTCAGGCTCGACTCCCTCACCACGCCTACCACCCCGGCAACACCAGCTCCCCGAGGCGATGAGGGGGCCCGAGGCGCACACCTCCCCCGGCAGCAGGTCGACACCCGCACCGCCTACGATAGGCACGCTCACGGGGCCCCCTGCTCCGCTTGGAACCGCGATCCCACCTCGTGCGATCGGGCACCCCTCGGAGAGGCTCACGGCGAGGCCGGGAAACGGCCGGCACGTCTGTGCGTATTGCGCCAACGTCCGGCGCATACTAACATTGCACAGCGACGGCCGCATGCCGCACCAAGCAAGCCCGTGAGCGCCAGACCCCCGCCACCTCGGCGGATTTTTGATCCGCCGGCCTCCCCCCGGCTGGCCCGGGGGGCATAGCCCGGCGCCTCACCCCGACCATTCCCGACAGCTCCGCAACGCCCACCGACGGTCCCCCAGCAACACCGATCGAAACGCCGCCCAGACGAAGCCGAGGATCACCACCTCGCACCTCACACCTCAGACGACTCAGCCCAGCCTCACGGGAGACCCCCCCCCCCCAGACAGCCCAGCCACCGACCTACACGGCACCGACCTTCACGACACCGCCTTCATGAAGCCGCCCGACCCGACCCCCATTCCCACCCAGCCCAGCCCTGAGGAGTTCGCTGCCCCCCTGCTCGACCCTCACCAGACCTCCTCCCCCAGCCCCCCTCAGGAGCGGGCCTACCCTTTTCTTTTGGCCGCCCGCTCCCCCTCCACCTAGACCCCGGACCCTCCTCTCATCCAGGCCTGCCTCTCCGGGCCCCGCCTCGGGCGCCCCGCGCCCCCGCCTCGGGGCGTGCCTCGAGCCCTCTCCTTACTCTTTGGCGGAGGGCTCCTCGGCCCCCCCTCTACCAACTCTGACACTGCTCCTTATGAGCCCCTCACTATTTATCCTCTGCTCCTCATGAGCCCCTGACTCTTTGCTCCTCGCGAGCCCCCTGCTCCTCATGAGCCCCCTGTATTGCTCTGTGCCTCCTCAGCCTGTTTACCTCCTCAGTTACCCTGTTTGTACCTTACTTTGTCATTTATTGTTATTTTCACTGTTTCTCTGTATGTTGCCCGAGGCGTCACAATAAACGCCTCAGTTTTCCCACCTCCGCCTCTGTTCTTCCTTCTCGCGCATCTGTAAAAGTGAGTGTTTGAATTGTGTATTACTTGGCAGTCAATATCTCAGCGCTGTAGTGCTATGGCCATTCTGTCAGGGTATTCGTGAAATGATACGCGGTGCTTCTTTACTCGCATTGCAAAGATTGTCAGGAATGTTCGGGGGGCTGGGGTGCCGTGGACTTACCATGTTCTGGATGGCGCGTCCACGAATGACTTGTTGCAGGAAGATGACAGCCAGCTCCCGAAGCTCATCCATCTGAAAGGAAATGTGCACAATGTGTATAAATGTACACAATATGCATAGATGTACACAATGTGCATGAATGTACACAATGTGCATGAATGTACACAATGCATGAATGTACACAATATGCATGAATGTGCACAATGTGCATGATTGTACACAATGTGCATGAATGTACACAATGCGTATGAATGTATATTAATTACATAATGCACATGAATATATATCATGTGTAGAAATGTACATGTGCAGAAATGCATATAATTCAATGATGTCCATAATGCGCACAAACTAAAAATCTTGCGTAAGTGAACATCATTTTGCATAAATATACATAATTACAATAAATAAATGTAAACAATTAAATTATCTTCTAAAAAAGAAAAATTACTGATAATGCACTGAGGAATCATGTGGTAGTGGAGTATTCACTGAAGAACCTTCATCTTACCTCTTGGGGCACATGGACAGCTGGTGTTGCGGCTCTTGGCACCGGCTTCTCCCTCTTCTGAAGGAAGCGAAGTGGTTTTTCCTGCTCTTCGGGACGATTCCTATTCATCTTAATCAACTGAAAGACAAAGATTGAGTGACGATGATTTAACACTGTAAGAATCGTGTCACCACCTCTTCAAGCTAAACAAAGGCAAGCTATGTAAATTTAAAATGAATTTTAAAATGTCTAAACTACCTGTCACGACATGGTTCCACTCCTTCACTGGCCACAACTAGTCCAAAGTGTTACTAACAAACCCACCCCAACAGCAAGTCTTGTATTGCTGTCAGTTGACTATCAACACTAAAACAGCAAACTGTCGGTACCTGTCTTGATATGACCGTAGCTTTTGCTAGGACTTAAAACAACAACAAACAAACCTAACAAATTCACACGACATTCACGACACTCACTTTGTGCATCAATCATTTGGTCTTCTCTGCAGTGGTTAAATATACACAAGAATACATCATTATCATCACATTCTGTAATTTACTACCTAATAAAAAGACAAATTTAATTAAAAGTGATATACATATGGGTCACTCTCCTGAAAACTGGCCAGAAGTGTCACATGAAGAGTTAAAATCTAATATTTAAATTTTTCACATTTTTTGGTTGCAAATGAAAGCTGGAAATCTCCCCTTTACATCTATGTAAAATATAAATTGATGAGATAAAAAATAAAGGTGTAGTCCATGATTAAGCTATGTCTTATGGCAGTATAACATGTGTGTCACACGTGTAACACATGTTTAGGACACCACACAGTCTGCTTAATCAAAATCTAATCACAAATAAATAATATCATACTTAGAAGCATATTAATCATGGCATAATATACAGAAATATGTAGTGCTTATATTGATAAAAAAAAGTAATTCCCAGCCATGCTTTATTCACTGAATAATTAGTGTACAATATTTGTGTGGCATCAGGACACCACTGGTTACACGTGTGACGGAAATTTGTAATGTTATTTTTTACGACAACATTTTTTTTTTTTTAATTTAGGCATGCATACATGTTAATAAATATTTCCTTTTTGATTTGGGAACTGTTTTGTTTGATATATCAATGCAATTCAAGATGTTAATAAGGATTCAACCATGTCCCATATGTCATGTTACAAATGACGGACTGTAAAATGGGCTTTTTTGGGTACAAAAACACTTCATGACTAAAAGGACCAAAGTTGCACTCAGTTTATCTTATTTCCCTTATTTCTTTCATCAAATCTGAACATGAATATGAAAAGTATAAGCAAAAAAATAAGTAGGAAGCTTTTTTATTGATGTTTTAAAATCCCATCCCATGCTGTCCAGTTTTCAGGAGAGTGACCCATATATAGATTTGTAATTGTAAGTATTAAATTTACAGATTAATTAAGTGGTGGTTTTTTTAGACCATATTCATGGCGATGAGTCATCAGTTCTCATCAGGGCTAGATTACTTAAAGCAGGTGCCATCGTCAAATTGTTATGAAAAGAAGCAATGCAATTCACAGAGCAGCAACATTCACGACACTCACTTCGTGCATCTCAGCCAGCTCGTGCTCTTGGCGGTACTTGCGTCTGATAAACCCAGATTTTGTGGTGTTGTTTGAGACTGGCGCTTTGATACGTGGGGCTGTCACAAAATCTGGCAGTGAATGCTCCAACTCAAGTAGGCCTGCAGCAGAAAGATAACCAGAATACATTTCTCACAGCACTAGAGAGATTTCGTAATTGAATAGCGAAGAAGTCAGGCCCCCTAAAAAGATTCACCCTTATCCACAGTAGGGGTAAAAGACAATCTTTGCTGAATCTGAGCGCAACCTACTTCAGTAGGAGTTAACTGTGCAGGTGGTTCCACTGCACAATGTTTATCCATCCTGGAGTAACTTTGAGAAATTGGCAGAGAATGGTAACAATCAAGATGGAGGCCACAAAAAGCTCTCGATTCAACTTTTATAGTCTATTGATTTATATGATTGAATAAATTATTGCAAATTCACAACACAGCCTTCTGGCACTTTTCTACAGTAGCCATCCTCGAAAGAGGGCTGGGGAAGGAACTACCATCAACCCAACCCAATCTACCCCAATCACCCTTTCCTTTCGTTAAGATATTTATTAATAGTCTGCGAAGCTAACTAGCACTATTCAATAGTCACGAATGACTAGGGTAACTGGTTGGCTAGACTAGACTAGTTGACTAATTAAAGCACCAATTTACAAAGGCAGCATGATGTGGACCAAGCTATCAGCCAGAATCATAGCAGTGTCCTCATAGCTAGAATTAAAAAACTCACTAAGAGCACCTCTGATGAGGCAGGCCCTTATGCAGTCACAGTAAAGGATGTTCCATGGTATCACCAAACCTTAAGTGGCCACCCACCAAACCCTCGGCCTCAGTTCTCCCACTTTTTATGTGTTGCTCTTCCTCCGTTTTTTCTAGTCAACCACCTACAATGACAGTGACGGTTCAAATACAAATGTAATATTTGAACCACATTTATTGGTCCCAGAGCCTCACTGGCCACAGCTCGCCCACTGTGTTACTAACAACCTCACCGCAACAGAAGAATTCATATTTCTGTCAGGTGACAATCAACACTCGAACAACAAACTGCAAATAACAAACTCACATAACTAACCTCAATAGGGTACCACTAGAATATTCCTAGCAAACTGACATTTATATACCACTTGTCAAACTCCAACTGACCTGACCTTACATTTAAACTTACCACAACTTTACCAAATGAATACAGAAGATAACTTCTGCTTGCATTCTAAATACCATGAAATACCCGCATTGATCTGACTAATATTGATGTAGTCATATGACACTACTGTCACCATATTGCTGTGGAACCTGTGGGTAACAGAATTTCATTGCGCTCTATGCTGCAAATTGTGTATTCAACAGGTATTGTATACTTTACTCTATTATACCATTTTTGTGTAAATAATCCTGAACTGAAAATGGCTGGAAGACCAGTGTTTCAGCACTGACAAAAGAGCGTATTCAGCAGAATAAACATATTTACAAAAACAAAACCACCCAAAAAATTAATGTTTGAAGACCAGTCAGCTCCTGAGCCCAGAAACAAGAATTGTTCCTAGGAATAAAATTGCTGCGAAGAAAACCTATTCCGTGCTTACCCTCATAGGTGCTGAGGTAGCGGCTCTTGACTCCAAACTGATCTGATCCACGGTCGATGAGGCCATTCCTGTTCATCGGGGCATATACCTCAGAGCCGTAGTCCGAGTAGTCAGCAACAATATCACGATGGTGTGATTTCCCATCTATGTTATTGGTTTTTTTGGACGTCAACTTGCGGATGACTAGAAATTCAAAGGATATATATTTTATTGGGCTCACTTTTTGTCTTCAGTAAAGCGATAGTAATATCTTCGGGATATGTCTGACCGAGAATACCATCTCACTTATTCCGAGTTTGAACCCTGGCTGAGTCAAACCAATGACTTAAAATTGGATACTTGTCTCGACCTAGCCTGTCATTTGGCATTACTAGGATAGAGCAAGAAGCAGTGGAATGGAGAAGACCAATTGTCCATGATTGAAATTTCCCCTGCTTAATCAACGAATGTACTGTAGTATTTTGCACTGACCTCTCAGGCAAGTAACCACATAGACAGGTAGGCGTGGTGATATCAAGGAGCCTAGGTGGTGTAATGGTTAACACACTGGCCCGGAATGGAAAGAGATGTGGGCTCAAGTCCCACTCTAGGTGCAATATTTCCCTTTTTCATCACCCCCACGACACTGGATGCCGTGACCATAATCCTGTACAAGCTACGCACTGTACAGTTGTTGAACCTACCCTGAGTATGTATGTCTTAGTGCATTGCCTGTCTGTATGTAATTGTAAGCATTAAAAGACTTACAATTCCAGGGGGACGAGTGTAGTAGTCTACACTGACCTCTCAGGCAAGTAACCACATAGACAGGTAGGTTTGAGTAGTGTGGTGATATCAGGGAGCGGAGGTGGTGTAATTGTTAGCACACTGGCCCGGAATTCAAAGAGATGTGGGTTCGAGTCCCGCTCTAGGTGCAATATTTCCCATTTTCATCACCCCCATGACAGTACCAAAACAAATAGAAATCATGCTCTAGGTGCAATATTTTCTATTTGCATAACCCCCCCCCCCCCCTCATGACGTCTAACAAGCTGGATAGAAGGTCCTGGATAGATAGATGCTCAATTCCATCGCTCATGAGTTGTGGGGTGCCAGACCTCATCTAGTCAATGACAACACCCAGTGGCGGGGCAGCGATACTAAAAGTAATCTCAGCTAAGTGAGGACAAATGTGGGAGTCCTATGCGACAAGTTAGCCAGCTTGCAAGAGTCAGTTCCACAGACTCAAAACCTACCCCCAGATAAGCCCATTCCATATATATATTATTTTACGACATATATTTTTCACTTTTTTCCTTTAGTAGTACCCAGTACTCCCAGCTGCAGGGAACCAAGTACGCACTATGGAAGGAAGTGGGAGCTGCTGGCACCACCGGTGGCAAAGTTGGGAACTATCCAGCACTTGATGACTAGGAAGAATATGACACTGTAGTAGTCTGCCTCTCAGACAAGGAGCCATATAGACAGGTTGGCGTGGATAAGGTGATGACATCAGGGAGCATAGATGGTGTAATGGTTAACACACTATTCCGAAATGCATGGTTTGGGTTTGAATCCTGCTCTTGGCACAATATTTCTCATTTTCATCACCCCAATGACATAGGTTGCCATGACCTGGATCCCATACAAACTATGCACTGTATGGTTGAGGAACCTACCCTGTGTATGTTTATGTATGTTCATTGTCTGTATATATGTAATTGTAAGCATTAAAACGACTTCTGGATAAAAACGATTTAAAAGGCTTACGATTCGAGGGGGAATATTTCCCATTTTTGTCACATTCAATGACTGTACTTGTGGATCTTCTTGATACTTACTCTTGATATGGTCCTTGCGGATCTTCTTAATCTTGTCATCCCTGTAAGCTTGCTTCTTTGCCCAGATGCGGTCGAGGCGTTTCGTGTTCACCTCCTGATGGTTCTCTTCGCGCTGTTTCAACAATTTCTTTAACACCTCCAGACGCACTGCCTGCAACCTGGTCACCGGAGAGTCAAGTAGAGAAAGCAAGGCGAATTAAATCGGGTCAGCTCAATAACATCGGCTGACCATGTCTCTGGACAATGGCTGTCAAGCCTGAAGACGTTAGGCCATGGTCTAAGAACCTGGTCAGGGTGACGCTGTAGGGGTGGACTGATTTGAGTCTCGTTCTGATCACTCTTTGTGAGAATCAGGTTTATGGGTTGTGAGAATGTTGGATCTGCAACCATTGTTCCTAGGGTCCGTACACATGTGAATATATCGAATATCAAGGCTATTTCAAGGCTATTCAAAGCTGTTTTTGATAGGAATTCAAGACTATTTTCATTTGGATTTAATCTGAAATTGACATTCGGAATGGCGATTTCAGACTAATTTAGATCAGTGGGGACAGTTTAATGTAATTCCATGCTTTTCAAGACGATTTGCCCAAAATAGGTTCAATTCAAGGCTTTTCAAGGCCTTGAAATTGGGCAATTAAATGTTCAAGTCTTTTCAAGATTTTCCAGGGCCTGTACGGACCCTGTGTTCCTTTAACCATTGACTGAACCAATCAGATGGCTTTGCGTAAATGTAGCAGAGTTGAGGCTCATATTTAAGCCCTGCTATGAGGGTTTAATCCACTTGACCACATTATCATTGAATCAAATGTCAATACTCATCCAAGAAGCACTTGGACTTCAAATCCGGTGAACAAACAACTGTGTAATCAATTTTACATTTAATAAAATCTCATCTCACAACCTTACAGTTAAAGCAGGATGTCAAGTTATTAATTTTTTTTTACCTTTATTGGAATCATATGCAAGGAATACAAATTAGATTCTGGGAAGATTACCTACTTTTCAATCTCGCGTTCCCTCATAGCCCACTCATGCCGTTCCATCTCGTCCATCATGCGCTTCCGCTTCTCGAGTTGCCCAAGGTCATTCAGCGGAGGCAACGTCGCCTCCCAAGCACGCTTGGCACGAGCACGTTCAATCATCTCAACTTCGGCGAGTCCAGCAGGCAGCCCACACCCTGTTCACAGAATAGTGAAAGAAAGAGTATATGTATAGGAAAACCTATTTAAACAAAATAGTTAAGCAAGTGTAGCAGAACAATGTCTTAAACTTAAAGAAGCTTACAGAAACTTCCGAGACAAAAGTGGTTATAACTATATATTGGCAGAAATATATAAAAGATAAACATAGCTATCGAGATGGGAAAGAGTGAATCGGTTGTTAGTCATCAGGGTTCCGACGTAATGACATGTGTAGTGGGTGGGCAGGCAGGGGTATAAATGTAATGTACTTTTCCCACATTGGCTCATAATTCCGAATTGTGGTTGATCCGGCGGGAAGCCCGAGGCGCCCCCTACCAGGCCTCCCCCCCTCCTCCTTCCCGCCATTACCTATGACCTGCATTCGGGCCCCATCCTCACTCAATGGATTTAGTCTCAGACTCAACGGCACCGTCTCCACCCACGTCACCCACGTTAAACAGCGGAAACGCACTGAAAAAGTCACCCAAGTTAAACAGGATAATGCAGCGCTCACGTAGGACTGCAGCTCCTAGGGGCCGCCCCACTAAGCGTGCCCCAAAGAAGCGAACCGCCACGCCTCCGGCCGACCTGAGCGTGTCAACCGACTCGCAAGATGGCGGCGCCTCCCCGACGCAGGCCGTCCCACAGCCCCAGCCACCGTCCCCGACCCGCCACTCTAAGCGGGTTCGCAGGCCTACGCTGAAGGCGAGGCAGGCAGACGGGCTGGAAAAAATGCAGCTCGCCATCAACGCCATGGAGGAGCGGTGGATCACCATGCAAAAGGAGGCGGCGGAGCACAGACGGGAGGCCGCCGAGCACCGGAGCCAGCTCGCGGCTCAATCCCAAGTGCTCGCGGAAGCCACCGCCGCACTCGCCGCCGCCACTGCTGGCGCGCGCCACCCGGAGACCCAGCCACCCCCGGCCACCGTGGCGGCACGCCGGCGCTCACCCTCGGCTACCCCCCGCACGCCCCGGCCGGAGACTCGCCCACACGCCGGCCGGGCGCGATCACACTCGCCGGCATCGCCGTCGATGGCCTACGACGGCCGAGCCAGGACCCGCACGACGTCCTACCCTGCCATCGGAGTCGACCACAGCCCGCTCAGCCCCTGGTCCTCGCCGTCACCCACGCCCCCGCGACACCGCCCCCGGCGCCGCGACGCCCCACACGCAGCCGCCCAACACACGGCACGCCGCCGACAACACGACACCGACGACTACGGCCGAGGGGCACGGTCGACGGCGGAGGAGGCGGTGCGCCTCATCGTGGCAGCGGCCGACGGGAAAAACCACACCCGGAAAAAAGGTATTCCGTCAAAATACTTATTTCCTTATGACTTGGTTGAACGGGGGGATGAAGGGAGGGCCATAAAGAAGGGCGAGGCGACCCGGGAGGAGTATGCGCTGGGCCTGAAGCGCCTTGAGAGCCAGACCGGCTTCCCCGAGCACGGCCTCGACGCCCTTTCCGCCCACCAGGAGATGGTCGCGCAGGATAACTGCACACTGGCGTGGCCCGTGGTGAGGCGGTACTCGGAGGAGGTGTTCACGCGAATCGCGGACGGCAGGCTTCCCCGGGGATGGAGGGACACGGCCGCGATAAACGCGGTGAGGATTGAGGTGATCGCGATGGCGGGCCACGCCGCGCCCGCGGCCGCCCCCGCCCCGGAAGCAAAGCAAGCCGGGAAGCCACAGAAACCCGGCTCCGACGGACGTGACCAATACGATCGGGCGGTGATGGGAGCCCCTTGTCAGGCGTGGAATAAAGACCCGTCATCATGCACGAAGGCCGCGAAGGGTGCCTCGCACGGGTCGGGCTCCCAGAAGCTCGCTCACGTCTGCGGCTACTGCGCCAATGTGCGCAGGCTGGTCACTGGACACCCCGAGACGAGCTGCTACTCTAAGAAGGCCCGGGAGCGCCCCGCGAAGACCTAGCACCGGGATTTTTAGTCGGCCGGCGGGCGCACATGTCCCCGCCTCGACGCCGACGCACACTCCGCCCCCGGACTACCGCCCCGGCGGACCGCCACTCAGCCGAGGTAAACAATAACAATGTTCTGGCTTCGGGTGGCTTCGGCCCGCTCGCCCCGCCGCCTGGCGGGGATTCCCCTCGTGACGTCACGAGTACCGCCACAGACAACAACACGGGATTGGCGGGGGGGGGTTCCCCCGTGACGTCACGCCGGCGGCGCGACCGTGCCGCCACCTGGAGGGTTCCCCGCACACCACCGGCAGCCCCGAGCACGGCGGGCCGCCGCGGGGAACCCCCCCTGTCCGTGACGTCACGCCGGCCCGCTGGCGCCGCCGTGAGGAAATGCCTCGCACTAACCACGTAAACAACGGTTCGGCGACTGCCGGCCACGCCACCGCGAGCCCGCCCCGTCCCGGAACCCCCCGCCACGCCACCCACCTGCCGTCACCCAGCGGCTTCGCGGAGTTCCAGCCCGGAAGCTGCTCCACCCCGGCGGCCCCCGACCCCGCCGAGGCTTGTGACATCTGTGACGTGACCTGTGGCGCCCCCGTCGCCGGCGCGGGCACGAGCGAGCCCGTCGAGGAGGTGATAAACATTGCAATCCAGCACTCCCTCCCGGCGGCCCCCGACTGCGGCCCCTCCCCCGTCGAGTACAGGGCCATCCTCGAATCATTCTGGCCTGTGCTATCGGGCGAGGGCTGGGCCGCCTACCCCGCCTACGCGGCGGCCTACGCCGCCGCCCGCGCCTCGGGACTTCCGAACTATTTGGCCGCCCGAGTCCCGGTCCCCTCGGACTTAAACATCCCCAACTGGCGCCGGATGCTCCGGGCTTACGACGACCACCTTCTCGCCGACCACCTTGAGTTCGGCTTCCCGGCGAACTACACCGCCCCTGGCCCGCCGACCCCGACCTACAGCAACCACCGCGAGGACCCCGGATTCGCCAGTCACGTCACCGACTACGCGGCGGAGGAGCTCCGGCGAGGGGCCCTCCTCGGGCCGTTCGCGGTTCCCCCCTTCACTCCTTGGGCGCAGTGCAGCCCGATAATGACGCGCCCCAAGTCCACCCCTGGGAAGCGCCGGGTGATCGTCGATTTATCCTTCCCTCCCGGTCGAAGCGTAAACTCCGGCATCCCGAGGCGGGAGTACCTCGGGCGCCCACACGCCTACAGATTGCCGTCGGCGGCCGACCTCGGCCGCCGCATCGTCGAGGAGGGCCGGGGCGCCTTCTGCTGGTCGGCCGACGTCTCCCGCGCCTACCGCCAGCTCCGGGCCGACCCGCTCTCCACCCCCCTCTTCGGCATAACGGTCGACGGGCGCGCCTACCTGGACATAGCCCTGCCCTTTGGCTGCAGGACCTCCGGCGCGGCCTGCGTCAGGGTCACCGCCGCGGTCGCATGGATCGTGGGCCTACGCGGCTTCTTCGCGGCGGTCTACGTCGACGACTTCGTCGGCTGCGAGGCCACCTACCTCGGCGCGATGCAGGCCTTCGACGCCCTCAGGGAGGTCTGCGCCTCCCTGGGCCTCGAGCTCGCCCCCGACAAGTGTTGCCCCCCGACTGTCCGACTCACCTGGCTGGGCATCGACTTCGACTCGGAGGCCATGGTCCTCCGCATCCCCGACCAGAAGATGAGGGACGTCATCGAGGTATGCGAGCGCTGGCTCGTTCGACCCACCCTCACCAGGAAGGCCCTCCAGAGACTCGTGGGCCGCCTCGCGCATATCAGCACCTGCGTAGTCGCGGCTCGGAAATTCATGGGCCGCATCCTCTGGGGCCTCCGCGCCGCCCCCGCCGCCGGCGCCGCGGAGATCGACCCAGAGCTCAAGAAAGACGTCCGCTGGTTCCGGGACTTCGTGGCGGCGGGGAACGGCGTCCATCTCCTCCCGCCCCCCCGTCCGCCCCACTTGGACCATCGAGTGCGACTCCTGCCTCACCGGCAGAGGCGCATTCTCGGCGGATGCCTGCTTCTCCAAGGCCTACGACCAAGAGATGATCGCGGCCTACCCCTCCATCCACCAACTCGAGGCCGTGAACCTCGTCATGGCGGTCCGCGCCCTCGGCCCCGGCGCCCCGGGGGGATACCGGATCGTCGTCAATACGGACAACGCCGCCTCCGCGAGCGCCCTCGAATCGGGCCGCGCCGTCGACCCGACCCTCGGAGCGTGCGCCCGCGAGCTCTGGCTACTCGCGGCGCTCGGCTCCTTCGACCTCGCCATATACCACAAGCCCGGGGTCGAGCTGGTCCTCGCGGACGCTCTCAGCCGCGCGCACTACTCCCGGGACGCCCTCGACCTGGTAGAGAGGGAATGCCGTGGGAGGGGGATCCGTAGGGTCCGGGTCCGTCACTCCCCCGACCTGTTCACGCATAACCTTTGAATCTTTGCAGACTACGGCGCGTGCGCCCACGATCACCTGATGGCGCTCCGCCGCGCGGGCCCTCGCCCCCGGGACCTGGCGCAACCGGGATCGGCACGCCAGGCGGTATCTGCAGTTCGCCGTCGAGCGGGGAGTCGACCATCTGGCTCCCGCCCCCCTACGACGTCGGGCAGTTCATCGCCCACCTGCACCGCCTCTTGCCCTCGCCGGCCTCCGTCGCCAACGCCCTCTCGGGGGCGCGGGCTTGGGTCCGGGAGGCGGGAGGCGACGTCGCCCCCTTTGACGCCCCCCTTCCCTCACAGGTGAAGCGGGGCGCCCAGCGGCTCTTCGCGGCTCCGACCCGACGCGCCCCCGCCATCACCCCCGAGATGCTTCCCATCCTCTACAGACATATGCGCGCCCAGGGGCACCTCGGGGTTGCCCCCTGGGCGGCCATCATCATCGCATACTTCAGTTTCTTGAGGCAATCGAACATCCTCTCCCCCTCCCACGCCCCGTGGGGGGGGGCCTCACACACTGCGTGCCTGCCCTCGCCGGATCCCCGCTCTGCCCGGTCCCGCGCAGGCGCTCGCTTGGCCGCCCGCGGTCGCCGCCTGCTGCGCATGCGTCCGCGGCGCCTGCCTCCGGGCGCCGTTTCCTCGTCCGCGCCGGCGTCCCCCTCACGCCTCGGGACGTCACCCCCCTCCTCCGCGCCGCCCTGGGCGCGGCCCTCGTGCCCCGAGCCGAGGAGTTTCACCCTACACGGCCTCCGCCGAGGCGCCGCCCAGGCGTGCGCGTCGAGGGGCGTGGACCTCTCCGCCATTATGGCCCAGGGCACCTGGGAGTCCGACGCGGTGCACACGTACGTCCCCCGCCAGGTGACGTCGGCCGCCCCGAGAGCCTTGGCCTTGTGTTTTGGGTCGGCTCCCGGGCCTACCCTCCTCCCAGGCCCATCCGGGCCCCTCTGCGGACGTGGACGAGGTCGACTGACCTGCCCAACAACATTTGCTGTCCTTATTTCTATTACCCTTGATCACACTGTTTGTCTACCTGTTTGCTGAATAAACCCCTCTTCTTTACTCCCACATCCGCCTCGGGCTTCCTCTGTCCGGATCGGCTCATAATTCCGAATTGTGGTTGATCCGGCGGGAAGCCCGAGGCGCCCCCTACCAGGCCTCCCCCCCCTCCTCCTTCCCGCCATTACCTATGACCTGCATTCGGGCCCCATCCTCACTCAATGGATTTACCACGCCCACCACCCTCTTTTGCAGCCACTGCGTGGGGGTCGGCTCCCGGGCCTACCTCCTCCCAGGCCCATCCGGGCCCCTCTGCGGACGTGGACGAGGTCGACTGACCTGCCCAACAACATTTGCTGTCCTTATTTCTATTACCCTTGATCACACTGTTTGTCTACCTGTTTGCTGAATAAACCCCTCTTCTTTACTCCCACATCCGCCTCGGGCTTCCTCTGTCCGGATCAAAAAGGTTTTGGCGATGATGCTGAAGTCTCGTGTATTTTCAATGGGAACAAAGCTCATGGCGACCATGATAGTATAGGTACATGTGTGCTGCTGTAGGTCCCTACTTGTAAGAGTGTAGCATTGATGAACTCTTGTGAAATTGAGCTACCAAAGAGGGTTTAATTTGACAAGATGACGACTCACCGTATGAGAGTGTGGCCAGTGTGAGCAGTTCCGGCTGACATCCGGGGCGCACAACATATTCTGGTGTGTAGGGGTCAGTCTGCACTTCACCATCCCGGTAGTCAGTCTGCACATGAACATTGCGCGTGAGCGGAGTATGTGGACGCTCATGCTGCTCTTCCAGTTGCCCATCAATCATTTGGTCTTCTCTGCAGTGGTTAAATATACACAAGAATACATCATTATCATCACATTCTGTAATTTACTACCTAATAAAAAGACAAATTTAATTAAAAGTGATATACATATATAGATTTGTAATTGTAAGTATTAAATTTACAGATTAATTAATTGGTGGTTGTTTTACACTGTGTTGGCAGCAAAGCCAAAGGCCATATTCATGGCGATGAGACTTACAATTATAGGGGGACGAATGTAGTGAGGTGCACTAACCTCCACAAGTGAAATACCACATACACAGGTAGGTATGGGTTTGTTTGTTTTTCCATGTTTGTTTCATCCAAGAAAACCACTAAAACAATGGCGGCCATCTTGAAATTCAATATGGTGGCCATATCACATAATTTCTTTATAGTTCTAAGTGTTGTAGATATGAATATAATGGATAAAATGGAATTTGTTGGGGCCATATTTGTTTTCAAGATGGTGGCCAGCAAGTGGTGCTATTTAAACAAATGCTCATTAGGCATTGTAATACAACTGAGAAGTTTCATGCTTTCCTGAAGAAGTGCACAATTATTCTCCTTTGCCACTCTACTACATAGTGCCGTGTCAGTAGCACAGCCCAAATTCATGACAAGAAATTTCAACTCGAACTATGTCATATTATTATTCCACCATTGCCTTAACACAGAATCCAAGAGCATGCAATCAATTGTATCAAAAGACACGTATGAAGTTAAAAGCTCACAATTATAAAAATTGTGGCCAAGGAAAGTAAAATTCTAGATAAAAGTCAATGACAACACTCTTCCTAAATTGCTAAAAATTGGTTTAATAATGTATATATGAGGTGGTACAGTCCTACTGTCCTCAAAAAGGTTAAAATATCTCCTTGTCTTCTGTTAGTAGAAAGATCATGCATGGTGTTTTCATTGTAAAATTGTTGGCCAGGGCCATAAAATCAACACAGTTGAATAAAACTGTGTTTGAGGGTCAGTAGGAACTGACACTCAACACATTTGGGTGGGGAATGGTTCCCCGCTGGGCAGAAAAGAGTAACTGTAAGCCACGAGTTGCTAACACAGCAGCGGCTTAGGACCACTTGGTCACGCCAACCCACCACATGAGTCTGGTGGCTTCCGCACAGATGGAACGATTTAATGTAGTTTGTTATGTGTATTCTATCCTATTCTCTCAAAAAGAATCAGTTGAAATTAGCTAAATGAAAAGACAATTATATTATAAGGAGGTTCATAAATCTAGCAGTTCAACGAGGAAAGGTTTCAAATCAAAATGAGAAGAATGACAATTTTAGGAACAAGGATCAATATTTTAGAAAATTAAAATTACAATGTTAATAAAATAAATGAAAGCGGAACAAGGAAGTTCCTACTGACCTCGTGTTTGCAAAGATAACGCCCGCCGGTACTTGAGACATGAATGGAACGATGGGCCTGTGCAGAAACCAGCCAATCAGTAAGGCAACAGTCGCCAAAGAATGAAAATCAATGCAAACAAAATGTGAACTACAAATGTACAATCATGGATATTTTTCCTTCAATCAATCAATAAACTCAAATGAATGCGGATGCAATGGAATCACATTGGCAATAAGAACATTTGTGGCTTAAATTTACTGAATTAAAGTGTTTCATTCTAATATAGTCATCTGACCATGTCCGAGTGCCGCGACCTGAGTCCGAGTACTGCGACCCGAGTCTGAGTACCATGACCCGAGTCTGAGTACTGCGACCTGAGTCTGAGTAGCACGACCCGAATCCGGCTACCCAGGTACAAAAAATAAAAAAATAAAAAGGCAAGAGAGATTGGAATTGCCTGCCTCTGGATGACAGAAGCAGTACCATTACCATACCACTACACTACAGAATCAACTTAGAATGTTGCTGTATTGGTACATACTTGATTGATGTAGTTTGAAGTGGTAATAAGGTACTGGTACTGAATGATGTATGTGGATGTGTGCGTGCGTGTATGTACTCACATACACACCCATACCCACACCCACACACTTATGGATGATTTGATTTGAATAATTTTTTTTTAATCAGCTCAAAGAAAATGTTCAGCTGACTTGTCATGAAGTGATTTTACTTTTATTCTAAATTCTTCGCTTTGAAAATACAACCATTCGTATTTACGTGGTGCATCGCAATAATTATGAAGTGGCTTTGAGCTCATGTCACCGGTCTAACAATGACATCTCTCCAGATTCATCAGTCAATGGTCTGGACACACGCGACTAGTGACCTTCGTCCAATAAAGACCTACGTGAATCTAACGCCGTATTCGATTATGACGCCCCGGTGTGGCCGTCTCAGCTGCCACAAGGCTGATATGCCAAATGTCGCTTCTGCGCATGCGTCAGAATCCAACAGCGTCGTCTGCGCATGAGTCAAAACTGGGCCAGTCTCAAAGGCCGTAATCTCTGTTTTTAATACTTTCAGCGTAAATTGCTCTTAGGTTACATTAAATACTTCAGATCTTCCTCTTCAATCGCGCATTAAGATATTTTTAATCGATCCAATGAAAGCTTTTAAACTTATTTTACAAAAATAAATGCCCCACATAGACATAGCATTGCCGTATTTTACCACCCGCGAAGGGTAAACACTGCAGCAATGCTATGTCTATGCAGAGCATTTATTTTAGCAAAATTAATTTAAAAGCTTTCACTGAGTCGATTAAAAATATATTAATGCGCAATTGAAGAGGAAGATCTGAAGTATTTAATTTAACTTAAGGGTAATTTTCTCTGAAAGTATTAAAAACAGAGATAATAGTGAAAGTTGGGCATGGCAAATCAGCCTTGTGGCAGCTGAGACGGCCACACCGGACCACTCGGGTCATCCGAGTCGTCAGGATTTCAAATAGAACACCGCGAGGTGAAGCTAAAAATACACGGGCCGTGTGCAAAACGATCCGACCCCAGTGCCCCACGTCTTGGCTGGGGGCATCAGGAGCAATGACGTTACATTTGTGCTGGTACCTGTAGGATAAGTACAGCTACCATGCAGTACAAGTGAAACGTGCTTTTTTAATGTTTGTTTAAATAACCCAGATAAATGAAATGGAAATATAACTAAACTATGCAATCATAAAATACGTTAAATCCTATGTTGCTGTATTTATATTGGTGACTAAAAAAAAGAAGAAAATGAATTAAACTACCATTTTTTTCAGCCATGAGCGTATTGGTTTATGCAACCCTAGGTTGTAGGATCTGCGCATGAGCAGAAAAAGATTCGGATGATCCAAGTTGTTTAATCGATTACGGCCTAAATCCCCAGTCACACCTACCTGGACGAGCCCCAGATTTTGAGCCGGACCACCCTCGGACCAGTCGCCCAGACTGTCCCGGATAAAATTGCTATTTTCGTCGTTTTTTGCCTCGCGGTCACACGTACCCGGCCGGTGCGATCCGGGGGTGGTCCGGGTAGTCCGGGGGTGAACCGGGCATGTCCGGGCTGTCTGGGGCTGTTTCGCTGCTACTACTACTACTACTACTACTACCATGCCGGATTGAGCCCGGATGCCCCAGATGTTTTAAACATTTAAAAACATCCGGGGTGGAACCCAGACAGGCCACGGATCACGCTGTACCACCACGGACGAACCACGGATCACCCCGGATCACCCCGGATGAGGGTCCGGGGCTCGTCCGGCCTCTGATCCGGGTAGGTGTGACTGGGGCTTAAGTGAGCAATACAAGCAGCATAATCCAGCATATACTTGGTAAACTAACTACCCGTACAACACATTTTGAAAAGATTATTTATTTCTTCATAGATCAGGTTCTTTTGAAATTCTTACGACACTCAGGACTTTGTCTTTTGATTAAATATTCTTTTGACCTAATTCTTATTCAAATCTAGAGCTAGAGCGATTGATTCCACTGATCGCGATCTCCTTTTAAATAAACACATAATTAAATTAACTTCATTAATCCAAACAAATTCATTCAATCCAGTTTGAATATTCTGAAAATAGACGGAAATATCTTTTAGTTAAGTCTCAAATTAGAAGGCAAACAATGTAATTTTATAGGAAATCAAATAAAGAAAGTGAAAATGATCAAAAAGTATTTATATTGCTATACGTATAATTAACAGGAACTTAAATTTAGTGGTGATTGTAATTTACTAACATTTGTTACCTCTGCAATCTCATTGGTTGTTGATAACGGCTGGAGAAATGTGGGCAATAATCAAAGAGCCAAATACATCACCAACACAGCTGTACCTATTCACCATTCTCATGAGCGAATATGACTCGCTATCAAAAATCGCAGAAATCCGCGAAATGGAAGAGATATCTCATCCCCGCTACTAATTGAGGCGGGTCGGTAACACTGGCTGACCCCAAGTGACAATTTGACCCCAGTGTCCTAAACTAAATAGGCCATAAATAAGTCACAGGGCATATTTTAGGACCTCAATATTTCATGACACAATTTATGACATTTAGTGACATCTTTTAGAAAACAACAACAAAACATCAAAGTGAATAGGTTTAGCAGCAGGCAACAGTTAGTCACAGCAGGCGATAAAATGTAGTAATCGGGTGACCTATTTCTAAACAATAGCCATTAATTCAAATATGTAAAGTCCAAGTTGTGGCATGCTGAAAAGAAAGGAGCAGTAAAAGCCCCAGTAGTAGTGGGGATTTAAATTAGGGAAATGTGTTATTAAAAGATGTTAGCTTTCACATTTTTGCAATTCTACCTGAATCAAATACAGGATTTCAACATATTTCAATATATAAATGGTCAATGCAATATTAGAGGCCAGTGCAGAAGAGGTTCTGTCAGATTGCGGTACATCACAATGGATATCAGCATAGACAATGTGGTAGGCCTACTAACAGCATACAGGCAATCAACACTCACTTTTGTTGAAAGATGGCCTCGATAATCGATTATCTATACTGATTTCCACTGCAATGCTCAACAACCTACCAAACTGATCAAACTGATATTAGACTGGCGCAGTGTTTACTATGGTTAGTTAATTGTTTAAAAAAATCCATAACATCTTTTAGCTTCTATTGATAAAATGCCACAATAATATTGGAGTTTGCATTCCTCGGACCTCTAGAATGCACATTGACCTCCGCTTTGGTTCACTTCATTTCGGATACGTCAATAAGCACACTGGTGGTCAAACCCCATACCTCCCATTAAGATTACATACTGTGAATACAACCAACTGTGGTATTCTGTGTTGTGAGACCTTTCCGGTGTAAGGCCAGCTAGTGTGAGCTATGGAAGGTGCTATGCATTATGGTATACATTGTGCTGTTGCATTACTTGTTCGGCTGTTGGCGGTTCTTATCCCACTTGATGTACCAGAACTCATCGTCCGTACCCCAGCCATGGCGAGTGGCCTGTCGCAAGCTTGGATAACAAAGTAGCACAGTTTTCGCAGTCAAAGAGTGTGTATATGAAAAGATTTTAGCACAACCACTATTTCTAATTATATATTTTCGTTTCAAAACTTATGTTTTAAAATGATATATATTTTCTATATTAATAATTCTATTTTCAATTCAAAATTAGTGTCCTTTTCAAAGATTACATTAAAAAATTCTATTTAATAATTACATTTTTCTATTTAATATTTACATTTCTATTTAATAATTATATTTATCTATATAATTACATTGTTCTATTTAAAAATTAGCAGCTTACATTTAAAGGAATTTACTTTTCTTAGTGTACCCCTTTTACTTTTAAAATGTACCTTTAGTTAAAAAGTAAACTTTGTCTCAATACAACACTCCAGCATAAATACTCTTGTCACATTTTTAAATAACAATAATTGTTGGATATATTTAATGTATTGTTACAAATTCCTCCGAGCACAACTATTTCTGATTACATTTTTCATCAACATAAATTTTCTATTTCTTCCATGAGGCCTCGTTACAATCCCAATTCCAATTATATTTAAGGAAGAAAAAACTAATGTAAAAGTTAACATTATTACTTCTGTATGTCAATACATCCTTTTCTCAACTTACTATAAATACAATTTCTCATTAGATCTTATATATTTTTTAATGTAAAAAAATAACCAATAATTAAAATTAATATCCGTACGTCTCATAATAATTTTGTTTATAAAGTACTTATTCATGTGCGCAAAATACTGAAATGACATGAATAAAAAACACTTAGTCTATGTCACGTCAACCTCATATATCCTGCATGTAGTTGCTGGAAAACTAATATTTAAATAATAGTTTTCATGCAGACTTTGATTATAAAATTCACGATTCTAACAACTTCCTTCAAAAAGTAAACATTATTTTATGTTACTACCATTATCACAGTTACTATGGCATCAAAATAGATCTGAAAAAGAATTGATTAGAATTGTTTGGTTCTTCGTGTTTTCATGCACATTCCAGACCTGCAAGGCAAAGAATATTTGTGCCTGGCTAAGTATGACGTCATGCCATTCCACATGAAGAACACTTCGGTCAGTGGGGGGGGGGGGGGGGGGGGGGGGTGTATGCATTTCCCACATTGGTTCAATATTTGGCTGAATCAAATCAAACATTGACAAAACTGACAGTAGCACAGGACAAGAACTGATGGGACAATATCATGGTAATGTGACTGAGTAGGATATCAGGTCATGGTGATGGTTTGACTCAGCCAGACCTACCAAACGAGGAGGCGGGTGCTCAACTCAATCGGCCACCCCATCTGGGGTACCCACCCTGATGACATTAGATGTTGCTAGGATGCAAAACTCTCAATACTCACGAACTCATTCATGCTACTCTGTGGAAGATAGATAACGAAGTACATAGTCATTTGTCTAAATGGTGTTTGTACAATGACACTATTGAGAAAAAATGAGTGAATAATTGCGGTTTTACGTCTTAGCAACATTTAGGAACATATCAGGACGTGTATCCATTGACTTGTGACAGTGTGCTCTAATGAGGACTGCAGAGTCCCAACCCACTAGGATAGTGTGGCAGCAAACACTATGACTCGATATCCCACTCAGTCACATTATCCCGACACTGATCTAACCAGTTATTTTCCTATCATAGTAATGCCAAACACCAGACAAAGTAGCATGGCAAATGCCAGTTTTCAAGATGTTGGCTTCACTTGGTCATGGATCAAACCAACAAACACTGTCCCGCAAGGCCATCACATCAAACCCATTAAAAGTAACAACTAAGTGCTTTCGCTATCGTTCAAGGTGAGTCAGTTTACTAGATAGAAAGGCTGCTACAAGGAAGTGCAAATAAGGAAGAGTATTCAACATATTTCTGTCAAATTTGTACTTTTTTGTAATATTCTTTTAATGAGACCAAACTAAAACATAAGGTTCTAAATAAGAAAAACTGATAATTGATGATATCCTTGTGTAATGAGGTGCACCGACCTTCTCAGGTGAAATGCCAAATGCACAGGTAGGTGTGGAAAGGCTGATTGCATCATGGAGCCTAAATAGAATAATGGTGAGGACGCTGCTTCTGGAAGGGCAGATGTGTGGCTTTGAATCCCACTTTAGGCACAATATTTTCATGTGCAAAATCACCCCCAGGACAGTGACTTTTTCTCACCTCCGTCATATGATGTTTCTGTAAGCAGTATTTTCTCTCAGTTGCTACTGTAAGTTACTGTTTTTGTAAGTGGTTGTTTCCGTCTATAATTTCTGCCGTTTTTATCTGTATATAGGTTAGTATTCTTCTAAGTAGTTTTTCTCCTGTAGATGTTGCTTTTGAAAATATTAGTTTTATAAGTTATTTTTCTGTAAGTAATTTTTATTAGTGTATTTCCCAAGTTATTGCTGGATGTCATTGTTTTTCTCAGGAGCTATTTCTGGGGGGTGGCCAAAGTTACTATTCCTGTTTACTAGTCATTTCAATAATTTGTTGCAATACTAATTTGTTTTTCTAATTTTTGTTTTTCTAAGTGTTGCTACTGCCATTTCTTGTTTCTATTAGGTGCTTTCATCGGTAGGTTGTTTCTGTAGAGTTTCTTTTGGTTTCAATTGTTTTTTGAATAATTTATTGGTTCTATAGTTTAATGGTTTCTATTATTTCTGTAATTTGTTGTTTATATTATTTGTTGTTTCTGTATTTTGTTGTTTCTGTAATCTGTTTCTGTAGTTTTTAGTTTGTACTGTTTGTTGTTCCTGTAATTTGTTGTTTTTGTGATTTGTTGTTTCTGTGATTTGTTGTTTCTGTACTTTGTAGTTTCTATTGTTTGTTATTTCTATCATTTGTTTCTGAAATTTGTTGTTTCTATAGTTGGTAGTTTCTATTGTTTGTTTCTGAAATGTTGTTTTTGTAATTTGTTGCTTCTGTAGTCCTTAGTTTTCCGTGTTTGTTTCGGTAATTTGTTGTTTCGTAATTTCTATTTATTTTCTTTAATTTGTTGGTTCTCTAATTTCTTCTGTAAAAATAGTTCCTTTGTAATTTATTTTTCTTTTAAATTGTTTCTCTGTATATTATTGTTTCAGTAAGCTGTTATGTCAGTCATTATTTCTGCAAGTTGCTCTTATGCTCAACATTATGTTCCTTGGGTTGATAGACTATAGAATGTATATTCAATTCTTTATTTCAGACTCAGGATTATGGTAGTTACATAATTCGGTCCATAGTAAGTAGATATAAAAATTAATGTAAATAGGATATAAGTAATAGTATGAATACTACCATACTAACCAATATCAAAATGTTGGTCTACATACAGTAGTTTGTACCAATGCCTCCATATGGCAGATGTAAATCTGAGATCACTCTCTTCTATTTTTACAAGTCCCTGTATTATAACATTTTCTGACTTGTCAAGTCTAGTAATAAATTTGAATGTTAGATTCCTGATAACAGCCTGGAAGGCTGGCACATCAATATTGGCAAACAGCTGACTAGCACTGTGATACCTAGGTAGCCGGAGTAATAACCTCATAATGTCATTATATGCTACATTCAGTTTTCTAATGCTATACATTCTATAGTTCCACCAAATCTGGGCAGTATACAAGGGAGTACAGAAAGTTCTAAATAAATTTACCTTCACATCAGCTGTACACATATGAAATTTCCTGATGAGCATATTTCCCTGAGCATATAACTTGCGACACTGTCTATTAATATCCCTGTCATCTCTAAAGTCATCGGTCATAAAGTGTCCTAAGTACTTGACTTCAGTAGAGATTGACAGGGGAGCACCAGTTAACATAAAATCAGGAAACACAGTATCCTTGTCATATTTTGATCGAATGATCATAACCATACTTTTAATAGCATTGTATTTGATATCAGCTTCTATGCCATATTCAGAGCATATATTAAGTAGCATTTGCAGTCCACTGCTATATGGTGAGAATATTACCAAATCATCGGCATACATGAGATGATTTAGAAGTAATAATCCATTAATACATCCAGTTTTACACTGATTTAACCTTTTCGACAGGTCATCCATATAAATATTAAATAAATAGGGGGACAATATCCCTCCCTGACGTACACCATTACTGACTTGGATGGGTTCTGACATGGCATCACCCCACCTGACTACCATTGATTGGTGCGAATACCAAAATATTAATATCCTGATGAGATAGCCTGGAGTACCACGCTGCACTAGTTTTTCAAACAGTTTTGCATGATTCACTCTATCAAATGCCTTAGAGGCATCAAGAAAACACAAAAACATAGTAGAATTTAAACTATGATACTTCTGTATAATCTCCTTAAGAGCATAAATGCACCTATCTGTCCCATGCTTCCGCTTGAAGCCATATTGATTATCATCTGTTTTTAAATACAACTCCAGTCTATCTAGCAGTACATTTTCAAATATTTTTGACAAAATACTAGCAAGTGCTATAGGTCTATAATTATCCTTACTGTTAATCCTTCCCATTTTGTCCTTAATTACTGCATTAGAAAACTGAATATAGCATATAATGACATTATGACATTACTCTGGCTACCTAGGTACCACAGTGCTAGTCAGCTGTTAGCCAATATTGATGTGCCAGCCTTCCAGGCTGTTATCAGGAATCTAATATTCAAATTTATTACTAGACTTGACAAGTCAGAAAATGTTATAATGCAGGGACTTGTAAAAATAGAAGAGAGTGATCTCAGATTTACGTCTGCCATATGGAGGCATTGGTACAAACTACTGTATGTAGACCAACATTTTGATATTGGTTAGTATGGTAGTATTCATACTATTACTTATATCCTCTTCACATTAATTAGTAGGTCTACCTACTATGGACCAAATTATGTAACTACCATAATCCCGAGTCTGAAATAAAGAATTGAATTGAATTGATATCTATGTGCCCTCTATTAGGGATGCTTTATTGCACGCAATCATATTCGCATTTTTTGTTTTATTAGCAAAAACAATTTATCCAGTTTTTCCCTTTAAAAAATGAAGATTGTGCAAGACACGGAAACTAAGGGATTATTAAATTGGCCTAACAAAAAGGACCACCAGCTGAAAGCGGAGTAAAACTTAGTACACTTTTTACCTCAAATGTGTGGGCATGTGAGTTGTGCCTTATTTGAACATTCGTGGATAACAATTGATTGGACATGGATTGAAGGAATGCTATCATTTCCATGAGGCATTTTTCTAATGGATTATTAATAAATATGAACCTATTAATGTTAATACAACAGTAGTGGGAACATGCAGAATATGTGATCTTTATTTTTAAAGGGGAAAGTTTCTCCTCACTAAACTTTTAAAAGGTAATTATAAGGAAAGAATCTGATTACTAAAAGTTGTTTTTTTAATAATAAAAAAGGATGGTATTTGCTTTTTTAAATCTTTGAAAAAAGTACTTAAAATGGATTTATTTGCATATTAACATTTTTTATAAAAGAAGCTACCTCCTTATTGAAATCTATAGAAAGTAATAACTATTGTTTAACTTGTTCTACAATTCTTTATAATATTGAAAATTGTTTAATTACTAAATAATTTAAATGAACCTTAATCAATCTATAAATCAATCAATTTACCATAACAATTCTAAATCCACTAAAGTAAAAAAGTATGGTTAAGTCAATTAATGGAATTAATCCATTATTTTAAAGATTCTATTGATTCAATCAATTAAATTTAATGAAGTAATAAATTTAATTACTTAAGTCCGTTATTAAGAGGGGAAGAGTACTGTGAACAAATTCTGTGTAGCATTCGGTGTTTGAGATGCATGTGGTATCTGTGTACATGTGTATTGGCCATACCTTTTGTTGCACATCAGCCTCGGAGCGAGAACTTCTCCAATGCCGCTTAGACCACAACACACATTTATTATTCACATAATATACTATCATACATATGTGCATATGTGCAATGGTGTTTATTCTACTGCATTGTAAGACACCAGGAACATAAGAGGAGTAGTTCCAAAGAACATAATTAAATAATTGTACAACTGCAATAAAAAACAAACGACAAATGTTAAAGTGGCGTTTTCTGTGGCGGAGTGGTTAGAGTGTCTGACTTTTTTCTTGGTCAGACTCCTAATCTGAGGGTCGGCGGTTCGATTCCCCATGCCCCCAGCTCTGCCAATTTGGATTTCCACCGCTCTGTATAACTTACAGCGTCATCAAAGGGCGGTTGCTCTCATACCATGTCTGTGTGGTGTGGGAGGTTAAAAATCCCTTGGGTCAGTAAAAGTGTAGGCTCAGGCTTTCTATCGACCAGCAGTGGAATGAGGAAGACCAGTCGTCTATGACTGAAATTTCCCCTGCTTAAACAACTAATGGACCAAAAAAAATTAAAATTTGTGCTAGTTTATATAATAGTCCTCATGATAAGTGTGTACATCATATTGTCTTTCCAATAATACTGTGGACATACAATTTCTGTATAGAATGCTGTCCTGAGATGTCTCAGAAAGCACAGTTCAACCAGCAGGTGATAACTAAGTGGATCCTTCATGGTGTGGATCTTACCCGAGTCCCGGGTTTCTATTAGAGTTACTATTGTAGCGGTAATTTACTATGCATATGTGACACTCAATACAATATTCACCTCTGAGAGAGGTGAATGATGACCATGTTTAAATCCAAGCAAAAACCATTCTGGTAAGCGATCACTGAAAAAATCCCTGTGACGCTACTGGTTCCAGACAGCATTATTTATCTATATTGGTGTAGAGTTGCCAAACTGGAAGAGAAGGCCACCATCCCCAAAAGGTAGCCATTGGATTGTTTCTATTCAACGTTTTAATGTCTATTAATCTTCATGGTTTCATCAATTCTGCACCAAAATAACGGGCTGTGAATAATGTGTATGTGAAGAATATATAAAGCTTGTTAGATTGGAGATTGGTGTGATTAGGTCCATAACGCAGTAAACTACTAGTTTTTTCATAGGGTAGTTTAACAGCCCTCTCCACGGGCCGTGGGAGTAACTAAAGCGAGACCCATGTTTGTCTCCAAAGCCGTGTTTACACGGGCAATTGTGAAGCGAATTAGACAAATCGATTCATATGAAGCGAATTAGTGGCGCAATTACACGAGCGAGTTTGAAAGTCTGTCGGACACCAGGAACCAGCAGCCTGTGGTGCGCCTGTAGTCGGCAAGCACTGCTATTTGTTTAGTTTACACACGTCGATTCGACGCAGATGTACCTGCTACGTTAATATCGCTTGGAAGTTAAGGTTAATTTAATTAAATTTCATTATTTGAGGATGTAATTCTGTTAAATATGATCGCATTTAATAGATTTCGGCCTAATCGGGCCCTAACACTGCCGGGCACCAGCGATTAGTTACTGCTCCCCCTGTTGCCGGCACGCACTACTATTTTATACTATCGCCGCCCGGGAACCAGCTGAATCGCTTCAAATAAACCACCTCGCGAGGTGGTATAGATGAACCGTTTCATATGAATCGATTCAGCCCTAAAACGCCTCAGAGTCGCATTTACATGCCAAATGTGAGTCGATCTAGGCAAGGCGTTTTATATGAAGCGTTTTAAATCGCCCGTGTAAACAGGGCTCAAGAAATCGACGAATTGTGAAGCCACATATGTGTATTTCTCATAGGCTATAGATACCACCAGCTTCACATATACACGTGTATGTATATATACATGAATTAAATATATATGAGAATGTCTCAAAAAGGTGATAACTAATTTCTTTGTCCACTTAACGATTGACACAAAACCACACAGAAACAGTTATACATACTGAAAACACAAGACAAAAAGATTAGCTTCAAATCAATACGTATTCTATTGAGAGTATGAAACACTGTAAAAAAAACAAATCAGGTTATCCTCAGAAAATTCATATTTCTGTCAAATATATGGTATATTGATCGTTACAATGAATAAGGTTTTGCCCCATATTAGTTATCACCTTTTGGGACAGTTGCATATATATTTATGCATATGTAATATATATAAAAATTGTCGGGCTCAAGTGACAGTGTTGCGTCCAGGATAGAAACGTGTCAGTGGTGGAGCCACTGGTCACGTTGTTGGAGGGAGGCGACCATACATCAAGTAAGCCACCGCATTAGTAATAAGGTAGGAAATAAACATATAATCCCTTTTGTGCCTTTATACTTGCATAATGCTTATACATCACATATATTTATGGGTACACAATATACAATATAGGCACACATATGTATATAGAGGTACTATTGACTATGATCAAGCAACAAGTTCATAAATGAGCAACCCGCTCACCTGCGAAAAAACTTGTAGCGTTCCTCTCCAGTAATTTTCGCATCTGGGAATGACTTGGGGGGTATTTTAACAGATGGGTCATAGTTAAATCTAAGAAAAAAAGAAAAGAATATAAAATATTAATTAGTTACATATTTGTACCATCAGTCCGATTATTTTCAAGCACACATTACTGGACTACTATTAAGATGTATTATGTTTTATCATTAGAATATTCTTATTCGACATTTAGTCATATTATTGATTTTTTTTAAAAAGCAGCTTCGAGTCCTAAGAATAGCACTGGGGGGAAATGGGTAATAAATATATCATTATATAATAATAAAGTAATGTACATATGTCTTAAAGAATGACAATATAATAAAATATATATAATATAATTAAAATAATTAATAAATAAAATCATATGAATAAGGGAACATAATAATATAATAATGAAGTAACTATAATAAAAAATTATATAATTATTAATTAATAATTAGCCAAATAATAACGCATAATAGAATAATAAATAAATCAGAGACTAATAATAATTAATATAATAATAAAATATAATAGAATATAACATATGATGAAATATAATTAATATAATAATAAAACAAATCACAAAGCAAATAATAAATAACAGCATTATATAAATAATATGATAGGTTGGCTGGTTTTACGTCCTGGCAACATCTAAGGTCATGTCAGGAGGGGGGGTAATATATTTAATACAATAAACAATATAAAATATAATACATAGTAAAATGAAATATTACAAATACATATCAAATAAATAGAGATAAAACTATATATAAACATAAATCCATACATTTTATTTTTAAACTTTTGAAAAAAAAAACAGATTGCAGGATAAACCCAGGCAGTGGGCAGCTGCTGCGGAGTACGCACGTCTTGTATCTGATGAGGGCTTCTCGGGACTGGTCCTTGTAACCTCTCCAGCGGCGGTTGATGAACCTCGGCACGGGGTCACGGAGGTCAAGCTGCATTTGGTACCGCGGGAAGTGTGGCAACTCGCTGTACATGGTCTTGAAGTGGCCCACCCGCTTCTGAAGCACAGAGCAATCCAGCGTCAACTCAATGCCGTGTGGGTAAGACCCCAGGCAAGCCGGGCTACCGCTTGTGACAACAAAAACCCGGGTGGTGGCAAGAGGTCCCAAAAAATGTCTATTTTGTCCTCATACGTCATCAACCGAATGCGCGGCCATTGTGGCGATATCAACCAGTAAACATCCCATGAAGTTTGCCTGTACGCGCAGTGCAAAACGTCTATTTCATTCAAAATTAATAGAAATGTAGAACCCTAACCTTATAAATTTAATATAATCTTGTTGTTAAACATGTTTTCTATATTTGTACCAAGGGATTTGTTTCTAGGTGGGGGTGTATGGGGATGTAGGGATGTGTGGTAGGGGTGTGTGGTGAGTGGGTATGGTGTATGGGTGTGGTGGGGTGTTTGGGTGGGGTTGGAGATTAGGGATGTTCATGTTGTTGTTTTAGAGATATTTCACTTTTTCTGTAAGAAGATTGCTCAGGGCCATTGACAATACATTGAGTTCGCTGGTACGCGCAATGAAAAACGTTAGTTTTAGTCAAAATTAATAGAAATCCAGAACCCTAACCGTATAAATTTAATAGAATCTTGTTGTTAAACATGTTTTCTATATGTGTTCCAAGCAGTTTGTGTCTAGGTCGTGTGGTTTTAGAGATATTTCACTTTTTCTGTATGAAGATTGCTCACGGCCATTGACAATGCATTGAGTTTGCCGGTATGCGCAACGAAAAATGTCAGTTTTAGTCAAAATTAATAGAAATGCCAAACCCTAACCATATACATTTAATATAATCTGTTCATTGAATGTGTTTTCTATATGTATTCCAAGCAGTTTGTGTCTAGGTGGTGTGGTTTTAGAGATATTTAACTTTTTCTGTATGAAGATTGCTCACTGCCATTGACAATGCATTGATCAGGTTGGGTTTGTTATTGTGGTTGTATCTCCTCAATGGCCGCACTTCGGCTTAGCGTGATGTCAGTGCATACCCTATATAGACTACATCGCCATTCCAGCCATGCGGTGCATTGTGGGATGCGTGGAAGAAAAACAAACCCCCGCGTAGCTCATGGCTAATGCTAAGAGTAAGACACTGGGTGCAGCTTAGATAAAAGATTCACCCCGTACTTACAGTACAGGGGTGAAAACCAACCCACTAGAAAAGCTGGCGAAGAATTTCGACATGCTGGGGAAATTAACTGAGCTGGTAAATTCTTAATTTAAGAAGCACAATATATTCTTTATGTACGTCTTCATATTTACCTGCTACTTTTGAGTTGGAAAATATAATAAAACATATACCTTAATGCAATTTAAAAGTGAAATTGATGGCATTCCCTGGCCGCCATCTTGTCTTTTTGCATTCTCTCCCATTTCACAAACTCTGTGCTAATATATGTAACCATTTGACACTGGTGCCAGGCATTCTACTTCCTGTTCCATACTAAAGCTATTTTCGCCCGTATTTAGACTACGTTGTCGTTCACCCCTGTACTGGAACTGAATCTTTTATCTAGGTGCAGCTATGAAATGTACTAGTTTCAGCTCATCTCAGCTTTTGTTTGAAACATAAAATACTAACTAAAAAAAAAAATTAAACATGTTTATCTTTTATCTAGCATTGCATTTAGATCAATCTAATCAGCACATCTTATACCATCTGCATTTAGATTTAAAATAATCTGGGCACTCCCGACTAGTGTTAGAGCCCAAGCCAGAGTCAGTTTTACTCATTTTATTCATGTTGTTATTTATATCCTATGGTTAATAACATTTGTTGTGCTAGGAAATGGGTAGGGTTAATCAGACATTGGTTATATATTTCTTTGAAACAAGTTTTGTTGACACATTTGACATTTTAATATTTAGAACAAGAATTACTTATGTCTAATCAATGGTGATGTAAACATCAGCCTGTAAAGTGACTGAAATTGTATGTTTCTTAGCTCAAAATGCTTAATTATGGAGATTTTCAGTCGCCAATGACTGGTCTTCCTGATTCCACTGCTCCTTGTCCTATCCTAGTAATGCAGAGCATCTGGCTCGGAAGCGACAAGTATAAATTTTTAAGTCATTGGTTTGATTCGACCAGGATTCGAACCCACGATCTACCAACATGGGAGACAGACGCTCTAACTCATTCGGCCATCCCATCTTGTGTCTTAAAGATATTCATTATATTGCATCCATCCATGTTTGTGCCAAATTGTTATGTATTTTTTATTCATTTGGAATAAAAAAGTTTTGCCCTACGTGTATCGGCAAACTCAATGGCAGTACGCTTTGCTGCCAACGCCGGTTTCAGCGCATGCGCAGTCGGAACGGCGATCTCGTCTATCACGAGGGTAATAACCACGGCTCCAGGGTAAGTAGTATGGCGGATGTCTCGCTGCGCATGGAATGACGTAATCGGACGCCCTCAGACCCCCCCCCCCCGACGATGTCCTATGTCCCTTAGATGACCTCTCTAAAGCCGTGTTCACACGGGCAAAATGTGAGGCGAATCAGACAAATCGAATCAGGTGAGGCGAATTAGCGGCCCGTTCACATGGGCAGTACTTGGGCCGGAAATCGAAATCTGCGCATGAGCAAGTCCACATCACCACGAGAGAGTGGATTCGACCTAGATATGTATTTACTGCATCGTATTGGTTTGGAACGGTCAAAACTTCTGATGGGCAGTGAAACCCTAAAAATTAATGATGAAAAAAATATCTGTGCACCTAGCAGGTTCATAGACCAAATTATATAATATGTGCTTTTGATCGACCGGAAAGTCAACAAACTAAGGTGTCAACTGCGCATGCGTGTCACTTCCTTAATTCGCCTCACAGAAATCGCCTCACATAAACTACCTAGGTGGTTTTCAGGATCTGCATCACATGAATCGAATCAGCCCTAATCCGCATCAGACGCCCGTTCATGCAAGAAATGTGAGGCGAACTAGGCAAGTCGCTTTCTACGAATCGATTTACATTGCCCGTGTGAACACGGCTTAAGAGTTTGATGTGTCTTCAGTGACCTAATTACCTGCCACGACCTTAAAGCGACTGCCCTTGGTAATAGTTATTGTCCTTACGTGATTTATGCGCAGCGACAACCCCCCACCACTAGTAGAACTAATTTTGGGCATAGATTAGTTTCAAAACTGGGACTTTTTTGTATCAGTTGCAAGGAACCGCAGACAGGGTTTAAATATGAGGATATGCCCACAAAGGTGCTGTAAAAGGGATAGTTATACCAGGAAGATAACATTTTTAAATGATAGCATTTTATTCCGAATTAATTAAATATATATATTTTTCCAATATTATGGTGTTCTGTTACGTGTAAGTAGATGGGTATAATTATTTTACTGTAACTGGAGCTATGGAAGATCACACATACTATTTAGAACATCGCACGTCACTTTTGGTACTACCTTTGGATGGTTTAAGCAAAATATAATCTTCAAATACCTTTTTATGTTTACCCTGAACTTTTGGACGGATTAGTAAATCAAATCAAGCAGATAAATTAACTTTAAAGTTTGAATCGACAGAACCCACATAATCATTATGATAATGGCATATCAACATGGGTGCCATTGTGGTAAAGTGGCAGGAAGTTACGAGGTTCCTGGGTAATAATCAGGTCTAGGTCAGGAAGTAATCACTGTGGCCGTATACGATTATGACGCCCCGAACGATTCGGTCATCCGAGTCGTTACGATTTCAAATCGAACACTGCCAGTGAGTCTAAAAATACAGGTGTCGTGTGCAAAACGACCCGATCCCACTGCCCTACGTCTTGGCTGGGGGTTCCTGTCTGTGGCATGTGCTACAAAGCTACTTTATTTTATATTTTTTAATGTAAAATACCATCCAGATTAAAATGGACATATATCTAAATTATTTAATCATAACATGCTTTAAATCCTATTTTGCTGTAGTTATAACTTATATTGGTTATTAACAACAAAATGTTTTGGATTAAGCCACCATTTCTTTCCACCCGAGTATGTTCGTTAATGCAACCCGAGGTTGTAGGTTCTGCGCATGCGCCAAAACGTGGTTCGGATGACCCGGGTTGGTTAATCGAATACGGTCCATCATTGTCATCCAAACAGGAAGTGAAGTGGTGAACCAGTTCATTTAAATATGGCGGATTTACTTCATGGACTAGTATTAAGTAAGCCGTGTGGCTGGCCTATCACCAGTTAGCCATACGGCGGCCGCGCTAATAGTCATTTCCTGACAAATACATTCTGCACAGACCTTTATATTTACGCACCAATTTTGAATTGTATAATAGATTAAATGATGGAGATAAACTTAAAAGGTAAATTGAGAGCTTTCTGTGGTCTTTATGTATTCTCTCCCATTTCAGAAATACTGTGCCAACAGAGATCACTGGACTCTGGAATCAGGAGCTTCATCTTTTTTATACCAAATAATTATTTTGCTCGGATTTAGGTTATCCGAGCAAGATTTTAGGCCCTAATTATGGTTGTCATCCACCCATGCTAATATCCCCTATTAATATTTTATCAACCGGTCACCATCATAAAACCATGTCCGGTGTCGACACCGTGTAAACAATGGCATACAAATAATATAAATATATATAATAATATAATATATGCATTATCAACTGTAGTCTGTACTCACAAGCCTGTCGGTGTTTGTATGGGCTTTAAATGTACAACGGGCATGATCTCGTTCGCTGGCGACAGTATAAGTAGGATCTGGAATTATTATAATAAAAGAAAGGTTAAAACAGTTCAATTACATACATTCAACATTGATGTCATTGCCATTCACCCATTGCATTGGCATTGACTAAGTAGGCTAAAGCTGTGTTGTTTACACGGGCAATTGTGAAGCGAATTAGGCAAATCGATTCATATGAAGCGATGTAGTGGCGCGTTTACACGGACTGAGTTTGAAAGTGTGTCGGCGCCAGGAACCAGCAGCCTTAGTGGTGAGCCTGTAGACGGCGAGTATTGCTATTTGTTTAGTTTACATTCCTCGATTCACAATATGAATAACGACGCCAATGTAGCGGCTATGTTAATATCGCTTGGAATTTAGGGTTAATTTAATAAAATTTCATTATTTGAGTATGTAATTCTGTTAAATATGATTGCATTCAATAGATTTCGGCCCCTAACACTGCCGGGCACCAGCGATAGTTACAGCTGAGCTTGTAGCCGGCGAGCACCGCTATTTTACACAATCGCCGCCTGGGAACCAGCTGAATCGCTTCATATAAACCACCTCCCAAGGTGGTTTACATCTACCGATTTATATGAATCGATTCAGCCCTAAAACGCCTCAGAGTCGCGTTTACACGGCAAATGTAAGTCGATCTAGGCAAGTTGTTTTATATGAAGCGTTTTAAATCGCCCGTGTAAACGGGGCTTAACATTGCCATTGAAATGATTTTATTTTGCGCAGTGAATTCGGGAGTTGTGTCAACGGTGGATAAATCATTAAATGACATAAATACTGTATGACCACTTTGAGGGTAATGTGAAATATATTTGGTCAAGTCTGGACTGTCTCTGTTACTATACTAGTGTTAGACACAGTACTGTATACTGACATACGTCCTAACACTATTTCTATTAACAGTTTCAATAAGCAAAGGAACCACTGCCAATCAGCACAGCCTCAATCTATCTTGCTACATTTAATAGCCAGGCGCTCGGCATTATTAGGATAGGGCAAGGAGCAGTGGAATGAGGAAGACCAATCGTCCACAATTGAAATTTCCCCTGCTTAAACAACTAATGGACCAACAACAAAATATATATTTGTTGGAATTCAAACAATTGAACTCGCAAGAAAACATAGAGGCCGATGACAGTGCAGCATTTGCAGGTATGTGATTAATTGCGCCGAGTCCGGCCTTTATTACAACGTTTTGGATAACCTACTACTACTGTATTGTATACTATTATTACTCAATGTGTATTAGTATTACTACACTAGTCTCTAGTCAACTCTAGACCTAACAAACAATCAAAAGCCCCAGAACCGCCGACTTCATAATTCATTGACAACAAAAATACATACCGTAAAGATAATCATGGATTCGCTCCGGCCGAGCCGGAGCTCGGGTGATGGTTTGCGTCCGTGTCGCCATATTTAGTTAGTTTTTAGACATTCCCCACCACAAAATGTACTCCTTCATCTATTTCTTTTTTTCTGAGATCAAATCTAAGCGAAAGCGCCAAGATGGCGTCTTCTCAGCCCGTCGTTGCCCAGGACAACACGGCCACTTCCGGTTTCTGGCGCCACCTGGTGGAAACTGCCCGAACTAAATCTTACAGGTTCCGACTGCGCATGCGCTGAAAACGGCGCCGGTGTGGCGTGCTCAGCCTTGTCCCTCGCTCAGCCGTGTACATAAGCCCTGTTCACACGGGGAATGTAAATCGATTCGTAGAAAGCGACTTGCCTAGTTCGCATCACATTTCCCGTGTGAACGGGCGTCTGATGCGGATTAGGGCTGATTCGACTCACGTGATGCGCATCGTGTAGACCACCTCAGCGAGGTAGTCTACGAGAATCGATTCCTGTGATGCGGTTAATTTTGCCCGTGTGAACGGGCGCTAATTCGCCTCACCTGATTCGATTTGCCTGATTCGCCTCACATTTTGCCCGTGTGAACAAGACTCAAACTCAAGGCATTGTCAATGGTCATGAGTAATCTTCATACAGAAAATACAGAACAAGTGAAATATCTCTAAAACCACACCACCTATTAATAAATCGCTTGGTACACATATAGAAAACATCTTCACCAAAGAGATTATATTAAATTTATAAGGTTAGGGTTCTTCATTTCTATTAATTTTGATTAAAACTAATGTTTTGCACTGCGAGTACCGTCAAACTCAAGGCATTGTCAATGGTGGTGAGCAATCTTCATACAGAAAATCCAGGAAAAGTTTTTGGTAAACATGTTTTCTATATGTGTACCAAGCGATTTGTTTCTAGGTGATGTCATTTTAGAGATATTTAACTTTTCCTCTATTTTCTGTATGAAGATTGCTCACGGCCATTGACAATGCCTTGAGTTGGACGGTACGCGCAGTGAAACATTAGTTTTATTCAAAATTAATAGAAATCAAGAACCCTAACCTTATCAATTTAATATAATCTTAATGGTAAAGATGTTTTCTATATGTGTATGAAGCGATTTGTTTCTAGGTGGTGTAATTTTAGAGATATTTGATTTTTTCTGTATGAAGATTTGCTCACGGTCGTTGACAATGCATTTGAATGGAAGTGTCCCTGGCAAACTGGTGTCCCCCGGAATCCGCAACACCGGCACATTTGCGATGGATCCCGTCCAAACGATAATGCATAGGCACGACCAGAACAGCTGCTGCCATCATATAGATTAAAACTGGAAACCTGTGGCAAGCATGGAACGGCTGCTGCATTAGCTAATACAATGATAAGATCTGAAAGTCAAAATCTTTCAAATGCGCATATCTCACTCAGATTTTGGAATATAATAAAAATTCAAAAAGCATATAGAGGGCGTGCACGTGACGTTATTACTTAGCAGTCAGTGGTCTGCCATCTTGGATTACGAGCACCCTCCCTAGCCATGTTGTGAATTGTCTTGTGTTATGGGAGTTTCTGGGCAGTTTACATTCAATCTGTTTACTTACAGCACTTTAGCAACAACTTCTGAGGTCAAACCGTACAAAACAGTGACAAATAAACCAACAAATCAGTAAATAAGCACAGTGTAGGCAGTTGCAAGCCTTCTGTATGTCATCCAATATGGCCACTGAAAATTGTCTTGTGACCCCCTCTATTGCTTCTGATTCATTGGAGCTTCCAGTGAATTTATAATTTGAATGTTTGGACCCTTTTGAACATTTTAGGAGGTTATAACCTATCTATGCACACCAGACCAGGTAAATACCATGAGGTGACCTGAAGTCACCGTACGGCCACAGTGGAAGTACGGTACATTTATCTAACGGCGGTCTTCAGTGACATTAAGACTGTGATATATGCGCAATAGACGTCTAGACATCTAGACACGTCTGTAATATATGCAAATGAGATGACGTCATGGAAAAGTTTGGCCGGCTATGGTTTGAGCCCTGGAGGGGAATAAAGTCATTCAGTATCCAGAAGTCAAAGTGTTCAGACTTTGTACTTTCACATGGTGTCAGATGAGGAAGAATGCCGCCCGCTAATACACTGCCGGGTTTGCGGCCGCCTGGTCAGCTTGTCCTCAGCAACAACGCAAGATCGAACTGGAAAACATGGATCAGAGCATATGACATATATGCCATTGCTGCAGGTGTCATATTGAAGGCAGAACGAGTGCAATGCTGCATCTTCCTTCATGTCGCTGGCGAGGAAGCGCAACAAGTTTTTGCCAATATGTCCAATCGCGCTCGCTGACCGAGACAAGATAGGACCTCTCACAGAAGCATTCCGGACATATTTTATAGGCAAGTCCAGTTTGATAATAACAAGGTACAAGTTTAATTCGCATAATCAAGCTACAGAAACAATGGTCACGTACATCATGGCGTTAAGGGACAAAGTGAAAGATTGTGAATACGGGTCAGTGGAGGAGTCGCTGTTGAGTGATTGGTTGGTGGCTGGCGTGAAAAACATTAATTTGCGTAACAAACTGCTGCAAACTGCTGAGTTAACTCTGGAGAAGTGTGTGAGTATGTGTGAGATGAGTGAGTTCAGTTCGGATCTGTTGGAGGACGCCAAATCAGATGTTGAAAGTAAGGAAATGGATTTTGTCAGAAGCTATGCTACTGCGCGTACCGGTGCACCGGCAGTTCGGTCATCGGCGACGCCATCTTGGAAATCGCCATCTTGGAATTCTGGCGGTGCCGGTGCAGAAGAGTTCAAGATCCGCTGTCAGAATTGTGGATACGAACACCGCCCGGGAGTCTGCCCAGTGAAAGGCAAAGCTTGCATAGCCTGGAAGAAGATCGGGCACTTCAGTAAGGTCTGCAGGAGCAGACTTGGCAGAGTCAACGAGGTTACCGTTGAAGAGCCCGACCCTCACAATGCTGAGCAAGACCCGGATCCGGCGGAGGTCAATGTGCTGAGAACGGATCTGTTTGTCGGTGCCGTGGACCGCGGTGCCGAGCAGGATGCCGAGCTGTGGTATGCGACCGTCTGAGTGAACGGTCGCCCTGTCAAGTTCAAGCTCGACACCGGGTCGGAAGCAAACATGCTGCCGAGGAACGTCTTCGACAGAGTCGCTCCGGGGCAGCTGACGAACACCAGGTGTTCGTTGGTGACGTTCTCGGGACATCGGATCACTCCCGACGGTGAGGCGTCAGTTGACGTGAACGGCAGAGACTTCAGGTTCCAAGTGGTGTGGAACTGTCAGCCTATTTTGGGCAAGCAGGCTTGCGTGACATTGAACCTGCTGGCGCAGGTTGATGAGGTGCACTGTGCTGTGCCGACGAAGATTTCCAAGCCGACGAACAGTCCCAGCGCCCGGGCTGAGCAGCTGGTAAGCGAATACAAAGATGTGTTTCAGGGTTTGGGTTTGATCAAGGCAAATGCTGTCATTCATGTTGATAAATCTGTACAACCTGTTGTCGATCCACCTAGACGGATCCCGTTTGCTATTCAAAGTAAAGTACGTAGTGAGCTTGATCGCATGGTTGTAGTTAGGTGTAATAGTTGAGCAGGATGAACCTACCGAGTGGGTTAATTCCATAACTATCTTAAAAAAAACAAATAAGATAAGGATTTGTCTGGATCCGACTAAGTTGAACAAAGCCATAAAGGGAGGGCCTTTTCCTATCAAAACAATTGATGAAATTATTGTCAAAACAGCAGATGCGAAATATTTCTCAGTTTTGGATGCGATGACAGGGTATTGGCAAATAGAGTTAGATGAAGAAAGTTTGCATCTGTGCACGTTTAATACTCCGTGGGGCTGGTACAGGTACACCCGCCTGCCTTTTGGCTTCAAAACAGCCGGTGACATTTTTATTCAGAAAATGCACCATGTCATGGGCGATCTACCCGGTATCGGGATAGTCACGGACAACATTTTGGTATATGGGTCAACGGTTGAGGAGCACAACGAGCGGCTCAAGGCCGTGTTGGATCGAGCTAGGTCGGTAAATCTTAAATTAAACGAGACAAAATCTTTGCTATGCAAAACTACAGTAAAGTATGTAGGTCATCAACTTACTCAGCAAGGTGTGAAGCCTGATCCAGACAGAATACAAGCAATAGTTGACATGCCAGAGCCGCGTGACAAACAGGGCATCCAAAGGTTCCTGGGCATGGTTGGATATGTGCACAAGTTCATACCCAACATGTCCGAGATTGCCAAACCACTGCGCACACTCCTTGCTAAGGATGTCGCGTGGCACTGGCAAACCGAACAGCAGGGCGTGTTTGATAAATTGAAGGAAAAGTTAAGAACTGCTTCTGTGTTGTCATATTAGAATGTCAATAAACCCATTGTTATTCAAGTAGATGCTTGTCAGTCAGGTTTGGGTGCCGTATTAATGCAAGATGACAAGCCAATCGCACTCGCATCTCGTGCGCTTAACTCAGCGCAGTGTGGCTATGCCACTATTGAGAAAGAAATGCTCGCCATATGTTTCGGATGCCAGAGGTTTCATGACTATATCTTTGGCAAGGAAGTTCAAATTCAAACGGACCACAAGCCGTTGTTGGCGATAATGCAGAAACCGATTCACAAACTTTCGGCCAAGATGCAAAGAATGCGAATGCGTTGGCAAAATTACAATATTCAGCTATGTCATGTGAAGAGTTCTTTGATGTTTTTTGCAGACACGTTGTCCAGGGCACATAGTGCCAAAGTAGGTCATGGTAACCTGTTCGATGACACGTTCTGCGTTGCCGCAGTGGACATGCAATCATCAAGTTTGTTGTGTAAGATTGTCAGACAGTATGAAAAGGATGTGTCCATGTCCATGTTGATCACACACATTGAAGATGGGTGGGACACTACACGCATACATACACCGCCGTGTCTGAGACAGTACATCCCACACAAAGACGAGTTAACAGTAGAAAACAATCTGGTCATGAAAGGCAATCGGGTGGTGGTTCCTCCGGGTCTCCACGGTGAAATGATTGAGGCATTACACAAAACACATTTGGGTGTGACAAAATCCAAGCAGCTGGTGCGAGACTGTATGTTTTGGCCTAATATAAACAAACAAATTGAGGATAAGGTCAGTCGATGTGACACTTGCCAAAACAACCGCAAAAGTTTGCATAACGAGCCGTTGATTAATCACCCGATAGCCTGTCAACCGTATGAAAAAGTAGGTGCAGACTTGTTTGAGTTAAACCATAAAAATTACCTGATAGCTGTAGATTATTACATGAAATATCCAGAGGTAACGTTGTTAGGCGATACGTCGTCTGTCACGGTCATTGAGGCATTGAAGGATAATTTTGCAAGGCACGGTATTCCTAGTCAGGTCATTTCGGACCATGGTCCGTAATTTAAGAGCCATGAGTACAGGGAGTTCGCGCAACACTATGGTTTTAAAGCTGTGTATTCCAGTCCACAGTATCCATGCAGTAATGGCCTGGTGGAAAGGTTTGTGCAAACGGTAAAGGACATGTTAAAGAAGTGCGAGAAAACCAATACGGATTTTCAGTTAGCTTTGTTGAACATCGAAACACTCCATTGCCCGTCTTGAATGCATCTCCGGCTCAGTTGCTCATGAGCAGAAGGCTGAGAGGCAGGCGGGAAGAAATTTTGATACCCGAAATGCAAAATCCAAAGAAAGTGCAGACAGCGAAACGGCAACAAAGCCAGAAAGTGTTTCATGACAAAAAGTGTGGTAAGCCGCACAAACCTATGAAAGTTGGAGACAAAATAAAATACAAATATTATGCAGGGGAATGGAAAAAAGGGGTTATTTTGGGTTGAACTGGGATCTCAGGGAGAGAATATCATATCTTGAACGAGGCAGGTAATATGTTGTATAGAAATCGAGTTCAGATTATAAGGGCGCCTGAGGGGGGCGGGGGGGGGCGGCCCGAACCAGTCGTGCAGACGCAAAGTAGGTCAGCATCATTGCCAAATGTAAACAATGAGGCTAATCTAAGTAGGTCAGGACGGCTGATTAGGCCGGCGAGCAGGTTAGACCTGTAGTGGGTCAGTTAGATTGGGTGTGTACACGTATCACATGTGCATGTAGGATTAAGTTCTGTTTTTCAGCTGTGGTTTGCTATGTGTTGTGTTGATGGTCATTTTGAAACATTTCATGTTTCAGAAATACTTTGAGGGTTGTATAGGCATGTGGATAATATATGCTAATGAGATGCAAAGGTTTGAGACAAAGGAGTATGTAAATGAGATGACGTCATGGAAAGTTTAGCCGGCGGGTTCAGCGAGCCCTGGACGTGAATAAACCATTCAGTATCCAGAAGTCAAAGTGTTCAGATGTTGTACTTTCACACATACTACCTTAGATTGTTATTTATAATACCATACTGACAATAGTATTTCATAGTTGCATACCACCCTAGATAGTCCTACAATCTTTATTCAAACAAAATGTGTAATATAAATATATTTGATATAATAAAAAATCTCCAGTGATACAACCTGTATTCAAATAACAATCCGGTTATTAATGTGGTTCACCTAGTTATCACCTACACAGATTAGTGTACTGTAATGTTCTGGGGGGGAGGGGAACAGAAACCTGAAATATTTTTAGATGTTACAGAAACAGATATTTCAGTGCATGCCTTACATTTAAAAATACAAGAACAAAAACTGGTTTCAAACAAGTTAACAAATTGAATAACAAGACAGTATCCAGAGCATCACAATCCTCCCAACATTATCCACCAAGTCCAAACTGATTACATTAAATAGATATGGTATATCATATGTGTATCATGTTATAAGTAATAGCTTACTATTTTGTTCTGTTCAGTAGGAAGACAACTTTAGTAAACACTGCCTTTATGAATTGGTTTCCATATAATAAATATTTAACTTCCAGGAAGTTTATAAATTGTGTTACCACAGTTAGTATTTTAACCGTCGGGCTATTCCACCCCTGCTTAAGGCGAGCCTACGGGTTAATTTCTGTGATTATTTCCATGTGAATTTCCTGGGCCTGCTGCGGGCCGCTGCAGCCTCTGGTCCCGTCTGCAGGTAGTCCGTCTCCGTCGATGTCCGCCCTGTACTAAAAGCGGCCAACCAGAGTATCGTCTAAATACTGGATCTCCCATGGTTATTTAAGTTAAGTAGGTTTAGAATTTCAATAAATAAGGCCTAAATCTCGGCTAAAACATCGGAGCGTGCAAAAACACGTCCGACGGGTCTGGGTCCGAACGCCCGACCTCCTCCCATTGCTAGGATAGTCACAATTCACTATCCTAGTTACGCTTTACGGCCGAGAACCCGCGGCCGCGCAAATGGTGGCAATTTGAGCGCCTGTCGAACCGAGTAGCCCACATCTACAGATGCGAGCTAGTCGGCACAATCGCGCAACTGCCCAAGGGCGAGTAGTCTCGCCCACTTCACTATCAAGGTAAAGCTTATGGTGTCACACATGTAGATTGCTCTTGTATCTTACTCCAACATTTTTTCAGGATTCTCGATGTCTCAAAGAGATTAGCCACCAACCGCAAATTAAAGCCATTAAACCGTATTTTCAATGCAAATGGCAAGAATTTCCGAGTAGGTACTTCTCTATTTTGTACCCAGAAGAGCTTGGCAAATATGACTTTCCAGTTGTCTTGCCTAAACTGACGTCTGATATGTAACCAACCATTGCTTGAAGGGATTGATCTAGAAACGGGAATAATATTAGGAAAGAAAGAAGTCATAATAAAATAATTAACATGTTTGAACTATTTAACAAAGCACATTCCTCCCTTTTTATTGGAGGAGCAGTCACCATGGAAAAAAGAACAACCATTTGATAACAGGGCGGGCCTGAGCAGTATGTTCTCTGTGTTCTCTTTTTTTCCTTCTTCTTTAAAAAAAAGAGTATTATTGGTGGAAATATTTTAAATATTTATGACAAACCCAGAAAACATATCCCCCAGGCTGCAGCATCAACTCGGGCATCTGTAGGAGAGAGTACTTGGGGCGCCCCCACCTATATCAGCTTCCGGCGGCCTCCGACATGGGCCGCCACATCTCCCTCGAGGGCAGGGATGCGTTCTGCTGATCCCCGGATGTCTCCCGGGTCTACAGACAGCTTCGAGCGGACCCCTTATCGAGTCCGCTCTTTTGCATCACCGTCGACGGCCGCCTGTATCTAGAGATTGCGCTGCCGTTCGGCTGCCGCACCTCGGGCGCGGCCTGCGTCCGGGTCACCACGGCGGTGACCTGGATCCTCCAGCAGCGAGGCTTTTTCAGCCTCGTCTACGTGGACGACTTCGTCGGCTGCGAGGCCTCCTTCTTGGACACGATGCGGGCCTTCGATGCCCTCCGCGAGATCTGCGCCGCGCTCGGGCTGGCCCTCGCCCAGAGAAGTGCTGCCCCCCAACCGTGAGGCTGGTCTCGCTGGGAATAGAGCTCGACATGGAGGCCTTGGTCCACTGCATTTTCGGCCAGAAGCTCCAGGAGGTCATCGGAGACTGCTGGCCCACCCTCACGAAGAAGGCTCTCCAGAGGCTCGTAGGCTGCCTTGCACACATAAGCACCTGCGTCCCGGTGGCCTGCAAATTCATGTGCCAGATTCTCCACAGCTTGCGGGCGGCCCCCGCATCAGGCGCCGCCGACGTGGACCTCGACCTCAGGCGCGACGTCCGTCGGTTCCGCCACTTCGTGGCCTAGGGAAACGGCGTCTGCCTACTGCCGCCCCCGTCGCGTCCTCGATGGGTGATCGAGTGTGACTCTTGCCTGACCGGCGGGAGCGCCTTTTCCCATGACCGATACTTCTCTAAAGCCTACGACGAGGTCATGATCGCCACGTACCCAACCATCCACAAATTCGAGGCCATAAACCTCGTCCTGGCGGTGCAGACCCTGAGACCGGAGGCCCCAGGCGAGAATGAGGTCATCATCAAAACCGACAACACGGCCTCAGCCCTGGACCTCGAGTCCGGGCACGCCTCAGACGCCACCCTCGGTGTGTGCGCCCGCGAGATCTGGCTGATCGCGGCGCTCGGGTCGTTCACCATCACCATCCACCACAAGCTCTCTTCCCCAGATTACTGTCGGCAGGCCCACAAGCACCTCATGACCATCCACCGTGCCGCCCTCTCCCCAGGGACCTGGCAAAACCATGACCGCCACGCGAGGAGGTACCTCGAGTTTGTGCTTGAGAGGCACATCGATCACCTGGCCCCCACCCCCTACGACGTCAGGCAGTTCATCGCCCACCTACATCGCGAGCTTCCCTCCCCCGCCTCGGTCGCGAACGCCCTGTCCGGTGCCCGCTCCTGGGTCTGGGAGGCAGGGGGGGACCTCGCCCCCTTCGACGCCCCATTCGCATTCGAGGGGAATCGAGAAGCTATTCGCCGTACCGGTAAAGAGGGCCCTCGCCATCACCCCGGCGATGATCCCCGGGATATACGCCCACATGCGCTCCCGGGGGCACCTCGGGGTCACCCCATGGGCTGCGGTCATCATCGCGTACTTCACCTTCATCAGACAATCCAACCTGCTGTCACCCACCCGCGCGCCATGGGGGGCCCGGCCCACACACACTGCGCCGTGATGACGTCCCGTGCTCGGACGGCCTCCGCATCCGCATCTCTTCTTCCAAGACAATCCATACCCCGGCACAGGCGGCGTCGCTCTTCATCTCCACACGTGGGAGAGGGCGGTGTCCCTGGTGCACGCTCCGGGCGATGCCCCGGCCTTCCTCGCCCGCACGGGGACGCCTCTAACACCCCGCGCCGTCACCCCCCTGCTCGGGCCCGCTGGAGTCCTGGAGGTGGCCAGATACACCCTCCATGGCCTTCTCAGGGGGTCGGCCCAGGCCTGCTCATCCCGGGGGGAGGACCTGACTGCCATCATGGCCGAGGGGACCTGGGAGTCCGATGCAGTGTAAGCGTACGTTCCCAGGCTTGTGCCTGCAGATGCCGCGAGAGCCTTGGCTTTGTGTTTTGGGTCAGCTCCCGAGCCTACCTCCTTGGGCTCCCAGGTCCTCCCTCGACCCTCGGCAGACATCGACCAGGTGGACTGAGCGATCAATTGACATTATTTTACGTAACATTGAACTTAAACCTGTACACCCTTTAATATAACTGTATTTGAATAAACCCTCCTTCTCCCACACCAGTCTCAAGCTTCCTCTGTCCGAATCACCCTGACGCGTTGCTAGTGCATTCTCGTCCACCGCCAATGTCAGCGTAGCATTCGTATCACTATGGGTACATAAGGCTTCATGGTAAAGCGCCTTTCACACCTTACCGGATTGAGTACCGGACACCACCGGACAAATAATTGTCTAGTCCGGTGGTGCCCGGTAACAACATGTATCGAAATGGAGCGTTATTGGGTCAAATGTACCATACATGTACCGGACGACAACCGGAGACTACCGGACGACAACCGGATGGATGGACCATCAAATGGACATGCACCGGACTGGAACAAAACACACATATACCCCCTACGACATACACCTATACCCCCAGTACCCCTTATACCCCCCACCACACACCTAAACCCCCACCACACACTTACACCCCCACCACACACCTACACCCCCACCACATCCCTAAACCCCCACCACACATCTACACCCCACCAAATCCCTAAACCCCCACTACACACACACACCACACACCTACACCACATCCCTAAACCCGCACCAGACACCTACACCCCCACCACATCCCTAACCCCCCACCACACACACACCTACACCCCCACCACATCCCTAACCCCCCACCACACACACACACCACACACATCTACACCCCCACCACATCCCTAAACCCTCATCACACACCCACCAGACACCTACACCCCCACCACATCCCTAAACCCCCACTACACACCTACACCCCCACCACATCCCTAAACCCCCACCACACAATTACAACCCCATCGCACACACACCACACACCTACACCCCCACATCCCTAAACCCCCACCAGACACCTACACCCCCACCAGACTTCCACACCCCACCACATCCCTAAACCCCCACCACACAGCTACATCCCCACCACATCCCCAAACCCCCACCACACACCCCCACCACATCCCTACACCCCCACCACACCCCTACACCTCCACCACACACACACCACAAACCTACACCCCACCACCCCCTTCAACCCTCATCACACACATACACCCCACCACATCCCTAAACCCCCACCACACACCTACACCCCCACCACACCCCTAGACGCCCACCACACACCTACATCCCCACCACATCCCTAAACCCCCACCACACACCTACACCCCAAATACCCACCACACACCTACACCCCCACCACATCCCTAAACCCCCACCACACACCTACACCCCCACCACATCCCTAAACCCCCACCACACACCTACACCCCACCACATCCCTAAACCCCCACCACACAATTACAACCCCATCGCACACACACCACACACCTACACCCCCACATCCCTAAACCCCCACCAGACACCTCCACCCCCACCAGACATCCACACCCCACCACATCCCTAAACCCCCACCACACACCTACATCCCCACCACATCCCTACACCCCCACCACACCCCTACACCTCCACCACACACACCACAAACCTACACCCCACCACCCCCTTCAACCCTCATCACACACATACACCCCACCACATCCCTAAACCCCCACCACACACTTACACCCCCACCACACCCCTAGACGCCCACCACACACCTACATCCCCACCACATCCCTAAACCCCCACCACACCACACCCCACCACCCCAAATCCCCACCACACCCCAAATCCCCACCACACCTACACCCCCACCACATCCCTAAACCCCCACCACACACCTACACCCCCACCACATCTCGCCACCGGACAATTCCGGAAGCAAACCGGACACATAACGGATGGGTACCGGACATGAATCGGACAAAACTGACAAACCGGACACCAAAAGATGGGTACCGGGCACATACGGATGGGTACCGGACACCAACCGGACATGTCAGTCCGATGGTGTCCGGTAGAAGTTTTGTGCATGTTCAAAACTTGTACCGGACACCACCGGACGAGAACCGGACTAGAACCGAACATCGCCATACACCACCGGAGAGTGTCCGGTTCCCCAGTCCGGTAAGGTGTGACTGGGCCTTTAGAAACAGAATGCAGTGCACTAAAATCGGACCTGCTGTATCGGAATTAGAACCTGTCAAAGTAGGTGTACCTCAGGGCTCGGCACTCGGACCGTTGCTATTTATAGTACAGTAGGCCTGTATATAAATGACATGGAGAAGTGGCTGGAAACAACCAATCTTCACCTTTATACAGATGCCGTACGAGCCAGGTCACAGCAAGAAGTGATTAAAACACTAAATCATAAATTACTCAAAGTTGATACATGGTGCAAGGCCAACCAAATAACTTGAAGTTGTTTTGTCTTGTGGGTTCAAACCCCATAGTCCAAAACCTTTTTACATTCAACAACAATAAAAACGTTTTTCATCTATATGTGTTTCTCATTGAATTATGCAATGTAAGTACTAACATATATTTACATTAAACAAATATATTTCCTGTTTGAACTACTCTAAAGAAAATTGAAAATACATCAGTTTTACCCTCCCTTCTCTCCACTCATCCAGCCATTTCCACAACAACAGCTGCCACATGACCAATCTAGAGCCGTGTTCACACGGGCAATGTAAATCGATTAGTAGAAATCGACTTGCCTAGTCCGACGCACATTTCGTGTGTGAACGGGCGTCTGATGCGGATTAGGGCTGAATCGATTTCTGTGATACTGTAAACCACCTGTGGAGGTCGATTACGTGAGTCGATTTCTGTGAATCGATTTATTTTGCTCGTGTGGACGCACTGAGGCAGATTAAGCACCTCACACCCATGTGCAGTCAACACCTTAGTTTGTTGACTTTCCGGTCGATCAAAAGCGCATATTATATAATTTGGTCTATGAACCTGCTAGAGGTGCACAGATATTTTTTTCATCATTTATTTTTAGAGTGTCACTGCCCAGCAGAAGTTTTGACCGTTCCAAACCAATACGATTCAGTACATACATATCTAGGTCGAACCCACTCTCTCCTGGTGACGTCGCCTAACCGAAAACTGGTGCTGGTCAGACTGGACTTGCTCATGCGCAGATATCGACTTCCGGCCCAAGTAGTGCCCGTGTGAACGGGCGGCTAATTCGACTCCTGCTATCCGCCTTGGCTGAATCGCTTTAGATTTTGCCCGTGTGAACACGGCTCTAGGTCACTCTATACCACCAAGTGGAAAAGTGCAGTACTAGCATGCACCACCCTGTGGCACAAATTAGAACTATTCCGAGTTCGTTTGTTTTCCCCGAGGAGGTATAACTCGCCACTTTAAAGCCGTGTTTACGTGGGCAATTGTAAAGCGAATTAGACAAAGCGATTTATATGAAGCGAAGTAGTGGCGCGTTTACACGAGCGAGTTTGAAAGTCTGTCGGCGACCGGGAACCAGCAGTCTTAGTGGTGAGCCTGAATCATATGAAGCGAATCAGCCCTAATCCGCCTCAGAGTCGCATTTACACGGCGAATGTGAGGCAAACTAGGCAAGGCGATTTATATGAAGCGACTTAACTCGCCGGTGTAAACACGGTAGACTCTACTGGTGTGGGAATGAAAATGTGGAAAAGTGGCTACAACTGTTTCAAACACAGACTGATATTTGTAGACTGGGCCATGCAGCACAGTGGATAAGCCCCAACTGGACGCAGTATTGGCATTTCAAGTTGCATATAAGCCGTGTTTACACGGCGAATTAGGCAAATCGATTTATATGAAGCGATGTAGTGGCCCGTTTACACGACCGAGTTTGAAAGTGTTTCGGCGCCGGGAACCAGCAGCCTTAGTGTTCCGCCTGTAGCCGGCGAGCACTGCTATTGGTTTAGTTTACACTCGTCGATTCGACGCTGATGAAGCTGCTACGTTAATATCGCTTGGAATTTAAGGTTAATTTAATTAAATTTCATTATTTGAGTATGTAATTCTGTTAAATATGATCGCATTCAATAGATTTCGGCCTAATCGGTCCCTAACACTGCCAGGCACGAGCGAAAGTTACACCTGAGCTTGTAGCCGGCAAGCACCGCTATTTTACACTATCGCCGCCCGGGAACCAGCTGAATCGCTTCATATAAACCACCTCGCAAGGTGGTTTACATAAAGTGAATCATATGAAGCGAATCAGCCCTAATCCGCCTCAAAGTCGCGTTTACACGGCGAATGTGAGGCGAACTAGGCAAGGCGATTTATATGAAGCGATTTAACTCTCCCATGTAAACACAGCTAAAGTCTGCTAATTTTTTAGTTTCTGAGATATATATATATTAGGTTGTTTGTTATAATGTATGTGGCGTTCTCTGTGGCGGAGTGGAGTCTCTGACTTTTTTCTAGGTCAGACTCCTAATCTGAGGGTCAGCGGTTCGATTCCCTGTGCCCCCAGCTCTGCCAATTTGGATTTTCACCACTGTGTATAACTTACAGCGTCATCAAAGGCCGGTTGCTCTCATGCCCATGTCTATGTGGTGTGGGAGGTTAAAAATCCCTTGGGTTGGTAAAAGTGTAGGCTCGGTCTTTCTATCGACCAGCAGTGGAATGAGGAAGACCAGTCGTCTATCACTGAAATTTCCCCTGCTTAAACAACTAATGGACAAAAAAAAAATAATAATGTAGGCCTACCTTACGTTAGTTTGAAGTAATTTTTATTTTAGGTGGCTAGCTTTTGAGATATTTGAAGTGCAAATTTAATTTTGTCAAGCTTGCCGAAACATAGACTTCTGCAGTCACATGCTCTGTTAAATTGGCTCATATTCCACTCTATGTGATGACAAATGTGGACCAGAATCTAAGTCAGATGTAGAATCAAATCCAGATCACTGTTTTGGTTTTCACAATTTTGTTTTCATCGGACTATGCAGCTTCAATATTTTACTGCCTTACAAATAAAAAAAGGAGAGTTCAGAAATGGCAAATAGAAAGAGCAAGTTTTTCATCCAATACTTTGTTTCTATTTATTGCTGAGATGAATCGGGATATACCAATGGTCACGCATGAGGAACCAACAGAAGACCATAGAGGTATGTCAGGGTTTATTTGGGAAAAGCAGGTCTTTCAACAAATCTATACACTTTTTAAACATTCATTGATTAAGCATGGGTAATTTCAATCATGGTCAATTAGTCAGTCCATTGCTCCTTGCCATATCCTAGTAATTTCCAACGCCAGGCTAGGTAGTGACAAAAATAAGTAATTTTATGTTAAATTCATTGATTTAATTTGCAGTCCGTTGGTTTTGAGCGTCTGCCATAAACTTCGTAAAGACGATGTCATCTGCCAATGTATAGGTGATGTTTTATATTTAATGCAAGTTGATCGATTCTATGGATATAATTAATCAAATTAGGTATTAACCTTTCTACAAAATTTAAAAAAAAATTAAACATGGTGCCACGGGCCTTTGGCAGCAATCCATTCCAAGAATGCCTAAACCCCAAACAAAAATGCCTACCTACACGGTTACAGCCTTGCCAGGTTGAAGGATTAGAAGGTCAGTCCACATCACGTGGTCATCACGAGATGACCATCTGGGTCATAGCTATAGGAGTTTTGGAAAGCGTGCCGAAATTATTTTGTGTTCTTTCAGCTGTAATTGCTTAAAAAATACAAATTATTCACCCAAGCTACTCCTGAATAAGGAATAGTAGGTCATAATGATTAACATGATACATTATCTATAAACAAAAATGAGGCAAGAATTCGGAAGCCATCGGACTATGCAACTTTAGCCGTGTTCACACGGGGCAGTTAATTCGAATCATAAAAATCGACTTATATAGTTCGGCTCACATTTGGTGTGTGAACGGGCGGCTGAGGCGGTTTAAGCCTGAATCGAATCATATAATTCGGATTTTATAAACCACCTAAGTAGGTAGTTTATATGAACCAAATTTTATGATTCGACTTATATCGCCCGTGTGAACGCAAGTGGATTTTATGAGCCGGTTTAAGGACGTCACACGCATGCGCAGTCCAGACCTGAGTTGTTTTTTTTTCCGGTCGATCAAAAGCGCATATTATATAATTTGGTCTATGAAACCGCTAGCTGTGCACAGATATTTTTTTCATCATTTATTTTTAGGGTTTCAATGCCCAGCAGAAGTTTTGACCCTTCCAAACCAATACGATTCAGCGCATACATATCTAGGTCGAACCCACACTCTCTCGTGGCGACGTCAACTAACCGAAACGGGCACTGGTTAGTATCGACTTGCTCATGCGCTGATATCGATTTCCAGCCCAAGTACTGCCCGTGTGAACGCGACACTAATTCGGTTCATATTATCCACTTTGTATAAATCGACGTAAACTTTTCCCGTGTGAACACGGCTTATGTCATTGGTTTGGCTCAGCTTGATTTGAAGCCACATGGGTTCGAATCACATGACCTGCTATCAGGAAGAGCACACTCAACTCATCCCAAATCGATCTTATTCAATGCGAAGAAACCAAAAATAAGATTCACCAGTAAATGAGGAATTACAACATATCTGAACTGCTACTAATCACAGCACTGTTTTACACATGGGTCACATGTGGCGCTTTGGATACAAATCTGCCTCCACCACTGGATGGCAAGAAAAAAGTAAAGCTTGTTTTATTTAACAATGCCTCTAGAGTACATTGATTGTTGTATCATTGGCTATTGGACGTCAAACATATGGTCATTCCGACATATTTCTTGAAAGGAAACCTGCTGCCACAACATAGGCTCTTTAGGATTAGCAGCAAGGGGTATTTTATATGCCTTTTTCCAGACAGGACATCACATACCACAGCCTTTGATGAACCAGTTGTGGACCACTGGTTGTGCCATCAATAGTATAAGGAATCATTTCCTTGGGGTGACATCAAGTTAACAAAACTAATCACATCATCAAAGAGAATGAATTGAAACCAGACACTATTTTAGGGAGGATATTACCAGTTTTTTAATTGGTTTTAATTGGTTCCAGTAACGCACAGTTAGTTATCCCTCTACCCAGCAATCTTTATGGTTTGTTATCAATTCAGTTATACCTCAGGTGCCAGGAGATACCCTGAACTGTTATCGGAGGGTGAATGTGCATGCCTGGCCTCGTCACTAAAGGATACTCGGCAGAAAGGGCTCGGAGCAAGGGTTACCAGCGCCCGCTAGTCAGGGTTTTCAGGGGGCAGTGTGCGTACTGCATAAAGATAAGATTCCATATACACAGTATGCGGCATGTGAATGCGAATGTGCATGATGCATGCCATTTTCAGTCTTTCTTGCTCCAAATTTGTGAAGGAAAGTCAAAGCTCCTGTTTGTCCTATGGCAAATGGTGCAGCATTTGCATCCGCACCGATTTATCCATGGAGCAATCCACTTTCCACATTCGCATCCACATCCGCATCAATACATATGGAAGCACCACTTTGCATTTACATGCTTTTCCATTTTTGTTACATTCGCATTAGCGAAGACCGACATGCATGGCCCTAAAAACTGGTGGCTAGGAGACCGCTTACGACATGCTCACTCTACCTGGCTGTACAGGCCCGTTATTTGGCATGGGAGAGGCAGTACTGAATGGTATGGGCATGGACACGCGGGTGAATAAAGGACATCAAGAAATTTAGCATCATGAACACTTTACAGCATTCCCAAAACAGTGTGCTTCTCCACCCCAACATGACTACCACACTTTGAGAAAACTCCTTCCATTACCATTGCATTGTTACAAACAAATGAGCGAACGATGCGCAAGCCGACTGCTATTCGATCACATGCGAATAATGTTCAAGAGGTTCAAACTCTGAAACTACACTGGCACTTCTAACTGTAGTGCCACTGCCACCAACCCATTTCCACATTCTAACACAGGCTCATTTTTATTTTGACCATTATATAATATTACATATATACACATACATCTTTAATCCAAGCTGGATTAAAACTGCTTAAACAATGCAGGTGCATACCAAATGGTAGCAAGGTAATTTCTCTACCTGCCAAATTTGAGCATTTTGCATTTATATTTTCATGTTAGATAATTTGATGGTTTTGAATTTATATTGATATATATTATAGGTATATTAATATAAAGGTCATTATATTGTACTTTACGTTGAAGTCACTTTTATTTAAAAAGGGTTAAGCTTGAAGATATTTGAAATGAAAACATGCAAAGTTCATGCGGACACCGGAATGTTTTGATTACTTATTTTCGCGCCGAGCAAAGGAGGACCAAACTGCAATAAATTGCAAGTTGGGTATGTAGAATTAAATCTAGATAAGTGTGTTCGTTTCATTGGACTATGCAGCTTTGATTGGACTCTGAAGCTTTGAAAAACTGTCCAAGACTCAGAAGAAAATGTGGAAAAGGGCTACAGCTGGTTCGAATATGAACCGATATTTTGTGCATTTAACACCTTACATTATCATGGTCACCATTCATTTAACACCTTACATTATCATGGTCACCATTCAACAATTGACATTATTCACGCTATTAAACCAGAACTCAGAATGCAATCAAACAATGGCATTTAAATGTTTCAACGGGTAGGCCTATCAATATGGCACTTCAGAGATACCCAAATTAGTGTCCAGTCAGGCCGCCTTAGGGTGTAGGGTTAAAGTTGCATGGTCCGATGAAATATAATTTTGTCAAAATTAAAACAACTACCTACATTTGATCTTATATATCCAACTTAGATACTGGTGTATTAGCTAATGATTTGGGACAGCATATACAGAATAACCAGTGACTTTATAACCTCACCCCTTTGAACACTCACTTTGAAAGACCCATTATGCAGGGAGGCCAATCTCGTGACCTCATTAGCCTCCCCCGACAAAGTAGGGATACTGTGCAGGGCCATAGAGAGGAAGGGGAAATGAGGTGGATGTTGCCCTTCCCCTTCATGTTGGATATTCAATGCTGTTTGTTCAATTCTATAAATATAATTAATCAATTTGGGTAATTTAAATTTAGAAATTTTTACATTTGTCAATTAAAATTGCATCTGCCATCAGGACTATGTATGGTATAAGGGAGGATGAGACATATGGATGACATAACAGTAAATAGTAAAGAGCAATAATATGTACATTAGACATGCAAATTCATTAGATAGCAATGCAAAAGGGAATCGGTATACCTGTCCGGGAAAACAAACAAGCTCGGAATGGTTCTAATTTGTGCCACATAGTGTCTACACATCCCGTATGTGAGCAGTACACATATCCTTGGTGGTCTAAATGTATGTGAGGATGCGCACCCATGTGTTTTGCGCGCATCCGTTTGAAATTTTGTTGTGCCTATGCGTTATCATTTGGACGGGATCCGTCGCAAATGCACCGGGTTCTGCGCTTAATACTATAATGGCAGCAGCCATATTCTACGATCCAGCCGGACCTGGGCCCATATGTATGAGCCAATTTTTAACCGGACCGGGGTTAAAGGAGGGTGCCGGGTTAGCTAACCCCAGAGTTCCAAATGTGTCACGGGGGATGTATGTGACCAAAATGTGCCCGAGTTAGCTAACGTTTCAGTTATTTATAGATTTGGGGAATCCCTGTGTGGGTATTTACATTCGTCGATTCGACACTATTAATATCGTCGCCAATGCGGCGGTAGCCTTAATAATGCTTCGAATTTAGGGTTAAATTGATAAAATTTCACTTATTGCGTATCTAATTCTGTTAAATATGGTCGCATTGAATAGATTTGGGCTGAGTCGGTGCCTAACCCCACCTTTAACCCTCCTTTCGCATGGGGTTAGTGCAGGCGACTTTACGCTCGCCGAGTTAGTTTAACCCCGACACAAACATACGCAGTTTTCGCCGCTAACCCGGAAAATCCGCAGAGTTACGACCGCTAACCCGAGCTCATACATATAGGCCCAGAGCATTAATGGCTTGACAGGATCCGCCACAAATGCGCAGATTTCCAGGTTTAATGCTATGATGGCAGCAACTGTTCTGGTCATGCGTTATCGTTATGACGGCAGCAGCTGTTCCACAGTGTATGCGCCAGCAGACGGCTCAGGATCGCAGAGCGTGGAGTTTGTCATAGGCGAGTGTAGAAACTGATATGGTGCTACGAACCCAGGCCGTCCTCCGATGCATGTGCTGTGGAACGGCGCATTTGCGATGGATCCCGTCCAAACGATAACACATAGGCGCGACCAGAACGGCTACTGCAATCATAGCATTAAACCCAGAAACCTGCGCAATTGCGGCAGATCCCGTCAAACCATTAATGCTCAGGCCCTGCTGAATCATAGAATATGCAGTTTGTCATAGGTGAGTGTAGAAACTGACCCCGGGCTATCCTCTGGCGCATACATTGTGGAATGGCTGCTTCCATCACAGCTTTAAGCCAAGATCCCGTCCAAATGATAACGCATAGAATGGGCTGCTGCCATCCTTGCATTAAACCCGGAAACCTCTGTATTTGCGGTGGATCAAATTAACCTTTCCACAAATAATATTTTGTTAAAAACCCTAGTGCCATGGGCCTATGGCACCAATCCGTTGCCAGAATGTTCAACCCCAAACAGGAATACTTACCTACAGCCCTGTCAGGTTCCAGGATTAGTAGGTCATCTCAAATCACGTGGTCATCGCTAGATGACAATCTGGGTCATAGCCACAGGACTTTTGGCAAGCTTGTCGAAATTATTTTGGGTTCTTTCAGCTCAAATTGCTCCAAAACTAGCCATTTTTCATCAGTTACTCGGGACTAGAGTATTAGGATATAATGATCAACCTGAGCTATTTATCTCAAATATAACTAACAAGTTCAAATGCCATCGGACCATGCAACTTTAAGCACACTGCAGTATTACACACGGCTATGCCTACATACAGGAAATGGTTTTATATTTTGTGTCAAATTGTTGTTAACTCAATTTCACTTCAACCTAATTTTAAAATGTGATGTCACAGCCCACCAGCGGGACGCCCAATGGAAGGTAACCATGCCAAAAGTAGCCAGATAACACACCACACAGCTATGTACAAGCCTATGATATGTAAATAGGAGTAAGGGAGTCTAGTAATAAGAGTAGAACAAAATTAAATACATATATGCCAAGAAAATCCAAAAAAACTAATATAGGCTACTAACCATACCAACCAATTATCTATATGCTACTGAAATGGAGGCGATCAAATACCTTATCAGCAGCTACTGTGTGGTAAGATAACACCAACACTACAACTGGCCAGCATTGAAAACAAGCCTGGGTACCCGGGCTTATATGCTATGGACAGTATAAATACAGCCTCAAATTTTTTTAAAGGCAGGGCAATACACCGACTAGGTTTTGTCATCAAGTATTCGGCTAACAGTGAAAGAAGGGGCTGGGTTGGGTTGGGGACACTCCTCCCACTTCCGGGTGTGTAAATACGCCAGGTCGCAACTGCTGTCCCTCCCTCGGGCTACATGAGCGGTCACTTGGAATACACGTAGTGCGGTTCTTTTACCTGGCACTATCTCTCATGTTAAAACCAAGTACAGTGAAGCTCAGTTATAATGGCTTATGTTGAATCGGGGTTCAGTGTACTGAATCATCTTTGATGTAAAGAATTCCGGGTTCAATGGCGCATTGTTATTTATATCCGAATTGGCGTAAAACCGGAACTTCGCTGTAGTTAGATAATAAAATCACCAACTTTTTCTCATCCAAGACATTTAAAGAACTTAGTGAATCAAGTTAGTAATACTATCAGACATTTAATACGCGGAATGTGAATTTGTTTTTGGATGGTCATTCATTCCCTTGGCCCTTTCAATAAACAGCAATCAGGACCATTCTCTGACCAACATCCTAGAGTGGGAACTACTGCTAAAAGTTCATGACTAGTAAGCAAGGCACACAGATTATAATATTAGCACGGGTGAAACTAAATATATGAACATTGAATGTCATTGACATACTGTTTTCTTAAAGTTTTGAGCTTGTCATTTTTAAAGACAAATATATTAGGTTAATCAATTTAATCTCCCTTAGTTTTTAAGCACGTCAAAACTGAAACCATACGCTGTGACAATAGCTTCGATTAAATTGGCTCATTATTCCCTTCTATGTATAGCAACAAACATATACGTTCGATATGTAGAATCAAATCTAGATAAATGTCTTGGTTTTGAAGCTTTGATGGCTTCATCGAACCATTCAGCTTAAAGCTGCATAGTCCGATGAAGCATCACATTAAAAAAAAAACCAATGACTTAGATTTGATTCTACTTATTTAACTTACATACTAATGCACTTATTGAACATGTATTGCCACGTAAAAGGGAATACTGAGTCAATTTAAAGTTGCATGGTCTGATGAAATATAATTTTGTCAAAATTAAAACAACTACCTACATTTGATCCTATATATCCAACTTAGATACTAATGTATTAGCTAATGATTTGGGACAGCATATACAGAAAAACCTGTGAATTTATAACATCGCACCTTTGGATGCTCACTTTGAAACACCCATTATGCAGGGAGGCCATTAACCAATTAGGCCAATCTCCTGACCTCATTGGAGCCAAGTAGGCCTACTGTGCAGGGCCATACCTAGGATTAGTAGGTCATCTCATATCACATGGTCTTCACGAGAGGACCATCTGGGTCATAGCCACAGGACTTTTGGCAAGCTTGTTGAAATTATTTTGGGTTCTTTCAGCTCAAATTGCTCCAAAACTAGCCAATTTTTCACCAAAGTTACTCGGGACTAATGAATATTATGATATGATGGTTAACCTGAGATATTTATCTCAAATATAACTAACAAATTCAAACGCCATCGGTCCATGCAACTTTAAGAGAACCTGTTAGTGCAGAGCATATGGTGTCAGAGAGCATGCCAAAACTAATTTGACATTTATACTTCAAATATCTCAAAAGTTAGCCATTTAAAATAAGTTACTTCAAACTAAAGTAATGTAGATTATAATCTCAGAAAACCCAAAACTATCTGACTATGCAACTAAAAAAATGTCCATGCGATCAATCCTGCTCAGTGGAGCGATTTGCAGGTTGGGCTATTTTCCGTTCCAACCAGTTGTCCACAACTGGTTCATCAAAGGATGTGGTATGTGCTGTCCTGTGTGTGGGAAAGTATATAAAAGACCCCTTGCTGCTTATCGGAAAGAGTAGCCTATGTGGTGGCAATGGGTTTTCTGCAAAGAAATATGTCATCCAATAGCCGATGATAAAAATCAAGGCATCGTTAAATAAAACAAACTTCTAAATAATTGTCAATGTTGCATAGTCCGATGGTTTTCAGTTTCTACCATATTTTGAAATAAATATATTGTTGATCGCTATAATCTACCTTCAAACAGCTTTAAGTAACTTCTGTTATTAATGGCGACTGGAGATATTTGTAGTGAAAAGATGCTACGTTAATTTTGGCACGCATGTTAAAATACTGGACAACAGATTTAAGCAATGACATTTGTTTCATTATTCATGACCTCAAGTACTAGAAGTAGGCACTCCGCCCATGATTACTAATTAAGACAGGGTGTCTCAGACACATTTGTCACTGACACTGTCGGACTTGGTAGTTGTGGTTGGGAGGGTGGTTGTACTGGTGAAGACACATACAGGAAGTGCTATCCTATCTTGTGTAACATATTTGCTCAGGAAATCTCAGTGGAATTTAGATTAAAGGTTATGGCGAGAACTGTACGAAGTTTGGTCATCAGGGGCATGTGGCGCAAAGTGAGTTCACAGTATAGGGTTCATAGTGAACGATAGGGCTGGAAGTGGGCCCAACCCCAACTTCCGGTATCATTGTAAGCTGAAGCTGCGACCTGGCTGTTTACAAGCTGGGTAGAAACTTCATTCCTCCTTATGGGATCAGTATACACATATCCGGAATATCCGTATTGTCTGCAATTGAAATCACCTCTGCGTATTCAACGAACGCGCAAAAATTCACATTGATACAACCATATACTTATAGCAGACACCAATGTCTAACATGACTTGTAGGCCACATATAGAACAATGCAAGGGCCAGTAGGTGGGATTCAGAACAATGTAGACTTTCTTGTGATGGATGATCGCTCCAATAAACTTATGTAAATCGATGATTTTGAGTTTCTTCTATATTCATTAGATAAATATATTAGAGGGATCATTATAAACTATTTTACTTTAGTTTGAAGTAACTTTATTTTAAAGGGTTAGCTTTGGAGACAGTTGAAGTGAAAGTTTCAAAATAACATTTATGCACACATCATCGGAACCCAAGTGCAGGACACCCTTGTTTCATTAACCTGTTGACGCAAGGAAGTTCATGTTCCTAACAGGCAAAGTCCCAAAGACAGATTAATGTCTGCACCAGTGTCTAGATTTCTACATCTAGAAGATTCAATCTAGGTAAGCCATTTGGTTAAAAAAATATGTTTTCATCGGTTTATGCAACTTTAAAATGACACTCAAATAAATAACCTCTTTCAACAGATGAGGTAGGGTTCTAAGGCTTCCTTACATGTCAGCTTATAACCATCTCTTTCGAAGCGCTAATTTGTCATTGTTGTATAATTATTTGTTTCTTTGATTCTTCCTTTGCTTCGAAGAAAGGAATCCTGAAAAAGGATTAACAGGTTTTTATTGGCACTATTTTAAGTACCATATTCCCTCAAATAATAACCTTTCATTGGGTCTTCGGAATACACCCCCCCCCCCATTTCCCACAATGATAAAAATGTCATGAACATAATTCTAAAATAGCACACACCCCTCAGAGTTGCCCCCATGAAGTAGGCTAAATATTAATTAACACTCCTGATATTTGAGGAAATATGATACAGAATCAATCAAGAAATGACACAGCATTAAGTGCAGACCTAAACATGAGAGTCGCAGCTAAATAAATAACTCCAACACCGACTGTGTTGCATCATCATCGGCAGAGATCTCTAGGCTAGCTGCCTCTGATAGTGTACTATTTTGTGACAGTGGCGGTGACAGTGGCATTGTCTTCGGTGGTGGCACTGACAGTGGTAATGACGGTGACAAAACCAATGTTTGTGACAGTGGAGGGCTTTCTGGAAGCATGTCCAATAGCGAATCAACAGGAGTGAAGGACTTAACAGCAGTCTCCTTAGCAGTCAGATTCTCAGCACTGACTATGGCAGCATGAGACTTAGTGTTCTGTGACTTTGCAACTGTTGAAGTAGTAATTACTGCATTCTTGATGCCAGCATCCAGTGAGGTTTCAGACAATGGGGTGACATTATGAGCTACCGGATCTAGCAACAAACCATCAAAGGGCCCCATCAACTCTAGTCTACCACTTCCCTGCACCACAGTTGACAGTGGTGGTGTGACAGCACATTCTAACCGGTGTGATAGAGTCGTGTTCTGATCCATGAGATTGTGCAAAGCGGCATTCTGCGAAACAACATTCTGAGACAAAATACTCTGCAGGTTCTGGTTTTCCGACACTGCCTTTCGCAGTTCGCCATCGTGCAAGAGTGCCTTTTGCAATTCTATATTCTGTGAGACAGCCAATCGTAGTGATGAATTCTGCATGGTGATTTTCTGCAGCGTAATATTCTGTAATGCGACTTCATGCAACACATCATTAGTCAGATCAGATTTCTTGGATGCAGCCCTTAGCAACTCCAAATTCTGTGAAACCACCTCCTGCAAAGCGACATCTTGCAACGAGACATTCTTTACGGGTTTATTCTGGAATTTCACTTCATGCAGAGCACTCTTCTGCTCAATTCCAATGTCCTGCAAGACCATTTCCTGCAATGCTGTGTTCTGTGAGCTGACATTTCCGTCTAATTCGTTTGGTGATTCTGTTCTCTGAAATGCGTCCGTGTCTTTGCTCTCATTACCTGATGTCGTAAGAATGGTGTTTTCCAACCCTGCTCCCTTTTCAGACTTCATATCTCGTGATGACACAGTTTTTTCTAAAGCAGGATTCTCCTCGACCAATTTACGCAGTACCCTATTTTGCATTGCAGCACTCCTTAAGACGTCACGCATTGCTGTATTTTGTGATATGACATTCTGCAATGCTGCTGTCCGTAGCATTGCTGTGGAATGTGCTAGAACTGCCTTCTGGTAAGCAGCGTTGGGCAACACAGTCTTGTGTATCACAGGTTTTATTGCTGTGCTGTTTTCAATAGCAGCTGTTTGTAAAATAGGATTCAGGGATGCCACATTTGACAGCGAAGCCTTTTGCAACATGGCTCGCAATTGCTCACTTCTTGATGTATCCGCTGCTACATCTGGTGGTGTCACACCCATCTGTCTACAAGCAGGAACTGAAGGAGGCACTTGGACATTTTGACCATTGGAATTCAGTGGGATGGGATTCTGTAACTTATTTTTCAGCACATCAATTGTTGGCGCTTTTGAGACAACAGTGTCTGTAAGTTGCTTCGAGTTGCCATTCAAGGAATGAGAATCCAGATGTTCGACCTTAGAATTGTGCGAATCGGCTTTCAGTAACAACGGGTCAAGTGACTTAATGTGTTCCATGATAACCTTCGGCGTTTTAGAATTTAGTATCAAGGTAGTTTGTGAAGTATTTCTTTCTGGTGAAGAACAACTATGTGAAGTGGCAACATAAGAGATATCCCTCGGTAACTTAGAATCTGCCAAAACAGTAGACTGCCCTGTGGCCTTTTGCAAAATGGTGGTTTGCGTTGTGGCTTTCTGCAATGCGGCATTTTGTGTTGTTGCCTTCTGCATCGCAGCATTTTGCAACACTGCTTTCTGAAGCATTGCCTTCAAAGCCTCATTTGTCGGAGTGTTAGCCTTAACACCATCACCACCAGGGGCTACGTTAAAGTGTTTAGCATCAGGACTTGTGTTCAATGGTTTTGACAGCACAGAAGACAATAGTTTCATTGTCTCACCTACTCCTACCAGGGGTGAGCTTTCCTTGTGGTTAGTCCCCATCCTTACAGCTTTACTTGGATTCAGTTCATCTGGCTGCTCAACCATAATCGTCTTAATTGGATCAAGTCGGCCGACAAACTCATCATTTGGCTTTGATGATTTATCAGAAGTTGGTGTCTTTTGCTGTAATGAGCCAGTATATCCATGCCCATGATTCATACGGCGAATGTGATCACTTAGACTGTCAGAGCGAGTGAAATGTTCCCCGCACATTGGGCAACGGTACGTCATTCCAAGATGCACGATGCGGCGGTGACGACTGAGCCCTGATCGGTGGCTGAACATCATTCCACATGGACATACACACATCACCTTCATACGCTTACCACATTTAACTTCAACCAATTTAGTCGTACCTTCTCCTCTCATCATTGACTGCCTCACTGATGAATTTCCATCATCCTTAGCAGAGCTGGTATCATGATTCTCCTCCATGGTAACAGGGAGGACAGCTAGATCAGCGTCTTTCGATTGCTTCTTTGCATCCAAATCAGCCACCACTGTACTAGAATCACTCATACTATTCTTTGATGTCTTTGCATCTTCGGAGGAGTCAGTGGTGTTCAAGTCATCAGGTATGTCTAAGACAACCATGCGATTTTCAGACTCAACCTCAATCATTTGCTTCCTCGAGTCAATGACACGTCGCCTTTTCTGTGTGCGCTTAGGAAACATTCGGAGTTCCATATTGTCAATCTTGGCTGGGTCCTCGGATTCACCAACCCTGTGATTCTGCAAGGACTCTTTCACTGGCCCAGACTGATCCTGCTCTGGGATACTTTCAAGGTAATCATTCAAGCCATTTTTAGTTGATGATAACTTGTGTAGCACTCGTGAGCGCTTCCTTTTCCCTTTCAGTTTTGATGGTGGTAGTGACAGAGCTTCTTTCTTCAGCTTCAGCCCTAATGGCGGTGTTGATGGTGGTGAATTGGAGATATAGATTGAAGAATTTGATTCATCATCATCATTGCTGACATCATCAAACTCTTCTTGATCAATCTCATATGTAGCAGCATCATCAATCACCATTGAGCTTTCATCATGGGCAGCCTCTTCAACTGGCTCAATGAGTTTCACGATTCGAATAAGTGTGTCCCTCCCAGACGCTTCAGGCTCAACATTAACGATGTAATTTACAGCCGGTGGTGATGGCAAACCCATGCCCACGTTGGCTGTATTAACCTTCCTCTTCACCTTTTCTGGATAACTTATGATTTGCGGGTTGGCTTTGCGCTTTCTTCTATTCTTCTTGCTTTCAACTTTTGCAACAATGATCTCCTGATCAGAGTTATCTGAAAGCAGTGTCCAGCAATCCATCTGTCGAAATAGACAAAATTCAAATTGGTTTAGTGTGTGCATGGCCAGATTTACACAGCCTTAAAGTTGTATGGAAGTCTGTGAATACTATCTTGTATGTAAAATATAAAATATAATAATTTTGAGTAAACATAGTAGAACTTAAAAAGAATTAAAATGAGATCATTTTAACAATGGCAGATTGGGATTTTTGTTCAAGATTCCTCCCTGAATATACACACCGATGGCTCTGAACCGATCTTGGTGAGGCTTTCGTCCTCTTCCATATTTCCTGAAAATGTATGAGGAAAAAGGTAAAGATGGGTCCGCATTGGTTGAAATACATAAGTAAATAAACAAAAGACTAATGCTACTGACCAGTAGCAAAGAATCTCAATCAAAATGATAAAGCTAATTATTATATATAAATATAGGTTATTGATCTTCTTTCTTTCTTTGTTGTTTATGTCATAGCAACATCTAAGGTCATATCAGGACGTGTACTGACTGTGACAGTGTGCACTCATGGTGACTTTATAGTGCTGTCCCACTGGGAAACCAGGCCGCCGGCAACATGACCTGGTATCCCACTCAGTCACATTATCCTGACACTGAGCACACCAGTCCTTCCCCTGTCCTAATAATGCAGAGCGCCTGGCTAGGAAGCGACAAGTATCAATTTTTATGTCATTGGTTTGACTCGACCAGGATTCAAACCGACGACCCCACGATCTACCAGCACGGGAGACGGACGCTATAACTCATTCGGCCATCCTGTCTGGTCCTAGGGTATCGATGTCATGTATATATTTATATAATATAACTATATAAATTAAATATATTATATATATATATATTTCATATATAAATATTACATATATATACATTGTCTCAAAAGGTGCTAAGCAATATGGGACAAAACTTTGCCCATTGTAACGATCAACATACTATCTACTTATGCATTTGCTCAGGATAAACTGATTTGTTTTTTACATGGTGTTTCATAATCCCAATAGAGTACATATTGATTTGAAGCAAATGCCAAGGTTGTGTTTTCAGTGTATCTGTTTCTGTGCTCTTTTGTGTCAATCGATACAATGGACAAAAAAAAAACAAGACTTATCACCTTTTGAGACAGGCTCATATGTGATATTGCATATCACATATATAAATATTACAATATTTATGTACTGTGTAAGGAATCAAATATAAATTAATGGAAGTTCTACCAATCTTTCATTTCACCTCCAAATATATATATACACATATATATGTATGTGTATATAGTATAGTTATACGAATCTTACCTGGGTACAGATGATGGATAAATGTTGTTTTCCCGAGGTACAAGCCTCGGATAGTCGTGCGCTAGGAAGAGAAGGAAGCACATCCGGGTCCAGCAATCTTTACCTAGTTATTCAGGATAAAAATGATTTAAAACTTCTATGGACACTTCAATGTTTTCCTCTTGGCACAAGCAACCATAATAAGGGTTGGGTGGGCGGGCCCTAGCTCACGACTATCCGAGGCTTGTACCTTGGGAAAACAAGTTATCCATCATCTGTACCCAGGTAAGATTCGTATAACTATACTATTTTACCTCAGTACCAAGCCTCAGGCTATTCGTAGCCGAGGGAGACTTTTACGTAACTTCATTTTTATCCTTAATCCATTTCAATTCAGTATACATTAGTATCAAAACCAAATATACCTGTTAAACTTCTCACCTGTCATGTTAATTGGTGAGTAAGCGTGTCACTAGGCCGCTTGACTTCTCTAGTCGTTTGTTGTAATGTTTTGCAAATGATCTAGCCGTCTTCCAGTCTGCATGTGCTAGGACTCTCTTAACTGAGATCCCTAGCTGCTGTGCCTTCGAGACCATAACTCCTCTTGTTGAATGGGAAACGTATCATCCAGTATCGGACTCGGTGGTAGGTGTGTCTGAAGATGAATCCCAAGAAGAAGAGTCCTTCTTTTTCTTAGTCTTGCGTTTCTTGCTCTTCTTATGGTTGACCACCTTCGTGTATTCATCCCTGGACGAACTGACATCCTTCTTGGCCTTCTTCCGCTTCTTCACTGGGACTCTCTCCGGAGACGAATCATCCTCAGGGGAAACCTCACCCGAGATGTCCTCCCAGTCCAAGTCGTTAGACTCTGGAGCCGGCCTCTTTCTCACACCACACTAACTATGTTATATACAGTGATTTGCTCTCCTGCCTCCTGGCTGTTGTTGGACTGAAAACAAATCACCCTATTCTAGCAACGGTCATCTATAAAATGAACCAACTGGCAACGGATGGGTATGACATCCACCTGTGCTGGGTTCCTGGCCATGCCGGCATACAAGGAAACGAACGAGCTGATCGGGCTGCGAAGAAGGCCCTGAACTGTGATCTTGAACCGTGTCTGATCCCTCACTCTGATCTGAAACCACTAATAGCTACTCACATAAAATCCAAATGGCAACATGAGTGGGATGAAAATATTAATAAACTTAAAGAAATTGAACCATCTGTGGGAAACCCACCACAGACTCATGCGGGAGGTCGGCGGGACCAAGTGGTCCTTAGCCGCTACCGTATTGGCCACTCGTGGCTTACACATGCTTTTCTGCTAAAGGGGGAACCTCCCCCTGAATGTATTGGGTGTCAGTCCCCACTGACACTCAAACACATTTTACTCAATTGTGTTGACTATTTGGCCCTGCGCCAACAATTCTACACTGCAGACAGTATGCATGATCTTTTTACTAAAGTAAAACAAAAAGACATTTTGGCCTTTTTGAGGGCAGCTGGTCTGTACCGCCTCATATAGTTCATTAAAACAATTTTTATCAATTAATTCTTTCATTTAAGAGACCAGACGGGATGGCCGAATGAGTTGGAGCGTCCGTCTCCCGTGCTGGTAGATCGTGGGTTCGAACCTTGGTTGAGTCAAACCAATGACTTGAAAATTGGTGCTTGTCACTTCCTAGCCAGGCGCTCGGCATTATTAGGACAGGGGAAGGACTGGTGTGCTCAGTGTCAGGATAATGTGACTGAGTGGGATACCAGGTCATGGTGCCGGCTGCCTGGTTTCCCAGTGAGACAGCACTATAAAGTTGCCATGAGTGCGCACTGTCACAAGTCGGTACCCGTCCTGATATGACCTTAGATGTTGCTAGGATGTAAAACAACAACAAACAAACAAACACTCGAGACCTGGTCGGAATTAACTGCTCGAGCTTACTCTCCAGCATCAGTGTCAGTCTGGCTTCTAGGTCAGACGGGGCTGTGTCTGGCGCGTCTGGCCCACTGACCTCCTCTGATATGACGGGCTCTGGAGAAGGCGGCACGGTCACCACCGGCGACGAGTCGTAGTCAGCTGTCAACCGAGCGGGAGCTCCGAGTTTACTCTGCTTAGTAGCCATTGGAAGTCTGTAACAATCAAAAGAAAGTGACTAAAAATCGACCAAACTCGACCAAATGTCACAAACAGGTTAAGCAAACCCACATTGTGCATCTAGCGGTGTTGGAGAACGTATTTACACTGTTCCAACACAGGCTTAAGCGAAGCTAAGGTGTGAATGAGGGGTAGGGACCAGTGTACCGGTAACCTCCCACACCCTCTATTCCGTACACTTCTCCCTCCTGTGGCTACTACGCCAACAAGTTGGAGAAAATGCTACGAAACTCAGAGGTATGCCTAAATACACAATGTGGGGAATCCTTAAAAGAAAACCAGGAATAAATCCTAAAGAAATGTGGCTCCCACATCTCTCTCCATTCAGCAACGGGCGGCTTGTAGAACAAAGAAAAAACATGGTGCCTTGTTCTATCAATATTTCACCAATCGTAAAACACTAATAAAAGTAATTTACATAACATTCAAGTTCTAAAACTTTGTCAAAAGGTGCAGTAAAGTATAATAACAAACTGTACCATCCTAAAAATTCATATTTACAGTTAGTATGTCATTGTAGATAAAACCTGCCGGAGCAACTCAACGAACGTCCTCCCGTCGTGAGTTGATTATGCTAATTGCTGGACCTGGATGTGCTTCGTTCTCTCCCTTGGCTACGAGTAGCATGAGGCTTAATACCGAGGTAAAATATATATACACATATATAAAAATATATACACATACATATAATGATATATGGTACTTATGGGCACAATTATGTTTTTACTTTTCTGCTGAGACTAACAGTCGGAAGCAGTTAGTGAGGTGGGTGCACGGTCCCGGTGCCACCAGCCATATAAAGGAAATACAGTATAACCCCGTTAAACCAAACTTGAAGGGACCCTAGAAATTTGTTTGGATTAACCGATCATTGGTTTAACTGAGCTTTGGCTTTGACTTTGAGTAGGCATGTGTTGCACTTGTAATATACAATGTATGTGGACACTTTGATTATTGTTTTTTTTATGTGTATATACAGTGTAACCCTGTTAAACCAAGCTCAGTTAAACCAAACGATCGGTTAATCCAAACTTTTTTCGGCGGCCCGTCAAAATACTACGACTTATCACATAAAAAAGTCGGTGGGGTCTCAAATGACCTTATACCCACATGAAAATTTGGTTTAACCTTACCGGAGTGGCCTGGGGTCCGAGAATTTTGTTTGGATTAACCGACTTTGTTTTAACAAACTTTTTAATATGATAAGTGGTAGTATTTTGCCGGGCCGCCGAAAAAAGTTTGGATTAACCGATCGTTTGGTTTAACCGAGCTTGGTTTAACGGGGTTATACTGTAGATGGTAATGATATACAGGGACTGACGTTAAACCCATCTGGAAATGTCCGTGATGTGTGGTGGGGTTGGAGGGGCAGAATACATTTATTCTGCTGAATAAGTTCTTTTGTCAGCGCCAAAGCACTGGTCTTCCAACCATTATTCAATTCGAAATTACTTACGTAAACATGGTATATAGAGTATCAATGTATTAATATGAGCTAACAGTAGCTGTTGAATACACAATTTGCAGCATATAGCCCAACGGATTCCTATTAGCTAACTGTATTCATTTGGTAAAGTTGTAATGAGTTTTAATGTAGGATGTGGTCAGTTGGAGTTAGTCATGGAATAAATAAATGTCAGTTCGATAGGAATATTCTAGTGTTACCCCATCATGGTTAGTTATGTGAGTATGTTCGTTGCAGTTTGCTCTTTTATTGTTGATAGTCACATGACAGAAATACAAATCCTGCTGTTGGGGTGGGTTGTTACTAACTCCGACCTCAATGCATTTGGTTTTTAAATATTATATTACACTTGTATTTGGACTCTCTTTGTAGGTGGTTGACTTGAAATAACAGAGGAACGGCAACAAGTGAATCGGTATAATTGAAGACGAGGATTTGGTGGCCAGCCACTTAAGGTTTGGTGATGCCATGGAACATCCCTTACTGTGACTGCATAATATTAAGAATATTAAGAGCCTCTCTGATCAGATGTGCTCTTGTGAGTTTTTAAATTTTCGTAAGCAACCTTGTAAAGAAGAAGTCTCAAACATAATATAGTGCCTTACACCGCATAATAGTAATAATACATGTCCTTTTCACAACTTATGCTATCTTATGTTGTAATAATTAAGTAGCTGAAACTACTTGTTCTCCCTGTGTGAGCCAATGTCTATTTATTTTCAAGCCTTTTCGGTCATGCATCCGAATCACCCTGAAATACGAAATGGCTAACCATACAACACAGCCATCCCACCTAGTCGCAGTCCTGAAGGGTCCAGGGGAGTTCTGGCACACTGGTGTACTATCTAAGGACAGGGCATGGGTGAAAGGATGCTGTAATAAACCACAATGGGATGGGATCCTCTCCCACAGGCCTGTATGTCATCTGCGTAGATGTACATAGTAGGCTAAGTTATCATATACAGGTTAGGAAAAAACTTGAAAATAACAAAAAAACTAATATAGAAACTACTAACACCCAAAACCGCAAAGGTTGGCTCGAGAAAGATCAGGTAAAGACTCCTGAGTGCGGGACCAGACCAATCCAGTACCACAGCTGTCCAGCGTTGAAAACAAGCACCCTCACGGGAGCTTATACGTTATGGGCAGAATAAAAAACTTGTCACAAAAAAAAAAAAAAAAAAAGCCGCACTGTTCATATCCTAAAATCAGACATACACCTCTGTGGGCAGAATTATAAAAAGTCAGCAGCTAATATTCTATATTTATTTGTAAGCAACCTGACCATGCCTTATAATTCTTGTGGTTTAGATTAAATACTTTAGTCACTAGCAAAGTTACAGTGTGGTATGTAAGCAACTGACAATTTTAGCCGAAACGACCTGTCTATATTTGAAAATTCTGACAAATTCCCATGGAAATATTTAGGTGACTTCAAATTATATTTAGTTAATGGATGTATTATGTACCCTAAGTGTTCACAGATATAAGCAAGTTATGTCATAACTGTGTATCAGAAATATGCATTTGTATTTGCCAAAATTGAAATAAACATAAATTTTCTATGCACATAACATGTGTGTACATGCAGATATTTGTATTGCAGTGCATGTAGAAAGCCTAAACACACGTCTATATTGCAACTTTCCTATGAGTACCATTCACAAATAAATAAAACATTGAAAATACCAATGCCAAAATAAGCTGATTTTGACCTTTAAATTGCCATATATTGCATAATATTCATCGTACAGAAACAAACTAAAGTGCCCAAAGCCGTGTTTACACGGGCGAGTTAAAACGGCTCATATAATGCACCTTGCCTAGTTCGCCTTACATTCGTCGTGTAAACGCACCGCTGAAGCGGATTAGGGCTGATTCGCTTCATATGATTCGCTTTATAAATACCTGGTTGCGAGGTGGTTTATTTGAAGCGATTCAGCTGGTTCCCGGGCGGCAATAGGGTAAAATAGCAGTGCTCGCCAGCTATAGGCTCAGCTGTAACTATCGCTGGTGCCCAGCAGTGCTAGGGACCGATTAGGCCGAAATCTATTGAATGCGATCATATTTAACAGAATTACATACTCAAATAATGAAATTTAATTAAATTAACCTTAAATTCCAAGCGATATTAACGTAGCAGCTGCATCGGCATCGAATCGCCAAATGTAAACTAAACAAATAGCAGTGCTCGCCGGCTACAGGCGGAACTAAGGCTGCTGGTTCCCGGCGCAGAAACGCTTTCAAACTCGGTCCGTGTAAATGCGCCACTACATCGCTTTGCCTGATTCGCTTTACAATTCCCCGTGTAAACACGGCTTAAGAAACATCATAGACTGCACATAACTCAAGATAAAATGTGTTCACTTAAACATTTCAGCCACTTTTTCTATTTAGGAGGATCGACCCTATATTTCTTAAATTAAGAATTTGTCATTTCATTCACCTAGGCCCTAGCCTTTCGGCAATTTTTCTAATGCCATGAGTAATGCCTAATGGGTTGTTCTTCAATTTACTCCTAGTCCTACTGTGTCTGTGGGTGCATATAACTGTTAGGTGTATGCACTGAGCAAGTATTTATACGTAAATATATATTATAATATATTCGGCATAGCCAACAAAACCGACTTAAACTAATTGGCAAAGACATAATATACACTATTATTTATCCGGCTGGCTCCATGCAAAAATATACAGACAACAGGAACATGTCCCTTCACACATGTCCATCTCATTCGCAGGGCATGAAGTCACTTAACAGTGAAACCCCAGAACCAGCCGGCGGATAATCATGACTTCCGGCGCCTTTGGGAACAGTTAAGCTAACTAGAATTTAAAACCAAAAGCACTCTAATTGTTAAACCGCAATAGTTTACAGCATGAAAAGTCGATATAGTGTTACATATGGTACTATGGTGTTCAGTGATTTATAGGAAAATCATTATTCCCCAGCTTGAATCCAAACAGGAGAAAGGATATAACCGGAAGTTGAGGTGTTTATACTACGTTTCAGTGGGGTGTCATGTCCGCCGGACAAGCTTTCAGCTGCCGCCCCACCAGTCCGCCAAAATACAGCGATAAGACGGCGGGATCACTGGCCTCACCCCGTTGTTGCCAGAAAATGTAATTACCGTGGCCAAATGCGTCTACGCCGACATAATAGCCATCCAAACAAGCATCGATCGGGTGGCATGTGTTGTCAGCGGTGTGTTTTGAGAGCAATCAGGCGAAATGAACCTACCAGAAGAACAGGGAAATCTTCACGGCGGATAACGGCGGAAGTAGGGCGGCTTAACTGATTCCGGTGTGTCACTGCGCATGTTCCCAGGAACTCGCGGGTGCACACTGCACGGCGCATCGACCAGTGTGGAAAAAAGACACGTGGGATCCTGTAGTGGGGCTTCACTTCCTGTCCTAGAAAGAGAACTGCCGGAGTGACCAATAGAGGGGGTGTAATGACGTCACGAGGCACAAAATATAAGAATATACTAATCACTTGTCTACGATCAGCAGAGGAAGGCTACTATAAAGAACTAGTCAGTAACGAGAAGCAAAATCTTTATACGCTCTGGAAAATCTTTGGAGACATCATCAACCCACATAAAGCAAAAATGAAAAATCAAATTGACAAGCTAATCTATAGCCGTGTTCACACGGGCAAAATGTGAGGCGAATCAGGCAAATCGAATCAGGTGAGGCGAATTAGGCGCCCGTTCACACGGACAATGCGCGAGGCGGAAGTGGATATCTGCGCATGAGCAAGTACAGACTAACCAGCGCCATTTTGGGTTCGACGACGCCGTCACCAGAGAGTGTGGGTTCGACCTAGATATGTAATTACTGAATCGTATTGGTTTGGAACGGTCAAAACTTCTGCTGGGCAGTGAAACCATAAAAATAAATGATAAAAAAAATATCTGTGCATAGATAGCGGTTTCATTAATTAAATTATATAATATGCGCTTTTGATCGACCGGAAAGTCAACAACCTGAGGTGTCGACTGCGCATGCGTGTGAGGTGCTTAATCCGCCTCAGAGCGTCCACACGGGCAAAATTATCCGCATCACAGGAATCGATTCACGTAGACTACCTCGCTTAGGTGGTTTACACGATGCGCATCACGTGAGTCGAATCAGCCCTAATCCGCCTCAGAGGTCCGTTCACACGGCAAATGTGAGGCGAACTAGGCAAGTCGCTTTCTACGAATCGATTTACATTGCCCGTGTGAACACGGCTTATAACAATAAAACAATGACAAACAATGAAGAGATCGCCAGCACATTAAATGAACACTTCTGTTCAATTGGCGAAAAACTTGCAGCAAAACACACCAGTAATAGCATAGCACACAAGCAATATCTTAAACACCCAAATTCACATAGTTTTTTTCTTAGTCCCACCAATGAACAAGAAACCCTAGAAGAAATAAAGAAACTAAATCCTAATAAGTCAAGCGGACATGACAATATCTCGCCAAAAATAATCAAAGAGTGTGACACTCTACTCGCACCATCTATCTCCCACATAATAAACCTATCATTTGCAAATGCTACTGTTCCTGAAAATCTCAAAGTTGCAAAAGTAATACCCATCCATAAGAAAAATGAGAAATACCTAGTTGATAACTACAGGCCAATCAGTCTACTCAGTACCCTAAACAAATTAATGGAAAAACTAATGTACAAAAGAGTTTACCAATTTCTTAACAAATACAAAATATTATACAAATACCAATTTGGATTTAGAGAGAATCACTCAGCAATAATGGCTCTGACTGAAATCTTAGACAACATACTACAAGACCTTGAAAATGGGAAACATGTTGCAAGAGTCTACTTAGACCTGAGCAAAGCATTTGATACCGTAGACCATGACATCCTACTCTCAAAACTTAGGCACAACGGAATTCGAGGCCAGGGACTTAAATGGTTTGAGAGTTACCTAAGCAATAGAAAGCAATTTACATACATAAACGGTAAACGATCCAAGCTAAACTCAATCAGCAATGGTGTCCCCCAAGGTTCTGTCCTGGGACCTCTCCTATTTTTGATCTACACAAATGATATAGTCAACTGTACAAAACAAGATGTCAAAACAAGGTTATTTGCAGATGATACCAATGGCTTCATAACCTCAAATTCACCCAAACAACTAAAACATTCAATTAAAACATTCCTTTCAGACATATTTACATGGTGCAATGATAACAAATTAACAGTAAACCTGAACAAAACATGCTACACAATATTTAAAAGCAGAAGTACAACCATTCCTGATTACCTAAACAACATAAAGATAAACAATAACACAATAAAGAGAGTCCCTTCTGTGAAATACCTAGGTATAATTCTAGATGAGAACCTCAACTGGGATGAACATATTGATGACTTAAATAATTCAATAATTAAAACGGCTAACTCATTTAAACTAATCAGACGACGGGTACATGAGGAAAATAAAAAATTACTATACTATGCATACGTTTACTCCAAAATCCAGTATGGTATAGAGGTGTATGGGAGAGCCAAATCATCAACCCTAAAAAAGATACAGACACAACAAAACAGAGCCTTGAAAATACTGTATAGCAAAGACTATCTCACCCCAACTAAATCACTTCATAAAGACCTGGACTTACTTATGGTAACTGACATTTATAAAATATACATTTCAAAATTTGTTTACAAGCAAAAGAATAGCCTCCTCCCTGAAATATTTGATAATCTCTTCAAAGAAAACAATCAGGTCCATTCCCATAACACACGACAGATAAATAACATACATCACAAACACACTAGAAACAAATATGGCAAAATAACAACTGAAAACCAAGGAACCAATATCTGGAACTCAATACCAGTAGAGATTAGAAACCTTCAAACTTTGAAAAACTTCTGTAAAAAACTAAAGATAAGCTATCTCAATGCATACTAAATCGATTACCAGTAAAGAATATATATAATACCCCTATTAACATACATGCAAAATAACTACTGATACTGCATGTAAGTACATGAATCCATGACACAATATCCATATAATATTCCTATCATTACTTTGTTTTTTACTAACTGTGAAGAGATGCACCAGTAGCTCATCATAATCATTAGTTAAAAATGTAGCTTAAGTTTAATAATTTGTTATTGTCATCACTTGTTCATTCACATCATGGAGACCAGCTAGATAAGCATCGCTTTTCTGGGATCCTTTCTGTCTGTAAGGAATTTGTATGCATTTATTGTATCACCTCAATTTATTGTAAACATACATTGCAGAGAGTTAAAATAAAAGAATTGATTGACTTCCGGTGGCCATATTGGATTACATATGCAAGGCTTGGAAGTGCCTACATTGTGTTTATTTACCGATTTGTTGGTTTATTTGTCACTGTTTTGAGCACTTTGGCCTCAAAAGTTGAGGGAAAGAGGTTTTTTGATGGAGGGGAAGCATTTTTTAAATCATGTAGCCTCACATCATGGCTAAAGTGCAGTATGTTGACACTTTGGATGCTCTGTCAAAGAATTAGAGAGGTTCGGGCAGTATCTGCTATGTGGCGCCACATACTTCAGCAGCCCTGATTATAGGTAGGCCCAGTGGTGGCCATAGTGTTCTTGGTATAAGATAGGGGGCACCATAGGTGGTATTAAGTGTAATCCAAGATGGCTAACTGCCGAGTGATGACGTCACATGCACTCCCTCTATTTATGTATTTTAACTACTTCCCCCTGGTCTGCTCTAGATCAAGTTTTCACCTCCAGTACGTCGTGCCCTGGTGATCGCTTCCATTCGACAGGGAGGTAGCTAGTTACTCCCGCTGTCCTTATCTTGAAACTGCTGCTGAATGCCTTGGTCACAAATGTGTTACGGTGTGCTTGCGGCGACTTATGGCAGCCGCATCGGCCAGATCGTACGATGGTTTTTTTTGTTTTTTGTTTTTCCATTAGTTGTTTACGCAGGGGAAATTTCAGTCATAGACGACTGGTCTTCCTCATTCCACTGCTGGTTGATAGAAAGCCCGAGCCTACACTTTTACCGACCCAAGGGATTTTTAACCTCCCACACCACACAGACATGGTATGAGAGCAACCAGCCTTTGATGACGCTGTAAGTTATACACAGCTGTGGAAATCCAAATTGGCAGAGCTGGGGGCACGGGGAATCGAACCGCCGACCCTCAGATTAGGAGTCTGACCTAGAAAAAAGTCAGACACTCTAACCACTCCGCCACAGAGAACGCTCGCCTTAAGGTGACCGTACGGTATTTTGCTCGCCGCAAACGGTTGCGGTTATTTTAAGTCAAAGTTATTTTAACTTTGGATAATCGCAACGCCGCAGGCCCAGGTACCAACTAGGGACAGGGCACAGGTGAAAGGAAGGCGGTAAAACCAAAAGTCAGGGACAATGCTGTTAGAACTATGGTTAGCAATTTAACACCGCAGCCAACCCACCTGGGCCCATATGCAGGAGTCAGTGATAGCGAGCCAAAATGGTCTTTGGTGGGAATCCCCGTTTAGCAGCGAAAAGTGGCATCCACGAGTCAGTGATAGGCCTGTAATAGCCCACGGCCCTCCGACTCTCCTCGCACGCTCACACACGAAAGAACACCAAGATTCAATTAGTGTACGCTTCAAACCTGGTTTATTGAACCATCTGCTCTCCGCGGCGTCAGTAGTTGTCTGACCCGGCCCCTGACCCGCCAGATCCCACATCGACTCTATAGGTGTGGGTGTGTGTAGGGGGGGCGGGGGGGTCAGCCACACGCAGTAGAGGGCAGCCCAGTCAGGGTCTACCTGGTGGCTACCCGTGCCGCCACCTGGCGCAGTGTAGTGGTACTGCACTGGTGTACGGGTAGTCTCCGCTGCTACCGCGTGGTAGTAGAGCTCATGTACAGACGACTTACAGTGACCGTAAGGTATTTTGCTTGCCGCAAACAGTTGCGGTTATTTTAAGTCAAAATTATTTTAACTTTGGATAATCGCAACGCCGCAGGCCCGGGTACCAACTAGGGACAGGGCACAGGTGAAAGGAAGGTGGTAAAACCAAAGGTCAGGGACATTGCTGTTAGAACTATGGTTAGCAATTTAACACTGCAGCCAACCCACTGGGCCCGTATGCAGGAGTCGGTGATAGCGAGCCAAAACGGTTTTTGGCGGGAATCCCCGTTTAGCGGCGAAAAGTGGCATGCACGAGTCAGTGATAGGCCTAACACCAGAAGCTTAAACTAGGTTAAGGTAAACCAGAAACATAGCTAGTTTACAGCGGTGTTAGTGTTAGGTTAGGCCCAAATCTATTCAATGCTATCATATTTGACAGAATTAAATACGCAATAAGTGAAATTTGATCAAGTTAACCCTAAATTCGAAGTGATATTAACGCTGCCGCGGGATCAGCGGCAATATTAATATTTTCGAATCGACGAATGTAAAGTAAACAAATCGCCACCGCATGGACGTCGATATCCATACTGTCGTTCGCCGCCGCCACCGCATCGGTGGCAATATATTAGGCCCAAATCTATTCAATGCTATCATATTTAACAGAGTGAAATAGTGAAATTGTATTAAGTTAAACCTAAAATCGAAGCAAGATTAACGCTCCCGCCGCAACAGCGGCGATATTAATATTTTCGAATCGACGAATGTAAAGTAAACAAATCGCTGCCACCGCCGCATCGACATCAATATCCATACTGTCGTCTGCCGCCGGCGCCGCATCAGTGGCAATATATTAGGCCCAAATCTATTCAATGCTATCATATTTAACAGAATTACATACGCAATAAGTGAAATTTGATCAATTTAACCCTAAATTCGAACCAATATTAGCACCACCGCCGCATTGGCGGTGTTATTCATATTGTCGAATCGAGGGATTTCCCAAATCTATAAATAACTTCACGTTTAGCTATAATGAAAGTGTTACGCGCTCCTGCATACGGCTTGACCGCATTCCCCGGCTCGGAGATAGCTAAACGGTATCAGGCTGTAACACCAAACGCTGCTATCACTGACTCCTGCATACAAGCCCTGGTCACAGTCCCGAAGAGTACGGATATGTTCTGGCACATCTAGGCACTAACTAGGGACAGGGCATAAGTGAAAGGAAAGTTGCAAACAAAACAAACAAACACATTCTGGGAACACGTCCTCATCCACAAGCCTATTACCATCTCACTAGATGTACGTACTAGGCTACAATATTAGTTATATGATAGGAAGTTATACCCTCCCCCCAAAAAACTTAAAAAAACTAACATAGATACTAATTACTTTAAAAAATGCTGGTGGATGTCCTGGAACCGGAACCCGGGCATACACCATGATATTCCTCAGAGCTGTCCAGCGTTGAAAACAAGAACCCTCACAGGAGCTTACACACAATGGGCAGAATAAATACCATATCAATTTAAAAAAAGGTAAAAAATCCCGCCGGAATACCTCCAAATTCTTATGTTTGTATAGAAATTGGGCGGCGACAAAAAAAATATATATGGCGCTGTACGGTGACATGCCTTGCGGTGATCATACGATTTGTGAATAGATCAACTGCAGAATGTAATGCCATAACATTTGCATAACTGGAAGCCAGACCGTAGCACCGTACGGCGACCGCAGCATTTCTGACCTAGGCATATTAAGGCCCTGTCACACAATGACATACAGCGTCAGCGCATGCTCAACATTAGAAAATTTGCCAGTACATCGGCATTCGTCAAACTTTCCAGTGGGGGTAAAAATGGGAGTATACACAACATACGTAATGTATGCAGAACGTATCTCTGACGTATTGCTAGCATATAAGAGTGTTCATGTGCCTCGCAAAACGTTCGTAAAATGCTCACATACGCTCATGGAATGCTGACCAACGTTACTCCATTGCTAGAAGTGAAGCGTATACATTAAATACGCTGGCCAACAGTCGTAATCGTGTTCAGCGTGTTGTGCTAACGGTATGTTGACGCTACACACCCGTTGGAACAATGCCGAGAACGCGTCAGACATACGTTTGGCCAAAGGTACTATGGTACGCTCTAACACGTAATGGTGCTGTCACATTACGACGCTTCTCACCAACATACATTGACGTATGTGATTTTTTGCCGATATGTCGGGATACGTCAGTATTCGTTATGCGTGTGTTAGGCACGGGTTGATATACCTCAATGTACGTCGATGTTCGTCGAGATACGCCTTCGCACATCAGGGGTCGGGAAAGATTTGTGTATGCACAAAACTTTCGACGTTCGACAACATGTGGATTTTACATCCGCCATACGTTATGTAAGCGCTAGGCATACGTCATTGTATGTTAGATGTACGTTAGTCAAACGTTGTTCACTACATTGACCTACTTTAAAGGCAGTGGGAATGAAGGGGCAATGCTCACAGATAAAGATGCAGCAAACAAACTGAACATACACTTTGCCATAATGGGGCAAAAGCTGTCAGAATCTTTTTTTTTAAAGATGGGAAAACAGATCAGGAACTGTGCAGACCAAAATCCCCACCTGCAAAAGAGATATGAGTAAAAAAATTAATAAATTACATAGATATGAATCAACAAAGTGGAATAGATTAAATACCAACCAAAATACTGAAAGAGGCACTCCAAGCCATCCTGGCCACTATAGTAGACCTATTCAACATCTCCTTTGAGCAGGGGCATTTTATCTCAGCCTGGAAAATGGCAACCATCACCCCCATTCACAAAAGTGGAGTCAAACAAATATGGGAAACTACAGGCCAATATCAATTCTTCAAACCCCAGGCAAGCTCATTGAAAAAGTGTTACATAGACACATAAATGAAGACCTGGACAAAAATGATATACTAAACGAAAGACAAGGGGGCTTCAGGAAACTGCACTCCACATCAAAAACAATAGCTAACCTAACAAATGACATACTGGCATCAATGAACCAAAAACAATTAGTTGGAGCAGCCTTCATTGACTTCAGCAAAGTATTTGACACAGTAGACCATAAAATACTACTGGAAAAACTCAAAACCATGGGCATAAAACCCAAAACTATGGATTGGATAAAATGCTACCTGAGCAACAGGCAACAGAAAACAAAAATAAACAATACACTATCAGACAACCAACCTGTCACATGTGGTGTACCCCAAGGGGCAGTGTTAGGGCCACTACTCTTTATAATCTATATAAACGATCTAGAAAAATGATTGCAAACTAAATGCCGCAACTACTATATGCAGATGACAGAGTCATATACGCAAATGGCACCACAGAATAGGTTTGTTTGTTTGTTGTTGTTGTTTTACGTCCTAGCAACATCTAAGGTCATATCAGGACGGGTACCGACTTGTGACAGTGCGCACTCATGGCGACTTTATAGTGCTGTCCCACTGGGAAACCAGGCCGCCGGCACCATGACCTGATATCCCACTCAGTCACATTATCCTGACACTGAGCACACCAGTCCTTGCCCTATCCTAATAATGCCGAGCGCCTGGTTAGGAAGCAACAAGTATCAATTTTAAAGTCATTGGTTTGACTCGACCGGGACTCGAACCCACGACCCCACGATCTACCAGCACGGGAGACGGACGCTCCAACCCACTCGGCCACCCCGTCTGGTCCCACAGAATAGGAGGTAATAACTAAACTAAATAAACTCCTACTAAATCTAGATGAGTGGTGTGAGTCCAACAAAATAACCATCAACACAAGCAAATCAAAAACAGTACTCTTCTCGCATAAACAAATGCCAGAAAGAAAACTACACTGTAAGTTAGGAAACCAAACATTCCAAAATGTAGACCATTACAAATACCTAGGCCTTGAGTTGGACAGCCAACTAAACTACAACCTATGTATAAATAAAATTATCCAGAAAGTAAAACACAAACTGTGGCTATTTGCAAAGCTAAGAGACTACATGACACAAGAAACGTCAATAAAAATCTTCAAGGGCATGGTGCTCCCCTATTTTGACTATGGAGATGTACACTACATGGGTGCGAGAAAAGAACTACTAAAAGAACTGCAAATACTGTAGAACAGAGCCCTAAATATCTGTCTAAGACTAAGAGTAGACAAGCTGCACCCCACCTATGACATACACAAAAGAACCACAATGAAATTACTAGAATATAGGAGAATAATTCATTTGAAAACATTAGCATATCATCATCATCATCATCATGCTGTCGGTCGCGATGCGACAAAGACTGCTTTCATTACTTGACTGCCGCTCTCCATTTAGCTCTCTGCTGTGAGAGTTGTGTCCATGAGTCGGTCTTAATGTCTCTCAGCTTCAGGTTTCTCTTGATGGTATCTTTGAACCGGAGGCGGGGGCGCCCTCTCTTTCTGTAGCCAAAAGACAGTTGAGAATAGAGGATCTGCTTTGGTAGCCTGTCTGATGACATCCTCATGAGGTGTCCAGTCCACCGGAGATTCTTTTTGATCAGAAGATCTTCCATAGAGGGCAGCCCCATCCGTTCGAGTATTTCCTTATTCGTCACTTTGTCCTTCCAGGTTAGCCTCATGATTGAACGCAGATGTCGCATCATGAAGGCATGCAGCTTTTTCACCTGCTGTCTGTACACTGTCCAGGCCTCGGCTCCGTATAGTAGGGTGGATAGCACGATTGCGCGGTAGATCTTACCTTTGACCCGAATGGACACATGGTGGTTGTTCCAGAGTCTCTGGCGTAGTCAACCCAACATTAGCATATAGCTACAGTCAAAACAATAAACTGCTAACAAAGCCATAAAGGGCTACTAGAGCAAATAATGCCCCACTACTAAAGCAGACCAGAAGTAAAATAAAAGCTCATGAGAGAAGCACGCTGGAAATGGCTGCCAAGGTGTGGAATACCCAAACGGTAAAGGAACGACAAATTCCTGACCTAAAAACTTACAAAAAATATCTGTGCAAAATAAGGCTAGGAAACCCCCACTAAGCTGCACAGCAAAGGGGCATGTGATATGTCACGGCCCATGAGCGGGATGCCGAATGGAAGGTAACCATGCCAAAAGTAGCCAGATAACACACCACACAGCTACGTACAAGCCTATGATATGTAAATAGGAGTAGGCTAGTCTAGTAATAAGAGTAGAACAAAATAAAATACATATATGCCAAGAAAATCCAAAAAACCTAACATAGGCTACTAACCATACCAGCGAACTATTTATCTGCTACTGAAATGCAGGCAATCAAATTACTTATCAGCAGCTACTGTGTGGTAAGATAACACCAACACTACAACTGGCCAGCATTGAAAACAAGCCTGGGTATCCGGGCTTATATGCTATCGACAGTATAAATACAGCCTCAATTAAACATTTTTTTTTTTTTAAAACAGTCCGCATATTGACAACATATGGATAACATACGTCTAACGTACGTTTAGCGTTTCTCCAGCGTGTCTTGACGTATGTAACATATGATGCGTAGTTCTGGCGATCGAATAACGTATATAACGTTCACCAGCATTCTGTGAACGTACCGTGAGCGTAATTTGAGTATTTTTAGCCCGGAGGTACGTTAGCCATACGTTGACCATATGTTATGAATACGGTATGTATACGTCCAACTTTTCCCCCCCGCGCCAAAAAGTTTGACGTATCTCGACGTGAAAAAGTGATTTTCCACGTCGGCTGCGAGCTGGCGAGATACGTCATAATGTGACAGGGCCATAAGCTATACATCTGACACTTGTTCTGCATGTTTTGGACGTTGTGTACAGGTCCAACTTTTACCCCCCCCCCCCCCACGCACTGAAAAGTTAGACGAATCTCGACGTGTTGGGATCATTTCAGTCTTTGGGCATACACTTACGCAATACGTCGTAGTGTGACAGGGCCATCATCGGCAAAACCGCACGCCGACCGTAGGGTGGGTTGGGTTACGGTCGCCGTAAGGTTTTTTGCTCGCCGCAAGGGATTGCGGTTGTTTAAAGTTGAAGTGATAATATAGGGTATTCACGTGACGTCACGAACCGGATGCGCGGCCATTGTGGCGATATCCACTAGTAAACATCCCATAGAGTTTGCCTGTACGTGCAGTGGAAAACTTCTTTTTCATTCAAAATTAATAGAAATCCGGAACCCTAACCCTATAAATTTAATATAATCTATTCGTTGAATATGTTTTCTATATGTGTACCAAGCGATCTATTTCTAGGTGGTGTGGTTTTAGAGATATTTCACTTTTTCTGTATGAAGATTGCTCACGACCATTGACAATGCCTTGAGTTTGCCAGTACGTGCAGTACAAAACGTCTATTTCATTCAAAATTAATAGAAATCCAGAACCCTAACCTTATAAATTTAATATAATCTATTCGTTGAATATGTTTTCTATATGTGTACCAAGCGATTTGTTTTTAGGTGGTGTGGTTTTAGAGATATTTCACTTTTTCTGTGTGAAGATTGCTCACGACCATTGACAATGCCTTGAGTTTGGGGGTACGCACAGTGCAAATGATTAGTTTTATTCAAAATTAATAGAAATCCAGAACCCTAACCTTATAAATTTAATGTAATCTTATTGGTAAACATGTTTTCTATATGTGTACCAACCGATTTGTTTCTAGGTGGATTAGCTTTATAGATATTTCACTTTTTCTGTATGAAGATTGCTCATAGCCATTGAGTTTGCACTGTTTTTTTTTTTTTTGGTAAATATTTTTTATTCATCTGAATACATATTTTGTCAGCGCCGGGGCACTGGTCTTCCAGCCGTCGGAGTGGTCGCATTTCATCTGTACATAGTGGAAGTGGAATATGTTGCATTGTGTGCAGCACAACCCATTCTGAACATAAAAGAAAGTGGGGGAGCAGCCTATGCTGCATAGCGTACAGCATATGTACTGAACATAGTGCAAGGTATCTATATGCATCAAGATAGAGTGTGCAGTAATGTACACTAGTGGTTAAATCATATGCTGTGTGTGTATATCAGTTAGATTTGGTTTTAATAACGGTTAGTCTTTAAATAGTGCCATGTTGTGCATGTATAGTGGTTTATATTGTGTGCATTGCTGGTTGAAGATGTAGTTGTAGTTATGTAGTGGTGGTAATGGGTCTAAAGATGGGGTAGTGATTCTCGAGTCATTGAGTTATAATAGTTGTTTTGTCAAATGTGGATGGGGGGGGGGGGAGGGGTTCATGGGTAGGGGGCGCGGACACGCAGGGAGAGAGCAGGCATGAGAGAGGACGAAGTCAATGGGTCGTTCAGCAGGTCGTATTATATATTTGCAGTGCCAGGTTTTGGGCCTGAATAACCAGGTGAGCTCTGTATGCATTTTTAAAGGCAAGGATCGAACCCGCTTCTCTGGTTTTGGTTGGGAGCTCATTCCACATGACACTTCCTTTGTAAATCGGAGCTCTCATTAACTTATTTGTATTAGGGTTGGGCACCCCAAGCAGAGTCGATGTCCCCCTTCTCGTTACCCTGGTTGTGCGATCTATGTATTTGTCATCACTCGCACGTTTATACATCAACGTCATTAGGTGTAGGTTCCTACGTACATCCAGAGTGTCCAGCCCTGCTCTGCTATGCATTTCAACCACACTTAGTATCTTGCCTTTGAATACTGTTCTGAGGGCTCTGTTTTGCGTTCTTTGTAATTTGGTCTCTTGCTGCTTCGTTAGTAATCCATAGATGATATCATTGTAGTCTATAATTGGTAATATTGTTGACTTGTACAGCTGCAGCGCAGTATTCTCACTTACATATGTCCTTATTTTTCTGAATGTGTTCATTTTTAGTGCCAGTGTTTGGTTAAGTCTTGCCAGCTGTTGGGTACCAGTTAGAGTCGCATCGAGAGTTGTGCCTAGGTACTTATAGGAGTTCACTTCACGGAGCACTAAGCCACCCATCTGCAGTTGTATTGGCCGGGCCCTCACCTTCCTGGCTTTGGTTCCATAGATTATGTATTCTGTTTTAGTGCCATTTAGCGTTAGTTTATTCTCATGGCACCATGTGTTCACTCCATCCAGCGCCATTCCAGCCTCAGTTGCAGCTATGGCAAGGTCATTGTGATGTATTGTTAGTGCTGCATCATCGGCAAATAATGTGAAAGATGCTTTGTTGGAAACTAGAGGTAGGTCATTTATAAATATTAGAAACAGTAGGGGTCCCAGAGTGGAGCCCTGTGGAACTCCTGTTTTTATTTCTCGAGTGGTTGAGCTGGTGTCACTTAGTTTTGTGTATTGTTTCCTATTGCTGAGGTAATTTGTGAGGAAGCTATGTGCTCTATTGCCTAGCCCAGCTCGTTCTATTTTATGCATGAGGATTTTGTGGTCGATCGTATCAAATGCCTTCTTGAAATCAAGGAAGACTGCGATAGTAAGATCACCCTTGTCTATGTTTGACAAAAGTTCATCCAGTAGAGACGCCAGTGCCCCGGTGGTGGACCTATTTTTCCTGAAGCCATTTTGCTGGTAGGTCAAATAGTTAGAGGACTCAAGGAATGTCTTAATTTGGTCATGTATTATTTGTTCTATAATCTTGCCAGGCAGTGGGAGGATCGATATTGGGCGTAGTTCACTACAGGTTTGCGGGATGTTGACTTTAGGTATGGGTGTCACTGTGGCCACTTTCCAGTCATCAGGGAAGATGCCTGTACTGATTATTAGGTTATATAAATGTGTAAATTCTGCACTCAGTGTTGTGATCGCACTTTTTATCAAAGTGGTACTGATGTCCTTCATTCCTGATGATTTGTAGATAGATATTTTGTTAGTTCTATCAAGGATTTCATCCTGGGTGGTTTCCAGAAGGTCATACTTTTCTTTATTTAGTTTGGCATGGAAGGTTTTGTGTTGATCATCCTTCTGTTTGAATTTATTGGCTAGTTTCTCACGTATATCTATGAAATAGTTATTGATTTCTTCTGCTAGTAATTCATCTGGGATTTTAATACCAGTCTCTTCACTTGCAAGGCCACTGATTCTTGTCTCTTTTTTAGGTTCGATTTGGTTTATTTCATACCAACATTTTCTGGCATTCTGTTTATATTTGTCTATCTGGACTTGATAATACCTTGCTTTGGCTTTCCTTACTTCACTCCTAGCCTTTCTGACCATACATTTAGCTATGAATTCATCCCCTGGATCTTTTGTTTTCTCAAACTTTTGGATAAAGTAATCTCTATCCTTTTGAAGCTCTAGTAGTTCATCATTAAGGTAACCTCCCATGGTGATTCTGGTGGTGATCTCGGTTAGGGGACAGTGCCTGTCAGCTGCAATAGTGATTATTGCATTTAGCATATCCCAACATAGGTTGGGGTCTCTCATATCCAGAAATTCAGCACTGTTTATTTCTTTGAGTGTGCCAGCCAATTCATTAAAATTGCAGTTCCTATAAGAGCGTCCCCAGTGGGTGGTGATTCTTTTGTCATTTCTTATTTTTTTCTTTATTATAAATATTGGTTTGTGGTCGCTTATGTTATAGTTAAGGACTCCAGCCTTTGTACAATGTTTGATATTGGTAAGTGCCAGGTCTATTGTTTTGTTAGTGGTTTTAGTTACCCTGGTTGGCTGCTGGATCATTTGTTGCAACTCATGTTCAGCTGCAAGTTGCTTTATTATCCCTCCCATCGTAGGCCTCTTGCCATTATATTCTTCATTGAAGTCACCAATGAGGAGTATCTCATATTTATCGATATTGGCTATATTATTCAAAGAGTTACTTATTTGCCCAATTCCTTCGTTTAGGTTGCCATTTGGGGGTCTATATACGTTGCCGATGAGTATTAGTTTTGTATGGGGTCTGGTGACTACAGCCCACTGTAGTTCAATATTGCTATTTGATAGGTTATGCTCAGCATGTTTACTTGCATCAACATGGAGATCTTGCTTAAAGTAAATACCTAGTCCACCACCAGCTTTGGTCTGCCCACTAAGTTGCTTTGTTTTTCTATCAGCCCTTATAAATTGGTAACCTGGTATAGATGTGAGTCTGTCTTCAACTGTTCTATTGAGCCATGTTTCTGATATAGTGAAGACATCAAAACCAGACCCGGGTAGGTCGGCTCTTAGCTGGCTGATCTTATGTGTGAGGCTACGCACGTTTAGGTGGCCAATCTTTAGTCCTGGCAGGCCCTTCAGATCTGTTAGAGGAAGTGCGCCCAGATGACACGGTCCCAAGGGCCCCAGGCCACCATCAGTCTGCCCCCCTCCCTGGAAATACGGTCCGCCCCGTCCCCCAAAGAACCCCCTCCCCCAGTGAGTGTGAATGTGGTTGTGTATTTACTTATGTCATGGTGTATAGCGTATTCTTTGTTGGGCATGGATGCTTGCCCGGCACTACCACCTAGCGGGCATCCAGCTTTAGCTAAACCTGATATTTGGGTTTTAGCCATGATGTGGTGGTGGTTGTTGGCTTAGGCTGAGTTCAGTTTTAGTTGCGGTTTTCTCAATGGTGGGGGGGGGGGGGGTGATATTAGTATATCATGTTGTACAGGGTGCTGGTTAATCAATGTAAGGTCTACTTAATAGGTTCTTGTCAATGTTGTTTGAGTTGATGATATATGACAGTTAGACAGGGATCAGTGACAGCTGAGTGTGGTCAATAGTAGATGAATTCAGTTTTAGTTGCGGTTTTCTCAATTAGTGTATCATGTTGTACAGGGTGCTGGTTAATCAATGTAAGGTCTACTTAATAGGTTCTTGTCAATGTTGTTTGAGTTGATGATATATGACAGTTAGACAGGGATCAGTGATAGCTGAGCGTGGTCAACAGTAGACAGTGTCACCACTTACATATTGGTAATCAGGTATTGACATTTGCTGCAGTTGGTGTTGTGTGACTGTGTTATTATTGTGGTTACTATCGCCACAATGGCCGCACTTCCGCTTAGCGTGACGTCAGTGCATACCCTATATAGAAACGCCAGAGGCTGGAATCTCGCCGCAATAGACTAGTTCATCATTCCAGCCGCGTGCTGCATTGTGGGATGTGTGGAAGAAAAACAAACCTGCGCAAAGCACATGGCGCATGCTAATACACTGGGTGCAGCTATGAAATGTGCTAGTTCAGCTCATCTCAGCTCTTAAATATATACAATAAATTAAGACATTAATCTTGTATCCAGCATTGCATTTACATCAATCTAATCAGCGCATCTTAATGCCATCTACATTTAGATCTAGACAAATCTGGTCACTCAGCCTAGTGTTAGAGGAACAGCCAGTCAGTTTTACTTATTTTATTCATGTTTTTATTTATATCCTATGGTTAATAACATCTATAGAGCTATGAAATGGGTAGGGTTAGTCAGGCACTGGTTATATATTTCTTTGAATCAAGTTTCTGTTCACACATTTGACATTTTAATATTTAGAACATATTAAACATCAACATGTAAAGTTACTGATTGTTTTGTGTGGAATTGTATGTTTCTCAGCTCCAAATGATTAATTAATGATATTTGTGTTTTAAATATATTCAGTATATCATATTATATTGCAAGCATTAATCCATGTTTGCGTCAAATTGTACTGTATTTCCATTAATTTTGAATAAAATCAAAGTTTTGCCCTACGCGTATCGGCAAACTCAATGGCCGTATGCCTTTGTTTTGCTCTCAACGCCGTTTTCAGCGCATGCGCAATCGGAATGACGATCACGTCTATCCTCGAATGAAACAATTTTGTCAAACAACTCAAATCTCAAATCTAGCCTACACCAGCCTAGGTAGTGACATGTGTCAAGTTTTAAGTTTTGTTTGTTGTTGTTTTACGTCCTAGCAACATCTAAGGTCATATCAGGATGGGTACCGACTTGTGACAGCGCGCACTCATGGCAACTTTATAGTGCTGTCCCACTGGGAAACCAGGCTGCTGGCACCATGACCTGGTATCCCACTCAGTCACATTATCCTGACACTGAGCACACCAGTCCTTGCCCTATCCTAATAATGCCGAGCGCCTGGCTAGGAAGCGACAAGTATCAATTTTAAAGTCATTGGTTTGACTCGACCGGGACTCGAACCCATGACCCAACAATCTACCAGCACGGGAGACGGACGCTCTAACTCATTCGGCCATCCCGTCTGGTTCAAGTTTTAAGTCATTGGTTTGACTCATCCATGGTTCAAACCCCATGACCGTCCAAAATATTTCTTTGAATCAAGTTTCTGTTCACACATTTGACATTTTAATATTTAGAACAAGAATTTAAAATGGTGATGTAAACATCAACATGTAAAGTTCCTGATTGTTTTGTGTGGAATTGTATGTTTCTCAGCTCCAAATGATTAATTAATGATATTTGTGTTTTAAATATATTCAGTATATCATATTATATTGCAAGCATTAATCCATGTTTGCGTCAAATTGGCCCATAATTTCCGAATTGTGGTTGATCTGGCGGGAGGCCCGAGGCGGGCCCCCCCCCCCCTCACGCATGCTCCCTTCCCCCTCCCCCTCTGACCTGCATTCGGGTCCCGGCTTCCGTAGCATATGGATTTAACTCCCGTCTCCACCCACGTAATACCCACGTCAAAAGCGTCAAACGGCATCAAACGGTTCAAAAAGCCCCCACGTCAAAGAAGAAAATGCAGCGAACACGCAGGGCCGCGGCACCAAGAGGCCGACCCGCTAAGCGCGCCACACGGAAGGCCGCCAGCCCACCACTGTCCGACGCGAGCGACTCACAAGATGGCGGCGCCTTCCCGAAGCCGCCGACACCGCCACCCCGGGCCGCGCCCCCCGCGCGCCAGTCGACTAGGACCCGTAAACCAACGGCAAAAGCGAGGCAGGCCGACAGCATCGGCCGAATGCAAGCGTCAATCGACGAAATACAGAAGCGGTGGATCGACGTAGAACGCCAAGCGGCCGAGCAGCGGCGCGAGGCGGCCGAACAAAGGACCGAGATGGCGGCGCAAAGCAAGGCGCTCGCGGAAGCCACCGCCGCCATGACGGCGCTCGCCGCCAGCCTACGCCGCCCCGAGTGCCCGACAACGGCGCCCGCCACGCCACCTAACCCGGCCACGGCCGCTGGCCCAGGAACAACACCGCTACAGCCGGGCGCGATCCCTATCGCCGGTATCGCCGTCCCCGTCCCACGTCAGGGGCCGAAACGGATAACAGCCGGCACGCGCAGCCGACATCAGCCCGTTCAGCATCTGGGAGGTCCCGTCACCGACCCCGCCCAGGCACCGGCCCCGGCGCCCGGACGCCGCCCACGCGACCGGCCGCCACGCAACCCACCACCGACAACACGACAGCGGCGACTACGGACGCGGCGCCCGCTCCACGGCCGAGGAGGCGGTGCGCCTCATCGTCGCGGCGGCGGACGGCAAAGGACACTCACGGAAAAAAGGTATTTCTGCCAAATACATTTTCCCTTATGACCTGGTGGAGAGGGGGGACGAGGGCAAGGTGATTAAGAAAGGCGAGGCCACAAGGGAGGAATACACACTCGGACTGAAACGACTCGAGCACCAGTCGGCCTTCCCCGCGAGTGCCCTCACCGCGCTCTCCAACCACCAAGAAGCGATCGCACAGGATAACTGCTCGCTCGCCTGGCATATCGTCCGGCGGTATTCGGAGGAAATATTCACCCGTATCACGGACGGTAGGCTTCCCAGGGGCTGGAAGGACGAGGCGGCGATCAACGCTGTGAGGATTGAGGTCATAGCAATGGCCGGACACAACCCATCCCAGCCCGCCGCCTCGGGGGAGCAGCAACACGCGCGTCAGGGCAAGGCGGGAACCGACCCCCGACCCCAGTACGATAGGGCCGCGGTCGGCGCCCCGTGCCCTCACTGGAACAAGGACCCCGCCTCGTGCGACAAGGCATCCAAGGGCGGCTCTCACGGCACCGGCACGCTCAAGGTGGCACACATATGCGGATACTGTGCTAATGTCCGTAAAATAGTAACTAACCATGCCGAGGCCTCGTGTTTCTCAAAAAAGTCTCGCGATCGGCCGGTAAAGAACTCTCAACGGGATTTTTAGAGCGCCGGCCGGACGCCCCGGTGCCGGCCCCACAACCCCGAGACCCGGAACGCCCCCCGACGCCCCCCGTGGAAGCCAGTCTCGGCCGCCACGCAACCCCCGTGAGTGTTTACATCGCCCCGGCTCCAGCTGGCTTCAGCCACGGTGCAACCCCCCTGAGCCCGGGGTTCCCCCATGACGTCACAGCGGCCCGCCGCACACGCCCCCTGGAGGCAAACACTGACACTACCCACATAGGGCCCCGCGGGGAACCCCCTCGTGACGTCACGCCGCACGGCCCCAGCTGGCGCCACCTGGAGGACTGCCCCGACATAACAACAGTAAACAACCACCACAGCCCCGGCACGCCCTCCTACGAGAGTTTCGCCTCCCGCCTCGGCGCCCCCACCAGGACATCGACGCCCTCGGCCACCGACCCCACCCACCCCTGTGTGTTATGTGACGCGACGGCGGACGCCGGGCCGGGGCCCGACGAGCCAGTCGAGCAGGTCGTCGACCCGCTCATACAGCGCTCCCTGCCCGCCGCACCCGTATGCGGCCCCACCCCGGAGGAATACAGGGACACGCTCGACGCCTTCTGGCCGCTCCTGTCGGGCGAGGGATGGGCCGCGTACCCCCAATATGCTAGAGCATACGCGGCGGCCGGCCGAGTCCCGGTCCCCTCCGAACTCAACATACCCGAGTGGCGCCGCACCCTCGAAGGATACGACGACCCCGACCTCGTGGACCACCTTGAGTTTGGGTTCCCGGCAAATTACACCGCCGCCGGGCCCCCTACCCCCACGTACAAGAACCACCGGGAGGACCCCGACTTCGCACACCACGTCACCAGGTACGCCCAGGAGGAGATCCGCCAGGGCGCCCTCCTCGGGCCATTCGCGGTCCCGCCCTTCACGCCCTGGTCCCAGTGCAGCCCCATCATGACGCGGCCGAAGTCTACCCCGGGCAAGCGCCGCGTCATCGTGGACCTCTCCTTCCCCCCGGGCCGCAGCGTGAACGCGGGGATCCCAAGGAGAGAATACCTCGGTCGCCGCCACACCTACAAGCTCCCTGCGGCGACCGACCTCGGGCGCTGCGTCGTCCGCGAGGGGCGCGGCTCCTTCTGCTGGTCCGCCGACGTATCCAGGGCCTACCGGCAGCTCCGCGCCGACCCCCTCGCTGCTCCCCTCTTCGGGATAACCGTCGATGGTCGGGTCTACGTGGACATCGCGCTCCCCTTCGGATGCCGCACAACCGGAGCCGCGTGCGTCCATGTCACCGCGGCGGTCGTCTGGACGCTCGGCCGCCGAGGCTTCTTCAGCGCGGTCTATGTGGACGACTTCGTCGGCTGCGAGGGCACCTTCCTCGGCGCGATGCAGGCCTTCGATGGCCTCCGTGAGATCTGCGCGACCCTCGGGCTCGCCCTCGCCCCCGACAAATGCTGCCCCCCTACCGACCGCCTCACGTGGCTGGGCATCGAATGCGACACCGAGGCTATTGTGCTCCGCATCCCCGACGACAGGCTCCGAGACGTCGTCCAGGAGTGCGAGCGCTGGCTCGGGCGCCCCACCCTCACCAGACGAGCCCTCCAGCGCCTCGTGGGCCGCCTCGCCCACATCAGCACCTGCGTCATCCCCGGAAGGGCGTTCATGGCGCGCATCTTGCGTGCCCTCAGGTCTTCGCCCGCCGCCGGCGCCGCGGACGTCGACCCGGAGCTCCGCAAGGACATCCTCTGGTTCCGCGACTACGCGGCGGGCGGGAACGGCGTGTGCCTGCTTCCCCCGCGCGTTCGCCCCCAGTGGACCATCGAGTGCGACTCGTGCCTCACCGGAGGGGGCGCGTTCTCGCCCACCGCCTGCTTCGCGGAGGCCTACGACGACGCTTTCCGCGAGGCGTTCCCCAGCATCCACGAGCTCGAGGCCCTGAACCTGGTCCTCGCGGTTCGCGCCCTCGCCCCCGACGCCCCCTCGGGGCACCGCATCCACGTCAACACCGACAACGCGGCGTCCGCGCACGCCATCCAGAGCGGTCGCGCGGCGGACCCCACCCTGGGCGCCTGCGCGAGGGAACTCTGGCTCATGGCGGCCCGGGGCTCCTTCGACATTGTCGTCCGCCACAAGCCGGGCTCCGAGCTGGAGTTCGCCGATGCCCTCAGCCGCGCCCACCTCTCCCCAGCCGCCCTTGAAATTGCTAAAAATCATTGTGAAATTCGCGGCCTTCGGAGGGTCAGGGTCCACCATTCCCCCGAACTCATCACCAATAACCTCTGACCTCTTCCAGATTACGGGCCCGCAGCGCACAAGCACCTCATGGAGATGCACCGTGCCGCGCTCGCGCCGGGCACATGGCGCAACCGCGACCGGCACGCCAGGCGATACTTGGAGTTCGCACTCGACCAGGGCATCGACCACCTCGCCCCCGCGGCCTACGACGTCGGCCAATTCATCGCGCACCTCCACCGCCTGCTCCCATCGCCGGCCTCGGTCGCCACCGCCTTCTCCGGGGCTCGCTCCTGGGTCCGCGAGGCGGGCGGCGACCCCGCCCCCTTTGATGCCCCATTCACGACCCGGGTCAGGCGTGGGGGCGAGCGCCTCTTCGCCGCGCCGGTCCAGCGGGCCCCGGGCATCGCCCCCGAGATGCTTCCTGTCATCCACGACTACATGAGGGCCCTGGGCCACCTCGGCGTTGCCCCTTGGGCGGCCACGGTCGTGGGGTTCTTCAGTTTCTTGAGGCAGTCCAACCTGCTCTCCCCACCGCACGCGCCCTGGGGTGGCCCCCACACCCTCCGGAGGGACAACGTCCGCCCCGTCCCGGGCGGCCTCCGCCTCGCCTCCTCCAAGACCATCCGCCTCCCGACGCAGGCGGTATCCCTCTTCGTCCCCGCCATCCCGGGCTCAGCCATCTGCCCGGTGCGCGCTTGGAGGCGAGCCCTCGACCTCGCGCCGGCATCGGGTGACGCCCCAGCCTTCCTCGCCCGCCCCGGTGTGCCTCTCACCCCCCGCGACGTCACCCCCCTCATCCGCGCCGCCCTTCGGGCCGCCGGCGTCCCGCGGGCCGACGCTGGAGCAGGTCGATTGACTTATAACATTGCTGTTCGCCTTTGTACCCTGCGCCATTATCTTATGTAATAAACCCTTCTTTCACCCACCTCCGTCTCGGGCTTCCTCTGTCCAGATCGGCCCATAATTTCCGAATTGTGGTTGATCTGGCGGGAGGCCCGAGGCGGGCCCCCCCCCTCACGCATGCTCCCTTCCCCCTCCCCCTCTGACCTGCATTCGGGTCCCGGCTTCCGTAGCATATGGATTTACCTCACCCACCCACCCTCTGATTGTATGTACTCTCTTAACTAGCCTTATTCCTCTATCTTAACCCATTAGGGGGGTCGGCTCCCGGGCCTACCTCCTCCCAGAGTCTTCCGTCCCCCTCGGCGGACCTGGAGCAGGTCGATTGACTTATAACATTGCTGTTCGCCTTTGTACCCTGCGCCATTATCTTATGTAATAAACCCTTCTTTCACCCACCTCCGTCTCGGGCTTCCTCTGTCCAGATCGTACTGTATTTCCATTAATTTTGAAAAAAATCTAAGTTTTTGCCCTACGCGTATCGGCAAACTCAATGGCCGTATGCCTTTGTTTTGCTCTCAATGCCGTTTTCAGCGCATGCGCAATCGGGATGACGATCACGTCTATCCTCGAAGGAAACAATTTTGTCAAACAACTCAAATCTCAAATCTGTTTCAACTTCTCCATCATCCTCAGTCTTCAAACTCCTCTCTCTTTTCTTTGAGTGCCTTTTGGTGGCATTTTGTTTATATATATGCGGTGGTACGGCATGTGCAGTGTGACAACAAAAACGTAAGACGTCATACGCCGAGATATGACCTATGGCTATGCCTTCTGGTGACCATACGATTTGTGAATAGATAAACCGCAGACCACAACGCCGTAAAATTTGCATAAACTGCAAGACACACCGCAGACCGCAGCACCATACGGCGACCGGATCATTTGTGACCTAAGCATTAGGTAGTGTGAAAGTACAACGTCTGAACACTTTGCCTTCTGGATACTGAATCTTTATTCCCCATACAGGGGTCTAGACCTCCGGCACACTTAGTCATGTGACGTCAGCTCATTTGCATATATTACAGTCGTGTCTAGCCGTCTAGCTGTCTCTTACGCATATATCACATCCCCCCCTCAAAGTATTTCTGAGACATGAAATGTTTCAAAATCCCCATAAAACATACCAAGTTTACTCATTCATCATACAGTAATACAATAAAATATACAAGCACTTAACTTAAGCGAGTAGGCGTAAGTAAGTTAGTAACTTAAACCACAGGTTTAGCGAGTGTCCGAGTGCACTATTGCACTGAAGTCTTTTGAACTGTCCAGCTGCTTAGCTTCCACAAAACACATTGTCCATAATGAAACAATAAAAATACATATTCAGTCGTATTTTCTTTCCATTGACAAAACAATTACCCTCACTAATAACTAGTCCATAGCAATATTATGATGGAATTATATATCAATATCAGTGGCCTGGTATCCGATGCTTGCATCTCACTGCTCGTTGCCTCACCTGTTGCTTAGCTGGCCCGACGTTCTGCGCGTCTTCATCCTGGCCGTTTTCATTACAGCCGTTTGTCTCTGTCGACGATCTGTGCATCAGCTGTGCTTCTTGGCATCTGTGCAGTCGTGTCTGTGCCTCTAGGCATCCGTGCATTTATGGGCCATCACTTAGGGCCCTGTCTTCCAATCTGTCCATTCAGATATGGCGTTCTGCTTGCTTGTCTGTGAGTGGTCCGATCCTGTCTCGGTCAGCGAGCGCGATGGACATATTGGCGAAAACTTTTTGCGCTTCTTCACCAGCAACATGAAGAAAGATGCAGCATTGCACTCGTTCTGTCTTCAATATGACACCTGCAGCAATGGCGTATATGTCATATGCTCTGATCCACGTTTTCCAGTTCGATCTTGCGTTGTTGCTGAGGACAAGCTGACCAGGCGGCCACAAACCCGGCAGTGTGTTAGCGGACGGCATTGTTCCTCATCTGACACCATGTGAAAGTACAATGTCTGAACACTTTGCCTTCTGGATACTGAATCTATATTCCCTGTACAGGGGTCTAGACCTCCGGCACACTTAGTCATGTGACGTTATCTCATTTGCATATATTACAGACTTGTCTAGACATCTAGCCGTCTCTTACACATATATCACAGGTAGGATATAGGGAAAGTGGTGTCAGTAAAGTATGACGTAGCGTTTAATAAAATGATTTTGTGTGTGTGCATTGTAGTAGACTGCACTGGCTTCTGGCAAGGAGCCACCTAGAGGTACGTGTGGATAGAGTGACTGCATCAGGAACGGGGTGCCTCTAGGCTAGACTACCATGGTAGTGTAATAGTTAGCACACTAGCCATGGAATAGCAAGACATGTGGGTTCGAATCCTGCACTAGGCATGACATTTCACATTTTCATCACCACCATGATAGTAGGCCTACACCTAGATAAATGATTCACCACGTACTTGCAGTACACGGGTGAACGACAACGTAGCATAAATACGGGCGAAAATAGCTTTAGCATGGAACAGGAACTAAAATGCCTGTTTCCAGTATCAAATGGGTACTTATATCGGCACAGAGTTGGTGAAATGGGAGAGAATGCAAAAAGATAAGTTGGCGGCCATAGAACGCCGTCGATTTCACTTTTAAATTCTATTAAACTAGATGTTTTATTATATTTGTCAACTCAAAGGTAGCGGGGAAATATTAAGACATATTTAAAGAATAAATATTGCTTTTTAGATTGTGGATTTTAGCTCTCATTTCATTTGCCCGCTTTTTTGACAGCTTTTATATAGGGGTGGTATTCACCCGTGTACGGCGAGTACAGGGTGAATCCTATATCTAGCCTACACCAGCCTAAGTAGTGACATGTGTCAAGTTTTAAGTCATTGGTTTGACTCATCCATGGTTCAAACCCCATGACCGTCCAAAATGGGAGGTACTGGGCATTGAACTCATTTAGCTGCCCCATGTGGGTCTGTTGTAAAATCTTGATGTATACTACTGTGGGAGGGGAGGGGTCTGAAAAGTAGTACTATCTGTACTACCTTAAAAATGTTGACAACTTTGGACGGCCCCTAAGGGATATAACCAGATAAATTCTTAATCTTTAAAGAAGCAAAATACATTCTTCACATACATCTTCACATTTAGCCGCTGCTTTTGATTTGAATAATATATATATATATCTATATATACGGCAATGTGAGAGCATTCTGTGGTCGCTATTTTGTCTTTTTGCATTCTCTCCGACATCACCAACTATGTCAGTATAGATAAGTACTGCAAACTGTCACTGCAACCATGATTTAATCTATTGTACAATTCAAACGTGGCAGTGGGAAAATCAACTATGGCAATGACGAGCCAATAATTTTGGGAGGAAAAGTTCTTGATTATCAGACCAACTACAGATATCTAAGGATGAATGTTCATAGGAAACTAAACTACAATGATAACATAAAAGAAGTTATTAAGAAGGCAAACCACAAAATCTGGATATTAGCAAATACCAGAAAATACATAACTACAAATATGGCTATTAAAATCTATAAAGGTATGATACTACCATACTTTGACTATGGTGATGTAAATTATATATATGGGGGGTAACAAAAATATGTTGGATAAACTACAAAGACTACAAAATAGAGCACTTAAGATATGTCTGAAGGTGGAACATAGACACCCAACTGATGATCTCCATAGGAAAGCAAGAGTTAACACACTAAATGACAAGAGAAAAGCACATCTCAAAATAGCAGCATTCGGGGAGACAAGGAAGCCTGGGATGGTGCAGGTAACAAAAAAAGGCAACAAGAGGTAGTGATGGCCCCAGACTGATAATAAACGGAGCCAAAAACAGATCATATGAGAGGAGTACCAAGAACATGAAGGCAAGGGAATGGAATACACTGGGAGTAGAAGAAAGAAGTACAGGGACAATAGAAACATATAACAAATTAATCAAAAGAGAGCTAAATGCACTGCTAGACTAATGACAACAACAAATAAATTGAATTAAAAAAAGAAAAAGAAAGATAGATAAATAAATAGATAGAAAATACACTGACAATTCAAGCAAAGTTTTAGAGAGTATAGATGCTAGGTATGATAAATACAAAAGGTAAACTTTAAACTTAAAATCAAAACCTAATGACCATTAACACAGCAAGGTGAAGACATTCAGAGAAATTAACTATTGGTAACAAAACAATAATCCGATTGTAGAACGAACAAACTCACAGAGGTTTGGGGGATGTGGGAGAATGCTTACAAACAGAGAAAGAATGCATGCAGTAGTTATCTGCACAACAACTGAAAGTGATAAAAAAGAAGGGGAGTCACAAGACTATTACTGTCTCGCAGCGAAAACAAGTCATTAGACTTAACTGTTATGGGCAGCATAAATACACCCATCACAAAAATATTGGTTATTAAAAAAAGAAAAAGTTTTGGATTAAGCCACCATTTTTTCCACCCCGAGCGTGGAGAAGCGTATTCGATTATTCGAACCGAGTCTGTAGGATGTGCGCATGCACCAACAAGTGGCGAGGGTGACCCGAGTTGATTAATCGATTACGCCCCTGGAAGTGTTCTATTTGAAATAGACTACATCGCCATTCCAGCGGCGCGATGCATTGTGGGATGCATGGAAGAAAAACAAACCCGCGAGAAGCACATGGCACATGCTAGTACACTGGGTGAAGTTATGAAATGTGCTAGTTTCAGCTCATGTCAGCTCTTGTTTGAAACATAGAACACTAACTAAAAAAATATATATAATAAATTAAGATATTAATCTTGTATCCAGCATTGCATTTACATCAATAAAATCAGCACATCTTATGTCATGTGCATTTAGATTTAGACAAATCTAGGCACTCAGAGCAGTGTTAGAGCCATAACCAGAGTCAGTTTAACTTATTTTATTCATGTTTTTATTCATATCCTATGGTTAATGATATATGTAGAAATGGAAAATGAGTAGGGCTAATCAGATATTGGTTATATATTTCTTTGAAACAAGTTTTTGTTGACACATTTGACATTTTAATATTTAGAACAAGAATTATTTATGTCTAATCAATGGTGTAAACATCAGCCTGTAAAGTGACTGAAATTGTATGTTTCTTAGCTCAAAATGCTTAATTATGGAGAGTTATGTCTTAAACATATTATTATATTGCATCCATCCATGTTTGTACCAAATTGTTATGTATTTAAACAAATTAAATTTGAATCAAATCCAAGTTTTGCCATACGCGTATCAGCAAATTCTATGACTGTACGCCTTTGCTTTGCTGCCAACGCCATTTTAAGTGCAGGCGCAGTCGGAAGGGTCTAGTCTATTCTGACAAACCGTGATGATTCGAATGGTCAAGACCGTGATAATCGATGTTGCCAGGGCCGCGTTCAGGGTCCGTCTTGGAGGCGCCTCGGCGACGTCTCGGCGATGCTTTTTGGTCTATTTCCGTTCAGGGTGCGTCTTGGAGACGTCTCGGAGACGCCTCCCTTTTCAGGTTGGAGACAAGAAGCGCCTCGAAAATGGCCGCCACATGCAGTGGTTCCATCCAATCAGAGCGCAGCATTTCGATTGCAAATGGCCACCGCCTATGGGGGCGGCCATTTTCGAGGCGACCAACTGCTATTGTTGTTCAGACTAGCCTGACGTCACGGGCTCCTCCGAGGCGCCTCCGAGACGGAGCCTGAACGCGGCCCAGTTGGGGCTAAGTGCATGAATGACATCATGGGTGGGATTCCCTTATAACATGACCTGAAGGGGTTCCCCAGGTGGGAATCAATGGGAACCACCAAGATGGCGGCCACAGAAAGTTCTCAATTAATCTACATGATTTAATCAGTTATTCCCACCAAAGGTAGCTGGTTATATTTAGCATTTTAAATGACAAATTCTGACATTTTTCTCTCGGGGTTTCTTGCAACACTATTCGTGCTGTTGGACTAAGTACAACACAGTAGGAACACCTGACCGCAGCACTCTCCCCTAACATATGCAGTTGCATTAATTGAAAAACTAGACAATGATGTGCTTGGAGAGCATTTTTCGGAGTCCGTCCCAGCAGTTTGTAGGAGTTACTGGGTCCGTTTACAAGTTGAATGTAGAGAATCTAACAGCTGCGATTTTGATGTGGTCGCATTCTCTTCCAGTTCAACAACTCTATGCCAATAGAGATAAACACTGCTCCCCGGAACCAGGACCTACACATATTGTTTATAGTGGATTCCTACTAAAACAGTTTTTTACTTGGATTTAAACGTGGTTGTCGTTCACTGCTACTGGAGGTGAATATTTGACCCAGTGAACCCAATTGACAATTTTATATTTGCATTATTGCAGCAACTGCCCAGATAGCACACAGCCGTCGGGCCGACGTCGGCTATTGGTCGCACCGTCGCCATCGACTTTCCACCGTCGGGCCGACGGTGGTCTTCCGACATTAGGTTTCAATCCCTTTCCACTTTTGAGCCACCGTCGGGCCTACGGCGGTAGCCCGCCGATGGTTTGCATTCATTTTCCATATTCGAGCCACCGTCGGCCCACCGTCGGGCGGACGGTGGTCTTCCGACGTTAGGTTTCAATCCCTTTCCACTTTTGAGCCACCGTCGGGCCACTGTCGGGCCTACGGCAGTAGCCCGCCGCTGGTTTGCATTCATTTTCCACATTCGAGCCACCGTCGGCCCACCGTCGGGCCGACGGTGGTGGGCCGCCGTCGGCCCACCACCGTCGGGCCGACGGTGTTGATCCGCGCATGCGCAGTTCGTTAAATATGCTTTCCGGCTCGAGTCGCCAGCGGAACACGTGCGATCGTTCAGCAGCGTTCTTTTTCTACAAATAACTCCAGAAATCGGAGGAATTTTAAGGAATTATTTGACAGGCTTGTTTATTAATATGTTTAGATTATTTTGTAAAAGTTTTGTAATTTATTACGATGTATTAATTGAATTATTCGTGTTAATACGATTTGAACTACCCGGTACGGAATGCTGACGAAGGACCGCCATCTTGGTTTTTTCCGAGAAGACACTGTCACTATAGTGTCAATACGTACAGGTGCAAAATATTGGTTTTATTCGAAATTAATAGATTTCAGGAGCGCTGACCTTATAAATTTAATATAATCTTTTTGGTAACGATGTTTTCTATATGTGTACCAAGCGATTTGTTTCTACGTGGTGTGGTTGTAGAGATATTTCACTTTTTCTGTATTTCACTTTTTCGGGCCTACGGCGGCAGCCGCCGTCGAGCCGATGGCGGGAGGTTGGACAAAACAACGTCGGCCCGACGACGATTTCCACCGTCGGCCCGACGGAGAGGCCGCCGTCGGGCCGACGGCTGTGTGCTATCTGGGTGTAACTCCTTTCAGAAACACATGAGGACTATCATCTCAAATGCTAACCAGAGAGTAGGAATAATTAAAAGAACCTTCCATCGTCTCAACAAGAACAATTTTCTCATTCTATTTAAGTCTCTTGTTAGGCCAATTTTGGAATACTGTCCACAAATTTGGAGCCCAATTTTTCAGAAAGATATTCTGGAGATCGAAAAGGTTCAGAGACGTGCAACGAAATTAATTGCAGTTATAAAGGACTTACCCTATGAACAAAGGCTCAGGAAATTGAAACTTCCTACCCTTTCCTACAGAAAGAAAAGAAGTGACATATTTGAAGTATTTAAAATTATGAAAGGTTTTGATAAAATAGATATGAACCAATTTTTCACCTTGAATAAAAGAGAAGGCAGCCGGGGCCATACTCTCAAACTAGTAAAACCCAGAGCCGTTTCAAAATTAAGGCAACACAGTTTCTCAAACAGGACCATAAATATATGGAATAGTCTCCCCCAAAATGTTATTGATGCCGGCTGATTAAATTCATTCAAGAACAGATTAGAAAAAGCATGGGTTGATGATCCAGGGAAATTTGACCACTTATTCACCACATGCTACTAATTTATTCCTTGTGTTGCTAATTACTTGCACTCAAGCAAAAATGAGAGACAAATAAGTGTTCACACTTCTTGTCTACCATTCGCTATAACTGCGAATAAGAATATCCATTATCTTTTTTTTTAGAACTCAACTTGTTCCACTGATTGTGTATTTCATTTAAATATACAAGATGACAACGGACTCTAATAAAATAATATTTAATCATTCCAAGGAATGAATACTATTTGTTACAATAAACATCGTTACTTGTCACAGTGCACAATATTTTATCGGTCTAGGGCATATACATATACTACTTGTCACAGTGCATTTAGTCACACACCTTTGTAACATGTATTCACAATCAGCCGAGGTTAACGTTATTAATTGACATTAAAAATAAGAGCTTAAATATACTCCAGTCCATACTTATGTGTAATACTTCGCCACCATAATAGTTTTATTTGGGTTAATTTTACGTTCCTTGCCCTGTCCTAGAAGTAAGCCTGACGCGCCCTCTACCGGCAAATGCTGGTCAGTGAATACACATCTTCGCGCCTCTGCAGACTTATCGGCACTTGGCTTCGGACTTGTTTCAGAAAGTCTCCATCTGTAAATAAACAAAATGAGGCTATAATAAACAGGTCAACCTCTCCTTCCACGAGACACATTCTATTAAGATGGCATCTATGCAGCAACAAATGCACCAGTATCTAAATTGGAGATCCGGATTAAATCTGGGAAAGTACTTTATTCCAGTATATATATGAATTGCTAGAAAAGGCACTTTCAATCAGGGCTTGATATTCCAACTATTGGTAGCAAAGGCACATTTCATAGGACGGACATGGTCACTGCCCTGGGACCAGAATGAAAGGCAAACCAGTTCATTGCAAGACAAAGTATCTTAGAACTGAAATATGTGGAGAAGACAAAGATTGATGTAGCGGAGTATCACTTTGCCAACCATGCATAACATAAGATAGTGTTTAAAAAACTTTTAAAACTCAGCAAATGTGATCAGATTATTGATGTGTTAAAGGAACTTTTATTCAGCTTCAAACGGGCAACTTGAAATTGGTACGTTATGATGCACATTATTCATCACAGGTGTGCAAACACCCAGGTCAGTCTTCTGTTCTGTATCTGCCTATGATCGACCTGTACTCACGGGACAAGACCTGTATTTCCACATTGGAATTTCTTTGTAAACAGGCAATGACTCACAAGATTTCAGCCATAATATCATTTGACCAGCCCCTGTACTGGAAAACTCGTGAGATCACGTAGACACACCACAGAAAAGGCTCTTGAAGGAGATCATACTCTTGTTGGGTTCATACTCATGAACTTGTTGGGCAGATTAGGATCTCTCATGAGCAGTACAGGACTAAGACATTCTACAAGTGACATCTCGTGAAAATTCAGTAATCCATATGATGACAGGGAAGGCAGTCCAGAGCTATCCATGGTCATCTGCTTACAGACAAATGTCTTAGCCCCATGATTGTGTCAGACATGGCTAATGTCAGTCCTGAAGCATCCTGTTACCATTCTACTACTTCGATAGGAGGAGAAGACACTGGCGTACTTGTTCTGTTCCTTTATTATGCCCAGCCAGATAACAAGGACCTCTATTTCCAATTGGACAAGTTGACTGACACAACAGTGTATAACATCAATAGTCTCATGTCAGCCCTAGGAAATAGTTTGCATTCTCAGTTGCTTTTCATTTATGCCTTCACTGGATGTGATAGTACATCTCAGATCTTCGGTGTTGGGAAGTCAGTCTTTCAAAAGCTTGTGAAAGGTGATCCTGTAATGCAATCTTTTGCTGATCAATTCCTCTCTCCAAATCAGGAGATAAGATTGATTGAAGACATTGGAACACAGGCAATGGCTCTCGTGTTCGGCAGGAAGGGTACTGAATCACTGGAATCTTTGTGTCACAATACCTTGACTAAGAAAATCATACCATCAACATTGTTTGTGATACCTGAACATTTACCCCCTAATGCACCCTCCACTAAACTTCACTGCCTCAGAGTTTACTATCAGTTTTGGGAAGGCGGGTGACATTCTTGTGTTGAAGTGGGGTTGGAAATTAGAAGACAATCAATTGATTCCAGTAATGTCCAATATATGCTGCCCCTGACAAGCTCCTGAAGATGATTCTAGATATTTTAAGCTATTGGTGACCATCTTGGATGCCATCTTGAATTTAACAACTTTCCGATAGGCTGATTTTGGTAGATTTTTAGTATGGTATTCTCCACATCCAATACTATCAGAAACAGTTGAAAAACCTTTTCTAGAAATTTGTTGGGGGTCAAACTGTATTTCTACTTGATTACTTCGGTTTAGCCACTTTTATGCTTTCATCGGATTATGCAACTTTAAACTTGATGGTACCTACCTAGATCAGCATAGATTATTTGTTCAGTCTCGTCAGCTTTCGTCACTACTTCACCCCTAAAGAAAACACCAGAAAAAATGACTCAGAAGGAAGATTACACCTAAAGCATCTGAACTAAATCTGAACTCTTGACACTTTCCGGTCAGGCCTTGAAACAATCTGTTCTCCAAGAGTTATTTAGGGCCCACTCAAGGCTGAGAGTGTTGCCATGGTGCTGCTATTAGCGTCATTCTGATGCAATGACCCTTCTCATCTGTTCAAGTAGGTCCAAATGCAATGCAATTGATAGTTCAAAAATATAAATATTTTGTTAAGATGTAAGGAACACATCTTAAAATTGTGGGATTCGAAACTCAAACCAAGGAATTAAATTGATACTTGTCACTACTTAACCTGGCGTTCAGCATTACTATTCGCACCAATCAATGGTAGTCAGGTGGGGTGATGCCATGTCAGAACACTTCCAAGTCAGTAATGGTGTACATCAAGGAGGTATATTGTCCCCCCTATTTATTTAATGTTTATATGGATGACTTGTCAAAAAGGTTAAATCAGTGTAAAACTGGATGTATTAATGGATTATTACTTCTAAATCATCTTATGTATGCCGATGACTTGGTAATATTCTCACCATATAGTAGTGGACTGCATATGCTACTTAATATATGCTCTTAATATGGCATAGAAGCTGATATCAAATAAAATGCTATTAAAAGTATGGTAATGATCATTCGATCAAAATATGACAAGGATACTGTATTTCCTGATTTTATCTTAACTGGTGCTCCCTTGTCAATCTCTACTGAAGTCAAGTACTTAGGACACTTTATGACTTTAAAGATGACAGGGATATTAATAGACAGTGTCGCAAGTTATACGCTCAGGGAAATATGCTCATCAGGAAATTTCATATGTGTACAGCTGATATCAAGGTAAATTTATTTAGAACTTTCTGTACTCCATTCTACACTGCCCAGATTTGGTGGAACTATAGAATGTATAGCATTAGAAAACTGAATGTAGCATATAATGACATTATGAGGTTATTACTCCGTCTAGCTAGGAATCACAGTGCTAGTCAACTGTTTGCCAATATTGATGTGCCAGCCTTCCAGGCTGTTATCAGGAATCTAATATTCAAATTTATTACTAGACTTGACAAGTCAGAAAATGCTATAATACAGGTACTTGTGAAAATAGATGGGAGTGATCTCAGATTTACGTCTGCCATATGGAGGCATTGGTACAAACTACTGTATGTTGACCAACATTTCGATATTAGTTAACATGGTAGTATTCATACTATTACTTATAATCCTATTCACATTTATTTTTATATCTACCTACTATGGACCAAATTATGTAACTACAATAATCCTGAAACTGAAATAAAGAATTGAATTGAATTACTAGGACAGGGAAAGGAGTAGTGGAATGAGGAAGACCAATGTGTCATGACTGAAATTTCCCCTGTTTAATCCAACTGATTTATGACATGTTGTTATTAAAAAAAATCTATAAAAAAAAATTGTTAATTGGTGCTTTAGATATGAAAAGAATCCATTATCTAGGTCACAGAAAGTTGGTTGGCTGTTGGAGTTTATGTCCTAACAACATCTAAGGTCATGTCAGGACAGGTATCGACTCATGACAGTGTGCACTCATGGCGACTTTATAGTGCTGCTCCACTGGGAGATCAGGGCACCAGCACGATGACCTGATATCCCACTCAGTCACATTATCCTGACACTGGTCAACCAGTCTTTGCCTTACCTAATAATGCTGAGTGCCTGGCTAGGAAGCAACAAGTATCAATTCTTAAGTCATTGGTTTGACTCGACCAGGGTTCGAATCCATGGTTCGAATCCATGTGTTCGAATCCCACGATCTACCAAAAACGGGGGCTGGGGAGCAGAAAGTAGACTGACCATGGATTGACGAGCGTGCTGTGTCCCCATGCGACATAGGACGCTGTAGTGTCACGGGCTGGGGAGATGGCAGCCACGTAGAGTTGATTGTCGACGGCCCGTGCTCTCTGCAGCAGCTCCCAATGGGCCGGGCCTGTCGTCATGTTGAATGCTCCCGGGTACAGCAGCAGGCGACAGTCTGAGCCACAAAGTCACCGCATTCACGTTACATAGCCCGATACTTTTCCGTTTCTGTCATTTTCTGAGATAAATATAGTAGGTTGGTGGCTACAATCTACCCTACTTTAGTTTGAAGTAACTTATATTTTAAACGGCTAACTTTTTTTTAGATATTTGAAGTGCAAACATGCTAAATTAATTTTGGCAAGCACACCCAAACTCTGTAACTATAGGCTTCTGTGCTAACAGCTTCTATTACATTGACTCTTTATGTAGCAACAATTACTTAATGGGTGCAACAGCATCCAAGTTAGATATGTAGAATCAAATTTAGATAATTGTTTTGGTTTTTGAAAAATTGATGTTTTCATCGGGCTATGCAGCTGATACTTCTCAGATTTAAAAAAAAATACGAAGAAGATGTGGTTCATTCATAGAGATCTTCTATTGTTCCTCGTAACATATAAGTTCTATCATGAACTTATATGTTATGGACAGGGTAAATAAACCTGATAGAACTTATATGTTATGGACAGGGTAAATAAACCTGATAGAACTTATATGTTATGGACAGGGTAAATAAACCTGATAGAACTTATATGTTATGGACGGTAAATAAACCTGATAGAACTTATATGTTATGGACAGGGTAAATAAACCTGATAGAACTTATATGTTATGGACAGGGTAAATAAACCTGACAGAACTTATATGTTATGGACAGGGTAAATAAACCATCAGTCAAAAAAAAACAATGCAGCCAAATTTTAGATTGCAGTGGTTAGACGGGGATGTCCGAATGAGTTGAGCGCCCACCTCCCGGTTTGGTATTTTGTTGGATTCAAACCAAGGCTGAATCCTGGCTGAGTCAAACCAATGACTTAAAAATTGAGACCTCTCGCTACATATAGCCTTGCACTAGGGCAAAGAGCTTTGATATAGCGATATAGCGAATGGTAGACAGGAAGTGTGAACACTTATTTGTCTCTCATTTTTGCTTGAGTGCAAGTAAATAAGCAACACAAGGAGTAATTAGTAGCATGTGGTGAATAAGGGGTCAAATTTCCCTGGATCATCAGCCCATGCTTTTTCTAATTTATTCTTGAATGAATTAATTGACTCCGCATCAATAACATTTTGTGGAGACTGTTCCATATATTTATGATCGTGTTTGAGAAACTCTGTTGCCTTAACTTTGAAATGGCTCTGGGTTTTACTAGTTTGAGAGTATGGCCCCGACTGCCTTCTCTTTTATTCAAGGTGAAAAATTTGTTCATATGTATTTTATCAAAACCCTTCATAATTTTTAATGGAATGAGGAATACCAATTGCCTGGGATTGAAAATTCCCTTGTTTAATCAGCTAACGCACAAAAAAGATTAGTGGGTGGGAAAGGGACTTGCCTTTCCGTGCATACAACATTGCGAGTTCAGCGAAGCGAATGTCATAACAGACCCCAAGTCCAACTTTGCCGAAGGCTGGAAGCGAATGAAGGAACAACATTAAACAATTCGTGATTTAATTGACAAGTTCTCTATAGATGTTCAATATTCTGAAAGAAGTACATTTTTAAGAAAGGGCAAATAAATGCATCCTTTAGAACATAATCTGGTGGATTTTAGGGTCTACGATATTTAAAGAATAAATATACTCAGTTAATTGTTTTAAACTAATTTACTTTAGTTTGAAGTGACTTTTAATTTAAAGGGGTTTGATTGCTTGATTTAATGGTTGCCTTAAGCCGTGCTGGCAACAATGACCATATTTACGGATAATTTTAAATCGCTAACTTTAGAGATATTTGAAGTGTCAACATGCTAAATTAATTTTGCTATGTGCATCAAAATGCCATACACCATAGATTGATTAAATTGACTTTGTTTTCCTATATGCAGTAGTAAATGTTTAAATGCTCCAGGATCCATGATGGGTATGTAGGATCACACATAGCTAAGTGTTTTGGTTTCGACAATCTGATGCTTTCATTCTAATATGCAGCTTTACACGAGAACACCAGTAACTGGCTTGGAAAGGCGTACATACAAAAGTTCTTTTTCTACTCTTTTGTGTGTGTGATGAATTTGTGCAGTACTTACGCGTCTCGAAGGTAGACAGTGCATCACCAGCTGTCAGCGTTTTGGATTCTTGGAAGGTTACTTTTCCAGGAATATCAATATCAAACAAGTGCATCTAGAAAAAGCAACAACCACCAATTGTCAGTGGTTCTCTATGCCCCGTAAAGGTAAGTTTCATGCAATTTATATATAATAAAAAAAAAATTTAAATCAACAATTCTCTGCAATTTACGATGCAGAGAATTGCTTAATTAATTTTTTTAAATATATATATATATAAACATATATATTATATATATTCCGGTAAATAAATTGTTTTCAACATTTTTCTATTCTTTGTAATTTATGCAGATTTTGAAAAAGAAATTTGCAGCAAAAACACAATCTTCTAAATGCCGGTAGTTAAGAATATCAGTACTGGTGTGGGAACGTACACTTCACTTCGCAAAAAACAATGTCTAGTGCATTTACAAACAAAAACGAAAATTAGGTCCATCAATTTGATCGCTCGGTAAATATTTAGTTGGTATCTAAAACAACTTTTCTTGAAATCAGACATTTGTTCAATAAAAATCTAGATTGACAACATGAAGTATGAAGGTATCATAAGTGCCATACGCAAACATCATTTGGTAGAACGAGAAACAGACAATATTTGGTCAAAGCAGACGACGTTTATGTAGAAGAATCTTGTTTGAGGGGTGGGGGGGGCGGGGTAATCTATATTTCTTCATCTGAATACACTCTGCTTTCAGCGCCAAGGCACTGGTCTTTCAGCCATGCTTAACTAAGGTCATTTACACTATTTAATTACAAGAACAATCTTAGGATAATGAAATATTATTACATTCAGCTAATTAAGAGTTTGTGGTAAATCTGGTCAGTTTATGCATTCAGTGTATGCATTTGTCAAAGCAGAGGTCTTATCAATCCTCCCAGACACATGGTATTAGCAGACAGGCATTGGCGGAAACAAATGCGATTGGGTGATAACAGGTGGCATTTAGTACCATTAGACAATATTTGATGAACACAGACGCATAGTTTCAATTTTAAATACCTCTCCCAATCGGGTATTCAATTTAAGCCCAATCCTCCGCCTTTAGAAAACTTATGAGCCTGTGCCATGAATTTTATTTGCTTTATTTATTTGGCAAGTGATCCTGCTCAGTGGACCCATTTTCAGTTTGAGCTATTTTCCGTTGCAACCAGTGGTCCACAACTGGTTCATCAAATGCTGTGATATGTGCTGTTGTCTGAGGGAAAGTGCTTATAAAAGACCCCTTGCTGCGTATCGGAAAGAGTAGCCTATGTGGCAGCAGCAGGTTTCCTCCAAAGAAATAGGTCAGAATTTTTTTAATTTAATTTTTTTATTGAGGCTGTATTTATAATGTCCATAGCATATAAGCCGGTGTCATGGTATAAAACCCCGGCCCGATCGCAGCCCCTGCCGTGAAGACAGTTGACTAAGCATTTATTTTTGTAAAATAAATTAAAAAACTTTCATTGGATCGATTAAAAATATCTTAATGCGCGATTGAAGAGGAAGATCTGAAGTATTTAATGTAACCTAAGAGCAATTTATGCTGAAAGTATTAAAAACAGAGATAATAGTGAAAGTTGGGATATTCTGAGTGTCAGTGCAATCTTCATACAGAAAAAGTGAAATATCTATGAAACTTACACCACCTAGAAACAAACCCCCTGGAACATATATAGAAAACATATCAAACGAACAGATTATATTAAATTTATACGGTTAGGGTTGTGCATTTCTAATAATCTTTAATAGACACTGGCAGTGTGTATTCGTTCTGCAGCCGAGCTGCGCCTGTTTACTAACTCTGCGCATGCGCAGAAGCCACGGCAGGGGCTGCGATCGGGCCGGGGTTTTATACCATGACACCGGGGTATTCAGGCTTGTTTTCAATGCTGGCCAGCTGTAGTGTTGGTGTTATCTTATCATATGATCATATGTTTAATGTCTAATAGCCGAATATTAAAAATCAATGTGCTCTAGAGGCATCGTTAAATAAAACAAGCTTTTGTAAGCATACGCTAGGATCACACTGCGTGCGCGAATGGAGTAACAACTGATATCGCGCATAGTCTCCCGCATGAGAATGTTCAAATGTTGACAGGTATGCAGACGACATTCCAGAGAAGCAGACGACATTTACCTTGCTGTACTTGGCGACCATAGCGCCGGTCGGGTCGAACACGGTGCACGTGTTGTACACCTTTCCATTTTCCCGCTCCGGGATGGAGCCTGTGTATTTAAGTAATAGTAATATTTACATTAAAAGAAAATGTTGTTAGTAAATTAGTTCATTACGTAGCCGAATTTTCAATCGTGAACAATTGGTTTTCTCATTCCACTGCTCCTTGTAATGCCAAACGTCAGGTTAAGTAGTGACAAGTCTCATTTCTTTTTAAAACTTATTGGTTTGCCTCGACGAAGACTCGAACTCGAGGTTTTTAATCCCATGACCTATGGGAGGCGGGTGCTCAATTGATTCGATCCCCTCGCCTGATCAAAGCTAAGATTCCATATGCGAATGCAGCAAAAAATCGAAAAGCATGTAAAGGGACATAGTGCTTCCATGTCCGAATGCGATTGCGAATGCAGCAAGTGGATCCATGTAGCGATCGGTGCAAATGCGAATGCATTTCCTTCACAAATTTGGAGTAAAAAAGAACGAAAATGCCATGGGTATATATGCCGCGTGCCGCATTCGCATACCGCGTATATGGAATCTTATTAACATGTAGGAAAATGTTGATGTGTACTACTTTGAATGGGTGGGGGCGGAGGGTCTGGAAAAGTAGTACACTTTGTATGACTGAAAATGTTGAAAACTTTGGATGGCCCCTTACAACATTGATACTTGTCGCTACCTTGCATGATGTTCATCATTACTAGGATAAGAATAACATGTTGTCAGTGCTAATGCACTGGTCTTCCAGCCCGAATGACAATTAGCACTACACAGTAAAACAGATCTACAACAATATATAGATAGACAATTACAGGGAAATAAGCAAAACATTGGTAGGCCTACATGAATGACAGGTAAAGAACAAGATAAGAGAAAAAAGAAACATATACGGGGAGGTAGCTATGTTCGAGTAGTATGGTAAGCATTAGTAGGGGGGGGGGCATAACTGATTATCTTTCTAGTGGTGACATACCCGTTGAAAGGGTGATGGTGGGATGTAGCGGGGGCCTCTTGAGTTAGTAAGTAGGTTAATATTGATTGATCATGTACCTCAGTAGGATCCAACTAGAATCATTTCCAGGCTCATTCCGCTGTAGGTCTAGTTGGCCGCTACTGGTTGAGTTTACAGTGTATGTTCGTTATGATAGTTGTACTAGACTTACCTGTAAGTTGACGTATTACTGAGATTCTTACGAATCTACGAATACAAAGATAAGGATCAGGGGAGAGAATAAGCCCACGCATTCCGGAAGTCGCCTCAGTTTTCGTAGTTGGAGGGGGGCAAAAACCTAATATCATATAACCAGGATCAGGACCACCTACCCCTAAGTACCCTTACTTTTTCACCCTAATTTATTCATTTTTATACTCGAGTAACTCTCCGGGAATTCTTTCTCTGTAAAGGCGTGGGTGGGCGGGCCCCTGATCGATATCTTCATATTCATAGATTCGTAAGAATCTCAGTAATACTTCAACTTACAGGTAAGTCTAGTATAGCTATCATATTCTAACTTCATCTTCGGAAGTTAAGTATCCGGGGAGAGTCTTAGAAGTATGGTTTTTTGTGACCCAACTTTTTTGCTTTTTCCTCCTCCCTTCAATTTTCTTCCTTCCTCGTGTAAAACTTTCCGATATATGAGATATGGGCTATGGAGAACTATACTATAAATTGTAAGTTGTCTAGAAAATGGTAAATGGTAAATGGTATGTAAAACCAAAGGCATATAAGGTATATGTGGAGTTGGTGATCCATTACTAATTGAAGATAGAAATTGTATATCAGTATAGATAGAGAGAGAGGGTCACTTCTTGACCTGAGAGAGGGTCACTTCTTGACAGGTGGGACAGTCTTTGGGAAGTCGCCTCACATACCCCCTCCCCTCCAAGTGTTATTTATGGATCACTGCACACCAGACACAACAGTCAGATCTAACCATGCCTTGGTTACAAGGATATTGAACCCTCATTGGTGGATAGAGGAATGCCTGTGAGTGATTGGAAGACTGGATCATGTGATCACCATCATCTTGTTTCTTGAAACTATATATACAATAAATGAGGGAGTCTCACTCTCCTACCTTTCACTCTTTATCTACTTTCCTTCCTTGCCTGTAGTGATTTCTTATTAGCCTATCTACACCACTCAAACCGCCAGCCGTCGATTTTAAACTCGTCTTTTCTCTGTAATATACAACTTTAGAGGTGCCTCAGCACATATATTAGTCATATATATAATTCTATTATGCCCGTGTGTCTGTTTTCTTTTATACCCACTAGGGCAACATCTTTTCGTATACGTGTACCTTAGTGTGTGTGTCAACAAATTTAACCGTAAGCTCTTTTATGTCAACCCTTAAACTTAGGTTCTTTCCATTTTATTTTGTGTTCTCACCAATTACATGAACTGTAACACTGTATGCTTTTTTAAGCATAATCCTAATGACCGACATATTAAGAAACCTGTACTCTTAGTACTTTTGAACAATTCTGTAACCGTTTCTTGTCTTCAAACTGTATTCAATATAGATTTTACTTTCTAACCATCAGCAATTGATTTTTTATTAACAATCCATAATTTAACTTTATTTAACGTTTACTCTGTAACCGTTTATGATATTTGATACCATATCTAACGTAGCTTTTATTTCTTAAAAAGCGACCAGATTTGATCATTTACAATTCGCCATTTAACTTTGCTTATGTTTACCTTTTACTTGTAATAACTTTGTAACTTTTAACCAGATTTCTGACAAACTTGTGTTTATATTGTAACAATGTAGTGACTTTTAGTAAACCTTGTCACCCATGTGTATGGGCTTGTAACCTTCATCCTTGTTTGCAACAGGATACTAACCTTTTTTTCACGTCCACCTGGGCGTGAAGCTTTCCCTTACCTAGTCTTACTAGCCTTATTTGTATAATTCTTAATTTTGTCTATTTCTAGCCCTGCTCAGAATCATGTGTTGTACCGCGCAAGGGTCTTTTATCGATTTATGGTAGAATTGAGCAAAGCTCTTGCTGTCTCCCCAGCATGCGTTTTACATAATTGCGTTGAGATTTACTCCTCGGGCCTTTGCTGTATAGGCTGACTCGCCTCTTGTAATGTGGCCTTTATACCCCTCTGCATCAATGCCTGCTAGCTTTAATACATTAATTGTCCAACGTGCTAATGTTTCCCTCGAAATCGGCTCATGTGGGCATATGTAGGACAACAACAGTTGTGTATTCTGCCTTCCGATTCTTGCTGTTCTAGCTATATAATGTTTTATCGCTCTTACCACACATAACTTTCTATTGCTTGGGTAAGAATAGAACCTTATCGAGGCCAATGGTTGCCCTAATTGGTTGTGTTTCAAAACTTTGCTCATTTTGAATACTACTGAATCCTCCTCTATTCTCAGCCTATCCACAGTCAAATTTAGGATAGTCTGTCCCCTCTGCAACGACACTAGAAGCAGTAGGATGGTAACTTTATAAGAAAGGAATTTCATGCTCATCATGTCATTGTTTTGTAAACCTACGATCCAATTAAACACCACCTCCACACTCCAGAAACTGTTGTATCTGGGTTATGGGGGGGGGGGGGGGGGGGTGGCGGGGCCTCTGCTCATAGCAGCTTTATAAAGCCACTTCATTAGGTAGTGCTCACCTATTGTATTCCAATTTGATCTTGGTAATATCAAACTTAACGCACATCTGGCTGCATTTAACTCACCATACCCCACTCTCGTCTCAAAATAGGTTTTTAAGTATTTAAGCCCAAGTCACACCTACCCGGATGAGCCCTGGATTTTTAGCCGGACCACCCCCGGACTGTCCCGGACAGCCCCGGATAAAATCACTATTTTTGCCTCGCTCTCCCACCTACCCGGACGGGCCATGGACTACAAGTCCAGATCACCCCGGATGAGTCCGAGACAACCCCCCGGCCTACCCGGATGAGCCCCGGACAACCCACGGATGATAGTCTGAAATGCGGAACTCATCCTGGGGTAGTCTGTGAGTAATAACTGGTCATCCGTGGCGATATGTGGTTAATCTGTGGTCATCCGGCCTGTTAGGGTCTTATCCGGGCAGTCCGGGAGTGGTCCATTGCTCTGTCGGGGCTAGTCCGGGCTAAACCGTGGTTAGTCCGGGCTAAACCGTGGCTCTTCCAGTTTAAAAATGACCCGGACTGCCCCGGATGGGACACAGACTACCCCCGGACCACCCCCGGATTAGACCCAGATGATGCCGGATGGAGCCTGGATTGCAATATTCCCCAGATCACCCCGGATGTTTTAAACATTTAAAAACATCCGGGGTCGGCCGGACCAGCCAAGGATCACCAAGGACCAGCCACGGATGAGCCACAGATCGCGATGGACCACGCCTGATCATGGGTCGGGGCTCGTCCGGCCCCTGATCTGGGTAGGTGTGACCTAGGCTTTAAGTACATTTCCAGTGGTGGGGTTCACAATTTTTACATAGTTTTCTAATGCCCACAGGGCCCATCTATTGATGTGTGTGAGATAGGTCTTTGTGGTTGAATTTCGCTAAGTATGTTTAAAGTACTGAAGGTTTTATTTTTATTGTCAATGTCATACCCTTCCAATGTTCTGGCCAGGAAGGGTCCCCCCTCTATTTTGGGTCGCTTCAGCTGTCTGCCATTCTTCCTTATTACCGGCTTCCTGTCCCACAGTGGTTTCTCCTCGGGTGCTTGTTGCCTTGAGCCCCAGCTTAACACCGCCCTCATGCCTCTCGGTCTAAATCTTCCATTTCCTCTGAGTTTGTTGTAACGTGAGCCAGTAAGTCCTTGCTGGTCAAAGCCAGTCCTATGCTTGCGTTGGTATGCCATGATAGTGTTCATGCAGTTATCCGAAGCTTTGACTGATTTTACTAACTGTTTATTTTTGTCTCCCAGGTTCTTGCCAAGTAGGTATTCCGTGGGTTCTGGAAGGTCACCATACACATCCCGTTTTGGTTGTATGAGTTCCTTCCCCAGTCTTGAATGAACTACCTTCTTGACACTTAGCTTTCTGTCCAGGCTCACCTGGCTGTGAGTAGCCACCAGTAACTTGATCGCATTCAACATTTGGGTTCCCTGGGCATCTAACTCTGGATCCGCCGATCCACGTTGCAGAATTATGTCCATCGTTGTGGTTATTTTTTAATTTTTAAAATTTGTTATTGAGGCTGTATTTATTCTGTCCATAGCATGTAAGCCTGGGTACTCAGGCTTGTTTTCAATGCTGGCCAGCTGTAGTATTGGTGTTGTCTTACCAAACAGTAGCTGCTGATAAGTTATTTGATTGTCTGCATTTCAGTAGCAGATAGATAGTATGTTGGTACGTTTAGTAAGCTATGTTAGTTTTTTTGGGCCCTCTTGGCATTGTATTTTTGTTCTATTCTTATTTCTATGTTAGTTGTTTTCTTAAGGTTCTATGTTAGTGTTTTGGGGTTTTCTTGGGAAGAGTTTTCCACTTTTTCTACTTAATTCTATACTAGCCTATTTTATTTACATGTCCATAGGCTTGTATGTAATAGGTGGTTGAGTTATGTTTGTTTGAAATTGATTTGATTTATATTGTTGTTGGATATGTTATCTGGCTTTTATATTTCCGGTTATCCTGCCCTGGGCTGTCCAGTTGGTGGGCCGTGACATATGACCTGCCCCCTTGTGGTGCAGTTCAGTTGGGGTTCCCAGTTTTTATTTTGCACAGATATTTTTTGTACGTTTTTAGGTCAGGGATTTGTCTTTCTTTCACCGTTTGCACATTCCATGCCTTGGCGGCCATTTCCAGTGTGCTCCTTTCATGGGCTTTGATCTGGCTTCTAGTCTGTCTCAGTAGTGGTCCCTTGCTTGCTCTGGTGTCCCTTAGTGGTTGGGTTAGACGCTTAATGTCTTGGCTATATCCATATGCTAATGTTTTTAGGTGGATTATCCTTCTGTTTTCTAGTAGCTTTACTTTAGTTCTTTTGTGTAGGTCATAAGTGGGGTGTAGTTTGTCTACTTTCGGGCATATTTTCAGGGCCCTATTTTGTAGTATCTGCAATTTTTTAAGTAGCTCTTTTTTAGCACTAATGTAGATTACATCCCCATAGTCAAAGTAGGGGAGTACCATGCCTTTGAAGATTTTTATTGACATATCTTGTGTCATATAGTTTCTTAGTTTAGCAAATAGCCATAGTTTGTGATTTACTTTTTGTATGATTTTTGTTACACACAGATTGTAGTTTAGCTGGCTATCTAGTTCTAGGCCTAGGTATTTGTAGTGATTTACACTTTCCAGTGTTTGGTTTCCTAGTGTGCATTGTAGGTTTCTTCCTGTGATTGCTGTATGTGAGAAGAGTACTGTTTTAGATTTATTTGCATTGATGGTTATTTTATTGGATTCACACCAGCTGTCCAGCTTTAGCAGGAGGTTGTTCAGTTTGGTTGCTATCTCCTCTACTGTGCTTCCTTCTGCATATACGACAGTGTCATCCGCATATAGCTGGAGACATTCTGTCTCCAGCCATTTTTCTAGGTCATTTATGTATAGTATAAATAGCAGTGGTCCCAGGACTGATCCTTGGGGTACACCACAGGTGATAGTTTGTTGGTCTGAGAGTGTACCATTTACTTTAGTTTTTTGCTGCCTGTTGTTTAGGTAGCATTTTATCCAGTTTATTGATTTGGATTTAATGCCCATGTTGTTTAATTTTCTTATTAATATGCTGTGGTCTACAGTGTCAAAGGCTTTGCTGAAGTCGATGAAGGCTGCTCCACCTAATTTCTTTTGGTTCAATGATGCCAGCACATCACTTGTTAGGTTTGCTATTGTTTTTGATGTGGAGTGGAGTTTTCTGAAACCTCCTTGCCTCTTGTTTAGTATATTGTTTTTTTCCAGGTGCTCATTTATGTGCCTGTGGAATATGTTTTCAATTAGCTTGCCTGGTGTTTGCAAGATTGATATTGGTCTGTAGTTCCCCATGTTTTGTTTGTCACCACTTTTGTATATGGGGGTGATGGTTGCCATCTTCCATGCTGTGATGAAGTGTCCCTGCTCAAATGATATGTTGAACAGGTTGACCATGGCATCTGGGATGGCTTGGAGTGCCTCTTTTAGTATTTTTGTGGGGATTCCATCTATCCCACTTGGTTTGTTTTCATCTATGTCATTTATTAGCTGTGTTAGTTCTTTGAGGTCAGTTTTGCAGGTGGGGATTTCATCCTGGATATTTTCTGACTTGTTTTCCCAGATTCTTGTGAATTTCTTTGATAACCTTTGTCCTACCGTGGCAAAGTGTGTATTTAGTTTGTTTGCTTCATCACTATCTGTGTGCATATTTCCATCCATATCCTGGAAGCTTATCCGTTCTTCTATATTATTAAGCTTACATTTCTCCAGAACTTATTTGCGTTGCTTCCCCAGTCCTTGTCTTGTTTTATTATATATTTCTTTTTTGCTGTCCTTACTGCTTTGAGGGAGTTGTTTCTGGCAGTATTATAGGCCCTTTTATCCTCTGGGTCTTTAGTACGTTTCACTTTGTCACCTAGCCTTCGTTTTGTTGTGATATGCGTTAACAGTTCCCTGTCTACCCACGGGTCTTGGTTTCTCTCTTTTTTTAGTTTCTTTATGGGACACATCTCATCTAATGATTGTTTTATTTCTGTGACAATGTTATTCCAGTAGATATCAGGGTCATCTCTGTCTGTTGTGAGGTTGTCTATATTTTCATATAGGTGGTTTTGTAGTGTTTCTTTTGAGTAGTTTTTTAGGGATCTGCCCATCTTATATTTATATTGGCTTGTGCTTTTGAGTTTTTTCCTCATTACATATATTAGCTCATGCCCAGATAGCACACAGTCGTCGGCCCGACGGCGGCCGCTCCGTCGGCCCGACGGTGGAAAACGCCGTCGGGCCGACGTTGTTTTGTCCAACCTCCTGCCGTCGGGGCGACGGCGGGTGCCGCCGTCGGCCCGACAGCGGCAGCCGCCGTCACCCCGACGCCGTCGGGGCGACGGCGGGTGTCGCCGTCGGGCGACGGGTGCCGCCGTCGCCCGACGGCGGCACCCGCCGTCGGGCCGACGTTGTTTTGTCCAACCATCTACCGTCGGCCCGACGGCGTTTGGCGCCCCGTCGGCGCCAAACGCTGCCGCCGTCGACCCGAGAAGACACTGTCACTATAGTGTCAATACGTACAGGTGCAAAAATATTAGTTTTATTCAAAATTAATAGAAATCGAGAACCCTAACCTTATAAATTTAATATAGTCTGTACGTATTGACACTATAGTGACAGTGTCTTCGAATCTCGAAAAAAACCAAGATGGCGGTTCTTGGTCAACCTTCCGTACATGGTAATTCAAATCGTATTAACACGAATAATTCCACTAATACTTCGTAATAAATTACAAAACTTTTACAAAATAATCTAAACATATTAATAAACAAACCTGTTAAATAATTCCTTTAAATTCCTCCGATTTCTGGCGTTATTTGTTCAAATAGAACGCTGTCCAACGATCGCACGTGTTGTGCTGGCAACTCGAGCCGGCGACTCGAGTCAGGTGGGGATTCGAAGTAAACAAACCGCAGCGGATGATTCAAATCGTATTAACACGAATAATTCCATTAATACTTCGTAATAAATTACAAAACTTTTACAAAATAATCTAAACATATTACTAAACATACCTGTTAAATAATTCCTTAAAATTCCAGGTAATTCTGGAGTTATTGGTAGAAAAAGAACACTGATCAACAATCGCACGTGTTGCGCGGGCGACTCGAGCCGGAATCCAAATTTAAAGAACTGCGCATGCGCGGACCCACCACCGTCGGGCCGACGATGGCCCGACGGTGTACCAAGTGTGGAAAATGAATGCAAACCTGCGGCGGCCCACCACCGTCGGGCCGACGTAGGCCCGACGGTGAATCAAAAGTGGAAAGGGATTGAACCCTAACGTCGGAACAACACCGTCGGGCCGACGGTGGCCCGACGGTGGCTCACAAGTGGAAAAGGATTGAACCCTAACGTCGGAACACCACCGTCGGGCCGACGAAGGCCCGACGGTATACCAAGTGTGGAAAATGAATGCAAACCAGCGGCGGCCCACCACCGTCGGCCCGACGGAGGCCCGACGGTGCTCAAAAGTGGAAGGGGATTGAACCCTAACGTCGGAACACCGCCGTCGGGCCGACGATGGCCTGACGGTGTACCAAGTGTGGAAAATGAATGCAAACCTGCGGCGGGCCACCACCGTCGGCCCGACGGAGGCCCGACGGTGAATCAAAAGTGGAAAGGGATTGATTCCCAACGTCGGAACACCACCGGCGGCCCGACGGTGGAAAGTCGATGGCGACGGTGCGACCAATAGCCGACGTCGGCCCGACGGCTGTGTGCTATCTGGGTGGTCACTTATACTCCAGCTTCTAGTGCCCCATTTTGTGGCATGGTTTGAGTTGGTTAGTATTAGGTCAATTGTTCAGCTATTGTTTCCTAGTCTTGTGCTGTCTGTAATAAGTTGCTGTAGCCCTAGGATTTTGATAGTGGTTTGTAGCATTAGTTTATTTTTGTCATTGCTACTGTAGTTTATGTTGAAGTCCCCTAGCACAAAGATTTCTGCATTTGTTAGTTTTCTCACTGTATTTATGCTTTTCTCTAGAGTTTCAAGGAATGTTTCAGTATCCCCGGATGGTGGTCTGTAGAGGCTTGCTATGGATATGTTAGCCGGCTTCTCGTTTTTTATTAGGCACCATAGTAGCTCCAGGTGTTCATTTGAGTTGTTTGCTATTTTTATGGCCTCAGTGTCCAGATTTTTTGAGGTTTTGCAGTAGATTGCAACACCTCCACCTTTTTTTTGTTAGGTTTGCTATATTAATTTGCTGTCTGTCATTACGTACAAGCCTATATCCTTCTATGTTGAGGGTGTTGTCTTGATGTCTCTCAGTGAACCATGTTTCTGACAGTGTTAAAACATCAAGATTTTCATTTATTAGGTGCATTTTTATTGTGTCTATTTTATTGGATGCACTCTGGCAGTTTAGGTGGGCAAAGTGCGTGCCCCTTCCCAGCCTGCATTCAATTTCATCTACCATCTTTCTTTACCTTTAGGTTCGGCGTTTGTTAGATTTTGCGAGTTTTTAACTTTGTTTAGATTGTTTAATGGGCGTATGTGCTGGTGCATACAGTACATATGCCCTGTTTTGTTATATAGTTTCATACATAATTAATAAGTTATTTTGCTGTTTTGCTTGCTTGGGTTTACTGTGTCTATTTTATATTTACTTTATTTTGCTTATTAATTTTGGTTTCTATTCTTTAGCATTTGTCAGGCTTACCTTGACTTTTTGTAGGATTTCTCCCATTCTATTCTTGTATCCCTGTTTGACTGTTTCCCCTTCACTGACACTGTCCAGGAACCTACCTGAGCCCCAGTATGGGCACTTTGTGCACTCTTTGAATGCATTGCCTGGAGCATTGATTAATTTTTTCTTTAATTTCTCATTTTGAGTGAATTTCGCAAATACGATGTCTTCCAGGATTTTTTCGTTGGTTTTGCACCATTCTGGCGATCTCCATATTTTCTTGGGCATTGCCTTTATCGTGTATGGATTTGCCGTAAGTAATCCAACAATCCCCTTCATTGCTGTCAGGAGGGCACACTCTCCTTCTTTTCTGCTCTCTGCCACCTAATTTCTTCATTTAGAGCCTGTACCCTTGCCGCTGGAACATCTACGAGTCCGGTGTGGTTCCTCAAAATGTCTCTGATCATCTTAAGATGTTTCACCCTGACTTCATTCGGGCCACCGTAGAAATGGTGTATGGTGCACACCATACTCTGACTTATCGTAATCTGTGATGTTACAGGCTTCTTCCTGGAGTTCTGTGTCCAGCTTGAATTCACGTCTTGTTCTTGGCTCTACTGTTGGGTGTACTCGATTCACCCTTCCCCGTAGTCGCTGTTGTTGACAACACAATCACTCAAACACAATTACAACAATGTAATTCTGTGTTTATACAACTGAATCACTTCCTCCTATGCTCTAACTCACCTTCTTAAGGGTAATCCTCCTCCAACTCGCTGTTGCTTCTTCGCTGCCGAGTTTCTGACTGAGGCTACTTCCAGCATGCGTGGGCTTAGCCTCTCCCCGGATACTTAACTTCCGGTGTTCGGAAGATGAAGTAAGAATTGAGAGAGAGAGGGGGAGGGCCAGGGAAAGGATAATATGTGACTGAGTGCAACATCAGGTCATGGTGCCGGTGGCCTGGTCTCCTAGTGAGGCAACACTATACTTGATGCTCGGCATTACTAGGGCGGGGCAATAACTGGTTGGCTAGTTCAGTGTCCAGATAGTGTGACTGAGTGGGATAGCGGGTATTGGTGCCGGTGGCTCAATCTCCCAGTGGGGCACCACTATAAAATTGCCACCAGTGTGCAGTCACATGGTCACTTGCTATCCGGACCGCACTTCGTCCACACCTCTCTCTATCTCCTCTCTGCTGGCCTTGCTCCTCCTTGATTATGTCTGAAAAGAGTTCCAGGAGGGGGAGCCCGCCAGCATTTCACTTTCTACTCTTACTCTATAGTGACCATTCGGTGAGCCAGAGACACGGCCATTTGACTCAACTCTCCTAATTTCTCTTTCCTATACTGTACCCTTCTTTCTCCCAGGCGTACTTCTCCCCCTGGTCAAGGGAGTTGTTTGGTTGGGTGGGGCCCTTACATTATCGCTCTCTCGCTTTGTTCTTGTTGCTGGAACCTGCTGAACCAGCCTTTACCCGTCCCTTCCTCCTGAACCCTTGCTGCTGTTACTGGATATGAGTGCTCTGCTACCGCAGCCCGGAGAGATTCGGGGCCGCTGCAACGATTCGTCGTTTGATTGTTTTAAAGACATCTCCAGCTTCTACAACCTTCCCACCTGAAGATTAATCTTCAACCAAAGATTGGACCGATTTATCGGTGCCTTTCTATAATTGCTGCAGTTCTGAAGCCAGTAACTGTTGAAAGATTACAAACACCCCATAAGCTAGGAGGGAAAACAGGTAAAACAGGAAAACATTTGAGCCTTTTTGAGGGCAGCTGGACTGTACCACCTTATATAGTTTACTAAATGGATTCTATCAATTATTAATGAAACTTTTCTTTTTCTATGGGAATTTGTTTCCCTTGACCACAAATATATGATTGTGAGATTTCTAATTTAATTAGTGTATATTGGCACATAATTGATTGTCTGCTTTTACATGTAAAAGCGATGGTTTGAACAAAAAACAAACATTTCTCGCCGTGAATATGGCCTATGCTGCCGACACGGCATAAAGCAACCACCAATCAATCAATGAATCAGCTAAGAGCAGTCACACGTAATAACCCGTTCTGACATGACCTTAGATGATGCTAGGATGTGAAACCACCATCCTCATCCTCATGTCATTCCCTAAACCAGGTGGGTCGTTTGGGACCACAGATGACTTTCCAACATATTTTCTCCAATTTCTCATTTCCCACTGCCCTTTGGGACTTGCCGAACTCCAGGCCTGTAAAACCATAATGACATATTAGCCAAACCATGTGCCTCCATGGGGATTCGACCCCACGTTGGTTGGGCCATGTCGACAGTCCTGCACTTCAGTTCAATAAATTATGTAAAATGGACCCTTTTCACTTAAAGCTGCATAGTGCAATGAAGCATAACAATTTCAAAACCAAAACACTCATATCTGCAATTCAACTTAGGTACTGATGCACTTGAAGCATTTGTTGCCACATAAAGGGAATACTGAGTAATTTAATAGAACCTGTTACTACAAAAGCCTACAGGAGTATGGTGTCAGAGTTTTGGCATGCTTGCCAAAATTAATTTGGCAGGTTTGCACTTCAGATATCTTAAGTTAGAAATTCAAAGTAAAAGTTACTTCAAACTAAAGTAAAGCAGATTGCAACAATCAATTTAATATATTTATCTCAGAAAAAATTACAGAAACTCAAAACCATGGGACTATGCAACATCCATAGTGAAGTGCCACCACCTTTTAGTTCTTGTCAATGAAGTCAGAGGATCGGTTGGTGTGGAAATCCCCTAAAAAACCTTTTCCACAGTGAGCTGCTTCCCACATTAGTTCTTGCCTCCACCATCAATGAATGCCACAGTGAACTGCTTCTCACATAGTTCTTGCCTCCACCATCAATGAATGCCAGTGAGCTGCTTCCCACATTAGTTCTTGCCTCCACCATCAATGAATGCCACAGTGAGCTGCTTCCCACATTAGTTCTTGCCTCCACCATCAATGAATGCCACAGTGAACTGCTTCTCACATAGTTCTTGCCTCCACCATCAATGAATGCCAGTGAGCTGCTTCCCACATTAGTTCTTGCCTCCACCATCAATGAATGCCACAGTGAGCTGCTTCCCACATTAGTTCTTGCCTCCACCATCAATGAATGCCACAGTGAGCTGCTTCTCACATAGTTCTTGCCTCCACCATCAATGAATGCCACAGTGAGCTGCTTCCCACATTAGTTCTTGCCTCCACCATCAATGAATGCCACAGTGAGCTGCTTCCCACATTAGTTCTTGCCTCCACCATCAATGAATGCCACAGTGAGCTGCTTCTCACATAGTTCTTGCCTCCACCATCAATGAATGCCACAGTGAGCTGCTTCCCACATTAGTTCTTGCCTCCACCATCAATAAATGTATAGCATTTTTTACCATGTAACATTTCAAAATTCATGCTACTAACCGGCTACGAGGTAAATTTTGTTATCGATTGCAGCTTTCGCAAAGCTCTCAGTTGTCATCCCAGGAATTGATTCCGCATACTCGGAGAAATAATCATTTCCATATGGAGAGTTGCAGCATTCCTTTAAAAATAAAAGGAAAAGAAAATATTTACCCTGAATCACAATTGCTTTTATTCTGTGCATTTTAATTCAATTTAAACATAGTCCATTTAAAATTGGGATCTTTTAGTTAAGCAAGGGAAATTTCAATCACGGACAATTGGTCTCCCTATTCCACTGCTTCTTGTCCTATCCTAGTAACACCAAACACCAGGCTAAGTAGCGATAAGTATATCTTTTGTGAGTGAGTAAGATAGTATATCATGATGCTGATGGACTGATATCTAATGATGATATTGAGCTCTGCTGGTCTCTCAGGAAGGACTGAAGCTATGACCCAGCACACCAAGTCATAGCTTCAGTTGGGGTCGGTGCCCCTGTTGCAGTTTGAGCGCCCTACCAGTTTCAGCTGACTGCATACACTCAAACTCAAGGCATTGTCAATGGTCGTGAGCAATCTTCATACAGAAAATACAGAAGAAGTGAAATATCTCTAAAACCACACCACCTATTAACAAATCGCTTAGTACACATATAGAAAACATCTTTACCAAAAAGATTATATTAAATTTATAAGGTTAGGGTTCTTGATTTCTATTTATTTTGAATAAAACTAATGTTTTGCACAGCACGTACCGTCAAACTCAAGGCATTGTCAATGGTCATGAGCAATGTTCATACAGAAAATACAGGAAAAGTGAAATATCTCTAAAAGCACACCACCTAGATACAAATTGCTTGGTACACATATAGAAAACATCTTTACCAAAAACATTATATTAAATTCATAAGGTTAGTGACGATGCTGTTAGATTTTGATGCATGCGCATGAAACTGACAGTCAGCTGAAACTGGCAGGGCGCTCAAACTGCGACACCCCTCCCAGCCCTATCCTTCACTAGAAGTCCAACATATCAAACTCACTTTGTACCTAAAACCACATGTCTCCTGATCACGAGCTTAGGTAGGATTATTGTCATACAATTGGTTATATTGTAAATTGCAGAGAAATTGTCCTAGCAAATATTTCACATGTATTATGGTGCATATGTATTCACCGCCTCTACCACATAGCAGGTAGATTTAAGATTCACCCCGTACTTACAGTAGGGGCGAAAACTAACCCATTATAGTCTGATTAGAAAAACTGTCGAAAAATATCTACATGCTGGGTAAATGAAATAAGCAAATAATTTCTTAATTTAAGAAGCAAATTGATTCTTCACACATATCTTAACATTTACCTGCTACTTTTGATTTGAAAAATATAATAGAACATGTAGTTTAATGGACTTTAAAAGTGAAATCGACGGCATTCTATGGTCACCATCTTGTCTTTTTGCATTCTCTCTCATTTCATCAACTCTGCGATGATATAGACTATTATATCCAATATCCAATGGCTATTGGATTGCCATTGGATATGGGAACCAGGAATCCCACTTCCTGTTCCATACTAAAGCAGTTTTCGCCAGTATTTAGACTACGTTGTCATTCACCCCTACTGCAAGTATAGGGTGAATCTTTTATCTACATAGCAGGTTACTACACTACCAAATATTGACCTTTCCCCTCTTACCGGAAGTGCCACTAGTTGGGCTCCTTTCTTGGCGGCTTCAGCAACAAACTGACAGGCTCGGCTTACATTATCCGCTTTGTTCTTCCCAACCGCGAGTTGAATGAGGGCCAAACGAAACTCTGAATAGTGAAAATAAAGATGATCATAAAGGAGTGGTAAGATGATCAACACAACCTTACTTATTCACAATTATTATGATTGAATATGACTATTGATAGTTTGTGTATCCTGAAGTAAATCTATGCCACATAGTTACTCCTACAGCACTCTCTCCAGAACAGGGCTACGTTCAAGGTATGCCTCGTAGAAATTCCTGACGTCATGCTAGTCTGAACGATTTAACTGTTGGTCGCCTCAAAAATGGTGGCCCTCACAGGTGGCAGCCATTTGCAATGGAAAAGAAGAGCTCTGATTGGCTCAAACCACTGAATTTGGTGGCCATTTTCGAGGCACTTTTTGTCTCCAGTCTGAAAAGAGAGACGTTTCCGAGACGACTCAGAGGCGTACCCTGAACGCAAATAGGCCAAAAAGACGTCTCAGAGCCGTACCCTGAAGCCGACCCTGGGCTGCCAAACATCTCGATAGAAAAAGTGTTGGAAGGCTGGGTTATGTATATAGCCACATGAATTTGCAATGCAATGTGCTAAATATATTATTCAAAAACTTATCTATCATAGGCTGTTATCTTTGGAGTGAAGCAATGGTAAATCAAAATGCAGTGCATATGATCGCAAGGTAGCTACCATGAGTGCCAATATCTGGAATAAGCTGCCAGCTGCAACAAGAAATGCAGAAAATATAGCGGTGTTTAAGAAACTACTAAAAAATAATGTAACCTAGAAAAATTACTTATGAGTGCAACAGGTTAATTACAAAATCATGATCAGTGTGATCCTCTAGGAGTAGGTGCATGGCATGACTCTAATGTTCACAGGCAAAATGCGGGCTGATGATATATTTCCTTAGTACAACACACTTAACCACATGGTTAGACTTTAGGGCCTTACTAGCAACTAATGAAATTAACATCTTACAATAGAAAAGCATTAAAAGAAATATAAAGAAATGTAAAGGTAAATGGACCCAAAAAGAATGGTAAAACTAAAATCTGGATTCAGTTACAACAGTTACAACCCTACACAAGAAAGCGAAAATTATTACTAAAACAAAATTCAAAGGAATTGAATCAAATTGGACTAGTGTGGCCCATCAGTGAAAACAAGAGTTAACACACTTTTCCGTTATGGGCAGTGTAAATAAATTCATCAACAAACAAAAAAGAAACGGATTAATTGAATCGAGATCATCTGGTGGCTGCTATCTTGCTTTGTTTGCATTCGCTCCAATTTCATCAACTCAATGCCAATATAGATAAACACTGTACATTGGGACCAGTTCATCCACAGTTCGGTTAAAGATTATTCCTACCAAACTAGTTTTTGCTTGCATTTAGGCAGGGACCCAGGGTTGTCAGCAGCACTTCAACACTTTTGCAGGCAGCTTTCATGAAAAATACAGGAATGATGGCGAATGTTGGAGGGGAAGTCTCGGAATTGTTCGGCATTACCAATTGGGTCAAGCAAGGTTGTGTACTGGCCCCCACGCTCTTCTCCATCTTCCTATCAGCAATGCTCGATGAGGCTTTCCGAGACATGGGGGATGGCATCTATATACAGTCCAGACAGAGTGCTGATCTATTCAATGTCGCACACTTCAGAGCAAAGACCAAGACTACTCGGATACTGGTGGGAGAGCTGCTATTCGCAGATGACATTGCACTGGTTGCCCACTCTGCTGAAGAGATCCAGAAAATAGTGAACGCTTTCTCCGATGCATCAAAGAAGTTCGGCCTGAAGATTAACATCAAAAAGAGGGAGGTGCTGTACCAACCCAACTCTACAAGAACCCGAGAGGAGGATATCATGGTTGACGGAAACAAGCTGAACTCAGCTCCTGAATTCACCTACCTCGGAAGCACTATGTCAAGTGATGGACGCATTGATGCTGAAATACAGAGCAGGATGGCCAAGGCCAGTGTGTCTTTCGGCTGACTATGCAAGAGACTCTGGAACAACCACCCTATGTCCATGCGGGTCAAAGGCAAGATCTACCATGCAATCGTGCTATCTGCCCTACTATACGGAGCCGAGGCCTGGACAGTGTACAGACGACAGGTGAAAAAGCTGCATGCCTTCATGATGCGACATCTGCGTTCAATCATGAGGCTAACCTGGAAGGACAAAGTGACAAATAAGGAAATACTCGAACGGACGGGGCTGCCCTCTATGGAAGATCTTCTGATCAAAAAGAATCTCCGGTGGACTGGACACCTCATTAGGATGTCATCAGACAGGCTACCAAAGCAGATCCTCTATTCTCAACTGTCTTCTGGTTACAGAAAGAGAGGGCGCCCTCGTCTCCGGTTCAAGGATACCATCAAGAGAAACCTGAAGCTGAGAGACATTAAGACCGACTCATGGACATCACTCTCACAGCAGAGAGCTAAATGGAGAGCGGCAGTCAAGTAATGAAAGCAGTCTTTGTCGCATCATGACCGACAGCATGATGATGATGATGATGATGTAAGGGAGGTGTTTTAGGTGTTGCTAAAACGAAAGGAGGGAAGGAAGGAGTGGGGAGGTTGATTCATATGAACCTTGAACAGGCACTGGTCAAATTAAATTGCTGAAGTGTTAGCTAGCTTGGGTGATTTTGAAGTGGTAAGTTATGGTGTCGTGGTTGTATTGGGGAGGGCGAGGCAGAGAGGGGAGAGGGGTTGGGGGGGGAGGGGAGAGGGGTTGAGGAGGGGAGGGTATGGGGTAAGTGGGAGAAGTATCGATGTCTCTGTTAAAGTTGCTTACTCCGATGATTTTGAGTTTCTGTCATTTTCTGAGATAACTATATTAAGCTGATTGTTATGATGCGCGAGAAGGAAGAACAGAGGCGGGTGTGGGAAAACTGAGGCGTTTATTGTGACGCCTCGGGCAACATACAGAGAACAGTGAGAGAACAGAAACATATGAGACATGTAAGGTAAACGGTACAAGCAGGGCAACAGAGGAGGTAACAGGCTGAGGAGGCAGAGAGCAATAAGAGGGCTCATGAGGAGCAACAGGCTCGTGAGGAGCAATAAGTGAGGGGCTCATGAGGAGCAGAAGATAAATACAGGAAGGGCTCATAGGAGCAATGTCAGAGTTCTGGTAGAGGGGGGGCCGAGGAGCCCTCCGCCGCAGAGGGGGGAGGGTAGAGGAGGGAGAGTTGGGTGGGTGGGTGGAGAAGAAAAAGGGCAGAGAGCTGGAAGGCGGCTGGAGGCTGAGTGCCTGAGGGAGGCCGGCGGGCGGCCTTATAAGGGGGGAAGTGAGCAGAGGCAGGAGGGGGGTGAGTCGCTCAGGGCCGGGGGGAGGTGAGCAGTGGCGGGGGTGAGTCGCTCAGGGGCGGGGGGAAGTGAGCAGTGGCAGGAGGGGGGGGTGAGTCGCTCAGGGCCGGGGGAGGGGGAGGGTGAGCAGCGGGCGTCGCGCGAGGCGCGAGTGCTGGGGGAAAGCGGGTAGAGGGGGGGGGGGGGGTGAGTCGCTCTCCCTCCCCTCGCATCAAACGAAATGCTTCGCATTACGACCGATGCGCGAGAAGGAAGAACAGAGGCGGATGTGGGAAAACTGAGGCGTTTATTGTGACGCCTCGGGCAACATACAGAGAACAGTGAGAGAACAGAAACATATGAGACATGTAAGGTAAACGGTACAAGCAGGGCAACAGAGGAGGTAACAGGCTGAGGAGGCAGAGAGCAATAAGAGGGCTCATGAGGAGCAACAGGCTCGTGAGGAGCAATAAGTGAGGGGCTCATGAGGAGCAGAAGATAAATACAGGAAGGGCTCATAGGGAGCAATGTCAGAGTTCTGGTAGAGGGGGGGCCGAGGAGCCCTCCGCCAAAGAGTAAGGAGAGGGCTCGAGGCGCGCCCGAGGCGGGGGCGCGGGGCGCCCGAGGCGGGGCCCGGAGAGGCAGGCCTGGTTGAGAAGAGGGTCCGGGGCCTACGTGGAGGGGGAGCGGGCGGCCAAAAAAGGGAGGCCCGCTCCTGAGGCCTTGGGGGAGGAGGTCCGGCGAGGGTCGAGCAGGGGGGCAGCGAACTCCTCAGGGCTGGGCTGGGTGGGTCTCTCGTGAGGCTGGGCTGAGTCGTCTGAGGTGTGAGGTGCGAGGTGATGATCCTCGGCTTCTTCTGGGCGGCGTTTCGATCGGTGTTCGCTGGGGCCGTCGGTGGGCGTCGCGGGGCTGTCGGGAATGGTTGGGATGAGGTGCCGGCCTAGGCCGGCAGATCAAAAATCCGCCGAGGCGGCCGGGGTCTGGCGCTCACGGGCTTGCTTGGTGCGGCATCCGGCCTCGCTGTGCATTGTTAGTATGCGCCGGACGTTGGCGCAATACGCACAGACGTGCCGGCGCCTGTCTCCCACCTCGCCGTGAGCCTCTCCGAGAGGTGCCCGATCGCACGAGGCGGGATCGCGGTTCCAAGCGGTGCAGGGAGCCCCGTGAGCGTGCCTATCGTAGGCGGTGCGGGTGTCGGCTTGATGCCGGGGCTGGTGTGCGCCTCGGGCCCTATCGTCGCCTCGGGGAGCTGGTGTTGCCGGGGTGGTGGGCGTGGTGAGGGAGTCGAGCCTGAGCGCGTTGAGGGCCACAGGGTCATGCCACCCCTGGGGGAGCCTTCCGTCCGCGATCCAGGAAAAGATGGTCTCTGAGTACCGGCGGACGGTGGGCCAGGGGTGGATGAGGACGTCTCTCATGAGGGTGAGGTGGTGTTGGTGTAGGCCCTGGAGGGAGTGATCCGGAAAGGATGGGTGGTTGACCATGGAGAGGAGGGCGAGGCTGTACTCGTCCTTGGTTGCTTCTCCGAGCTTGACTGCCTTGCGCCCCGCACCCCTCTCGACGAGGTCGCAAGGGAAGAGGTAATCGGCTGGGATCCCTCGGCGGCGCTCGGTGCGATGCGCCTCGGCGGATGCGAGGATGTCGCGGACCGCGTCGGCCGCGGATGCCGGGCTGTAGTCCTCGGGATCCTGGCGGTAGGTGGGCGGTGGTGCTGAGCTGGCGTGGGCGCGGGTGTAGCCCTGGTACTGCAGGTGCGGGCCTCCGGGCTGAGTCGCTTGAGGTGGAGGCGGCGGCCGGCTCCCGGCTGCGGCGTAGGCCCGAGGTGCCGGGACGTGGTGGAGGCTGCAGGCGGGCTCCCGCCTCGGCGTGGGCGGGGGGCTCCCCGGGGCCCCTCGGGCTTGCCCCGTCTCGAGGGTCTCGATGCGTGTGGTGAGGCGGGTGATGGCCTCGATGAGGAGGGCCGTCTCGCTGCTGGGCTGGCCGGAGGGTGCTGCCGGGGAGGTCGGGGCCGTACAGGGGGCGGGGCTACCCGGGGAGCCCGAGGAGGGTCCTGGCGTGGCCATCCCGGAGGTCTTGGAGCTTCTCCGAATCTTCCCTTTGCCGCGGCCGGGCATGGTGCAGGGTCGGCAGAGGAGCAGCGAGGTGGAGTAGCCAAAAAGAAGAAAAAGGGCAGAGAGCTGGAAGGCGGCTGGAGAGGCTGAGTGCCCTGAGGGAGGCCGGCGGGCGGCCTTATAAGGGGGGAAGTGAGCAGAGGCGCGGAGGGGGGGTGAGTCGCTCAGGGCCGGGGGAGGTGAGCAGTGGCGGAGGGGTGAGTCGCATCAGGGCGGGGGGAAGTGAGCAGTGGCAGGAGGGGGGGGGGTGAGGTCGCTCAGGGCCGGGGGAGGGGGAGGAGTGAGCAGCGGGCGTCGCGCCGAGCGCGAGTGCTGGGGGGAAGGGTAATGCGGGGTAGAGGGCGGGGGGGGGGGTGAGTCGCTCTCCCTCCCCTCGCATCAAACGAAATGCTTCGCATTACGACCAATCTACCTTACTGTAGTTTAAGGTATCTTTTATTTTAGATGGCTAAGTTTTGAGATATTGGAAGTGCAAACGTACAAAATTAATTTTGGGAAGCATGCCAAAACTCTGACACCATAGACGTCTGCTGTAACAGGTTCTATTAAATTGCCTCTGTATTCCCTTCTATCTGTTCAAATGTTTGATAAGTGCACCAGTGTCTAAGTTATGTGTGTAGACTCAAGTTTATGTGCAATATAATCTATTATATAAATATAAAATGGCGGGTGAGCTTATTATAATATTATTTATTATCCTATGATCTTATAATATTATTTATTATCCTACGACTTCATGATTATTTCTCTCCATTATATATATTTGCTGCGGGCCAGCACTTTTCTTGCTGCTCCCCCCACCTTCTACACTGCTCACTTCTGCTGTTTGCTTGGCACACTACACACCTATTTTTACTTTGCTTGCAAGACACAGTCTACTGGCTACCTGTGTTCTTACATCCTGAAGGAACTACCTGCTACTAACAAGGAGACGAGCTTCAACCATGTCGGTGTCGTGAGCTAAGCTTTATTTATTACTTTCATTATCATGTGTGTCTGTTTGCTTGAACCTATCGACGGAAACCAAGATGGCGGAGAGGGGTGTAGCCGTCGGGGCTGTCGATGATATACGGCTAGAGAACATTTGGGTCGATTTTTGACGCAGCAAGCGGAAATTTATATATATTTCTAGTTTTAATATGTTTGTGAGTGTCGATTTTTATTCGACGCTGGATTTCGGCAGTTTATTTTATCAGAGACTTTTAAGCAAGATGGCCGACGCCGGTACTGCGGCCATGTTTGTCGACTAGCTGAGACTTAGCTTGAACCATGGTTAGGCTTGCTGGTTAAATTACACCACTAACCTAGTCATGTGTGTCGAATATGACTGAATTACCTGATTATTAGGCTCATTTATAATTTAGTTTGACAATTCCGACCAATAGCCAAGTTCTTGAATTATGAGGCTAAGAAGGACATGAGACCAACTCTTATAGAAATATAGTCGTTTAACCAATAACTACTTGATTGACACTACAAAGAACTCTAAGATTGTCGATGTGATACCTGCACCCTTCGTTGGTCGATTTTACGACCAAAAAAGCAGGAATACGACTGAATAACCTGATTATTATGCTCATTTATAATTTATTTTAACAATTGCGACCAATAGCCAAGTTCTTGAATTATGAGGCTAACAAGGACATGAGAGCAACCCTTATAGAAATATAGTCGTTTAACCAATAACTACTGATTGACACTACAAAGAAGTCCAAGATTGTCGATGTGATACCCGGAACCCTCGTTGGTCGATTTACGACCAAAAAAGCCGGAATTTGAGATAATACCTGATATAAAAAACAGTTTTATCGACACCGTTTTTCTGCATAAAGCACAGCATTCCGATGCCTTTTTGTAGTGCTTGTGGGAGAAGTCACGACAAGACTAGTAGTTGTGAGAGCCCGGACGAGGACTGCGTAGTGCGTGAAACGAGAAGTTCTTCGGCGGCCAGATTATCTAAAGGCGCATCCAAGGAGGACGCGATGGCGTCGGAGACAGGTGGGGGCTTCAAGAATATGGCTGAACTACGCGAGGAGACTCTTCGGGAGATTGAAGAGCTGCGCGCGGAAAAGGAGTTGGACGTCTTGCTCCAAACGAGGGATGCGCTGTTAGCGGAGAAAGCGGACCGACGACAACGACACAACATGGGCTCGACTGTCATGGCCGCTGGGGCCCTCGCTGCGGAACCTCCAAAGTTCCCGGTCGGGTCTACGTCGGCAGCCACGACGGGCGGCCATTCAACCTATGGCCGTGCGAGGAACCACTCTAGGACCGGCGCAAGGAGATGTAGACGCCACGATAGCAGCTCTTCGAGCAGCAGTGCTTCACGGAAGAGAAGAAGTAAGTGGTCTCTGAAGCGCTACACGGTTGGCAAGAAAAACGTTGAGAAATTGAACTGCCACGAATTGGTTTGCGCTACGGCTACCTGGGCATTAGACATCCCGGAGATGTCGATTGCGGATTATCGGGCCGTTCTACATCACATCAGTTTTGTTTCTCACCGTGCTAGGCATAATGACTTTTTTGATACCAGTCATGTTGAGTACGACTCTGCCATTAGGAAGTTAGCGGAAACGGAGGGTTTCGCTGCTTTCACTGAGGCACACACGGGTAAAAGTGTTTTACACTATAGTCAAGCGAATGTGCGTGAGAAAAAGCAGAAGGGCACGTCGGGTGAAAACAGGCGACGCGGGACGTTGGCAGGACCAACTGGCAGCAAGCGCCCCTGTTACGCCCATAACAGTGAGCAAGGATGTGCTAAAAAGGAGGACCAGTGTCGCTTTGCGCACATATGTTCAAAATGTGGGGTAAAAGGGCACAAACGCAACAGCTGCAGAGATTGAAGTGTTGGGGTGAGTGGTGGTTGTGACCCGATGGCTGATGGGGATTGCCATGCGGTTTGTGGGCGGATAGAGGCGAGGACTGCTGTGAGTGCCATGCAGGAGCCGGATGACTCGACAACCCCTATGCCATTCGTCTTTCGTGATGATGGTGATTCTGATACCTTTAGTAATGTCGATATGGTATGGGACGCTAGCCGGGGAGCCGGCATTGGGTGTCAGTTAATATCGTGTGAAATCGACAATCAGGACGTTCGCCCGGGTGGAAAAACTGACAAGGTTTCCGTGGGTTCATTTAAAATTGGATCGAAGTTAAGCTGGAATGGATTGAGAGAGAACAGCTGGTCGGACTTTATTGTGGTAGTGGAGACTGAATATGGACATTTGATGGTGTCGGTGAGGGAGACACTTGACTCCGATTTTGTCACTTTTGGAGTGTATGAAGATTGTGCATCAGGTTCCTGTGATTGTGTCTATGTATTGTCCTCTATTACATGTCAACTAAAACCATGCCGTTTTTTTGTAGAGTGTTTTTGCAGGGGAAGCTGTGATGTCGACGGCCTATATATGTTACAGGGTATTGTCTTTGGCTTTAGGGTTATCGATCAAGATTGTGATGCCCATTATGATGTTAAGACTAGACGTACCAAAACATCATGGGAGGCTGATATAATCGAGTCACGCTTGTTGGCTGAAATTCATGACGGCTTTGTAACTAAGGTACTGGATCCTCCCCTTTGTGTGCATGGGCTTTTTGTGGTTCCGAAAGATAGTGGTGGTGGCCGTAGTGTAGTGGATTGCAGTAGGCCTAAGGGTAGTTCTGTGAATAACTGGACTTCTACTATTGCCCCGAAATTTAAATACAAGGGTATCGATGATGTGGTGGAATTATTGGAGAAGGGGGACTACCTGGCTTGTATCGACATTAAGGATGCTTATCGGGCTGTCCACATTCACCCGGATGATCGCTCTAGCCAGGGTCTTAAGTGGCGGTTCAAGGGAGAAAATTTCGATACTTATTTACTTGATAGTAGACTTTGTATGGGTATGTCCTCGAGTCCCTATATATTCTCCCGCATCTCGGATTTTGTGGTGCGATGTGCAGCCAGAGAGAGGGTTTGTCGTGTAGTGAACTACCTAGATGATTTCTGTATCATCGCCGGTACTTTTGACCAGGCAGCTGCTTACCAGCAGATAACCATTGCTATTCTTCGTCGCTTGGGTTTTTATATTAGTTATAGAAAACTTATTTCTCCATCCATGAAGGTCAGGTTCCTTGGGATAGAGGTGGATTCTGAATCTTTAGAATTATCACTCCCCCAGGATAAGTTGGATAAGTTGCGGGGAAGACTTCTGAGTTTTAAGTCAAGAAGGAAGGCTTGCAGGAGGGACCTGGAGAGCCTTGCTGGCCTCCTGGCACATTGTGCAAAGGTGGTGAGGGGTGGCAGGACCTTCAGTAGAAGGGTCTACGATTTGATCGGTACTCTTCGTGAACCGTATTTTAAGGCAAGACTTAACGCAGGCTTTAGGGCTGATATTGACTGGTGGATTGAATTTGCTTCTAGTTTTAATGGCAAGGCAGGTATGTTGGGTAAATTTGCCGCTACTAAAGCTATGTACAGTGACGCCTCCGGCTGGGGCCTTGGCGCTAGTTTTGCTAATGACTGGCTGGTTGGTGCATTCAGCACCGCTGACGAGCATGTGATAGATCAGGTTTGTGGTCACCATGGGGTCAGGCTGATGGACGGATTGGGTGATAAACATATTAATATTAAGGAAATGCATGCGGTATTTGAGGGCTTTCGCCGCTGGGCAGCTGACTGGTCTAATTCTGAGATTGTTTGTATAACTGATAGTGCAGTGGTTCAGGCCTCACTCAATACAGGTCGCTCCCGCTCTGCTGATATAATGGCTATGTTGCGTGAAATCTTTTGGTTGTCTGTTAGCAAGAATTTTGTGTTCCATTCAGTTTACATTAATACACGCATTAACACTGTTTGTGATGCCCTGAGCAGATTGGACGCTGGCTCCAGCTGCTCTCGAATAAGGGAGGTTGACAGTGATCGGGTTATGTGCTGCACTCACCTTTTTGATGCCCCTATTCTTTTTCCTTGCAGATCTGGTGCAGTTGCGAGCTGAACAAAAGGGATTTGAGAGCCATTCTTATGCAAAAAATTCTATTTCAACCCGTTCCGTTCAGATACGGAGGTATTTTGAATTCCTTGCTCTTTTTCTTAGCGACAGTTCTCCTTTTCCTTGTGCCTCTGAGCGAGTTGCATTATACGCAGCTTGGTTAGCTAGGTCGCTGACCTACAGGTCGGTCTTAAATTATTTGTCAGGCTTGAATTATTTTCTCAGACAGAATGGGGCATTGCCCATCCAATACGATGATTTTCTGGTTGCGTCAACCCTGAAGGGGATAAAGCGCCAAAAGGGGGATGCTCACCATCAGGCCCCCCCTATCCTACCACATATGCTTTTGCGCATTTTTTCTTTATTGACTAACAACCCAGGCCATATTGCCTGGCGTGCAGCTATCTTGTGCTCATTTAGAGCACTCCTTCGTAAATCACAAATCACTGACTCAGATTCTGCCCTGTGTAGGGGGGATTTTTTCTTCCACCCATGGGGAATGATAATACGGGTGCGTCGCTCGAAGACTATACAGTTTCGTGAGAGGGTCTTGGAGATACCCGTATCTCGCTGTCCCAATACAGCCCTTTGTGCAGTCTATTGGACAGAGCGCCATTTTACTGATATAACAGCCCGGGACGGGGACATGGCTTTTCGCCTTCCGGGACTGGGCAGCTCCTCTTTCCCGATGACATATTCAGCTTATCAGATGCTAGTGCTGTTCTCAAATAGGGCGGGCCTCGGTGAGGAGCATTTTACCTCGCATTCCCTTAGAAGGGGAGGTTGTACATATTTGGCTATGTCAGGAGCCTCTATTGAGGAAATTAAGGTCAGGGGTGATTGGGCCTCTGACACGGTCTACTCCTACTTAAGGACTCCATTGCAAGAAAGGATAGTAAATGACTTCCGTGTCTCGGCTTCTTTGTCAACAATTGAGGTCGGGGGGTCGGTTGGTGGGGCGGGCCCAGTTTAGCGGTCCCGTTTGGCGTTTATTGCTCGGCCAAGAGCCTTATCAATAAATTAGGCTGTTCACCAACCTTCCGTCTCTTCCTCTTCCTTTCACTTAGCCTGACTTTATGTGCAATATAATCTATTATATAAATATAAAATGGCGGGTGAGCTTATTATAATATTATTTATTATCCTATGATCTTATAATATTATTTATTATCCTACGACTTCATGATTATTTCTCTCCATTATATATATTTGCTGCGGGCCAGCACTTTTCTTGCTGCTTCCCCTCCCCCCACCTTCTACACTGCTCACTTCTGCTGTTTGCTTGGCACACTACACACCTATTTTTACTTTTAGCTTTGTATAGGTAGGGCGTTTATTGCTCGGCCAAGAGCCTTATCAATAAATTAGGCTGTTCACCAACCTTCCATCTCTTCCTCTTCCTTTCACTTAGCCTGACTTTATATCACTATTTTGGTTTTGAAAATTTGATGTTTTCATCGGACTATGCAGCTTTAAGTGTTGGAAAATGTTTCTGTCCAATAGAACTGAAGCATGTTTAGTACTCACAGGTTATTAATTTTAGAGAAGGGTTATATAGAAGCAGTTCGTTGAAATAGAAAGGAAAGTATCACAAAGCTTACTTTGCCCCATAGTGAATTTGTAGCCCGTTGACTATGCCTTATAAACTATGTAATTCCACATATCACTTCGCTATATGATGTCTGTTTGTTTGTTGTTGTTTTACGTCCTAGCAACATCTAAGGTCATATCAGGATGGGTACCGACTTGTGACAGTGCGCATCCTGGTGACTTTATAGTGCTGTCTCACTGGGAAACCAGGCCGCCGGGACCATGACCTGGTATCCCACTCAGTCACATTATCCTGACACTGAGCACACCAGTCCTTGCCCTGTCCTAGTAATGCCGAGCGCCTGGCTAGGAAGTGACAAGCACCAATTTTCAAGTCATTGGTTTGACTCGACCATGGCCCGAACCCACGACCCCACGATCTACCAGCACGGGATACGGACGATGTCAGAGTATGGGCTATTTGAGCTCCCAACCCGGTAAACATAGTCTGATCTGTCTAGGACCGTTACACAGAGTACCCCATGGTTTCTCAGTAGTTCTAAATGCAATACACGCAGTAAACCATGGCTATTCTTTGTAGAGTTAAGTGTAGGGCCTAATGCAGTTGATATTTCTAGAATATGAAGATTATTCTGTAATCTAGCAGTAATGTACTGGTTGTGTGTATATATATATATATATATATATATATATATATATATATATATATATATATATATATATATATATATATATGGGTCAGAATCATGAAAAGAGGCCAATTGGTGGAAGTTGTCAGCGTCGAGCATGGATGTCGGCGTCGATTGTTATAATTATAGTTTAGCATTGACAGAGATGTTGGAAAGTCCTTAAATTTATACTGAATGTACAGGTCGAGAAAATACAACAACCATATTTATTTCTAGTATAATGTAATATAAAACAAAGAAATGCACGAGACTTTAAGAATTGCGACACCGACATCTGTTAAAGTTGTCGGTGTCGATCATTGGATGTTGGCGTCGATCGGTATAATTATAGTTTAGCATTGACAGAGATGTTGGAAAGTCCTTAAATTTATACTGAATGTATAGGTCGAGAAAATACAACAACCTTATTTGTTTCTAGGATAATTTAATATGAAACAAAGAAATGCACTACACTTTTAAGAATTGCGACGCCGACATCTTCACTTGACCACCGATTGGCCCGTTTTCGTGAGCCTGACTCATATATATATATATATATATATATATATATATATATATATATATATATATATATACAACTTCCAATGCTACCTAAGTAAGTCATCTTAAAGCAAAGTTCCTTCAAGTTAAAGTAAGGTAGAATTGAAAATTAACCTAATATGTTCATCTTAGAAAAATGAAAGAAACTCAAAACCATCGGACTAGCCTCCCTGATACAATAACCCTACCGACGCTTACCAGTGTATGTGGCAATTCACCTGGAGAGGTGATTGCACCTCACTACACTACACCTACCTGTGTAAGTGGTATTTCACCTTGGGAGATGAGTGCACCTCACTCAGGGATGAAAGTGGTCTCCGGGAAAAAAAGCGGAAGTGCAGATATTCTCCCATAGGTTTAGCATTGTCACTTATATGTCAGGGAATCGCGGAAAATTTCCGGAAGTCAGGTTTAATATATATGTATTAGTATATGCTGATAGTGCAGCACCATTTGCAGCATGTATTAATAGTATACGCTGATAGTGCTGCAGCATCTGCACCACATATTATTAGTATAGGCTGATGGTGGTGTAGGATTGAACAATCCCGGATCATCGGCGAAATCGCGGAGATCTTTCATCCCTGCTCACTACACTACACCTACCTGTGTATGTGGCATTTCACATGGAGAGGTGAGTACACCTCACTACGCTCACAACCCTGGAATCATAAGTCTCATACTTATGATTACAAATATCCAGGTGGCGTATTTCCATTACATACACATAGAAGGTTCAACACCATACAGTGCCCGGTACATAGAGAAAATCCTGGCCACGACACCAGTGTCACGGGACGTGTTGCAACATACACATACTGTTTGTTTGTTGTTGTTTTACATACTAGCAACAGCTAAGGTCATATCAGGATGGGTACCGACTTGTGACAGTGCACACTCATGGCGACTTTATAGTGCTCCCCCACTGAAAAACCAGGCCGCCGTTATCCTGACACTGAGCCAACCAGTCCTTGCCCTATCCTAATAATGCCGAGCGCCAGGCTAGGAAGCGACAAGTATAAATTTTTAAGTCATTCTTTTGACTCGACCCGGATTCGAATCCACAAACTCATGGATTCGGATCTCACGATCTCCCCAAAACAGGAGACGGACGATCTACTCATTCGGCCACCCCGTCTGGTCACATACATGTACTTCAAGCCTAGAGTGGGGCTTGAACTCATATTTGTCACTCCGGGCCTGGCGTTAGAAACCAAACTAGATATTCAGTACAGAAGTGTCGGGGAGTATAGAGCTGCGGGAGTAATCAGGTCAAGCCTAATTCCAACATTGTTAGCATTGTAAAACCCCTTAGACACTTTGGGACCCCCTATGCCATTAAAATATCTAGAATGGAAGAAAACTTGCCTTTTGTCAACGCCATGTTAGTGATAGACATGACGTACCGTTTTCTGCGGTGCGTAAGGTCAAACGTTTAAAGTGACACAGGGGCCCAAGAACCCGGTACGGTGACGCAAAAGCACAAACCAAGCATTAGATAGCAACTACCAAGTGAAGTTTGTTTGGGTTTTACGTCCAAGCAATGTCTAACGTCATATCAGGACAGGGACTGACTTATAACAGGAGACACTCATGGTGCCTTTATAGTGCTGCCCCACTGGGAGACTTCCGCTGGTACCATGACTTGATATGATATCCCTCTCACATTGGCCCTAATTTCAAATTGTGGTTGATCCGGCAGAGGAATCCTGAGATGCTCACATCACCAAGCGGTGCATGCGCTCCCCCCCCCCCCCCCTCCTCACCTACATTCGGGTTCGGATTTCAAAGCGTATACACAGGCACCCCCATCTCCACCCAAGTTTACCCACGTCACAAAGCTATACAAAGTCAAATCAGACACTCATGTCAAAAAGCATCATGCAGCGTCGAGTCACACATCCCAGTAGCCGACTGGCGAAGCACGCCACAAAGAGGACAACAGCGGTGCCAGAGGCCGACCCGAGTGACTCGTTCATGTCGCAAGATGGTGGGACCAACCCCGTGCCGGCGGCATCGCCGCCTCCCAGACAATTCGCCCACGTGAAGAAGCCGACGGCAAAAGCTAAGCAACTCGACGGAATGATAAAAATTCAGGCATCCATCGATGTCATCGAGAAGCGTTGGAATGCGCTGGAGATCCATGCCGTGCAACAACGTAAGGAAATAGCGACGCAGAGCAAGGTGCTTGCGGAAGCCATCGCCGCCCTGGCAGCTGCTACCGTCACCATACGCCACCCCGAAGCCACCCGCGCCCCACACGCCACCGGCCCATATCAGCAGACCAGCATTGCTCCCACCGCGCCAGGATGCTGTCTCCAACCTCTCCTATGGCGATATCATAGAGGTCATGGTCCTCACGTCCCCTCTCACCCCAACACCGAAGCGAGCACCGATCGCGCACACACTGAGGAACCCACGATGGCCATGGCCGCTCCCCCGGCTGCGGCACTACAGGAAGCCGACAACACCAGAACGGAGACAACGCATACGGCAGGGGTGCCCGATCTATGGCCGAGGAGGCGGTGAGGCTGATCGTCGCGGCAGCAGACAGCAAGAAAGAAAGGTATTCCAACTAAATATCTATTTCCCTACAATCTGGTCGAGCGGGGGTATGAAGGCAAATCAATTACAAAAGGGGAGGCAGCCCGAGAGGAATACATGCTGGGCCTAAAGCGCCTCGAGTACCAGCGTGCTTTCACGGCAAGCGCCCTGGAACCCCTCTCCCGCCACCAAGAGATGGTCACCCAGGATAACTGTACCCTGTCCTGGCCAGTCGTTAGACGATACTCCGAGGAGATCTTCACCAGCATTGCGGGTGGCTGGAAGGATACGGCTGCCGTACATGGGGTACGAATTGAGATCATCGCAATGGCTGGACACACTTGCACCGCCTCTGTGACCTCGCTCAAGCACCAGCACAGCAAGCAACAGCAGCAAAAAGCGAGTTCCGACCGACGCAAGCACTATGACAAGGTAGCGATGGGCGCGCCCTGCCCAGCCTGGAACAAAGACCCCGGGTCGTGCGACAAGGCGGTGAAGGGAGAGTCCCATGGCTCGGGCCCGCAAAAGCTCGCCCACGTGTTTGGATACTGTGCGAATGTCAAGAGGATCGTCTCAAACCACACAGACGCCAGCTGCTACTCGAAGCAATCCAGGGAAAGGCCCGGTAAGAAGTCCAAGTTGGATTTTTAGCACTCCGGCATTCCAATAAAACCACCCTTCCCCACCAAGCCAGTAGATACAACTCCCCCGCCTGTCCCCCGACTACCCCAACGGCATGCGGCCCCCCCAGCACCAACCCACTGTTTGTTGACATTCTGGGGAGGCCATGTGGCTTCCCTGCTGACTGGGTGGCTCCGAACCCCAGGTGAATGACATCACACCCACAGCCAGTTCCTGGCGCCCTAGCCAGGCCCATACTCACACAACCGGCATGCCGGAACAAGAGAAACAACAACGGCCCCGTGACATCACAGCCCGTGGTGGAGCTGGTTCCCAGCCAACCTAACCGCCGCTAGCTGCCAGGCCACGTGCCACACTGATCGCGGAGGCCCCACCCAGCTCCCGCACACGCCCACCTACAGGAGCTTCGCCGAGCACGCCGACAGCAAGCGCAATGCCTCCACCCCAAAGGCGGTGAGCCCCATAGCCCCCTGCGTGCTATGTGACGTGACCACCCAGCATGGCGGCCGCGGCGACTTCAACACAGGCGAGCTGGTCGACCAGGTCATCGGCCACACGCTACAGGACTCCGGCCCTTCCCCTGTCGAATATAAGGGTACCCTCGACAGCTTCTGGCCCTTCCTGTCGGGTGAAGGGTGGGCCGAGTACCCTGACTATGGAGCGGCTTACACCACCGCCCGGAAATTGGCCCTTCAGAACTACTTGGCCACCCGAGTACGGGTCACATCTGACCTCAGTAGTCCCGCATGGTGGGAGATGCTGCAAGGGCACCACGACGCCCTCCTGGTTGACCACCTCGAGTTCGGTTTCCCGGCGAACTACACCGCCACCGGCCCGCACCTTTTGGTACCACCGCGAAGGCCGCGACCACACCCACACATCACAGCGTATGCAGTGGAGCTTCGCAGGGGTGCCCTGCTGGGTCCCTTTGCGGTGCCCCCTTTCTCCGCCTGGCTGCAGTGCAGCCCCATAATGACGCGCCCCAAGTCCACCCCCGGAAAGCGTCGAATCATCGTTGACCTCTCCTAACCCCCTGTGCCGCAGCGTCAACTCGGGCTTCCGGGGAAGGGAATACCTGGGGCTTCCGCGGGAGGGAATACCTGGGGTGCCCTGATGCTTACAAGCTCCCGGTGGCCTCCAACATCAGCCCCCGTGTGGTGCATGAGGGCCTTCTGCTGGTCCGCGGATGTGTCCCGGGCCTACCGCCAGCTCCGGGCAGACCCCTTGTCGAGCCCCCTCTTCTGCATCACCATCATTCGGCTGCCGCACTTCGGGCACGGCCTGCAGGCCCGGCCTGCGTTCACGGCGGTGTCTTGGATACTACAACAGTGCAGCTTCTTCAGCCTCGTCTATGTGGATGACTTTGTGGGCTGCGAGGCATCGTTCTTGGATGCGATGCGCGGCTTCGACGCCCTCCGCGAGGTCTGTGCCACGCTTGGGCTAGCCCTCGCTCCCAACAAGTGCTGCCCCCCAACTGTGAAACTGGTCTGGCTGGGGATAGAGCTCGAAAGTGAGACACTGGTCCTCCGCATCACAGACCAGAAACTCAAAGAGGTCGTCCGTGACTGCGAGCTATGGCTCGGGCGCCCGACCCTCACCCGGAAGGCCCTCCAGTGGCTCGTGGCTGCCAGGAAGTTTATGTGTCACATCCTCCACAGCCTATGGGGCCGCCCACGCCAGCAGCTCGGCTGACGTGGACCTCGATCTCAGGCGTGACATCCGCTAGTTCCGCGATCAGAGGAAATGGTGTCTGCCTCGTCCCACCCTCGACGTGCCCCCGCTGGGTCATTTAGTGCAACTCGAGAAGCTCCTCAGGCCTGAGGCCCAGGGCAGGTACGAGGTCATCGTCAACACCGACAACGGCCTTGGGGCTCGAGTCAGGCCGTGCCACGGACCGACCCTTGGCGCGTGCGCCTGCGAGATCTGCCTGATCGCAGCACTTGGCTCATTCACGATTACAGTCCAGCACAAGCACGGGATCGAGCTGGTCCTCGCGGATGCCCTTAGCCACATGCATTACTCTCGGGTCGCCCTCGATATTGTTTGCGAGCAGTGCCGCATAAGGGGGATCGCACGTATAAGGGCCACGCACTCCCCCAAATGTTCACCCAAGATCTCTGACTTTCTCTTTCCCAGATTACGACCGGCGGGTGCACGAGCACCTCATGACCCTCTACCGCGCCACCATCGCCCCAGAGACCTGGCGCAACCACAATCACCCCGCAAGGAGGTACCTAGAGTTCATGCTCGAACGAGGCATCGACCACCCCGTATGACATCGACCACTTCATCGCCCACCTCCACCGCAAACTCCCTTCTCCCGTGGCGGTCACAAACACCCTCTCTGGGTCCCGCTCCTGGGTCCAGGAGGCAGCCGGGTTTATGGGTTTACGGCCACATATTCGAATCTGCAGTACCCCCGGAGTTACGGCCAAATCGAAAGATTTGTGCAAACAATCAAAAACAAAAATGCTTTGACACAAAAACAGATTTTCAGCTAGCGTTGCTTAACTACAGGAAGACTCCCTTGCCCGTGCAGTATGCATCCCTGGCTCAGCTGCTCATGAGCAGAAGGTTAAGGGGGAGTTTGCCGATGGCGGAAGATAATTTAATACCCGAAGCACAAAATCCAAAAAGGGTGCAAACGGCGAAGCGCCAACAAAGTCAGAAAGGTTTCCATGACAAAAAATGTGGCAAAGCGCACAAACCACTGAAAATTGTTGTTGTTATGACAAATTGGACACTGTGTCATATAGGAGGCTAAGCAGCCGGACATTTTCAAAGGAGATAAGTGACTGGGTACACTTGGACATTGGCTAACCGGTGGTTGAAACCTAAGTACCCGTGATATTATCTTGTATTATTGTTTTATTGTATTTTAACATGTAAACTTGGTGTGACGGTGGCGATTTATGAGATATTGCATATCTTAGAAATACTTTGAGGGGGGGGATGTAATATATGCATAAAAGACATCCACGCACATGTGGAGGACAAAGGAATATGTAAATAAGATGATGTCAGAGACAAAGGGTGCCGGCGGTTCAGGACCCTGGACAGTGAATAAAGCATTCAGTAACCAGAAGTCAGTGTTCAAACATCGTACTTTCACATACCCCTCTAAATTTCTAACACTAAATATATTTTCACCGGATCTGCACAGGTCACAAGAGTGGTCAATTTCATTATCAAAAACTCAGAAATCTGCGAATCTGCGGTAAAGTCACATCCACGTTTAAATAATATTGTCCTTGTCCACTTCGTGCCTGGTTAATAAAAATATTACGTTCCTACATTCTACTTGTGAGACATTGCACCTCTTAGTGTTTGAGATAACACAGATAACAGGTGCTTATTATCCGGTGGATTAGCTGGGGTTGCACGTCCTAGACAGATCTTAGGTCATGTGGACCAACTTGTGAAGGGCCACAGAGGCTGTTATCCGGACACTGGGCTAGACCAAAGATTCACCCCTTTCTTGATGGTGCATCCCCAGACAGCACACCACCGTCGGGCCGACTTTGGCTATAGACCTATTTCATGTGACGTCAGCACGGGTTTCTAGGTCAGTGCGCGCGCCTTTTGGCTGCAGGATGACACACTGTCACACTGCCAACGACAGAAAAAGTGAAATATCTCTAAAATCACACCATCTAGAAACAAACTGGCTGGTACACATATAGAAAACATATTCACCGAATAGATTATATTAAATTCATACGGTTAGGGTTGTGCATTTCTATTAATTTTGAATAAAATAGACGTTTTTCACTGCGCGTACCGGCAAACTCAATGCATTGTCAATGGTTGTGAGCAATCTTCATACAGAAAAAGTGAAATATCTCTAAAACCACACCATCTAGAAACAAACCGCTTGGAACACATATAGAAAACATATTCAATAAATAGATTATATTAAATTTATATGGGTAGGGTTTTGAATTTCTATTAATTTTGAATAAAATAAACGTTTCATAATGCGCGTACCGGCAAACTTTATGGCAGTGTACCTTCGTTCTGCAGCCAAGCTGCGCGAGCATACACGATGTTTATCAACATTGAAATAGGTCTATTGGTCGCACCGTCACCACATACTTGCCACCGTCGGGCCAGTCGGGCCGATGGTGGTGGTCCGCTGCTTTTTGCTGTTGTTCCCCCACACATTTTCCACCGACGGGCCACCGTCGGGCCGACGGTTGTGGCCCGCCGATGGTTGCCATTCATTTACCGCATTTTTGCCACCGTCGGGCCAATGGTGGTGGTCCGCCGCTCTTTGCCTTTTTTCCCCACATATTTGCCACTGTCGGGCCACCATCGGACCAACGGTGGTGGATCGCCACTGTCTTTTTCCCCCACGTTTTTGCCACTGTCGGGCCACCGTCAGTGGTCCGCCGCTCTTTGCCTTTGGATTTGAAACATTTCCAGTTCTGACACTTCTGGTTCGAGTCAATTCGCAAGCGGTGGACTTGCGTGAGTTGGTTTAGCAGTTTTTCTACAAAATACACCATAAATCGAAGGAATTTTATGGAATTATTTTACAGGATTGTTTGTTAATATGCTTAGATTATTTTGTAAAAGTTTTGTAATTTATTACAACGTATTAATGGAATTATTCGTGTTAATACGATTTGAATTATCCGGTACGGAATGTTGACGAAGCACTGCCATCTTGGTTCTTTCCGAGAAGACACTATCATTACATCAGGGTTTGCTACAAATACACCATAATTTGCAGTAAGTCTATGGAATTATTTACCCAATTGTATTTAAACATCTGCAGAATATTCTTGGTAAACATGTTTTCTATATGTGTACCAAGCGATTTGTTTCTAGGTGGTGTCGTTTTAGAGATATTTCACTTATTCTGTATGAAGATTGCTCATGGCCATTGACAATGCCTTGAGTTTGACGGTGCGCGCAGTGCAAAACATTAGTTTTATTCAAAATTAATAGAAATCAAGAACCATAACCTTATAAATTGAATATAATCTTTTTGGTAAAGATGTTTTCTATATGTGTACCAAGCGATTTGTTTCTAGGTGGTGTAATTTGAGAGATATTTCACTTTTCCTGTCTGGCCCGACGGCATTTGCCACCGTTGCCCCGATGACGGGCTGTGGAGGTCCTTGTTCCAGTGCTCAGTTTGTATCTATATTGACATATAGTGGAGGAACTCCGAAAGTTTTTTTGAAAAGATGGCGGGCACTGATGCTCTCAATTCGACTTTTAAAGTATATTAATAGGCATATACATGATTCCATAAGCTATTTACCCCAAATGTAGTGGACTATAGCTGTATTCACACGGGCAAAATCTAAAGCGATCTCAGAAGGCGATTTATATATGCGCGCATTCACACGGGCTGAGTTTCAAAGTGTGTCGCATTCACACGGGCAGTGCTTTGAATCGGTTTAAGGCGGAAGTGGATATCTGCGCATGAGCAAGTCCAGACTAACCAGCGCCAGTTTGGGTTTGTCGACGTCGGCCGAGAGAGTGTGGGTTCGACCTAGATTTGTATGGACTGAATTGTATTGGTTTGGAACAGTCAAAACTTTTGCTGGGCAGTGAAACCCTAAAAATAAATCATGAAAAAAATATATGTGCACAGCTAGCAGGTTCATAAAGCAAATTTATCGGAAGGTCAACACACTCAGGTCTCGACTGTCACGTTTCCCTTGACTGCGCATGCGTGTGATGTCATAAATAAAACGATTCAGCGTAGATCGGTTCCTGTAGACCACCTTGGTAAGCGTTTTACATTAAACGATTTATATGAATCGATTCAGCCCTAAAACGCCTCAGCCGTGCATTCACACGGCAAATCTGAGTCGAACTACGCAAGTGGCTTTGCGTGAGGCGTTTTAACTCGCCCGTGTGAATACAGCTTATGATAAAGACGCATTTGAACAATATATTTAGCATATTAGATTGCAAATTCATGTACTTATTTTAATAACCCGACATACCAACATTTTTTCTAATTGGTTGTTTAGCAGCCATGGACACTTGCAGGGGTGCAGGAGTGACTAACGTCGTTCGAAGTAAGGCTTGTTTGCACCAAGTGAGAGTAGGCATGGACAAGCAGACTAGGCTATGACATGATCCTTTCCGTTGGACAAGTGAAAATTTGGGCTGAAAAATATGTATTTGATGATGTTGCTTGTCAGTGACTCAGCATGACGTAATTTACCATGCTAGTGTGAAGTCATTGAAATGTAATTTACACTATTTATGACAGTTGTTTTATTTGGGTAGTTTTGTTCCCATGACCATGGAGGATAATTGAGATAATAATGGTAAATATTGCGGAAAAGTTAAAATTCAGGAGTACAAGTAAAATCACATCAGACTAGTCATACAGAAGTACTATTTTGTTTAGTTCTATAGGTGACTAAAGCCCCGTTCACACTGGGCAGTTAATTCGATTCATATAAATCGACTTGCCTAGTTCAACTCACATTCGCCGTGTGGACGCTACGCTAAAGCGATTTAGGGCTGAATCGATTCACCTAGATCGCTTCATCTATACCACCTCCCGCGGTAGTATAGATGAACCAAATTTTATGATTCGACTTATATCGCCCGTGTGAACGCAACCGACTTACTTGAGGCGGATTAAGCATGTCACACTATATAATATAATTTGGTCTATGAAACCGCTAGCTGTGCACAGATATCTTTTTCATCATTTATTTTTAGGGTTTCACTGCCCAGCAGAAGTTTTGACCGTTCCAAAACAATACGATTCAGTTAATACATATCTAGGTCGAACCCACTCTCTCGTGCCAACGTCGACAAACCCAAACTGGCACTGGTTAGTCTGGACTTGCTCATGCCCAGATATCCACTTCCGCCTTAAACCGCTCCTTGTGTGGACACGATACTAGTTCGCCTCATCTAGTTCGGCCTAAAGTTGTGCTGTGTGAACGGGGCTTAACATTGGGCCTGCCAACCAGCTCTGTTCTATCCTACTCCTATTAACACCAAGCACCAGACAGGGTAGTGACAAGTATACATTTGGTAAGTCTATATTTGTTATTTATTTGTGCTTTACATCCTAGCAACATCTAAGGTCATATCAGGACCGCTAACTACAGACCTGTGACAGTGCGCACATTTGGTAGATTTATAGTGTTGCACCAATGGGATACCATGCCACTAGCACCCTTACACAATATCCTATTGAGTCACGTTATCCTGATATTGAGCCAACTAGCTAGTTGCGGCGTTATCTCAGTAATACCAAGCGCCAGGCGAGGTGGTGAAAAGTATAAAGTCTTTGGTTTGACTCGGCCAGGCTTTTGATCCCACATGGGAAGCTTACATTCTGACCAATCTAGCGCATTCTGAAAAAAAAAAAAAAGACTTGTTGCAAATACGGGAATTTCAATTAACTCTATAATAAATGCAAAACTACCTCAGAATTCCTCAATTAAAAGTTCTAAAACGCGATTTGAAATAATTTGAGAAGTAGTCAAAAGCACGATTATTCTAAATTCAAACGTATTTAATATATATTTTATTTCACATCCACTTAAGTGTACAATAACAATGCTGGTTTTTTTCTGTGACAGTAAATTTTGTTCCACAAAACTGGAAGGATTACATACACACTGATATGAAAATTAGAAATATTTAAAGGTTGCTATGCTAGTTCATTTACTTAAAGATTCACACAGAGGGTTTACATTAAATATGGAAAGAAAGTCAAACTAGCGAAGAGTCATCTAATTGAATAGCTTCCATAACAGATAACATCTAGCTAAATTGGCATTGTCAACAAATCTTCCCTAATTTTAATAATTGCTTTCTCTTAAAACTTCTATTCAATGCCCCAATACGTTTGGCCGAACATAATTGAATAACTTTCCAGGACTGTAAGTCAACATTTTCCTAAACTTTTCCAGGACCATGATCCATTTTCTAGTATTTGAAAACCTATTTAATTAAGTACATATTTGCTCTTGACTGTTCAAGTGTTTTAATTAAGTTTAGTCTAAAACGTAGTAAAAGACGCATGTAATATATCTGAAAAGAAATAAACCATCACGCTATTGCCATCTGTCATTTTCCAAAGCGCTTCAAAACTTAAAACAAATAAACGAAGCAAAGTCGCATTTTCAATAGACTGGAAAAGTTATTTTAAATGTCTAAAACATTCTAGGTCTTCCAGAATCCTAATAGAAACCCTGGATTATATAATGACAAAGCAATACTTCTGCTGATTAAAATACAAACAAAGAAAACCCAAAATATTTCAAATAGAAAATGGAACACAAAGCAGACAAGTCAGCAAATTAAATTTCTAACTGATCCCGAACATAATCTTATCTTTTCTTAATCTCTTGCCACCAATGTGACCAGTGCGTTTCCCTACTGGTGCGACTAAATGTCATCTGTACACTCTGTATCGCAATAGTACTACTTTAGGATATACAGCTGCAGACTTGGGATGACTTGTCGGCCAGACTGCAGGCTCAACAATGAGAAGGTAACAAGTTTGAACCTACATAGCGATTTTAATTTTCTAGAAGGACAGCACTACAAAGTTTTTCATACCAACAAGAAAAGCGCAAAAACTGATTTTCAAAACAATTTCACACCGTGATACTGCCATGTAGGTTAGAACCCAGAACATTCTCATCCATGTGTACGTGTCTCACTGCCTGTGCCATATCTGATGTAGGTAGTCACTTACGTCAGTGACTTTTCTATGGGATATCCTGTAGGGAGTTTATTGAACAAGCTAGGAAGTTGACGACATAAAATCACAATAGTGCAATGCAGGTATGTTTTATTCCTGTCCACCTGTCCCTGAGGAAGGACTGAAGCTTTGACGACATAAAACCACACTAGTGCAATACAGGTACTTTATGTTGTCCCCCTGTCCCTGAGGAAGGACTGAAGCTTTGACGACATAAAACCACACTAGTGCAATACAGGTACTTTATGTTGTCCCCCTGTCCCTGAGGAAGGACTGAGGCTTTGATGACATAAAACCAAACTAGTGCAATACAGGTACTTTATGTTGTCCCCCTGTCCCTGAGGAAGGACTGAAGCTTTGATGACATAAAGCCCACTAGTGCAATACAGGTACTTTATGTTGTCCCCCTGTCCCTGAGGAAGGACTGAAGCTGCGACCCGGCGCGTTGGCATGCTGGACATTAAGGGGTGGTGCCCGTCAAAGTCCGATCCTTCACCAAAGACCCTATACGCTAAGCTCGCTTTACACTTATACTCACAAGCATCTTGATGATCAAACTTGGGCGAGTTTTTGCCATACATTTGTTTCTAATGTAGACCGCAGTGAAGTTGTTCTAGCAAATAATTTACATTCCAGACGCGCAGTGCATTGTGGGATGCGTGGAAGAAAAACAAACCCGCCAGAAGCACATGGCACATGCTAACACACTGGGTGCAGCTATGAAATGTGCTAGTTTCAGCTCATCTCAGCTCTTGTTTGAAATATAGAATACCAACTAAAAAATATATATATAACAAATTAAGATATTAATCTTTTATCCAGCATTATGCCATGTGCATTTAGATTTAGACAAATCTGGGCACTCAGACTAGTGTTAAGAGTCATAGCCAGAGTCAGTTTCACTTATTTTATTCATGTTTTTATTTATATCCTATGGTTAAAGGGACCGCTGGCAACGGGAACCGTACTCCGACAAATGCACTCCAAGCACAACCTTGTTTAGTTTTTATGTTTAAATGGACCAAGTATATGTGGGGAGAGTAGGGGACCAGGGCCATGCTAGTCTGAACTGCAAAGGCAGTTTGTTGTCTCCAAAATGGCCGCCCCCATAGTCGGCGGCCATTTGCAATGGAAAAGCTGCGCTGTGATGGCTGAAATTATGCCGGCAACAGGCTCACACAGTAACAAGTGTTGCTGGTTCCCAGTATCGGCGGCAATATATTAGGCCCAAATCTATTCAAAGCTCACATATTTAACAGAAATACATGCTCAAAAAGTCAAATTTGGTCAAATTAACCACAAACTCGAAGCGATATTAACACCGCTGCCGAAGTTTGGTTAAATTAAACCAAAAATGGACGTGATATTAATGCCGCTCGCCGGTAACAGGCTCAGCAGATCCCCTGAGCCTGTTGCCGGCAAGCACCACTATTTCCCAATATCTAAGGCCGTATTCGATTAACATGACCCGGGTGACTCGGATTGTCAGCTTCTAAAATCATAAAATACTTTAAATCCTATTTTGCTTACTTATATCAGTTATTGAAAAAAAATATTAAGTTTTAGATTAAGGCACCATTTTGTCCACCCCGAGCGTATTCGTTTATTCAACCCCAGTCTGTAGGATGTGCGCATGCGCCAACAAGTGGCTTGGGTGACCCGAGTTGATTAATCGATTACGCCCTAATATACAAATCGCCTCCGCCACCAGCGCATTAGGCCACCATGTGGCACAAATCTGAACTATTTCCGAGTTTGTTTGTTTTCCACACGGCGGATAGCTGGCGACTTTAAGGACATATACAGAACTAGAAAATGAGTAGGGTTAATCAGATATTGGCTATATATTTCTTTGAAACAAGATTTTGTTGACACATTTGACATTTTAATATTTAGAATAAGAATGACTTCTGTCTAGTCAATGGTGATGTAAACATTAGCCTGTAAAGTGACTGAAATTGTATGTTTCTTAGATCAAAATGCTTAATTATGGAGAGTGTGTCTTAAACTTATTCATTATAATATTATATTGTACCTACCATCCATGTTTGTGCCAAATTATGTATTTTTTCAAATTAATTTTGAATAAAATCGAAGTTTTGCCCTTCATGCATCATCAAACTCAATGGCTGTACGCCTTTGCTTTGCTGCCAGCGCCGTTTTCAGCGCATGCCCAGTCGGAACGGTGATCTTGTCTATTAGCAATCATGGTAACCCCCATCTCCATGTGTAGGCAGCAGGGCCCCTCCACACACACTGACCACCCTACGTGTATACCCCCTGTGGTTGGCAGGTACACTGCTATAGTTTTCTGTATTAATGCAGTTTGCTTCCACCCTACTCTAGCAGGGCCAGGCACCTGATTAGTGACCTACTGGGTCCCTGTGTCAGTGTATCGGAAGACTTTTATTTATTACAGGATAGTATTATTAACAGCTCGACTCTCAGCAACAGCAAAGCGCTTTCCTATATTTCATCCTAGATATCCAACTTAGGTCCTGGTGCAATTATCAACATTAATTGCATAGAAGGAATATTAAGTCAATTAAACAGAGCCTGTCACTCCTACTTCGTAAAACTTACTAGTCATGCACAAAGGGATGATAGTGGTTTCAGGCAAACAAATCAAGCCGAAACTATTATCCTGAATGGAAATCCGCTGAAAAATATCATAACTGGCAGTGAACGTGGGCAAATATGATCACACAGAGGCGCCAGTGTAGCTATGATTCTGGTGCTTCTATGCTACTCCGCTGAGTGACACAACTATTATATACAATGTCTTGCGGGAGCCTGCGTAGCTTGTTTCACCCACCAATAATATACATTGAATATTCACAATTTAAGAAAAATGAAATAAAATCTCATTAAAATAACAGTTGTATGACCAAGGTTCGTTAACTTTTATTTTTGTTTTTAAGAACTGAGACTGCTGCTCTTATTCAATGCGTGTCAAATATGTGGGTTCATCTCTATTTGACCCGAGCTCCCCCCGCCAGAGTCGTTGAGAGTTCTGCAAAGCTGTCATACTCCTAGTGGGGCTTTGTGGAACTACAGGCATAGTCCATAACATACTCCTTTAAATCTGAAATTAGATTAATTAACATATTTTCTTATCACAAAATACATGCTGCTCTTCTTTCAGATTGACAACCCTGAAGTGTAAGTGATTGACACCAAGATGCTGGTCTCGCAAATATACAAATATCACATTTTATAAGTTTCTATCCCGGAAATAATAACAATGTATTACACATCGAATACAAGCTGAGTTATATATATTGCATACAAGATCAGGCACGTGTATTGCATACAAGATCAGGTAAATTTGTACATGCATACAAGACCAACTATGTTCAGCAAAGCTGATGATTTTAATTCGTTCTTAAAAGAAACATTTATTAAAGCTGCATAATCCGATGAAAGCATCAACATTTTCTAAACCAAAACACTTCCCTAGATTTGAAATGATAATGGCTATATATAGCTAACTTAGACAGTTGCGCAGTTATTAAACACTTATTGCCGCATAGGAGGAATAATAAGTCAATTTAACAGGCCAGGTCAGTGCTAAGGCCTACCATTACCAGTTCCATTATTTCGAGGGTCACGCCAAAATGAATTAACCAAGTTTCTAATTCAAATAACTATAAAGTTGACCTTTTCATATTAAAGTTGCATAGTCCGACAAAAGCATCACATTTTCAAAAGCAAACCACTTACCTAGATTTGAACCTACATATCTAACTTAGAGTCAGACACAGATGCAATAATTAAATATTTGTTGCGGCATAGAAGGACATACTAAGTCAATTTAATAGAACATGTTACTGCTGAAGACAATGGGATCAGTTTTGACAAGTGTGCCAACATTAATTGTGTATGTTTGCACTTTAAATATCTCAAAAGTTTGTCATTTTATAGCAAAGTTAGATTATAATGATCAACCTAAGCAAAGGTAGCTTATAATGATCAACCTAATTTATTTATCTCAGGAAATGACAGGAACTCAAAACCATCGGACTATGCGACTTTAAAGTTACTTCAAACTAAAAAAGAAAAGTAGATTATAATAACCCACACAATATATTTTAATGGTTGAAATTCAAAACCATCGGATTATGAAACTTAAAAAATAGGAAGGAAGACGAGGATGACAATTATAGTTTTAGCATCACCAACAACAAAATGGTCATAATTAGGTAATAATGGCATAATTCTTCTTTGTACATTTCCAATTTGCTCCCTGATTTCAGAAATGCTAGGTTGGGGAACCACCACTGCAGGCATTTTGATTGGCCCAAAACGATATCGACCATCAAGGTGGCCTACCCATTTAAAAATAGGGAAGAGGGGGGGGGGGGGGGAAGGAGCAGAAAATGCCAAAAGTGCTTCGAAAATCAAAAAAAAAAACACAGAGAAAAGGAAACACACCCACAGCAGTACCTGTTTCCAGCAACCTTTCTGATCGCGAACCCTGCCATCTGCGGATAGTTTTTCAATTGGTAAACTGTTTCACTTGACTGTCCCTCCGATGACAGGACACCACCGAAATGAGGACACCAACGGTCTGAATGCAGGGTTTACTATATACTTAAACACATTGAAGAATATATTTAAATGAATAAATAATCCCTCAAAAATGTTCCAAAGAAAAAAGTATGACGAAACCTAACATAATTAAGCAGCTAGTAGAATAATCTATTTAAATAAATAAAGAACCCATATAAATGTTCTCATGAAGATGCCTGAAGAAGACCGACAGTTCCTTAGAGCTAAGAGGGAGGTGGGAGAAGAGGGACCTATTGTGAAATATAATTACAACGCCTACAGGATTCTCCTTTAAATATATCTAATTAAATAAATAATAAATAACACCACTATGGCCTGCTCAGGGCACTGTCTGTGACATGTGCAATGGGTTCAGCATCAGTTCGAATGCGGCGCCCTTCAGGTTGGCACCGCGCAGATTGGCCTCATGAAGGTCACAACCGGAAAGGTCACAGTTCTCAAGGTCAGCACCGGCCAACACAGCCCCGCGCAAATCGCAGTTCTGCAGGTTGGCATTCTTGAGGGTGGCAACTCGGAGGTTCACCCCAGCCATGTGACTCCCCTCAAGGTTCACATGCTTCATGTTGGCACCTTCCATGTTGGCGCGGCTGCCAGCCGGGTCCTCAAAGTTGCAGCCTTGTAAGGAAGCGCGCTCCAGAGTGACGCACAACATTTTGGCGCCAAGCAGGTTGGCACCGGCCAAGGTTGCATGTGACATGTCAGCTCGCTCAAAGTTGCAGTAGGAGAGGTTTGCGCCGGCGAGGTTTGCATGACGCAGGACGGCATACTTGAAGTTTACGTAGCGGAGGTCCATGCGTGAAAGGTCTGCACCAGCAAAGTTGAGCCCTTGGCAGCGCAGCTCGCAGTTGCTCGGTGTCGTCATAAGGCGCAACATGAAGTCTCTCCGGGTGATTGGGGTCTGGTCTGTCGCTGGACTCTCATTGCGGACCTGGGCCTCAAGCACCTCGAGGAGCGACTCAACGCCAAAGAACTTGGCCTCTTCGAGCACACCCTGTGGATTCACGTCCTTGTCAAGCACCAGCTCACCGTGCCGCAGGTAATTGAGAATCGGCTCGAAGTAGCGAGCACTGCGATCGATCAGGAAGGCGCCGTTCGAATCCATTGAGCTACTCCATGAGTAGGTCAGGTCCGTGGCGAACATACGCGCCAGCATGCTGTCCGGCTCGCCGCGGGTCAGCGTCCCGCGCGTCGTTGTCATGTACTTGCCGCCCACATTCAGCGTCACCCACTCATCGGGGCACACTGCAGCGCAGCCCGCCTCCTCCACCGGCCGCCCGGCGCCACGCGGGAAATGCAGAGCCACGGGATCGGCGCTACTGATGGCAATGAAGGGGCCCCCGCTCGAGGCATACAAGACGTCATCGTCGCGCAATAGCTTCACGTCATCAATAAGCCCTCCCTGCGGCGTGTACAGACGCGTCGTCGGTACGGCCAGTTTGCGCGTCACCTCGGTGAGTAGCTCTTCCAGACTGTGCGTCACTCCCACCAACTTTCCGTCCACATTGGTGCCATTCCGGAAGACCACCACACGTTTCATAATTGTGTTTTGTGGAATGTGTCTATAATATTGTAACCCAATGGCTTCTGTGCTTGTTGTGCCTATTACTGATAGTACCACTAGCAGTAGCTGTCTGTGTCTCAAACGACTTCTATCTATATAACACTGTCTAGCCCTATCCTAGGAAGTCATCAATAAAACTAAGTCTAAGTGAAGTCACTCACAGAGTCAAAGACTACAAGACACACACATCACTTGCGATGTATTGATCTCCCAATGATTGAATGAGCTCAACACACAGAAAAACATATCGTCAGTAGATGCATCATGGTTCCCTGTGTTGCGAGCTTGAGTGACTCATGACTGACAGTCGGTGTCAGTGACACGATCAACAAGCACAGTTATCAGAGTGAGAGTTGACAGATATCCAATCCAATTCCAGTTACTGAGTTAGGCGAATATGTGGACCGATCTGAACCCTAAACGGCCATATAACTGTCGCTATATAGGGTTATCAAACAGAAATGTCTACTCTACTATCTTTCTGTAAAATCTATCAACATTTTAAGAGCATACACATTTTAACGTGAGCTCAAAATGCTTGGATTCACGAATGAAATATAGTCAATGAAGAAACTTACTGGCAGCTGCCATCTTGGATTGTCCACTTCCGTTGTTGTGTCGTTAAATGTTGTCCCACAAATGTTATATTTGATATTTGTTTCAACGGTTATTTGTTTTGAGGTTGTTGACACACATATCAGCGAATGTTAATTGTGATTAGCTACGTCATTTAAATCTCTATGATCCGCAGATTATAATAAGGAAACAATAAACGTTAATAATACGAAAATACTTTACTTTATAAGTTTATTTACTACTTGTCTACTAACTAGACTAGAGCCAGAGAGCGTGTATATAAACAGATGAGAGGGACAACTCCCGCGAAAAACGGTAACACAGGCTACAGTGGCGTTCCTGGCGGTTAGTGTTGAACAAGCCTTGAGTTTGCCGGTACGCTCAGTGCAAAACATTTGTTTTTATTCAAAATTAATAGAAATCCAGAACCCTAACCTTATAAATTCAATATAATCTTGTTGGTAAACATGTTTTCTATATGTGTACTAAGCGGCTTGTTTCTATTTGGTGTAGTTTTAGAGATATTTCACTTTTTCTGTAGGAAGATTGCACACGACCATTGACAATGCCTTGAGTTTGCCGTACGCGTAGTGAAAAACGTCAGTTTTATTCCAAATTAATAGATATCCAGAACCCTAACCATATCAATTTAATATAATCTTGTTGGTAAACATGTTTTCTATGTGTATTCCATTCAGTTTGTTTCTAGGTGGTGTAGTTTTAGAGATATTTCACTTTTTCTGGATGAAAATTGCACACGACCATTGACAATGCCTTGAGTTTGACAGCTGTGTCATATACTGTTCAACAACCACCACTTGGAGCACCACAGTCGGCAGATGTTACATGCTCTAGTATGGGAGTTGTCCCTCTCATCTGTTTATATACACGCTCTCTGCTAGAGCAGAGAGCGTGTATATAAACAATCTGTTTATATACAGGCTCTCTGACTAGAGTCTAGCAAAGACCCTATAATACTAAAGCCGTGTTTAGACGGGGAATTGTGAAACGTTCTAGACAAAGCAATTTATATGAAGCGTTTTAGAGACCCGTTTACACGGACAGACTTTTGAAAGTGTTTTGTCGCCGGGAACAAGCAGCCTTAGTTCTGCATGTAGCCGGCGAGCACTGCTATTTGTTTACTTTACCCTCGTCGATTCGACGCCGATGTAGCTGTTACGTTAATATCGCTTGTAATTTAGGGTTAATTTAATTAAATTTCATTATTTGATTATCTAATTCTCTTAAATATGATCGCATTCACTAGATTTCAGCCTAATCAGGCCCTAACACTGCCAGGAACCAGCTGAATCGCTTCATCTATACTACCTCGCGAGGTGGTCTAGATGAAACGTTTCATATGAAGTGATTCAGCCCTAAAACGCCACAGAACTGCGTCTACACGCCAAATGTGAGTCGATCTAGGCAAGTGGGTTCATATGAAACGTTTTAAATCGCCCGTGTAAACGGGGCTTAAGACGGCTCACTCCCTATCTCATGATTATAAGCCCTGTTTACACGGGCGATTTAAAACGCTTCATATAAAACGCCTTGCCTAGATCGACTCACATTTGGCGTGTAAACGCGACTCTGAGGCGTTTTAGGGCTGAATCGATTCATATGAAACGGTTCATCTATACCACCTCGCGAGGTGGTTTATTTGAAGTGATTCAGCTGGTTCCCGGGTGGCGGTAGTGTAAAATAGTAGTGCTTGCCAGCTACAGGGGGAGCAGTAACTAATCGCTGGTGCCCAGCAGTGTGAGGGACCGATTAGGCCGAAATCTATTGAATGCGATCATATTTAACAGAATTACATACTCAAATAATGAAATTTTATTAAATTAACCCTAAATTCCAAGCGATATTAATGTAGCCGCTATATTGGTGTCGTTATTCATATTGTGAATCGAAGTATGGAAACTAAACAATAGCAGTGTTTGCCAGCTACATGCGCCTGCTGGTTCCCGGCGCCTACACACTTTCAAACTCTGCCGTGTAAACACGCATCTAAAACGCTTCATATAAATCGCTTTGTCTAGATCGTTTCACAATTCCCCGTGTAAACACGGCTATAGGGTCTTTGAGTCTAGCAAGCGAACGCAGGCCTCGTGTGACGCTTGAGTACAGCTACTATGGTCGCAGATTAGTCGGCGACCGGTCGGCGATCGACGCAGATGCCAGAGGTCGTAAGGAGATTGTTGGTGCTGCAGCGACAACCTCCTTGCTGTTGTTTTGGGGAGTTTTCAGTCGCATTGGCGTGCTGAAGGCTGCAAATCTGCAGCACTGAATGGGCACTGCTGAAAGCAGTCCCATGTGGTCGGGAGTTGGCTGTGATCAGAGGAATTGGGGGGGGGGGGTGTAATAACGTAAGCCCGAACACGGTGAGTTGTCAGTCGCTACTGTCTTATTACCAGTTCCCCCACAGCGGTGCGCGACCCACTACCCTGGTCCCTACCACGGGCTATACGCACACATCACATCCCCCCTTCATACAAGCGATACGGCGGGATGTTACATGGCCTGTGCGTTGCTCTGGGGACTCCTTACCATAATTATTTAATAATTCACATAGATATATCCACTCCTACACTGTTTTCTCCCCTTTCCTAAAGGCAGGTTCAACAAAGTGAGACAAATTATTTAATTTAAGTTGTGGCCTGACCTGCACACGGTCACCTAGTGCGTCTCATATTTATACACAGTCAACCACACAGCAACCTCGGTATCAGATGACCAATGACAATTTACCGTTTTAGCACTCATTTCATCTCAACAATCTTACTTACTAACATTTTGAATCAAACGCCCTGTAACGCCACAGAGTTTTTCATATAACCACATAACTTTGACAATTTCATCCGTGACCTCGTCACCTGCCCTACTTCATAGGTCTAATCTAACAACTGGCCTAATTGTTCGACCGAACCGCGATGTTTTGATTGGGGGTGGGTTGATGTCCCTAGTGGGCGGGCCTGGCCCTAGATTATCTGCTGGTGTGTTTACCTTTGTGGTGCTTGCACTGTTTGTCCCCTGGGGCACTTTAATGAGAGGGTTTTGTGAGGTGGGTAGTGAAAAGTTGTTTGCCTCGGAGGTGGAGGGGAGGGAGGCCGGATTCAAGGAGGATGATCTCGATCCTGGTGGTGCTGGGAACACGGAGGACAAGCCTGGCAGCCCTGTGTTGGATGTTCTCAAGTTACCGGAACTCGTTCAGGAAGATCTCGTTCTTGGGTAGTCAAGTTTGGGGGTTGTCAAGCCCGAGGGCTGTGAGAGCGAGTGTGAGCGCGGCATAGTCAAAGAGGGAGCGGACTGCCTGGCGGTAGAACAGTGCGAGTACACCATCCGGGGTGCCCCAGGAGAAGCCAGAGATCCTCTTCATGAGGAGGAGTCTGTTGGTCATTCTGGTGGCCAGGTGGCATCAGAGGGCTCTCATGTTCAGGTCTCAGTCTAGATGGATACCTAGGAATTTGAAGGTGGAGACCCATTCGATAGGGGATCCATCTAGGTAGAGGGGGTGAAGTGGTTGACCTCTGAACATGTGCATGATCTTGGTCTTGGTGGGGGAGATTTTTAGTCCAAGGTCCCGGCAGGCATTTCCTACCAGGTGGAGCACCTGCTCAGTGAGATCCTGTGCATTGATCGCATGGGAGCAGGTGATGGCGATGTCATCTGCGTAGCAGACTATGGTTGTGTCTGTGATCTCTCAGGTGGCTAGGTCTTGTTTAAGCCTCCTCACAAGAGATGCCATCACTGCATTGAAGAGGAGGGGGCTGAGCACTGCACCCTGGGGGACGCCATTTTTTAGTTGGAGGTACGGAGAAGAGGTGCCTTGGACACATACTCTGGCTCGCCTGTTCTGGAGGTAATTTACAACGCAGGAGACAGAAATAGTGCACAAAATCTTTATTGCTGTGACAACGAACGCACGGCAGAATAGTCAAGCTATAAGTAGCCAATAAGTTAAGTACATGAACCGCATAACCTAGCTACCGCCTCAGCAGTAGTTATATATTAATTGTAGAGTAGATCAGGGATAATTTCTTAACAGGATCACAACAACAGGCTATTAGATATAACAATAACAGTGCTCCTGGAGCAGTTCAACTCATACAGGAAGAAGCCCTTACCGTTGGCCAAATTGACTTAGCCGGACAGTCGACTAGTACAGTACTTACATAACAGACCCGCATAATCGGGGCATATCCAATCGTTTATCATTGAAACAGCATTGTCAACAACATTACAGAACAGACCTACAACGGAACACCTAAGATACTTAGTGTAGCATAACATAGCACATTCATGTTAGTCAGAAATGGAACATATTACATTTCCTTATTGTAACAAGCAAGCCTAGTAACCCGTCATAAACAGCGTGGCGGCATTGATACCCGGTCTTAGACACTAACAGTACCAGACCAGTAATTTAACAGTAAGCTGACCGGAGCGGGTCTTCGGGACACAACTAGCCTAGCTAGAGATTAATGAGGCCTAGCAGAGATACTTATGGCAGGGTATAGTTCCGTATATAAATTTCAGTATCCCAATACGTTAGTATTTAGTACTTTATGAGTAAACCCGGGTCGAGAGATCAACAGTACACCTCATCCCTTACGCTTAGTTAAGAACCCCGCATTCAAGTTAGGGCGCCTCCCCGGAGAGTGCCAGGTACTCAGATAGTTTCAATGCAGCATAACTTACCGGACTCTACTCATGAATAACATCGCATCCAGCTAGCGGACCCACCATTCCGACCCAGGGAGAGAGCTACCCGAGAATAGGAGGAACACCTCAGACACTCAGCCAAATAGTTGTGAGAGTGTCTGAGGTGCCTCCGAGAAGGCTGCCCTGCTCACATACTGAAACACTGTTCCGGACCTCCAGCGACCGAGTTCTCGCACTTCTGCCACTGACGAACCCCCTCTCGCACATGCTTGAGCCCCCCCGCGTCTCAGACTGTGAAGGGTGACAGACGACGGCTGAGGATGACCTGACAGCTTAAGGGCCAGGCGCAGGGCTGACAGGAGGGTTGACGCCAGCAACGGAGCCCCATTCGGATGCAGGAACGCAGAGTCATGGTTCCCGACCGCTGTAGTTCCGCGGTACCTCTTCCAGGCGTGAACAGGGCAGCACGGGGAGCCTGGTGAGCACGGTAGCATGACCGTATATACATCCTGTCCCTCCCTCGCCGTCTTGGAGGAGCGCACTCTTACCATCAACTTATCGGCCCGCAACTTAACGTCTGCCCCTCGAAGCGCATGGTCCACGTCAGTTTCCCTCGGGGTAAAGAACAAATTAGATTGTCGTAAAAATGTGTAATACGCTATCAATGTGGCTATTGATAAGACATATGCGGACTCACCTACTTTGCTAAATTCTTTAATTATCTTCTTTATGTCTGTTATAGTTAGAGGTCTTGCCTGTACTGGTACATGCACACTTAGTCTTGCTACTCCTTTCTTCATTATATGCACTATGTAAGAGTCAAACGCTTTCGTGATACCTCCATGCATTAGAACCCACGTCCTAGCTCCACTTACATAATTGTTAACTGCTCCAGGTGACTTGAGCCTGTTATTTAAGTACAGAATATATTTTAAGATGTCTTCTTTGTTTGGCTTGTATGGATTGAATACATTCACAGATGCAAACTTGTCATAGCAATCAACTTGATAGTGTTTATTTCTCCAGGAACCAGCTGCTAGTCCTGCTTTAATGACCTCAATGATACTGTTGGACAGATGACACAGGTGACCTAGGAAGAGAGAGGCAAGTAGGAAGCGAACTTCCTAGGTCAATGAACCTTGCTGACCTAATGCATTCATTATGAACATGTGATTAACTTTAATTTCTAGCAACCCTTTTTTTCCGACACATTTCTTGACTCTTAACTTTGTTAGCCTGTGATAAATGGGCGCGACTTAATGCATCCGCTAATATTAATTCTTTCCCTGGTTTATGGTTAATAACAATTTCACATGAGTAATCGGCTGACAGTCTCCATATTTTCCTAGCGCATGCACACAAAAATCTATCCTTCCCTTTTCCTGACGACAGTACTAGATAGGACGCTTCGTTGTCCGTATTAAGTATAATTCTAACGTTTTTTGGTGTTGGCGGCGACAACGCAGACAGGGCCGTTATTAAATTCAACGCTTCTAGTTGTGTTATGTGAAAACCCTTCTCTAACAGCGAGTGGTCATATTCTGCTGCGAAGTAGTACAATTCGGAGAACCCCCCTCCTCCTGTTAGGCACGAATCACATTCAATGACCCAGTCACGGAATGGGGTAGGGCGCATCAATACAAGTCCATTAGACGTTTCCGCATAATCCCGAAACCACTCTATATCTCCCAATGCTTCCTCTGTCGTATTAATTTTTCCTATAAATGGTGCACCCCGTAAGAATTCTAGCAGTCTGTTCATGAACCTCCTCACCGGTGTTACACAACGAGAAATGAATTGCAATTTACACAGTAGTTTTTGAATATCTTTCCTAGATACCATTTTTTCCACTCTCCATAGCGCGCATAAGCGCAGTATTTCCAATAGCTTATCTGCAGGGATTGTAATTACCATATCTTGTGTGTTAATATCAAAACCTAACCAGATCAATCTCATGCGAGGTTCACAGCACTTTTTAACCGACATGTCTAGTCCCAGGTCACCTAGCAGCGCAACTAAGAAGTTATAGGATTCCCAAGCTCTTTTGTCCGATTTTTCCACCCCAACAAAGTCATCTAAGTAGCATAGACAGAAAAAACCTGCTTTCCTCATTAAATACACTACTGCCGAAGTGGTTCGAGCACAAGCGAGGGCAGACGTTCGGCAGCCAAATGGCGGGGCGGTATCATAGTAAAGCTCTCCGTGGAACTTAATACCAAAGAGGGGGACCGACAACGGGCACGTACGTAGCTGCCTGTATGCTCTCGCTAAGTCTACGCTCCACAGTACACACCCTGGCCCCAGTTTAGCAGCTTCTCCTGCCAAGTCTAGTATTCCTGGTAATTTAAAATTCAAAGGGCCTCCCTGAAACACCCCTTTCAATATCCCAGAGTTGACACTTTTCCCACCAGGAAAGCTGAGGTCTACAATTATTCGACGCTCCATACTTCCTTTCTTAGGACGAGTCATCATCGGACTCACTTGATCCCATGGGACGAATGGTGTAGATTTAAATGGACCTAGGAGGGTACCTTTACTCATCTCAACATTAACATAGTTCTTTATCCAGAATAAGTCCTCATTGTTAGTAGTATGATTTCGCAGTGTAGATACTGGGGGGTCTTGACCTACATAATCCGCCGGCCAGCCAAATTCTAGATACTCTAGTATTATATTATCTTCATAGTTCATCAATTTATCTCTCCAAGTTGTAATGTTTAAACCGGATGGGACTCTGATTTTTGCTTGGAGATAATTAGGCAACCCTGTCAACCTTACTTGTTTGTAAATGTCTAAATAAGGAAAACCACTAATTCCCACTTCGCTTTTCAAGGTAGGCCAGTACTCCATTAATCTATTACGAAATTCCATCGGCGTAATCCCTACTCTCTCTTTCACATCTACCTCACTATCAAGTTCTATCAACTCTTCATTAATAAGACATTCATGCAACCCTATTGTTTGCTCTCCTTTTTCCTGATTGTAACCTAACCCTTCTTTATCCTCTCTATTATGCACATCTGCAGAGCACACACCATTAGAGTGTGAAGAGCATGAAAACCGGCCTGAGGCATCCGGCAGGCATCCGAATGAGGATGATACAATAGCATTGCTATCGGTGACTGACTTAGGGAAGGGCAGTGTGCCCAGATGAAGACCATTAGCATGTTCAGTATTGTGTTGTGAGCGGTTGATGTGAGGGAGTGCTGCCGGGCAGCGCCAAAGAGGGGTAAGCGACTCTGTAGGTAACAAAGCGTTGGAGGGTGTGTGCCTTGCAGAATGTATATCTGTTTCTACCCTATTTACTACCTTAACATTATTGTATTGACTCAATTTTTTCTTAACACCAACACTGTCTATCGTATTTTTATTTACCTTTCTTGAACTAATCGCCGAATCGGACAATGTTTGCGAATGTTTATCTCCGTTTTTAGTTATCACATCTGCGCTAAACTTTGATATATCTGAATTATTAAACTCGGCCTCAAAGAGGCCTACGCCGTAAAAACCTGTTTACCTATATTATCTCTACGGTCTTGCTCATTGTTTCCGCCACTTTGCATTCTCCTTTTGTTATTGCACCAGCTACAGCAGTGACAGAATCGGTTAGGTACGGACCCATGAGACGTGGGGAACCCGCATGTGTTACCCCTATTCCACTCCTCACATGGTCTACCATCTACAGATTCGTTAATTTCTTTACTAACCCAGTTGTATCCTGTCCCTCCCTCTACTTTACGATCTTTCTTTACATCAAGCCTAATCCCAACTGCGTAAACATCACGCTGAATGTCCTTAATAGTTGCTCTATCTGTCCACCCATCTTCTATTCTCCCATCATTGACCATTGAAAAAAAAATTTCTGACCACATTTTTTCTGAGGTACGGAGAAGAGGTGCCTTGGACACATACTCTGGCTCGCCTGTTCTGGAGGTAATTTAGGACATACGCAAGAGGCCGGCCGGCGATGCCAAGATCAGCCATTGATGTCAGTACCACGTTGTGGTTGATAAGCTCAAAGGCTTTTTCGAGGTCAAGGAAGATGGTTGCTGTTTCGTGTCCATTACCGAGGACATAGAAAATGCTCTTAATGAGGGTGGTGACGGTGTACTGGGTGCCTCGTCCTCCTCAGTAGCCGATGACTTCCTCTGTTAGGCCAGTGGTGGGGTCTTCTGTGACCATCTGGAGATGGGCGAGGACAATTCTTTCGCTAACCTTCCCAAGGGATTGGAGAAGGGAGATGGGTCTGACTTCGCCCGGGGTTTTCTTGGGGATGGGGATGATATCAGCATCCTTCCAAGATTGGGGTATATGTCTGCATTGTAGAAGATATTGTCGAGGAGGGGGAGGAGAATTTCCCTGTTTTGGCAGATAACTTTGTCCACGAAGTGTTAGGGATTCTGTCGGCTCCTGGGGTTGTCTTCTTTGTGGTGGTGCCTAGGGCGCGGTCAAGCTCAGCCCTGGTCAGGTGGGTGTCAAGATTATGGGTGGATGTTGTGGCTATTGATATGTCTATGAGGTCGGCTCTCCAGGTGGAGTTCCTGGTGAGTGCTTGTTGGTGGGCATAAGGGAGGTTGATTGCAGGTGCAGGGTCTGTTCTGTACGTGAACTTTTTGTTATGTTTTGCTGCAATTTGGCCATGGTGTGGGTAGAGTGGGGGGGGGGGGGCGGTGAGACTCCCCTGGATGCTGTTCAGTTTGCGCCAGAGTTGTCTGGAGGTGGCGTGAGAGTTTATTTTGGTACCAGAGTTTTCACTTCCTGTCCGATTCGGCAAGCTTGACATCTTTGGCCCAACTGGTGGTTATTTTAACGAGATTCTCAGTGCCTCGGTTGGGGTTCGTGCGTAGCTTGTAGAGGCGACAAAAAGGGCCGAAATGGTCGACGATCGCTCGCAGAGCACTCGGCGATTAGTCGTAAGATGGTCGTAATTTAATTGCAAAAATGCTCGTTGGATCGATCGTAAGCGAACGCAGGCCTCGTGTGACTGGGGTATAAGAGGTTGTGACAGACCTGCAGAAAGGGAGAATATGACATATTCCTACTAGAACTTAGAAGTAACACCGATCGAGACGACAAGTTATATGAGTGTAATTTCTTATGCCTGTACTGAAATTATCTGGTTAAAATACACATGCTAGTTCCAGCAGAGCACAGTCTAATTCAAGGGGTTTATACTTGTTGAACTTCATAGAGAATGATACCGGAATCCTTTTCAGTAGCAGTTGAATCCCATGAGAGTAACGTAATGCAACCTACTTACCACGGGCACCAGTGTAACCGAAAGTCGTTTCAGCCAATAGGAGCGCAGTAAACTGAGGAGGAAACTGGCACTGGCGCTTGAATTCAAAACGTCAAACTCTATCGCTCAGTCAAAATCAAGATGGACAAGCGTATTAAAGCGTACAAAAGCAAAAGGCAGGATATCATCGACCCAAGAGCGATGAGGGCCCATCGAAGGTCAGTTGATTGGAAGTTGTCAAGAGAGGACCGCTACAACAAATGTAGGAGTTTAACGGTAGAACCCAAACCTCAAACACCTCCCATGGGTAAGTACTGACTACTGTTCAAATTAGTGTTACTGTACAGTGTTACTGAATACTGTGAGCCTGTGCTGTGTTACAGGCTTGCATTGGGCTTGGCCAGGCTTGGGTAAATCGTTTTGGCGAACGTAGTCACGGTAGTGTCGTACTCCTAGTGTAGGTAGCGGCAGTCAAAATTCAACAATAACTATCTATTTTGATTTAAATATTAATTAAATAGAACTTTTTAATACAAGCACAGCATTCTCGATGTCGGCGTGACGTCACAACCCCGGAAACTAGCCCGCGAAGGGTAAAACATCGCAGTGATCTGTGCCGCAGCAATGCTAGTGTAGTGGTCTGCACTGACCTCTCAGGCAAGTAACCACATAGACAGGTAGGCGTGGGGAGTGTATTGATATCAGGGAGCCTAGGTGGTGTAATGGTTAGCACACTGGCCCGGAATGCAAAGAGATGTGGGTTCGAGTCCCGCTCTAGGCGCAGTATTTCCCATTTTCATCACCCCCATGACACTGGTTGCCGTGATCAGGATCCTGTACAAGCTTTGCGCTGTATGGTTGTTGAACCTACCCTGTGTATGTATGTGTTAGTGCATTGCCTGTATGTATGTAATTGTAAGCATTACAAGACTTACAATTCCAGGGGGACGAGTGTAGTGGTCTGCACTGACCTCTCAGGCAAGTAACCACATAGACAGGTAGGCGTGGGGAGTGTATTGATATCAGGGAGCCTAGGTGGTGTAATGGTTAGCACACTGGCCCGGAATGCAAAGAGATGTGGGTTCGAGTCCCGCTCTAGGCGCAGTATTTCCCATTTTCATCACCCCCATGACACTATCAAAGTGCGGAGCATTTATTTTTGCCAAATAAATTTTAAAACTTTCATCGGATCGATTAAAAATATCTTAATGCGCGATTGAAGAGGAAGATCTGAGGTATTTAATTTAACCTAAGAGCAATTTTCTCTGAAAGTATTAAAAACTGAGATAATAGTGAAAGTTGGGATATTCTGAGTGTCAGTGCCAGTGTTACTGTTAGCCTTACCAGATCATGGCCTCAAAAACTATTTTCGCCAAAAGAATTCAAGAACTTCCAATTGGCTGATAAAAAAAGAGCTGAATGTGAAATTATAGAGAAAGATCTGAACTATTTAATAGAAACAAGAGAAATTTGCTTTCAAAGCACCAAAAAGCACAAATCACTGTGACAGTTAGGGTAGTTTTAATGTTGTTTCTATGAGAGTGGCATTTGCTTTACCCTTCGCGCGCCGTGAACCCCAAAAGTGCCCGGATGTCCGACGTCGAGAATACAACGAAGTATTCTGATATTTTCTTACTTTAAAAAAAAAATATATATGTCATGGGGGTGATGAAAATGGGAAATATTGGCCTAGAGTGGGACTCGAACCCACATCTCTGCATTCCGGGCCATTGTGCTAACCATTACACCACCTAGGCTCCCTGATATGAACACACTACCCATGCCTACCTCTCTATGTGGTCACTTGCCTGAGAGGTCAGTGCAGACTACTACACTTGTCCCCCTGGAATTGAAAGTCTTTTAATGCTTACAATTACATACATACAGGCAATGCACTAACACATACATACACAGGGTAGGTTCAACAACCATGCAGCGCATAGCCTGTACAGGATCATGGTCATGGCAACCAGTGTCATGGGGGTGATGAAAATGGGAAATATTGCGCCTAGAGTGGGACTCGAACCCACATCTCTTTGCATTCCGGGCCAGTATGCTAACCATTACACCACCTATGCTCCCTGATATCAACACACTACCCATGCCTACTGTCTATGCGGCTCCTTGCCTGAGAGGTCAGTGCAAACCACTACACTTGTCCTCCTGGAATTGTAAGTCTTTTAATGCTTACAATTACATACATAGAGGCAATGCACTTACATACATACACAGGGCAGGTTCAACAACTATACAGCGCATAGGCATAGCCTGTACAGGATCATGGTCACGGCAACCAGTGTCGTGGGGGGTGATGAAAATGGGAAATATTGCGCCTAGAGCGGGACTCGAACCCACATCTCTTTGCATTCTGGGCCAGTATGCTAACCATTACACCACCTAGGCTCCCTGATATCAACACACTACCCACGCCTACTGTCTATGTGGCTCCTTGCCTGAGAGGTCAGTGCAGACCACTACATATATATGGGTCGTTCTCAGAAGGTGTGTTCCAATATAGGGTATTCACGTGATGTCATCAACCGGATGCGCGGCCATTGTGGCGATATCAAACAGTAAACAACCCATAGAGTTTGCCTGTACGCGCAGTGCAAAACGTCTATTTCATTCAAAATTAATAGAAATCCAGAACCCTAACCGTATAAATTTAATATAATCTATTCATTGAATATGTTTTCTATATGTGTACCAAGAGATTTGTTTCTAGGTGGTGTGGTTTTAGAGATATTTCACTTTTTCTGTATGAAGATTGCTCACGATCATTGGCAATGCATTGAGTTTGCCAGTACGCGCAGTGCAAAACGTCAGTTTTATTCAAAATTAATAGAAATCCAGAATCCTAACGATATCAATTTAATATAATCTTTTTGGTAAACATGTTTCCTATGTGTATTCCGATCAGTTTGTTTCTAGGTGTTGTAGTTTTAGAGATATTTAACTTTTTCTGTCTGAAGATTGCTCACTGCCATTGACAATGCATTGACTCGATTGAGTATGCCGGTACGCGCAGTGCAAAACGCCAGTTATATTCAAATTTAATAGAAATCCATGACCCTAACCGTATCAATTTAATATAATCTTTTTGGTAAACATGTTTTCTATGTGTATTCCAATCAGTTTGTTTCTAGGTGTTGTGGTTTTAGAGATATTTAACCTTTTCTGGAGGAAGATTGCTCATACTAGTCATAGCCATTGAGTTTGCACTGTGACAGTGTGTTATTATTGTGGTTACTATCGCCACAATGGCCGCACTTCCGCTTAGCGTGATGTCAGTGCATACCCTATAATATAAGCGAGTTCAGCATTGTCAGCGCGCATGTGCGGGTCCGACTTCCGGTCGGCGCTGTACTATGTAGGGATAAACAAAGCCATGTTTTGCACTGCACGTATGGCCGTGAGCAATCTTCTTACAGAAAAGTGAAATATCTCTAAAACCACACCACTTAGAAACAAATCGATTTGTACACATATAGAAAACATGTTTACCAAGAATATTATATTAAATTGATACGGTTAGGGTTCTGGATTTCTATTAATTTTGAATAAAACTAACGTTTCGCACTGCGCATTCCAGCAAACTCAATGGCCGTGAGTAGGTATGTGCGCAAACGGCGACTAGCGGCGGATATTTTCTTACAACAAAACTGATCCAGCCAATCGCACATTTTTTTTGGAGGGGTCTAGAAAAACGCCTCTATGATTGGTTTGAATTGGTCAATCTTGATTATTCTTGGGTATTATGTAGTATGGGAATCCCTTTACAGCTTAGTTTAACAATATTTCAATTTGGTGAAGTTTTGCTATTCCAATAATAACTTCAAAAGTTTCACTCAATTTCAACCTGCAAATTCACCCTTTTATATCAATCTGGAATTTTTTTTAAGTTAACTGGAATGTGTAGCCATTATTAATCTTAAGCCGTGTTTACACGGGGAATTGTGAAACGTTCTAGACAAGGCGATTTATATGAAGCGTTTTTGAGGTGCGTTTACATGGACAGAGTTTAAAGAGTATTTTGGTGCCAGGAACCAGCAGCCTGTGGTGCGCCTGTAGCCGGCGAGCACCTAATCCGGCCCTAACACTGCAGGGAACCAGCTGAATCGCTTCAAATAAACCACCTCCCGAGGTGGTATAGATGAGGCGTTTCATATGAAGCGATTCAGCCCTAAAACGCCTCAGAGTCGCGTTTACACGCCAAATGTGAGTCGATCTAGGCAAGGCGTTATATATGAGGCGTTTTAAATCGCCCGTGTAAACAGGGCTTTATATACTGTTGAGTTTGGGGAAATTGTGACGAGGCACTCAGAATTGGCGCGAGGCGGTATGCAACAGGTACGACTTGTGTCTATCACTTTTTCTGAGGCTCGTCTCTGCCTCGCGCGAATCGGCCCATTGACAATGCATTGAGTTTGCCGGTACGCATAGTGCAAAATGTCAGTTTTATTCCAAATTCATAGAAATGCAGAACCCTTATTGAATTATATCAATAGAACATGTCTTAATCTAGCTTAAGTCCAAATTTCATCTAGATATCTCAATTATTAAAGAAATTACATGTATGCATTTTCCCATAAAAGTCACCAATTTCGGTCACAGAAATCTAGTGCTTATACCTTAATTTAATGTAAGAAAATAATGACCAATTTCAGAGATGGAAAACGCCATAACTTCCTTAATACTCCACCTATCCCCATATTCTTGGTGTCATATTAAATGGCGGTTCAAGCTCTTTCCAGTGCTGCCTTTTGTTTTATTATTGAAGGGGTTTGAATTTTTTTGGCACATACCTACCGTGAGCAATCTTCTTACAGAAAAAGTGAAATATCTCTAAAACCACACCACCTAGAAACACATCGCTTGGTACACATATAGAAAACATGTTTACCAAAAAGATTATATTAAATTGATACGGTTAGGGTTCTGGCTTTTTATTAATTTTGAATAAAACTAACGTTTTGCACTGCGCGTAGTCATGCAGTGACGATGCACGTGGGTTTGTTTATCCCGATGACTTCCCATCAACCACCGTGCGCCCGAGATGCTGAACTCGCTTATCCAAAGAGTCATTCTCGATGTCGGACATCCGGGCACTTTTGGGGTTCACGGCGCGCGAAGGGTAAAGCAAATGCCACTCTCATAGAAACAACATTAAAACTACCCTAACTGTCACAGTGATTTGTGCTTTTTGGTGCTTTGAAAGCAAATTTCTCTTGTTTCTATTAAATAGTTCAGATCTTTCTCTATAATTTCACGTTCAGCTTTTTTTTTATCAGCCAATTGGAAGTTCTTGAATTCTTTTGGCGAAAATAGTTTTTGAGGCCATGATCTGGTAAGGCTAACACTGGCACTGACACTCAGAATATCCCAACTTTCACTATTATCTCTGGTTTTAATACTTTCAGATTAAATTAAATACCTCAGATCTTCCTCTTCAATCGCACATTAAGATATTTTTAATCGATCCGATGAAAGTTTTAAAATTTATTTGTCAAAAATAAATGCTCCGCATAGACATAGCATTGTTGCGGCACAGATCGCTGCGACGTTTTACCCTTCGCGAGCTAGTTTCCGGGGTTGTGACGTCACGCCGACATCGAGAATCGACATAGTGTGACATCAGTACCACAAAATCAAAATGCTGTCAACATCCTATCAACAAGTTTCCTCAATGTGTATCATGTCCTTTTGCATCTGAATTAGTGAATAATTGAAAATGAACATATTCTGCCATTTTCAAGTAGGTCAAATGATGCTCACACCCAATAAATAGCGGTATAGCATAGGTATGTGTGCAAACGGCGACTAGCGGCGGATATTTTCTTACAACAAAACTGATCCAGCCAATCGCACCCTTTTTTTGGAGGGGTCTAGAAAAACGCCTCTATGATTGGTTTGCATTGGTCAATCTTGATTATTCTTGTCTATTATTAGGTATGTGCCAAAAAATTCAAACCCCTTCAATAATAAAACAAGAGGCACCACTGGAAAGAGCTTGCAGCGCCCTTTAATATGACACCAAGATTATGGGGATAGGTGGAGTATTAAGGAAGTTATGGCATTTTCCATCTCTGAAATTGGTCATTATTTTCTTACATTAAATTAAGGTATAAGCACTAGATTTCTGTGACCGAAATTGGTGACTTTTATGGGAAAATGCATGTAATTTCTTTAGTTCAAGACCAGACACGGGAATTCAATTTTGTGGACTAATAAATTTATTAATCAGGCTTAATACATTTTTACATTAACCTCTGATATAGTTATCAATAGCTAACAATAAAGGCAAGTTAATATTTCATCAGTACAGATGATACTAATATACTTGTCCTGATCTATTCTATCAGCCTGGATAGTACAATCCAGAAGAGATATTAAGCCTAACTATCCATATTACTTATTTGCAGGTTATTCAGGAAACTAGTTATTTATTTAACTTTTGAGGATTAAATTTTCTTGAGAAGAATTGAAGACAGGAACCATCAGCTAGGGGGTGATCACGGTCATACACTTGAAGCACACCAGGCACACGTCAATTGCTTATTCATTATTTCACACAATCAAGCAGTGGAAAGGACCATATAGCTCTCAGCCAAACCGTGAAAGGAGAGCAGATGGTCCATTACTAACAAGGTTTTTATTCACATAGTTAAAAATACTACTTGATTTCCAATGACCCAATGATTTTATGCAGTCCAGCGATACTCCTACATGAGCGTACTCTTGGGCAGCTCCACGATGTAATCTATGTGTCGTCACCATCGGCCACCAGGGTAGCGTGGTCCCTTTTAGCACCAATCGTAGGCATTTTATGAAAGCCTGACTAGACAGCGGGTCCCCGTTCGAGAGTACGAATGCTGGGGTGCCCTCATGCACACATGTATGGCAAGTGTAGTTTCTCCATGCACATACAGAGAGTTCGGTCCCTTTGGCAGCCTGATGCGGTAGCTGTCCTCTGGTCTGCATGTAGTTTTAGTACTCTGTATGTGCACCATCAGGTACGTTGGATGTGGCTGGATATCTCCGCCCAACAACGTATGACTGCCATCACCCAGCATCTCGGAGTAAAATAAATTTGATTGTCTTAGTAAACATGTATATATATATATATCCAATAAGGAGAGCAGCAATAAACACCAGACCATATTTACCAATTGTCATCAATTTGAATATAATTAACTTAATATGTTTAATCTTTAATGGATAGGCTCTATTTACAATGTTATTCTTTAATAACGCATAACCGCATACCCGTCAAAGACATCACAGTCACCCCCTACCAGCCTTAGCCATGATCTGGCACCACTTAGATAATTTTTAATAGCCCCTGGGGCCGTATGCAGGAAACGGTGTTACGGGCCTTTGGTGTTAACCGTTAAACGCGTATAGCTATCACCGGCTGGGCGAAGTATGTCAAGTGGTATGCAGAGGTGCCTAAACGGTACGTGTTAGCTAAATGTGAATTTATTTATAGATTTGGGAAATCCCTCTGGGTCTGTACCCATATATTAGGCTTAAATATATTAAATGCTATCATATTTAACAGAATTAGATACGCAATAAGTGAAATTTGATGAAATTAACCCTAAATTCGAAGCAATATTAACGCTGCGGCCATAACGGCGATATTAATAGTTATATTTTCGAATCGACGAACGTAAAGTAAACAAGCCGCCGCCGCCAGTATGGAAAGCGACGTCGATGCGGCAGCGGTGGTGATTTGTTTACTTTACGTCCGTCGATTCGAAAATATAACTATTAATATCGCCGCCGATGCGGCGGTAGCCTTAAAAACACTTCGAATTTAGGGTTAAATTGCTCAAATTTCACTTATTGCATATGTAATTCTGTTAAATATGACAGCATTGAATAGATTTGGGCACAACCTTACGCTAACACCGCCCGTAAACGTCCTATGAAACGGGGTTAGTGTTGCGGACCTTAAACGCGCGGTGTTAGCTTAACATCGCATACCGACTTTTCGGCGCTAAACCAGAAATCCTGTTTAAACGCGTTTTGGATCCGTAACACCGACACCTGCATACGGCCCCAGGAGTCTTTAGTCTATCATTTAAATATAAAGTGTATAACATTACCGTCTTCAGTTTGGGGTTTTAGGATTATCTTTTTGTTTCTTGCAAAACTTCAAATATAAAAAAAAGTGCACCCTTTTTATTTCTCCAGGTTCCTTCCGCTAATCCCGCCTTGAAATATATGCTTAGCCTAGTAACTAAAGCATTATTGTAATCTGCGAGTGTAGAAAAAAGGCAAAGAAAATGAATTAGAGACCGGGTAGTATTACAGATACAGATCAAACACACTATTGTCATGACAAACTTCTATTTTGCATAGGGCATAGTGCTGACTCAATTCGTCGGCTAACAATTTAGATTTTGAGTCGAAAAACAGCCTACTTAGAGCATCTGCTAGCACCAGGTCTTTCCCAGCCTTGTGGATGACCTGTACCTCGCAACAGTTCTGGGCCGAAAATCGTCAGATTTCCCTTGTACAGGCATACAAGACTGGGTCTTTCCCAGCACCTGCAGATAACACTTTTTGTGATGCTTCATTATCAGTATCAATGATAATAACAAACTCTTCAAAGGTTTTTAAGCGCTACTACTAAATGTATGGCCTCTAATCGCGCAATGTGAAAATCATTATTCAAGAATTCTGGAGAGTATAACTGAGAAAAATAATGCGTCCCACTGAACGCCCCTCCTGCAAGAAGGGATGAGTCACACTCAATCACCCACCTTTTCCTTGGGTACGGCCTGAGCAAAATTAACCCATTACTACCTTCCGCGAAACGCAAAAACCAGGCTACATCCCGATTTAAACCCTCATTAACTATAGCCTTACCCATAAACGGAGTATTCCTAAAAAAAATCCTAAATTCTGTTCATAAAGCGTCTAGATTGAAATACACATTTAGAAATAAATTGTAACCTACCGACTAATCTTTGAACATTCTTCCTAGTGACCTTACTTCCCTGTTTCCATCTATTTCACTCCGTCAATACCTCTAAAAGCTTATCTTTCGGAATTCTAACTACCATATCATTCGAGTCAATTTCATACCCCAACCATACCATGTTTGTCGCTGGCGCAGTGCATTTCTTAATTGACAAATCTAGTCCTAACACTCGTCAATTTTTTAATATAATCATATGCGGCTTGCGCCTTTACAAAGGTACTTTCTACTCCTACAAAATCATCCAAATAACAACGCAAAAAATCCCATTTTAATCATCAAATGCAGTACTGCTGACGTTGTTCTGGCACATGCCATACTAGACGTCCTACAACCGAACGGGGTGCGATATCAAAATAGTATTGACCGTTAACTTTAATCCCGAATAACGGTACGCTAAGAGGGCAGGTTCTTAATTGCCTGTATGCTCTTGCTAGGTCTATCGACACTCTTTACCTAATTTAGTCACTTCCCTAGCCAACGACATTATAGTAGGCAATTTATATTGATAATTACAGCCCTGGTAGAAACCCTTAACTATACCTGCATTAACCCCTCTACCTCTCGGAAAACTAAGATCAACAATAATCCTTCGTTCCTTGGTATTTTTCTTTGGGCGGGTCATAATTGGGCTTATTTGTGCCCAAGGAACAAAAGGTGGATCACTGAAAGGTCCCAGCAATGCCCCATAAGATAGTTCGGTGGTCACATAATTATCTATCCAAAATAAATCCTCGTCATCACAATTATGATTAGTGTCAACCAGTGATGGTGGAACATCTCTAGTGTAGTTAGCCGGCCAACCAAATTCTAAATACTCAAGTAAATTGTCATCTTCATAATCAACTAAAAGTGTTCTCCACATTTTGATATTAAGGCCAGAAGGAACAGGAATCCTAGATTTCAAATAATTCGGCAGATCTGACTGACGTACTACTTTATAAATTTTAGAATAAGAACACCGGGAGGCTATGTCACAACTCCAATTAGGCCACAAGTTCATTAAAACATCCTGGTATTCAATAGGAGACTTCTCGCAAAACGTTTGAACGCGGTCAATATTATCTATGTCTAATTGCATATCAATTTCAATATCAGATACATCAGTCACATAACACCGATGATCACTTTTACCGACAAGTGCAGACGAACCGGTAATATTATTATTCTTGCTTTTCGTGACAGTGTTCAAACCTAACCGAACAATATTATTCGCACAGGAATTTCCACCATCACCATGTCTCAAAGCACGACTATGATCGTCGGTCCCTAACTGTTTCGAAATATAAACTCCATTCAACTGCTTAACGGCCAACGAAACATTTTTCAACAACGGCACATGACGAACACAAACATGGTCAGGGGAACAAAAATCATCAGAACCATTAATATATAGGCCGTGCTGATTAGCACTAAAGTTTGTGCGATCATGCAGTGATCTATGCACAGAGTTGACGGCTGGATCAACTAATGTTGTAAGTGCGGAAGTTTGATAAAACTCTGATGAGGTGGTGTGAAATGATTTATCAAACAATGAGTATTGTCTGACTTGAGGCTGATCGCCTATGCCACTGTCGTCAGAGCAGTGGTGGGATGCATGTCCATGACAACCAGCTGTTTGGAACCCAGTCACCAGATTTGAAACATCAAGGGATGGCCGCTGTAAATTGCATGAGATATTCACATCTGCCTTAACCTTTTGCCCACTAGCTTTACATACAATATTATTATTGAGTCTCCTAATTTTTGAGTTATACCAAGTAATATTACTAGAGTTATCACCCAAATAAATATGGCGAAACAAGGCACCAGACGAATTGAACTGTTTACGCTTTCTAGTGTCAACTTTATCCCGAGCTACAGAAATAACATTCCCCTTTTTATGTATGTCATTAAATAACTCACCATTAGGCACAACGTATGTAGAGCTAGCAACGGGATCAATAAATGGCATAGACTCAGTCATACTCATTGGCAATTTAACGTCTGCGACTAACACCTCACCGACCTGTACATCAACGACGACTGGGTCAAACGAGGTCAGCTGCGGCATACGGAGGTCATCGACGTCAACCGTATGATGCCAGGTGCGGCTTGATGAATCCAAGATCAACACACGGACCACACTTGGTTCTTTGGTAGCCCCAGCCAGGCTGCGCACTGAAAATTCTTCAAACGATCAGTTTCAACGGTAGATTTCAAGTCTGTGCTTTAGTCTTGTTCTTACAATCCAACTCCCTGTGGAAATACTTCCTTTTGACATGAAATGCACACCATGTACAAATATGCAAAAATCGTTCACTGCCAACACCATGAGGAAAAGACGCAGGCTTTACCCCAGTTCCAGATTGTACATGGCTTGCCATCAGTGTCTTTATTATATTCAGTATTACCAACGTCCTTAGGGAGCTTCACAACGGAACTCGACAAATGGTGCCCCAAACCGCACACATCTCGTCGAACCTCTTGAATTAAACTGTCATTTTCCCACCCCTCGGGGAGCCGCTTGTCCACGATCATATTAAATATTTTTTCTGAAAACGCCAAGCACGTTTCCCAGGTGTACGACTGAGCCATATCAAACAGAGTGTCCATATGAGCCTCAAGTTTAGGCACCCAGCCGACACAAACGTCACCGCGCTTCATCATGCGGCGAATCGCTGCAAAATACTCGTACCAGGTACTTTGACCAAGCCCAACCTTGCCTTTCTTTCCCCCCCGAAACACATATTTATGAGGAAATAGTTTATGTTTACCTGACGCCTTTTTGACCCGGGCCCCCACCACTCGTAACAAATCCTTCAAAAGTTCATTGTCAGAATCGGACCCAATATCCACATCAACGTCAACCGACGGTTCATTGCTATGTAAGGCACTGCTACGCACCACTAGCTCAGCAGAACTGCCACTAACTGAAGCAACCTCGCCCTGATTAGAAACCGCCTGGACCACAACAGGCGTACAACCTACTTCCCCACAACCAACACACGATCTATTCCCACTAGCAGACCGGCGCCTGCTGCGTACCACTGGTGGTGCAGTGACACTGGCGACGTCACCGATAGATACACCCGCCTGCCCCAATTCGCCAATTAATAGCGGCGACTCATTCAAATTTGATTCTAGGCAATCCAAACGAGCCAGAAGTGGTGCAGTAACAGTGGAAAGTTTGTTATCAAGGAGGCGGGATAAATCCTCCAGCGACGCCCCTACAACATTACTCACAAGAGGAGAAGCATTGAACGAAGATGTCATACGAACATGGCCTTGTGATCCTGGCGACTCCGACGGTACATGGCTAGAACTGCCACGACGAGTATCACTGGAATGCAGCAATGCATTGGAGAAGTGCCCAGTCCCACGAACCGTGGACTTTACTTTAGGCATCGTAAATTCACATCAGAACAGCAGAATAGCCTAAAATTGTCAGTTGTGGAAGAGCTCTGATCTGTACTGATCAACCAGCAGGTGAGGAATGAATTGTTTTTTTAATCGACCGATGGAAGTCAGCTTCGGTCATGGTTACTGAATGCTATACTGCACTTGGTATCTATGGTAAGCATTACTATGGGGCCCGTCATCATAGGCTTGAATTATGCATGTTACTGGCAACATGGGTAATAATTGAGATATCTAGATAAAATTTGGACTGAAGCTAGATTAAAGCTGCATCAATCAATCAATAGTTCCATCCTCTAGTCGAGGGTTGGATGCAATGGTTCTCCACTTGTCCCGATGTTGTGCTGTTCTGATAGACTGAATAATTCAAGCCTGTCCACTGTGAAATATTTGTAAACCATGATGTTCTTGGTCTCCCTCTCCCTCTGCTGCCATTCACCTTCCCTTCCAACAATGTACGGTATATTGAACTCTGACGAATGATGTGGCCAAAATAAATAAGTTTCTTTGTCTGTATAGTGGCAAACAAGCTTTTCTTATTTTTAATTTTTCTGAGAACTTCTTTGTTGGTGATCTTCTTTGTCCATGATATTTTCATCATCCTTCGATAAGTCCACATCTCAAATGCTGCTAGACGTTTGTACATTTTCTTAGAGATTGTCCATGTCTCTGCCCCATACATTAGAGTAGACCACACATAACACTGAAGAATACGCTTCCTTGTTTGTATTAATATCTTACTTGATGTTAACACTCTATACATTTTGGAGAATGTTGTTCGGGCTATTGTTATCCTTCTTTTAATTTCTTCCTCACATCTCCCATCATTTTTAATCTTTTGTCCGAGATATATGAATTCGGATACTTGTTCTATGTTTGTGCCATCTATGGTTATATTGACATTTGGCTTATCTGTCTTTTTACTTATAACCATTGTTTTGGTCTTCCTGGCATTCATCTTCATGTTGAATAGTATTCCCGCTTTATTGATTCTATTCACTATATCTTGTAGGTTTTTCTCACTGTCTGCTAGTATTACACTGTCATCGGCATATCTAAGATTGTTGACGTTCATGCCACCTATTGTCACTCCCTTGCAATCTTCAATGTGTCTGAAAATCATCTCTGTGTACAGGTTAAATAGACATGGTGACAATACACACCCCTGTCGAACTCCTCGTTTAATCATAACTTCATCCGATAGGCCCTGCTCCATTTTTATAAATGCACGTTGTGTCCAGTATAAGTTCACAATTAGTTTAATGTCTTTGCCATTGACACCAATATCTTGTAAACATTTGATTAACAGTTCATGATTGACTCGGTCGAAGGCCTTCTCATAGTCAATAAAGCAGGCATAAACATCCTGGTTCACTTCACAATAACGTTCACAAATCATTCTCATATTGAAAATCCCTTCACGTGTACCTCTTCCAGATATAAACCCACTTTGTACGTTACTGATTTGTTCTTCAATTTTCTGTCTGTTTCTCAGTAAAATTATTTTCAGGATCATCTTCAACATATGACTCATCAGGCTTAGTGTTCTGTACTCAGTACACAATGTTGGTTTTAGCTTCTTTGGGAGTCGTACAAATATGGATTCATTCATATTCAATGGTATAAATCCAGTCTCATAGATGTCAGTTACTAGCTTATGAATGATTTGAATCCCCACTTCATCTAGTCCTTTTATCATTTCTGATGTTATCTGGTCACTTCCAGGAGCCTTACCTGCCTTTAGATCATTGATAGCCTTCTCAACCTCTGATACTAATATAATATTCCCCTCTTCTTTCTCAATTGTGGGTGGGTGGATAGTCCGATGAAATATCAAATTTTCAAAACCAAATTAATTATATAGATTTGTTTCTACATATCTAACTTAGATATTGATGCACATATTACACATTTATTGCCACATAGAAGGGAAGACTGAGACAATTACTGTTGAAGCCTATGGTGTCAGAGTTTTGGCATGCTTGCCAAAACTAAGTTTGCCTGTTTGAATTTCAAATATCTCAAAACTTATCCATTTAAAATCAAAGTTACTTTATCCTGAAATAAGGTAGATTATAATGATCAATTTAATATATTTATCTCAGAAAAATTACCGAAACGCAAAGCCATCAGACTATGCAACTTTAAGACATGTTCTATTGATATAATTCAATAAGGTTTCTGCATTTCTATTAATTTTGAATAAAACTGACGATTTGCACTATGCGTACCGGCAAACTCAATGCATTGTCAATGCGCCGAGGCAGAGACGAGTCTCAGAAAAAGTGATAGACACAAGTCATACCTGTTGCATTCCGCCTCGCACCAATTCTGAGTGCCTCGTCACAATTTCCCCAAACTCAACAGTATATAAGATTAATAATGGCTACACATTCCAGTTAACTTTTTAAAAATTCCAGATTGATATAAAAGGGTGAATTTGCAGGTTGAAATTGAGTGAAACTTTTGAAGTTATTATTGGAATAGCAAAACTTCACCAAATTGAAATATTGTTAAACTAAGCTGTAAAGGGATTCCCATACTACATAATAGACAAGAATAATCAAGATTGACCAATGCAAACCAATAATAGAGGCGTTTTTCTAGACCCCTCCAAAAAAAAAAAGGTGCGATTGGCTGGATCAGTTTTGTTGTAAGAAAATATCCGCCGCTAGTCGCCGTTTGCGCACATACCTACTATTATGTAGTATGGGAATCCCTTTACAGCTTAGTTTAACAATATTTCAATTTGGTGAAGTTTTGCTATTACTGCGAATGCGAATGCCCATAGACAACAGTGTTAGACAAACCTGACACTATGTGTGGGTGTGGGTGTGGGTGAAAGGACCCAAACCGTTTGTATACCACATGCCGCATACCGCGTGTAAGGAATCCTAGCTTAATACGTCATAGTCAGTAGCATTGTCATAAGACTCATTCTCTGACCAATAAGCCACCACATACTTTTTTAGTTGAGTCTCAGAAAAAGTGATTTGTAAACACAAGTGCATACCTGTTGCATGATGGATCACGCCAATCATGAAGTCATCACATTTTCCCCAAACTCAACAGTATATAAGATTAATGATGGTTACTCACCACAGTCTAATTTTGAATGTTTCAGATTGCTATAAAAGTGTGAATTTGCAGGTTGAAATTGAGTGAAACTTTTGAAGTTCTTATTGGAATAACAAAACTTGACCAAATTTAAATATTTTTAAACCAAGCTGTAAAGGGATTCCCATACTACATAATAGACTAGGAATACCCAAGATTGACCAATACAAACCGACCATAGAAGCATTTTTCTATACCCCTTCACAAACAAGGTGGGATTTGCTGGATCAGTTTCGTGGTAAGAAAATATCCGCCGCTGGTCGGCGGTTTGGCACATACCTACCGTATGATTTACTTATACTCAGAGAACTAACTCACAAGATTTCAAATCAGAAATATGGATAATAATTAGGTATGTCAATAATAATAATTGTTCAATTATCAACTCCTAAAAATTGAGAAGAAAAAAACCTCATTTATGACAATGACAAAGTTGGCCAAATAATCTGTACGGTGTTTACCGCTCGTCGCGCGGGCCGGGTAAACGGCAGACTGACACCGAGGGACAATTCTGTACTTATTTCTTCATTACTTAATCTTAGCTCATGCCCATCTGATTTGATTCAAAAGTGGGGTGGTATGCTCTTGACTTTGGCACCCCGCAAGTGTGGGGCTGGTCGTTGTCATTCCGATACTTCGTCCGCGCTCTTATTTATTTCGGAGTGGCTATTCCGAATTCGTACGGCGCGCCGTATCAATATCTGGTATTCTATTCGTACGGCGATGGCACAAATTAGGTCAAGTCAAGGTCACTAGCCAAGAGACCCAGCTGGGTAAGTGGAGAGAAGGGAGAGCACAACTTTTGTAGACATGTATTGCAATCTCAATGATAAAGGAAATATGGGGTTTTGTTGAATGTAAAAGGTAAAGGACCAAAGGGGAATTGAACCCCAAATCAACACCCTAAGGCAAAATAAAGAAGTGCCCTCCTAATAATAATACTCAGATAAAACAAGAACTCTCCCCCCCCCCAAGCCAAGGTAAACAAACAAAAATACAAGAAAGTGCCCTGCCCCGAGATATATAAAACAATAATTAAAATACCTGAAAACTTTGTATGGATTCATGGACCAGTATTTGTGCAGCCCCTGTGAATAGCCGCTTCCTTTTATTATGGAGAGCCGGCACATTTCCTCACCCTCCTTAGATAGGAAATAAAAATGCCCCAGGTAAACAAAATAATGAAAGTACCCCCCCTCCCCTTCAGATACAAAATTAAAAATCCCACCCCCCTCCCGAGATAGGAAATTAAAAAAAGCCTCCTTCATAATAATACTCAGGTAAAAACAGAAGTGCCCCCCACAAGCAAAGGTTAACAAAATTATGAAAGTGCCTCCCGAATAATAATATTCAGATAAAAGAAGTGAACCCCCACCCCCAAAGCTGACTTCTTTTTTCCTTATACCGCCCCCCCCCGTACGAATAGGTGCATCGCTATTCGTACGGCGAGCCGTATCTAGAGCAGCTAGACTATTCGTACGGCTGATTAAGATCTGGGTCAAGCTAGGTCACGTGACTACCGCTGTACGAATAGACACCAATCTATTCGTACAGCCGCCGTACAAATAGCAACTGCCTATTTATTTTGCTCTAGCTCACTCAATACAGATTTGTCATTGGAGCAGAGTTCATCCAGCAAGTGGTGACATAACATTGACAATAGATCAGTTTTGATTTAGATCTTGCAGCAGTTTTGGGCGAACTTAGCAACTTTAACACTTTATAATGTATTGCAAGCACCATCATTTCCTTTTGAATGATGGACCATGATTATTATTATTGTTTCTAGACCCTAGAAGAGCGCAACTGAAGAAATGGCAGGAGCAGCGCGCATTGAAAAAGAAGCTGGAGGACAACCGGAAGCCAATATTCAAGGTTTCCACCTTCAAGTCCCAGGATTTCAGTCTCTACAATGCTGTAAGTGTGCTTTTAATTTGATTTTAAATAGATTATATTTCAACATTATTGCTGATTTGGAAGAGCTTTACTATTCAACTTCCAAGCCTAGCAGCCACTCGGAAGACAAACATCAGATTTCTCCACCTCCATGCATGGTAGATCAAACCAGAGCAAATAATTAATATATATTCGATATTTGGGAATCAAAGCGGGGTTTAATATGATAGGGCTGTCACTGAGTGTGATATCGGGTCATGGTGCTGGTGGATTGATTTCTCAGTGTGGCAGCACTATGAAATCGCCAAAATTTGATATAATTTCCTTAGATCATCTGTTTTTACACAGAAGGAATCTTATCCTTACATTTGCATTACAAAATTAAATATTCAGGGATGAAAGATCTCCGCAATTTCACGGTTTTCCGGGATTTTTCCTGCAGCTATAAGTGTATACTAATACGTTGCACCCTTCCTGATATGACCTTAGATGTTGCAAGGATGTAAAATTCCAACAACCAAACAATATGTTATTTCACGCTGCAGCACCATCAGCGTATACTAATATGTGGTGCAAACGCCTCAGCACTAGCAGCGTATACCGATATGTGGGGCAAACGCCGCAGCACTAGCAGCGTATAATACTAATACATGCTTCAAACGGCGCAGCACTATCAGCGTATACCAATATGTATGGAATCCGACTTCCAGGAATTTTCAGGGATTCCCTGACAATGCTAAGCCTATGGGAGAATATCAGTATTTCCCCTTTTTTCCCCCGAGACCACTTTCATCCCTGAATATGACAATCATCCGGATACAAAATTTGAAAATTGTATGTGCTGGTTTGAGAAAGACTGGTTTTGCTAACCTATTTGTGTATGACAGTAGATAAGTATGCTTGTTGCTTAATGAAAATATGTGTGTGTTGTGTGTTTCTTGTATTCCAGCTTTCTCTTTCTATAGTATACATGTTGATCTTTGCAGCTGTCTATTCATAAATGTTGGCTTCTGTCATATTTGTCTCAGATGATCAGGCACCATCATCCCTTTACCTTGAAGACTCCTAATTAAGCATTCTGTTTTCTGATGACTCATTCAATCTAATATGGTGCACGTGCTGCACAAATATTGAAAAGGGATATATTTGCCCTGGCCCTAGCAGTTGAAATACTGCATTTTTGTTTTGTTACGGCCATTTTGAAATCAAGATGGCGGTCGCAATTGTTGTCAGATAGGATGTGTCCTGGTTTTATGTGAAAAAATCCATTTAAAACATCTGGTAGTGTGAACATTTTCACGTTCTGAACGATTTTTCACCTAATCTAATGTACTATCTGTTTGTACTATATGGTTTTTTTTTTAAAGGGTCGTTCACACAACCGGTCGCATTTGTTAAAATATAGGCCTTAGATGGCTTCGGCACCTAATGGGGGTGGTGTTTGTTTATCCCGTGTGACCAGTCATTACAGCGAATGAGCTTCACCCACTCCTTCAACCCCACTTGTGTATGAACTGTCTGCAGCAGCTATTTTGCAATTTATTTTTCCTTCCACAGAAACCCAAGGTTGCTACGCGCAGTTCTTCTTCTATGACAACATCTGTGGTTGCTCCACCACCGAGAACTCGGAGTATGCGAGTGATTGTTGCAAAGCCGACCACCCCTAAGCACACCAGAACCACTCGTGCGAGGACCGGGGTTCAGAACACAGCTCCATCCGCCAGACCGACAATATCTTCGAAGGCTCATGCTCTCAAGCCTGCTGTAACCAGTAGGTTACATTCCTGGCCGTTTTGTAATGCGTAATTTGATGATGGTAAAATTACCCTTTTGATTTAAAAGACAGTTTTATATTTCTATTGTTTGAGGGCTTTCGCTTTGTTTATCAGACGCGGTGGCAGAATCGGTAGAGCATAGACTTCCCGTGCAGTAGGTCCGGCGTCCAAATCCAAGCCGAGTCAAACCAATGACTTATAAAATTGATACTTATCACTGCCTGGTCTGGCGCTTGGCATTAATAGGATAGGACATGGACTGATTAGCACAGTGTCAGGATGCCTGTGGCCTGGTCTTGCAGTGGGGCAGCACTATAAAGTCACTACGAGTGCACATTGTCACAAGTCGGAACCCATTTTGATATGACCTTAGATGTTGCTATGGTGTAAAACAACAAACAAAACAACCTTTGTTTCTCAACTAAGATGATCTGTGCTCTTGTCACTGATGGAGAGGCTGAACATGGCTGAAGGCACTGTCTAGCTGACAAGTGTGAGTGACTGCTTAATCTGACGTCCTCCTGGTTTCCGGCTGAATGGTTAGTGTCTGCCCTTTGTGTGGCATGTTCTGGGTTCTATCCCATATTGATTTAAGCCAAAGCCATATGAAGTTGATACCTTTCAATGCAATGCTTGGTTCTTGGCACTACTAGGATAGTGTATGGACTGGTTGACTCACTGTCAGGATAATGATTTAATGTTTCTGAGTGGGATATTGCGTCATGGTGATATGGTATCTCAATGAGGCAAGACTAAATCTGTCAGAAGTTAATATCTGTTCTGATATAGCCTCATATGTTGCAGTGACCGGACAAACTGAAAACCAAATCCTATGATTATCCCTTTTCCAGAAGAACCTGTTACCTCAGGCCGTGTAACCCGCAGTCGGGGTCCTGCCCCAGCACCAGTAATCACGAAACCTGTGAACAAATGCACCACGGCGGCCTCAACATCGAAATCAAGTATATCGACTACATCCGCAACCACAACTCGCATAACCCGGAGCCACATTGCTACAGCAGGACCAGGACCGGCTATCGCGAAACCAATCAGAGGACGTGGGAAGAAAGCAGTGGCAACAGTTCCTGCTCCTTCGGCAATCACCCTGCGCGAACCTATCAACCACATTGTGTTTGGTGCTTTGGATAATGCAGAGTTTGTGTTCCGGCCACTATCACCAGAATCTGTGAAACACTTTCTCAGTGGTGCCACTGGGTAGGTATATGATTTTTTATTTTTCTTGAAAGATGTCACCTCAGCTTTGTGTGTGAACTTATGACCTAGTCATGTCTGGGAGGAGTGGTCACGTGAACGGTGGTCCTCTATAAATAGGTGACGAGTCCCCAATGTTAGCACTCCCTTGTCATGGCCGCAGTCGCATGGTAGGAGACTGGTGGGTGTGGCACGCAAGCATAATTCATAACGATACCAGCCCGGGAAATAAATTTATAATTTATTTACATTACGAGATTATTGTATCAAATCAGTTTAGTAGTACAATTAACTTGATATTTTTCCATAAAGACTATACAGTGTGTCAGTATTATTATTTTTAAAGGAACTACACACACATGTTATTTTATTAACATTTCATGGCTCCTGGTTTGAACCAACCGGACACCTCTAACACTCGGCCAACTTGTTAATAAAAGAGGGTTGGGAGGGCGGGGAAAACCTGCTAGGGTGTGTAGACTGTAAAACTGTCAGAAGCAAAGTGAGTTAACTAGGCTGATGATTGAGGAGGTGCCATAGGTTGCCTTGGATGTGATTTTTGAATTTTGATATGATTGCTTTGTGACATGCCAGGGTCAGTTTTAATTATTTTATTCACGTTTTTATTTATATCTTATGGTTAATAACATCTGTAGAGCTAGGAAATGGATAGGGTTAAGAAAACATTAGTTATATATTTCTTTGAAACAGCTTTCTGTTGAGATATTTGACATTTTAATATTTAGAACAAGAAATACAAATGGTGATCTGAACATCAGCCTAGAAAGTGAGCGATTGTTTTGTGGGGAACTGTATAGTTTTTTTTTTAAAGCTCAAATTACTTAATTATGGATAGTGTTAAATATATTCATGACATTTTATGCATGCATCAATGCCAAATTGTTCTGTATTTCTATTAATTTAGAATAAAATCTAACTTTTGCTCTGCAAGTATCGGCAAACTCCATTTGTATTGCTGTTGAAGCCGTTTTCAGGACAAGCGAAGTCGGAATTACGAACTTGTCTATTGAATTACCAAACTTACATTACTACTTTTGACTTGTTCAGATATTTACATTCAGATGGTGGTCCGTGGTAAGATTAATGCCATAAAACAGCAAAATAGAAGACGCATCTTTTAATATTAGAATGTGGCTTGGTGGGCAGGGCTTGTCATTATAGCCCCATCTTATGGCACTAAATATAGACGGGTTGTTTGTCTGGCCAGCTGCCTGTTTCAATTTTCATGTTAGCGCATGGCAACATTTAGATAAACCTTTTGCAATTACTCCACTGCAAGCGCATCACATCGGTGGCAAGCCCTATTACCAGTCATGGAATTTTGTACCTTGAGTCATCATTCGAAAACTACTAAATAATGTCTGCAGTTGCTATGTCATAAAGAGTGGGTCACCAGGTTTGGTAGCTAGGGATGCCGGTTTTTATGGTGTATTACAAAAGGTGTCTAGATTTCATGGGGGGGGGGGGGGAATATATATATGCCATTACTTTTTAAAGCAGTGGCATGCACTGGTAATGCGATGAAAGCTTCAAATTAAAAGATTTTTCTATACGTTTTAGATAATTTGGGACGTTTATTTAAAAAAAAAAAAAATTGTTGTTGAGATGGACAATTTTCCCTAATTCCACTAATTTCCAGTATGGTTTTCCTCTACTGAGCCTACCCGGTCAGTGGCAGCCGAAGTACGGTGGCGCCACCTAGTGGGTATTGCCCAAACAAAACTTGGCACAGACAATTTGGGATGGCTTGATTTGTTGAATTTTCCAATTTCCATGCATACCGATTTTTTTTTTCAAATTCCATTTTCTATACGTTTTAGATAATTTGGAACGTTTAAATTTTTTAGAAAACCCCCATGCCATGCAAACCCCCCATGTTTGGCGGGAATGGAAGACAGGGGAATGGAAGAGGAGGGAAGGGAAGAGAGGGGAAGGGAAGAGAGGGGAATGGAAGAGGGGGGATTCAAAGAGGAGGAATGGAAGGGGAGGGAATGGGAGAGGGGGGAATGGATTGATTGATTGATTGATTGATGGTTGCTTTACGCCATGTCGGCAGCATAGGCCATATTCATGGCGAGAAATGTTTGTTTTTTGTTCAAACCATCTCTTTTACATGTAAAAGCAGACAATCAATTATGTGCCAATAGACACTCATTAAATTAGAAAGCTCACAATCATATATTTGTGGTCAAGGGAAACAAATTTCCACAGAAAAAGAAAAGTTTTATTAATAATTGATAGAATCTATTTCGTAAACTATATGAGGTGGTACAGTCCAGTTGCCCTCAAAAAGGCTAAAATGTTTTCCTGCTTTACCTTAGTAAAAAGGTCATGCATACTGATGGTTCAATTTCTTTAAGTTTATTAATGTTTTCATCCCACTCATGTTGCCATTTGGATTTTATGTGGGTGGCTATTAGTGGTTTCAGATCAGAGTGAGGGATCAGACACGGTTCAAGATCACAGTTCAGGGCCTTCTTCGCAGGGAATGGAAGAGAGAGAATGGAAGAGGAGGGAATGGGAGAAGGGGGTATGGAAGGAGAGGGAAGGGAAGAGAGGGGAGATACTTTTTTTGTTTGTTTCCGCCACGCATCGACACACGTTGGCCGCCCCCTAAAAACATGCTACTAACACGCTGCCGTGACGTATAGTTTTCTCCCAAAACGTCGAAAAGTTGGACGTGTCTCAACGCGTTGAAATTATTTTGCACGCTGCCGGCGCGTTGGTTAGAAGCATCGTAATGTGACAGCACCATAAAGACCCCATGGCAGAGGTCTGACACTTTCCCCATGCCACACTCCTACAGCAGCATGCCACCACATGGTTAAAAGGCTGGACCCAGACTACATAAAGACCCCAATGGCAGTGCTCTGGCACTCCCAACTTATATAACAGCGTCCTATGGCACAATTAAATGCACTACCTACTCTTTTATTTTTAACCCATGGTAATGGTCTGATGGCCCTGTGTTCGCCTTTAAACTCAACTGGTCTCTGCCCCTCCCCCCAGTGTATGTGGACAATTAGCTGCCTATTCATCCTTATATATATAAGCTCCGTATCTTTATGAACAGCTGGTAAATGCAAGCAGCTATGTCATGAGGTCAGTCACCATAGCAAATGTCCAAGTGCTCAGTGTCTGAATATCCATCGCTTGGTTAGAAACCACATGGTGCCACTCTGTAAGTGTCCTGATTGGTGGACACAGGAGGGGGCCATGAACATCGACACTGAAGGCAGCACCGTGTAACTTACAGGACACCTGGCCCCGAATAAGGCCATAGTTTTAATGTGGTTTTTTAAAAGTTCCGCTGGTTCCCCTGGAAGGACTGAAGCGGTGACCAGGTTGCAGCTTCAGCTTACACACTGGAGGTTCGGGTTGGTGCCCCTCCCATTCCTATCCTTCACTATAGACCTTATGCGTTAAACTTTTGACTGATAACCACATGTTTCCAGATGACCAAACTGGTAGGATTCTTGCCATTCATTTGTTTCCGTTAAATTTCCCCAGCAAATGTTTTACATTGGATAAAATGCCACTTTGTGTGGGCATTCACCACCTTCCCCACCTTCCTCCATGTAAGCTGAAGCTGTGACCCGGCTGGGTCGCAACTTCAGTCCTTCCTGGGGGATGTGCAGAATGCTGTATTGACAACCGACTTGTTCGTCCTTCTGCTGAGAGTGTACTCTTTGAGATGCGGCACTTGCTTGTTGCAAGAACCTCAACCACCAGGTCTATGCAGACCACACAAGCTGCAGGTGGAGGCAGACCTGCCAACCATTACGACTTCTGTGGAATCATTACGATTGTTGCCTTTCATTACGCATGTATTCTGAAACATTAGGGTAAATCTGTCTTTTTCCACACTTGTATTTATTTTACACCTGGCTAGTCACAGCCCAGGCCAGGAACCCACACTTCTGCTATTATGGGGCTAGGGTCTTAACCAATAGGCTCTCTAGGCCACATATCCCAAGTGGAAGTGTGCTATGTAAGCAATGATTCATTCGATATGTCGCAGTTCACGTGAAGATGATTATGCTTTCCCATTTTCAAATGTTGACAGCTATGTAGTGGGCCGCTTAAGCTCAGCACTAACAAAGAAACCGGACGGTGTGTCCGAATAAATTGAGCGCCTACTTCTATGTGGAAGGTCATAGGATTCGGACTAATGAGCTAAAGATTTATCTTTATCACTACCTAGCCTGGCGCTCAGCATTACTAAGTTATGGCAAGGAGCAGTGTAATGAGGAAAACCAATCGTCCGTGATTGAAATTTCCTTGACTTATCAACTAATGATATATATATATTTTACCTCGGTATAAAGCCTCAGGCTAGGGAGAAGGAAGCACATCCGGGTCCAGCAATTAGCATAAACAACTCATGATGGGAGGACGTTCGTTGAGTTGCTCCGGGAAAATTTGTCTGCAACAAGCTAAATAACTGTAAGTAGTAATCAAAACTTTGGTTTAGCTTGTTTATGATGCATTATAGCATCTAGGGATGAAAGTTCAGAACTTTCTGAGGTCCATTTAGGACAAGATTAGTGTTTTTTAAAATACGGATAGAACAATGCATTGCTTTGTGTTACAAACCGAAACCTTTGTTCTATCGACACCTGTTTACACACGGGTAGAGATGTTGGCATTGTCACATCTACTGTGGATATTCCCTCGGACCCTTATAGAGGGTCTTGTTGGGGATGATCCTGGGTTTCTTTTATAGACTCCCCAACATTTTTTTAGGCGTACCTCCGAGTTTCGTAGCATTTTCTCCAACTTGCTGGCGGAGAAGTGTATGGAACAGAGAGTGTGGGAGGTCCGAAAGGCCTACCCCTCATATGGTTGGTTTCGATAACAGACACCTACGACAATACACTTAGCGTACCACGCCTGTACTGTGTAAATACGTTACTCAATACCACATAGATCCTCAACCCGGGTTAAACCTGCCGTCACTATTGTGTTCATGTTGAGTTGATTCCGGTTTATAGTAACAATTTATTTGGTTACAGACTACCGATGGCTACGAAGCGAAACAAGCCCCCACCGTCAGCAGCGGAGGGGCATGCGCCCACGGGCTACGACTCGTCGCCCGGGTTGACGGCGCCACAGCCCGGGGCAGACATGCCGTCTGACCGGGTAAGTGATGACGGGGCCACTTATCCGGTAGACCTGGATGCCCGGATAAGCAAGATGTTCGAGTTGAAGCTACAACAGATCCAGCCGAACGCGCGCCCGGTTAAAGGCCGGCCTCTCCCTATCCTCGATTCGGATTGTGAGGATTTTTCCGGAAGACACTGACTCGGCGGACGATATAGTTTGTCCAAAGGCGCCAAAACCTAAGAAACAGAAGAAAACCGTCAGCTCGTCTGGTGACGAGTTCACCAAGGCAAGCAAAGCCAAGCGGGTCAAAAAGAACAAGAAGAGCAAAAAGAAGAAGAAACATTCGTCGTCGGACTCTTCTTCCGACTCGTCTTCCACCGAGTCAGACTCCGACACGGAAAGAGCCGGAGTTTATGCCAAAATTGGCGGAAAAGTCCACAAAAAGTGCGCGAAACAAAAGGCAACGAAAGTATGCACGACAACTATGATGCGAGAGATGATTAAAGGGCATTTTAACACCTTTAAGCTGGCAGAGGTAATCACAAAACTGAACACGGTGGTAAAGGAGATGGACTCAGGAGTCCATCTTAGCGACGACAGACGCAAACTTGAAAATGTAGTTTTCACCATCCATAAGGCAGTGTTAGGGGCTCTGACGTCAGTGGCACCCATCGCTAATAGGATGCAAACAGAGAAAAAATTCTCCTCACTAGCTCGCTCAATGGATAAGAACATTGCATTGCTTACCGCAGCTAGCAACTTCCTAAGTTACAGACGATACGAAAACGTCTTTAAGGCAGTAACGACAGACGCTGGGAAAGAAGTAGCGAGATCAAAGAAGATGACGGACAACGACGGTAAAGAGTACACATTGTTCCTAGCGCCCAAGCCAGTGAAAAGGAAGCCACTCGACAAGACAAAAATGTTCGGTGGCCAACTCCCTTACCTCTTTAAAGAGGTAGAGGCAAAAAGTGGAAAGAACATGGAGACGAGACGGAAACCTGATAATACTTCCAGGTTTCGCAGGCCCCGGACGGATTTTCGGAACCGCCGTGGAGCAAGAGCGGAAAGGTCCGGCCCCTCCTACGGCTTCCAACCAAGGGGAAGAGGAGACCGACAGTCATTGGGGTGGAACGAAGGGAACCGCCCGTTCAGAAGGGTGTACAAACCCAAACAACCATTTCCACGCCCAGGGAACAAATAGAAACTGCCACGCAGACTCAGGCGCCAGTCTCAGCAGATATGGTGACGGAGGAAACACAGATGTAAGGAATTTTAATGCAGGGAACATTGCTACACAATTTCATGAATGGTGTAAAATAACAAATGATAGGGATATTTTGGACATAGTTAGTGGAGTACAGATTCCGTTTACTAAAATCCAGGGATGAAAGATCTTGGCGATTTCGCGGATTTCCGGGATTTTTCGTGTAGCTATAATTGTATACTAATATGTTGCGGCTGTCCTGATATGACCTTAGATGTTTCCAGGACGTAAAACTCCAACAACCAACCAATACATTGTTTAACGCTGCAGCACCATCAATGTATACAAACACCACAGCACTAGCAGCGTATACTACTTATGGCTTCAAACACTGCAGCAGGGTCAGTGTATACTACTAATACGTGCTTCAAATGGCGCAGCACTATCAGTGTATACTACTAATACGGGCTTCAAACGGCGCAGCACTATCATCGTATACTACTAATATGTGCTTCAAACGACGCAGCACTATCAGAGTATACCAAGATGTATGAAAGCCGACTTCCGGGAATTTTCAGGGATTCCCTGACAATGCTAAGCCTATGGGAGAATATCAGCATTTCCGTTTTTTTTCCTGGAGGCCACTTTCATTCCTGTTTATTAAACCACATAAAGCTATTTCAAGAGACACACTCGCAAGATGGACCATCAAGGTGCTTAAAGAGGCAGGAGTCAATACTGGATGTTACGCATCTCACTCAACGCATGGAGCCATGGTATTTAAGGCAAGACAATTATAAATCTCAGTAAAGAGAATCCTTGCACACGCGGGGTGGAAGACAGCTGGAGCGTTTGCAAAACATTACAACAAATGACTAGAAAAGCCAAGCGGCCTGGCGACTCGCCTACTCACCAACTAAAGAAGGGTGAGAAACAAAAAGTTACTATGTTTGCACTAAGACCATTATGGTATGATTACAATATTAAGAATAAAAGGATAAAAAAATGACATTACATAAAATTCTCCCTGGACTACGAGTAGCCAGAGGGTAGGACCGAGGTAAAATAGTATAGTTATACGAGTCTTATCTGGTACAGATGATGGATAACTGGGGTTTTCCCGAGATACTAGCCTCGGATAGTTATGGGTCAGCGCCCGCCTACCCTACCACGACTCACGTTTGCTTGTGCCAAAACGAAAACACTGAAGTATCCATATAACATTGAGTTCATTTTTTATCCGATTACGTATGTAAAAGATTGCTGGACCTGGATGTGCTTCTTCTCGCTGACCCTCGACTATCCGAGGCTAGTACCTCGGGGAAAACACCAGTTATCCATCATATGTACCAGGTAAAACTCATATAACTATACTATATGATGCATAAGTATTATGCGAGTATAAAGGCACAAAAGGGATTATATGTTTATTTCCTACCTTATTACTGATGGGGTGGCTAACTTGGTGTATGCCCCCCCCCCCCCCCCTCCAACCACGTGACCGGTGTCTCCACCGACAGTCCTTCTATACTGGACGCTACACTGTCTCTTGTGCCAGAGAATGTATAAAAGGAGTGAATGTTGTTTAACTAGAAAAACACCTCATACCCACCACAAAGATAAGTTTCAAAAAGAGAATAATTAAACCATACTGGCATCCCTTGTAGCTTACTGTTTTTTCATGACAAAATTACTGTTGCTGAAAAGCTAAGGTGCGTCTTCTATTTAGCGGCCTGTGGCAGTGCGCATGGTGCCTTTCCCAGATCCTTTCATAATGGTCACTCCATCTAACTCTCACAGCTTCTCGGATCTCACACCGCTTTAAAAGTATTATCATTTAATCATTTGCAGGCTGTCTTTATTAGTGCAATCCCAGTGGGGTTTGCACATATTTCACGTTTTTGACGATCTCGCCAAAAAGAATCTCGGTTGTTTATTTAGGATTTTTGTTTAACTCATGGATTATGGCGCCTGCGTTAAAGTTGCACAATCCGAAAGTTTCTACTATGTTTATTTTAGATAAATTAATTAGGTTGATTCTATTATCTACTTTATCATGAAATACTTGATCTTAAGGAGTCTCTTTGATGTGATATTTGAAGTGAAAACTTGCTAGATTAATTTAATGATGAGTTTCGGCTCTATGCTTTAGATACATATTTTATGGTTATAATCATAATTTACTTTCATTTGAAGTGACATGGGGGTCTTTGAAGTGAAAACGAGTCAAAATTTGAAATGTTGAAATCCCTAAGTTTAAAGTTGTACCATTTTAATGGTACATGTACCATTAGCAGGGAATTATTGACTGCTTGTTCGGTGTTGGGAGTGTAATAAAATGCTGATCGACTGACTATCCGGCTTGCTTTGCTTAAAAGTAACATTTGTGCTTTAAATTTTGGTGATAGTGGACCCGGATGTGCGAGTATAAAGGTTCATTTTTTTAAAATCCCATTTTTAAAAATCTATGACCCGGTGTATCTTTTTTTTCTTCGAAGCGCCATAATTTGTCTCATGAGAAAGGCACTTTTGCAGGACATGTCTATTTAAAAAAAGAAAAATAGGGGGTTGCCTATTGAGCTGTGTAATGTGGTAGACTACGAATCAAATAGAATGAGACGAACAAGTCGTGTACCTATTTTATTCCTACGAGTTTTATTTTCATGTTATTCGAATTGTTTCAATTGTTTGGTTCCTGTTTTCCTACTTTTTTTTTAGGTGACTGCTCATTTGATGGCCTCTATACACTATTTTGGTACATTTGTGCTTATGCAAAATTCCTATTTTCCACTATTTTGTGGGGAAAATCACTATTTTATTCCTATTTTGTGACAAAGAAATCCCTATTTTACTAATTTTTTGACCCACTGCCTCACTTGATGCCCGGAATGGGATGAAAGGTTTGCACGATTTCTGAGTATCATTGATTAACCGTCACAAACTGACGTCACTATCCTTGGAGAACCTTTCACCCTCCTTGGTGTGATTGCATTATCCCCTGTGCCACCAATTCCCTGAAGCATGCCACAATCTTTTGAGAAAATACCCAATACTTTTGTATTTAAATAATTTTCTATTGAAGGTGCACACTTTATTTTTCACTGAAGTACCTAAAATAGGAAATTTAGAATAGGCAAGACCTGTCTACCCATACTATTTTTGCATATTTTGTACATAGTTTTAAGCTGGGGCACGCAGATATATATATATATTTCGTGCACAAATATTTTTTTGCAACTTACCCAGCGTTTTCCCCGACTGGAGTACCCAAAAAGGAAATTTATGGTGGGCTCTGTGATGCCCTGAACACGTCGCTATCTCCCCTGTCACTGAGCACTACAGTGACTGGGCTGCTCGTGGTCAGGATACAGTGACTGACTGGGATTGGGTCAATATGCCAGTAGCGTGATATCACGTTGGGGAAGCACTATAAAGCTATCATGAATGCACACTGTTGCAATTCATTACCCTTCCTGGTAGGAATGTCATTAACCTGAAATCTTGCTCAGATATAAAACCCGATTACTCAAATCGCATACGTAATATTTTATGTAGCAATATTAAAACATGAAATTGCAATGTGGTTGTGAATAGTATTGAATTATGTTCATTGCGGCTTGTGCTGCTTAGCGATACTAAATTTACATTAATCTGCCGTATCAAAGTTCAAGACCAAAGCTTTCTAGTCACTTTACTGGACATTGGCTGTATTTACGTCGCTTTTGTGAATTGTTATTCTTAAAGGGCCAGTAACGTGGCCAATGCTTTACTTCTTCACAATTAGCATGATCAATTCAGAACACGATAGGGTTCCTCAAGGAAAGCATCATGGAAGCGTACTTTGATTGCATTGGAACCTACACAATTCCCTGCATGATGTCATAGAATGAACTATTTTGCGCTCAAACCAAGTATCTAGGACTACTCTGGCCAGGATCATTATGCTGACTATACCATGGCTATTTTTAGAAGTTGTAAATGCAATATGGTTGATGTTTCTAGAATATGAATATTTTGTTGAGATATGCTCGATATTCATGTGTGGATTAGATACAAAATGAGGTAAGCTGGTCTTTTTGTTCCAGGTGCTCAACGCCAAAGCAGAGTTCAGCGGTGTTCCCGACTCCTTCGGTGTCGGCCATCCCGGATAACGGTCAGTAGATGTTTGGCGAGTTGTGGCATAATTATTTCCACTCGTGACCATTGTTTAGCAGCAGAAGTCTCAGCTGCAATACTACATGTGGCGGGGTTGCAGCCCATGGCCATCCAATTTTGTTAAAAAAGAAGAAAAGTTTAATGTCAAATTAAAAAAAAAAATCATAATCCCTGCGACGAGCAAAAAACCATGAGATTGCCACCACACCGTTATGGCAATTTTGGGGAGTTACGGCCACTGCTAACAAACCGCAGGTCATTTGTGACTTAAGGGTACATTCCTTACACGCGGCATGCGGTATGCGAATGCGGCAAAAAATCGAAACGCCTTGAAGCCAATGGACTACATTCCTTACACACGGTATTCGAATGCGTCAACTCGATCGGTCCCTGTAGCGAACGGTGCGGTATGCAGCACGCGGTGTGCAAATAGAAACCTCAGTCGCACTTGTCCATTAGTTTTAGACCAGCAGTAGCAGTAGCAGTTGCAGTTGCAGTAGCAGTTGCAGTTGCAGTTGGTGGGGGTTCGGGTTGGTAAAAATGCTACCATAGCCACAAAAATATGAATATTTATCTATAATTTGGTAATTATAAAGGTAGGAACCCCCATGTGACATACCAAGAGTTACATAGATATAAATGCCATATTAGGTCATATACTGTGCAGTATGGAGTATACTTGTTTATTTTGATGTTTTTAATATAGCCAGTCGTGTGCCGCGTGCCGCGTGTAAGGAATCATGCCATTCGCATCCCGCATATCGTGTGTAAGGAATGCGCCCTTTAGGCTTACGTCAGGTGTCCTACTTCTAGAGATCACGTGGTGCTGCCTTCAGTGTCTATAGCCCTCTCCTGTACCCACCAATCAGCACACTTACTCAGTGGTACCACGTGGTTTCTGACCATGTGGTGGATGTTTACGTTGACTGAACAGGGTTGGCAAAAACAAGGAAGTTCTCTCATGGGCTTAGCATTATCACTATCAGGGAATCATCGGAAAAAACAGGAAGTTGGGTTTCATGCACTAGTCTTCGAGCACAGATCTAGCGCCATTCCTGGGAGCATTCGATTAATCAACTCGGGTCACCCGAGCCACTTTTTGGTGCATGCGCACATCCTACAGACTCGGGTTGAATAAACGAATACGCTTCTCCACGCTTGGGGTGGAAAAAATGGTTGCTTAATCCAAAACTTTTTTCTTAAAAAAATAAATCGATATAACTACAGCAAAATAGAATTTAAAGTATTTTATGATTGCATAACTTTGTTATATTTCCATTTCATTAACCTTGGTTATTAAATATTAAAAAAACCATAGGACTTGTACTGCTACAGGACGGTACCAGCACAAATTTGATGTCATCGCTCCTAGCCAATCCCAGTCAAGTGGTGGGTTGGGTCGTTTTACACACGGCCTGTGTATTTTTCTACTCCACTCGTGGTGTTCCATTTGAAATTCTAGCAACTTGGGTGACCCGAGTCACCGGGGTCGTGTTAATGGAATACGGCCCTGTGACCAGTCAATGCAGTCTCTCCGCGGAGAGCGCTCCACTGTCATTGTTCTGACCATATTATCTACCGTCCATCTCATCGTCAAGTTTCACTCTTTTTCTCAGAGATCGCTTTTCCCTGCTATCGGACTTGATCTTTCTGACTAGCTTTTTTTATGGGGAGGGGGGGGGGGGATTTTTCATATTTTAGGTCCACCAAAGACAAAAATGACAACAAAATTGTCAACAATAAGAGGATTAGGAACTTTGAAATTGTTTCGATGCTTTGCTAGTTACCTATTGAGATTAATTTAGGTGTACAGGCGGGAAGATTACCACCTTGGGGGATGCCAATCAAAAACACCTTACCTTACCTTATTTTATGCATCAGTAGTTCTTGTTATAGCATGGTTCGTACACGCCCTAGAAAGTCCTTGATTTCATTATTTTAAAATCCACCCCGGTAATGGCCTAGAAAAACAACAAACGTCCAGGAAAAAAGTGCTTAAATTCATCCCAACAGCAATCAAAATAGAATTCTGTGATTTCTTTCTTCATTGGATCCGACATACATGTTTAATCTATTAAGTGTTATCAAAATAAAATATTCCAAAATGAGATATTTATAAGTAGGGACAAAGCAACAAATTCGCAACCAAAAACAATTTAGTGTATATGACGTCCTTTAAAAAAAAAAAAATCATCTGATATCCTGGAATTTCTATTGGCGTATAGAAGTAAGAACCTTGTGCTAATTTTTCTGCTGCTTGGTTCCTTACTAGGGCGGAGTACTACGCTTGATGACCTGGTTAGAGGGCCTGCGGTGAACCTCTTCGACGAGGTTCGACACTCACCTGTGCCATGTAAGAAAACACGCCGCTCTGCTGCGACTGAGGTTTCCGCAGTGAAGCCGGATTCCTGTGAGTACTTGATTCCTGCATCTTTTGAAAACTTTTGAATGACACCGAATTAAAAATAATAATCTTAAAACACTTTCCATGATTGCAAAATGTAGAATTTGGAGTATTATTAAAGTTGCATGGTCTGATGAAATGTAATTTTTTTCAAAACCAAAACACTTATCTCAATTTGGTTCTATATATCCAACTTAGATACTAGTGCATTAGTTAAGGATTGGGGACAGCCTATAAAGAATAATCAGTGAATTTATTACCTCATCCCCTTGACACCCACTTTGAGACAGTCATTATGCAGCAACACTCATTAAGCAAGTAGGTCAATCTCGTGGCCTCATTAGTCAATTAGTGGGATGTCCCACTGGAGGTTTGATGGCACCATAGCCTGGACTGTTTTAAAGTTGCATGGGCGGATGAAGCATAATTTTTTTTTGAATGACAAATCACATACTTACATTTGATCCTATGTTTCCAACTCAATGGAACAATGTTAGACTGAAAATCTGAAGGTACCCTGGGTTTTTTGTTTGGGGGGTTGTTGTTTAAGGAGGGGAATTTTCAATTGCAGACAATTAATTGGTCTTTCTCATGCTACTGCTCCTTACCCTATCCTAATAATGCCAAACCCCGGGTTAGGTAGCGACAAGAATCAATTTTCTAAGTCAACCAGGATTGAAAACCATGGGTTCAAATCCCATGACTTAACAAAAAGGGAAGTGGGCGTTCAACACATTTGGCCACCCCTTCTACTTTCTAGTTAGTTTGAATCCTGTTCTGCCATCTGTTTTTTAATCTACTTTATTTTAAATTCAATGTTGTTTCATTTAAGATGCACAAATACATCAATAATAAATCAATATATGTACCCAATTTGAGTACTCCTATCTATGGAATTGACTATGGACTGGTTATTAATGATGTAAGTGAACTAAATACAATTAAATATTAATAATATACATTTATATATATTACCAACTGATACTGATATTTGTAATGTCGAACATACTGCCATATATGGTATAAATGTATAAGTGAATATTATATTGAATGATATTATACCACTGCCAAACAGCCAATGTATACGGTTAAAAATACACACAAAATTATAAGCACACTAAAATTAATCAAACAATGCTAGTGTAAATAAAATAAAATATATAAAAATATCACATCACATGCCAACAAACAAATGATTGTCCAATGGCGCCATCAGTAGAAACTACCAGGAGACCAGGCTACATTTCAATTAGGACAACGCGAGACGTCAATATGTTTCATAGCGAGAGGACTTTTGGGAAGCTTGTCGAAAGTATTTTGGGTTCTTTCAGCTCCAATTGCTTCAAAACTAGCCATTTTTCCTCAAAATTACTCTGGAATAATGATTAGTAAGTTTTAACAATCAATTTGATATATTTACTTAAAAAATTAAATAAAAATTCAGACGCCATCGGACCATGTAACTTTAAAGGAGACTCTGAAAATTGTGGAATTTTGCATTTATTTATTTTCAACTATAGAATTCATATACAGTAAAAGCTGACTAACCGACCACCTCCACAGATCGACCACTCCCCTATATCGATGGCTTTATTTGGGTCCCAACAATACCATTTTAACTATATTTTTAACTCCCTAAACCGACCACCTTCCTAAATGGACCACGTAAAGTTGCTTCCAAGGTCGGTCGATTTAGAGAGGTTTTACTGTACTTGGTTTCAGAGAATGAAAGAAATATTTGCTGTTGGCTAATAATCTATGTGTACAATGTGCTATTATTAGTTGTCTGAGATACCCTAGCCAACACTGGATGACCAGACCGGATGGCCGAATGAGTTGAGCGTTCGTCTCCCGTTTTGGTAGATTGTGGGTTTCGGACCGACGGGTTCGAACCATCCTCGAGTCAAACCGATGACATAAAAATTGATACTTGTCGCTTCCTAGCTGGGCGCTCGGCATTAATAGGATAGGGCAAGGACTGCTGAACTCAGTGTCAGTGTTACTGAGTGGGATATCAGGTCATTGTGCTGGTGGCCTGGTCTCCCAGTGAGGCAGCACTATAAATCGCCATGGGTGTGTGCTGTCACAAGTCAGTACTCGTCCTGATATGACCTTAGATGTTTCTAGGACGTAAAACAGGGAAACAAAGAAACTCTAGTTCTATGTGTGTGTGCTTTGTTTCAGCTTCGGATGAGCGACAGGACAACAATCCGCCCGACCTGCCGGTGCCAGGCATAGTGCGCAGGTCTCGGAGGAGCACCCGCCGCTCCGTCTTGGCGCAGTCCATGTGTCAGTAACTCGCTTTACAAGATCTGCTCATTTCTTTTGTGGAACGTACTCGTTACATGGACATTCGCTATATAAATATTACAATTTTAGAATTGCCCCCAGTATAGTACAAGTAGCGCAGGTTACGTGGTTGGGGCTCGACTAGCTCATTCTGTGATGGGGTAGGTGGAATTATGTAGGTCACAAATCGGACATATAGCTTCACTACTAGTCAAAGTACACTTGGCACTACTTTCCTTGGGAAAGTCTACTGGGGTGAACTGCTGCTTTGTAACCATTCTCTATAATTAGTGACACATGAGTTGAAACATGTTCATTTTTATTTTGATAGAGAGAGAGCTTCTGTGTGTAAATATTCCCGGGCCCATTGAGGAGGGTTATTAGGGTGAAAGCGCCTAATATTCATGTCTTGGCCATTGAGACCCTCAGCATTGATTATGCCTAAATAACTCCCACGGAATAAATTGTTTCAAGATATATACAAACTATGAGTAGCCATACTCAGTCATGTTAATTGTAAATATGTAAAGTTGTGTTGGTCATGCTTTACGCCACTCATCAGACTGTCTCCTTTGTGCACTTCAGTCGAAGCAGTGTCCCAGCTGCCTGTCTTGTCGGAAGAATCACCGGTCGCTGCCGCCATTGTGCCTGAGCAGGTTCCAGTCTCTGCAAAACCTCTGGCAGTGCAGGCCAAGTCAACTCCTGAGCCGAGCGATGTGGAGGAAGCACCCTTTCGCACTCCTCGTTCGGTGACGCGTGTGGCGCAGAGCCGGACTGCGTCAGCCATCATTGCGCAGAGTCACAACACACACCGCACCCCTAAGGCGCTGCAGCAAAGCTTCATCCTCCGACATCTGTCGCCGGAGGAAGGGTGAGCAACTTGAGATTTGAAAGATCTCCATGTTTTCGCTCATTCACCAAGTTTATAAAAAAAATATTTTAAAACCCTTTTGATTAAGTTTCGCCAACGGTAAATGCTATTATTGATAAACATTATTTGAAGATAAGCTCCCCATGGATTTCCACCTTCTTGCCGGAGACCACTTTCACTCCGGGTTCTCTTCGCTTGTTACATGAGTGCAGGCGTCATCCTCACAGGATATATTATTTTGATTTTGAAGGGGGGGGGGGAAACAAGTTGCAATTGTTTTATTTTTATACAAATTCTTTGCAGGGTTCAAGTGCTAAAAATGTCCCCAATGATCGAAATGGAGCGACGTAAGCCGAAGCTAACCTCTCCCTTTTCGCCTGTCGAGAAACCAAACTTTGATGACATTTCTGACCAGGTCCCACCGGTGCCTGAAAGTACAGGTAATTAGTAAATCTATTTCTAACAAGCTTTTTGTTCCAGTGCTTTGTTGATCTAATAATTGAGACTGACCACATTATATTTGTACTTTGTAGAGATCATGATTGTGCAATTCTTGGAGAGGCTATCTTTTTAAAATGTATTTAAATGACGTCTTTCCACCTGATATCAAACTAGACTAGGCCACATAATGAAATTATTTCTGGCGCGTTTTGATCAGAATTGGGATGGGTGTGGGTTTAAAAAAGAATGCTCTGTTTTTATTTTGGTAAAGGAAATTGAGGCAGTGGTAGTTGTTTGTCATGTAATTCTTTCTTTAACTCCTTCACAATTACCATAGAGGTCCCGAAGGAAAGCATCACAAGGTGTACTTTGATTGCATTGGAACCTACACAATTCCCTACATGACATCATAGAATGAACTATTTCGCGCTCCAACCCAGTATCTAGGACTGATCTGGCCAGGATCATTATACCGACTATGCTATGGCTATTTTTAGAAGTTCTAAATGCAATAACGACCTGATTTTACATATTGCTAAGACATAAAACCCCAGCGAACAACAGACCTGCTGGAATGGCTGTTGAAATTTGGTGCAGAGGGACTGAAAATAATTTTTTCTTCAACGTGGCTATTATGAAAAAGGTTGGGTGAGTCTCGACATTGACGTGGCGACAATACCTGAGAAATAAATAAGAATATTTACTTTTTTGTTTGCCTCACAGGATGAAGCTGGTTTAGAGATGATTTTGTCGTGGTAAACATTGCCTTTGCTGCCGACACTGAGCAGAACAATCAATCAATCAATCAATTAATCAGATTTGATGCTTTCACTGTGAGCTGCCCCTAATATTATCTCAACAGCACCCGTCACCACCGACATGCACTCGAAGGATGCAAATGATGTCATCACTAACCTGCCTGGATCGGAGTGCACTGCAGACCCCGCAAGCACCGTGACTGCAGATAAGAGTTGTGATGGCGTAAGCGCGATGTCGGGTGACTGCGCTGTGCCAGTTGTTGACCCAGTGCAGGATGTGCCGTACTTCAGGGCTCTCCTTACGTGCCATACGAATGAGCTGAATGAGCTCTGTGACAAATGGGAGTGTATTGTATCCTCCGCACAACTAACCGAAGAAGGTAGGAGCATATTTGCAACTGCTTTCTTTTCCTGTTTGACAATTGAAATTTTGTTTGGATCTTTGCCAGCTTAATCATTTATTTACCTTTTCAAAGGATGCCACCACAACTTGCTATTGGGGGCATATCTGAGCAATTTTTATATTAAGTTTTTGTTATTGAGCACATTAGTTGATTACGCGTACAATTGGTCTTCCTCATTCTACGGTTTCTTGCCCTATTCTAGTGACGCCCTTAATAGTGACACAAAGTTAAAATATTTAAAAAAAAACTAATTGGTTTAACTCAGTCGTGGTTTGAAACCACGCTTGGAATCCCAGGACCTGCTGACACAGGAGGTGGACGCTCAAGGCATTCAGTGACCCAGTCTGATTGAAAAATTATACAGTGGCGAAGAAAGATTTCCGCCATTTTGCGGATTTCCCCTCGCATTTAGCTGAGCAGGTTTGTGTGGATCGTCCCTTTTCCGGAATGTCAGGGCAGAAACATGCCAGAAGTCAGGTTTCATACAGTACTCTCCAAGCTTTAACCTTACTCTATTCCTCTGATGAGTCGGTACACATTATCCTTGGAAAGTGTTCCACTGTCCTTGTTAGTACTGTATTATCGCCCAAATCGCTATTGATTTCCTTTTTGTTTTTCTCCGTGATCACTTTCATTGTGAAGTTTTTATGATATTGAAGAATATAAGCCAATAATTAGTTGGGAAACAATCCTGTTATTGGAGCAACATTATTTAACCAATAATATCACCATAGATTTAACCTTTTTTGCTGGGGACATTGATACAGTACCAATTAAATCTTTAAAAAAAAAGACAAAACAAGCAAAAAAAACTTGCAATATTGTCAAAATGGTATTTACAAATACCCAAATCACCGTTTCAAATAGAGAATTGCTCAAATGGACATGAATGCAGGACATGAATGCACATAACTAACTTTTCCCCCTCATGGTACCCCAAACATAGGCTGATTACTTGTTGAAAATGGCAAATTCTGTCAGAAAATGCTCCACTTCAACACTGGCAAAACAAACCACAAAGGGTCTTTACAAATTGATTACAGCATAAACCACATTTGTTCTTTTATCGTTAACCTGGTCTTGGATTCATTTTATTATTCAAATAAATAAGCCTGATATAGCTAAATAAAACTACTACCAACTCCCAGTTTTCACTCTCAATCCATGGTATTTCCCAGGTGCGGATTTGTCATGGTATCCCTAGTAGAATTTGCTAGTGTACATCCAATTTGTGCAACAACCCCATTTGTTGATCAAAGCACCCAGGAAAAAGGTACTAATACCCCTAGATAGGTGAGATTCCGAGCTTTCCATTCATATAAAACCGTATACGTTTTAATTTGAGAAAAAATGATTGAAATTTGAAGTTAAAACTTTTTCCATTTTAAGTGCTATTTTCTACTGAAAATAAAATTTTAAAACCCTTGATAGTTGGTACTGAATTAAAGAGAATTTAATTTCCTGTCCAATCATAATTACCGGTGCTCATGCGAACCTATGGCGCTCATGCGCACATTGATTTAATGACTAAAAATTGGGGCTCTTTTTTTAATTACAATTTTTTTTTTTTTACATTAGTTGTTTAAGCAGGCGAACTGGTCTTCCTCATTCCACTGCTCCTTGCCCTAGTTTTAATTTTTAGAGCTATAAAAAATGCTATCTTTTTAGCTTTGAGCAGCAATTTTGACAAATGAAGTGTCATTATTTTCTTTCAAATTCAATATCCTAACAAGTGAAATCCATCAAATCAAGCTTAAACCTGTTTTTTTAAATCATCTGGGATACCTATATGGTAGTAGTACTTATTACCTGACTGGCCATGTGCAAGGATTTTTGCTACTTTTGAAGAAATGTATAAAATTATTGTAAAATTAAAATATTTCACATCTATCAACATGTATTGTATATAGATTATGATGTAAATAGAAAGAGCATATTGAGGATAATATAATCTCCAGATTTCATGGAATTATCTTATACATGTGTTTTTCTGTGCCATTTCAAAATTAGGCATTTTTTGCCAGATTTAATCACAATCATTCTAAAATTAAAATAATTCACATATGTAAAAGCGAATTGTATATAATGGAAATAGAAAGGGCATATTGATGATAATAAAGCCTGAAGATTTCATGCAATTCTCTTGTATGTGTGATCTTCTGTGTCGTTTTAAACTTGCACAAAATTGGGCATTTTGCCAGATTTGATCATTATCATTGTAAAATTAAAATAATTCACACATATCAAAGTGTATTGTATATAATGGAAATAGAAAGAAGATATTGAGCCTAATAAAGCCCTAAAATTTCATGCAATTATCTTGTATGGGTGATTTTCTGTGTCATTTAAAACTTTCTCAAAATTGTGCATTTTTTACCAGATTTGATCACTTGGCAAATTGAGCTCTGGAGCATTTTGGACCTATTTCTATCAAGTTTTCCCAATCGTATGCGGTCCTAAAAAAAAATAGGGGTGACAAGACTCACCCATAGGTCAGGGAGAAATAAGAATAATCCATCAGGGGTGCACATTTTTTGCACAAGCCTACCTCCAAAAGTGCTCCACAGCTAAATTTGAAAAATTGGTGAGTTTTGGGAAATTGTAGTTTTTAGCATGTTTGAAGAGCCACCATATCTTGAAATGTAACCATCTCATACCCCTATATATCTATATTCTCTTTATGCAGGCCATGGAATCACCAGAACAAAAACATTAGAAGTGAGATAGGGTGATTAGTTTTTATTTTGGCGACCATCAAAAATGCTATCTTTTTAGGTTCGGATGGGCCCAATTAAGTAACAACCTAAAAACGCCCATGTCTTCCTTAATATTAGAGCGATTTTGACAAATGAAGTGGCATTTTGTTTAAAATTAAATATCCTAGCAGTTGAAATCCATTAAATTAAGCTCAGACCTGTTTTTAAAAATCACTTGGGATACCTACTGATAGTCATAGCTACTCTTCTCCTTTTGCTCTCCTCTCCACAACAAACAAGTCATGAAAACTAATAAATTTCAGACAAAGGCGAGGTTCGTGTCTCAATTGGTAAGGCGCAGTTAATCATCGCGCAACGCTTCAAGCAGTTCACCGGGCTTGTCGACGACTGTGAGTTTATGACGAGTGAGCGAGTGACTACATGCGAAGACCTTGGTGGCTTCTGGGATATGATCTACTTCCAGGTAAATGTTGATTTTTGTTTCTTTTAGTTGTATTTAACGGGGCAAAAGGAAGATTTCTGCGCATTTGTGACATCTGTCATCATTGTTGGTATTGTAGAAGGCTGCACATAACTTGATCGGGCAAGGGTGACACGAACAGGATTTCATTTTTGAACCTCACCATGGGCCAATTTTAAATGAAAACTTGCACATGTAGGCATGGTTAGGTCAATTGCATCATGGAGCTTAAATAGTCTAATGGTTAGGACGCTAACCCCGGAATGTGGATCTCACTCATAGCATGTTTTCCTTCGTTTGTGACACATCGCATCACACTGGTGCCCTGACCAGGATACTGATGTTGAATCCTGTATGGTTGGTGATGGAAATTGGAAATATCATGCCTACTGCAGGTTTCGAAACGCACACTTCTTAGCATTCCAGGGCTAATGGGCTAACCACTACCTGGGCTCCCTGATGTCATCACCCTATCCACACCCACCTGTCTATGCGACTCCTTGCCTGAGATGTCAATGCACACTGCTACGGAAATATGCTAGCTGGGTATTTGTGATTGCATGTACTAGACTTAGATTTCAGGGGACGAGAGTAGTGAGGTGCACTGAGCTCCCAGGTGAAATGCTACATACACAGGTAGGTGCGGGTAGGTTTATTGGATGTGGGAATCTCGGGAGACTAATGGTTAGCACATTATCCCCGGAATGGCAGAAGTGTCGGTTTGAAATCCACTGTACACATATTGTTTCCGTTTATTTGCAAAACACTGGTGCCGTGACCAGGATATTGTACATGTTGAGGTTGATGAAGCTGCCTGTTGTATGTAATGGAAGTTTGAGACTTACAGTTACAATCCGAAGGGAACCAGTGTAATGAGGTCCGCTAACCTCCCAAATGCACAGGTAGGTGTAATGTAGTGAGGGGAATGGCAGAAATGTAGGTTCAAGTCCTGCAATTTATACAAACATTTCTCACCGTGAATATGGTCTATGCTGTCGACACGGCGTAAAGCAACCACCAATCAATCATCAATCAATCAGTCCTGCAACACCTCCCCGACAGTGCCATGGTATTTGGAAACAAACCGGTCATGACTGCACAAGCCTCGTTTCCAATCACATGATGTAAGCGTGGTTTATGATCTTGTTTTTAACTCCTCTATTTTGGTTCAATTGTTCATTTTTGCCAGGTTGGAGACGTTCACAGCATGTTTGAAAAGTTAGAGAAGCTTCAAGCAAACAACTGGGTGCGGGAAAAGCCCAAAGTTGTCAAAAAGCGCATCGTTGCCAAAAAACCTGGATCAAAGGTAGCGGCTAATGCAAAGCCAAAGTCATCCTTTGCAGCCTTCCTCAAGAAAAAGAAGGAACTAGTGAAACAGAAAGAGGATGTCTGTTCGAAAGATGGTGAGAGTGAGGTGGTGGTTGTTGTACCAGAAGGCGCGTCCGATGTGATGCCAAGGAAAGCGAGTGAAACTGCAGCAGCTATGACACCGATGGTGTTACTGGAGCTACCCGAGACCAGCTCACCGGCTTCCGTGAAGATGTCGATGTACCACAGGCGAAGTATGCACTTTCACTCATGATCATTTTCTAACCGTCTAGTGAAAATTGCAACCAATTTGGGTTTCTATGTCAGTAATGCAAAATCAATGCAGCTTCACTACCGTAATCCGGTAATCAATGTGGAGTGTATATTGTTTGTATAGATTGAGATTTTAGATACTAATGTTTATAAGAATCACACCACCATTATTTCTCAGGGATGAAAGATCTCTGCGTTTTCGTGGATTTCCCTGACTTTTGATATTTACTGATTCACTTCACAAAACGACAACAATTGGTTAGTTCGAATCACACTCTTACATGCCCATAGATGTTGCTAACAATATAAAACCCAAGCAAGAAAGTTAAGTCGGGGCAATAATACAGTCACAATGACAGTTGAAACCTGACTTTCAGCATTTTCCTCCCAATTCCCTGGCAGTGCTAATAGTATGGGAATATCCGTGTTTTCGTGGTAATTTTTCGTTCAGCTGGAACCTGCTAGGTGGCGCCATTGTCACAGCCTAATTTCCGCGGCCGTATTCGATTAACACGACCCGGGCGACTCAGGTCACCCGAGTTACTAGAATTTCAAATCGAACAGCGCGAGTGGAGTCGACAAATAGACGTGCGTGTGCAAAAAGTCCCAACCCCAGTAACCCCCCTTCTTGGCTGGCGTTGGCTTAGGAGCGAGACGTCACATTTGTGCTGCTACCCTCCTGTAGCAATACAAGTCCTATGTGGGTTTTTTTTTGTTTCTTTTTCAATAAATCAGATTAATGAAATGGAAATATAGCTATACTATGCAATCAAAATATACTTTAAATCCTAATTTGCTGTAGTTATATAGGTTATTTAAAAAAAAAAAAAAGTTTTGGATTAAGTTACCATTTTTTCCACCCTGGGCGTGGAGAAGTGTGTTCGGTTATTCAAGCCAAGACTGTATGATGTGCTAAAAAGTGGCTCGGGTGACCCGAGTTGATTAATCGAATACGCCCCGCGTGTTTTCCCCACTACCGCAGGATGGTTCTGCCGGATCCCGTTAGGTGGCATCAAGGTCATCGTTTGATTTCCGCTTTTTTCGCCGGAGAACACATTTTATCATTATATATCTTGATATCCCATTTGTAGAAGTGCAACCGAGTCATGCAAATTGCTGGCAAGACCAAGTGGTCCTCACTCACTGTCGTGTTAGCCACTCTTGGATAACTCGTGCCTTTTTACTAAAAGGGAGGGGAGGGGACAAATATGTTCTTTCAGCAGCGCCCACTGACACTCACATATTTTACTTGATTCTGTAGATTTTATTACCTTTTTTATGTTGTAAATATAGTTTATTCATTGAATAAAGTCTTTTGTCAGCGCTGTGACACTGGTCTTCCAGCCATGTGACAATACAGTTATTTACAATATATGTATATGTAGTCTGATATTGTCATCAGCAGCTAGCTCAAATCAGCTGAAATAATATTAAACATTAAAAGACTTACATATGGTATAGCTTGACAATTCATATATAAAAATAGTAGTTATATGTTGTATTCATACACACTTAGATACATACATGTGTATTGATTAGACCTTTACATTACGGAGTGGTTAGGTGCATAGTTTCCCTTCATAGGTTTGTATGCCTACTATGGTGTGAATTGCAAAATTATCATGTTGTTGGAGTTAACATTTTGAGATGGAGTGTTAGAAGAATGGTTTGTTTATTCTGTTAGATAGAGTGTGGTTAGCTTGTAGAGTTATACTTAAAAGGTTAATACCTCAGGTGTTTTTTTTTTTTACTACATGAAGTAGTTTGAGTAAGTAAGTTGTTAGTAATGATGGGATAAACAATGCTTGGAGGATTGTATGTTTCAGTCATTTAGTAGTCTAATACAGACTTTATTAGTGTCTATGTTTATACAAAGACCCTATAATACCAAGACGGCTCACTCAGCCTGAACTGTGTAATCAAAATGATCAAACCCACCACTTGGTGTGCTGGCTGTTCTCTTGGTTAAAAAGATGCTTTATTATATGTATAAATGTATATATGACTGTGAAAGAAGTGTGATGATGGTGATGATGCTGATGATGATGTGTGTTTGTTGATAGCAATTTCATATTGATGTGTATTCATACTTACCTGTCTCATGTACAATGTAATTTTATGTGTTTACATGTGAAACACCAACCAGCAGCTGGGTTGATCAAACCCACCACAAGGTGGCACTGCGAAATTTACATTACCATGGGAGAGATAGGGAGTGAGCCGCTCCAGTATCACAGGGTCCCCGGTTTATAGCAATACTACCAGACTGATACACATTTTCCGAATTTGCTGGGCAGATAATTTGTACGGTGGATAACTTGGTTTGTTGGCAGCAGGTAAAGGAGCACGTGGGGTGGTGGGAGGGGGTGGGGTGGCCATAGGTGCTTATAATAGATAGCTAATTAAATATGGTGACCTCATCACTAGGCCTGTAGAAGGGCCTGATTGGCTTGATGAATTCTTACCAGGTTCTTGAATTCTACAGTTTGATTAATGTCAATTGCATTTAAACAAATTTTCGAATTCTTGAGGACCGTTGGTCTGTCTCACCTTGTAATAGACCTATTTCATGTGACGTCAGCATGGGTATCTTGGTCAGTGCGCGCGCCTTTTGGCTGCAGGACGACACACTGCAAACTCAATGGCTAAGAGCAGTGTTCATAGAGAAAAGATGAAATATCTCTAAAACCACACCACTTAGAAACAAACTGCTTGGTAGACATATACAAAACATATTCAATGAATAGATTATATTAAATTTATACGGTTAGGGTTTTGCATTTCTATTAATTTTGAATAAAATAAATGTTTTACACTGCGCGTACCGGGAAACTCAATGCATTGTCAATGGCCGTGTGCAATCTTCATACAGAAAAAGTGAAATATCTCTAAAACCACACCACCTAGACACAAACTGATTGGAACACATATAGAAAAATATTCAAAGAAGAGATTATATTAAATTTATACGGTTAGGGTTCTGCATTTCTATTAATTTTTAATAAAATCGACGTGTTGCACTGCGCGTATCGGCAAACTCAATGCATTGTCAATGGCCATGAGCAATCTTCATACAGAAAAAGTGAAATATCTCTAAAACGACACCACCTAGACACAAACCGATTGGAACGCATATAGAAAACATTCAACGAACAGATTATATTAAATTTATAAGGTTAGGGTTCTCCATTTCTATTAATTTTGAATAAAATCGACGTGTTGCACTGCACGTACCGCCAAACTCAATGCATTGTCAATGGCCGTGAGCAATCTTCATACAGAAAAAGTGAAATATCTCTAAAACTACACCAAATAGAAACAAGCCGCTTGGAACACATATATAGAAAACATATTCAACGAATAGATTTTATTAAATTTATACGGTTAGGATTGTGAATTTCTGTTAATTTTGAATAAAATAAACGTTTTTCACTGCGCGTACGGCAAACTCAATGCATTGTCAATGGCCGTGAGCAATCTTCATTCAGAAAAAGTGAAATATCTCTAGAACTACACCAAATAAAAACAAACCGCTTGGAACACATATAGAAAGCATATTCAACGAATAGATTATATTAAATTCATATGGTTAGGGTTCTGGATTTCTATTAATTTTGAATAAAATAAACGTTTTGCACTGCGCGTACCGGCAAACTCAATGCATTGGCAATGGCCGTGAGCAATCTTCATTCAGAAAAAGTGAAATATCTCTAGAACTACACCAGATAAAAACAAGCCGCTTGGAACACATATAGAAAACATATTCAACGAATAGATTATATTAAATTCATATGGTTAGGGTTCTGGATTTCTATTAATTTTGAATAAAATAAACGTTTTGCACTGCGCGTACCGGCAAACTCAGTAGCAGTGTGCATTTGTTCTGCAGCCAAGCTGCGTGCGCATACACGATGTTTACAAACATTGAAAGGGGTCTATTGTCTTTTGACAAATTTTGCCGACTTTTGACACATTTTAATTTCTAGAGAGAAAACCAGTACATATAAATTCTACTCACCATTGACGGTGACTGAAAGCACATTCAATCAGAGTCGATCAATCATACACTAGCCCGACTGACACAACAGTGGTGGTCACATGACTGTTATTTCAGTGACATTAAAGTTAAGTAAAGTGAAACCTCAGACCAGCGACATGGACATGACGGTAGTGTTAGTGTTTACAATAGTACACTGTCATTATTTCTCCAAAGGCTACACACTAAAACTCAGCAATATTGATATAACACTAGCGTTAGTGTTTACAGTACACACTCATTATTTCTTCATAGGCCTCATTGACATTGACATGGTGATAGTATTACTGTTTAGGGTAGTCATTCTGCGACATTGGTCGTAATGCTCGCATTACGTTTGATGCGAGGGAAGGAAGAGACCCCGCCTCCGCCGTCGCCCGGCATTCTCACCTTCCCTGTCATCCCTCCCTCAGCTTTCTCCCACCTCGCCCTGTCGCCCTGCCCCGCCGCTTTCTCACCTTCCCCGCCTCTCGCCTCCCCGCTCCTTCCCTTATAAGGCCGCCCGCCGGCCTCCCTCAGGCACTCGCCTTCAAGCCGTCCTCCCTGCTCAAGCTCCTTTTTCTACTTGGCCTTCACCTCGGGCCGTTCTTCACCTCGGGCCGTTCTTCACCCCCGCCCCGCCTCATCATGCCTGGACGCGGCAGGGGAAAGGCACGGAAGGGAGCCCGGACGACGGCCGCAGCGACGCCCGGGCACGCCGGGAGGCGCCTTGCCGAGCTCGGCCTGGGGGTCCTCGCCGGCGCCTCGTGACCGTCCATCGGGCACCGAGGCCGCTATCCTCCAGGCGCTTCAACAACTCACGGTCCGCATGGCCGCCCTGGAGTCCGAGGCCGCCTGCGAGCCCGAGGAGACCCCGCCGCCTTCCCCGAGGCGACGGACCGCCCACATCATGCCGCCCAGCCCAGCACCTCGGGCACACGTCGTCGGCGGGGCGCACCCTCCCCCGCCGCCTCAAGCACGGCTCCCGGGGGCACTGCACCCGCAGTACCAGCGGTACAGCCGCCTCGCTGCACCACCGTCGATCCCTCCGCCCCCACCCTACTTCCAGGATGCCGTCGATCACACGCCGGCATCCGCGGCCGACGCCGTGTGGCACATCCTGGCGTCGGCCGAGGCGTGCCACACCGGGAGACGCAAAGGCATCTCCCCCGACTACCTCTTCCCCTCGGACCTCGTTGAGAGGGGACCGGTACGGAAGTCGGTAAAAAGAGGGGAAGCGACCAAGGACGAGTATAGCCTCGCCCTCACCACCCTCGTCAGCCACCCAAGCTTCTCGGCGCACTCCATCCCGGGCCTACATCACCACACCCTCACCGTGCTCAGGGACAACCTCGTCTATCCCTGGCCTACCGTCCGCGCATACTCCGAGACAATTTTTACCTGGATCGCGAACCAGACTGGATGGCCGGGTGGGTTGGGGCGTCCGTCTCCCGTGCTGGTAGATCGTGGGGTCGTGGGTTCGAGTCCCGGTCGAGTCAAACCAATGACTTTAAAATTGATACTTGTTGCTTCCTAGCCAGGCGCTCGGCATTATTAGGATAGGGCAAGGACTGGTGTGCTCAGTGTCAGGATAATGTGACTGAATGGGATACCAGGTCATGGTGCCAGCGGCCTGGTTTCCCAGTGGGACAGCACTATAAAGTCGCCATGAGTGCGCACTGTCACAAGTCGGTACCCGTCCTGATATGACCTTAGATGTTCCTAGGACGTAAAACAACAACTAACAAACAAACAATTACCTGGATCGCGGACGGGAGGCTCCCCCACGGGTGGCACGACCCTGTCGCCCTGAACCTAGTGAGGGTGGAGGCCCTCACCTTGCCCGCCCCCCAGGCCGTCCAGACAGCACCAGTCCCCCGAGGTGAGGACCTTCCCCGAGGCGCACCGCAGCCCCGGCCCCAAGCCGACACCCGCATCGCCTATGACAGACAGGCCCACGGGGCCCCCTGCGCCGCCTGGAACCGCGAGCCCGCCTCGTGCGACCGGGCCCCCATCGGGGAGGCCCACGGCGAGGTGGGGAACAGACACCGGCACGGATGCGCCTACTGCGCCAACGTACGGCGCATCCTCACGATGCACAGCGAGGCCGGGTGCTTCACCAAGCAAGCCCGTGAGCACCAGACCCCGGCCGCCTCGGCGGATTTTTGATCCCCCCCCCCACACCGCTGCCGACAACCCCGTGCCCACCACCGACAACCCCCCAGCGACCACCGACCGAAACACCGCCCAGACAGAGCCGAGGACCGCAGGCCCCAGACGCCGCCCACTCTCACGACGAACTCTCCCCAGACAGCACCGCCGCCGACCATCACGACCTCCACGACACCGCCTTCATCAACCCGCCCAACCCGACCCCGACCCCCGCCCAGCCCTGAGGACTTCGCTGCTCGACCCTCGCCGGACCTCCTCATCGCATCTCTCCAAGGAGTGGGCCTCCCCAACCTTTTTGGCCGCCCGCTCCCTGTCGACGTAGGCCCCGGACACATCACCACACCCAGACCTTCAACATCCCCAGCCTCTGCCAAGAACCCCGCCCAAGCCTCCCGCGCTTCCCGGCCCAGGCCCTGGACTTCAGACGCGGCCTACGCCTCAGGCCCCCGCCTCGGGCGCGCCTCGAGCCCTCTCCTCCTCTTTTGGTGGAGGGCTCTTCGGCGCCCCTCGCCACGAACTCTGGAAGCTCCCCCCGAGCTCCTTAGCCTTTGTTTATTTCCCGCTTCCTTGTACATACTCTGTTTTTTCCTCAGCTACCAGCCTTAAGATTATGCTTACCTTTCTCCTGTACTTACTGTCTGTTTCCTGAGGTGTTCTCAATAAAGCGTCTCTTTTCCAACCCCCGCCTTGCCTTCTTCCTTTTGACATAGCATTAGTTTTGGTGTTTAGGTAGTCACACCACCTTTATCTCTGCCCCCACACAAAAAGAAACTGTGCGACATTGACATGGCGCTCGTGTTAGTTTACGATAGTCATGCTCCCACTATTTCTTTGCAGGCCATACACCAAGGTGCAAGGGGCGGCGGTCCCTTAACCCGGAGCTGGCCTGCACACCGTTGATGCAATCGATAATCCAGCGCACCATGCGCCACTCCATCAACTCGTCCTCACTCCCCAAGGTCCTGCCGGCGTATGACCGGCGAACGGGCAGCCACTCCGGGGGTTCGGTGACGGCCCAGCATTCCCTCGTCCCAGAGAAGCGCGACACCCCGGTGTCCTCCAGACCGTCCCGGGGTGCGCACAAACACATGTGTGCTGGTACGGATTCTCCATCAGCTGGACATTCTGCTGCGGTCGCAGCTCTCTCGGCACTCACATTGTCTGTGCCTGAAGAGCAATTGGATACGGAGACGCCAGCAAAATGTCCTCCCGGCCTTGAGAACGCACCGAGCCTGTTCACACCGGATAGTTGTGGGCGCCCGTCGACAAGGTGTGTAGAGCTGTTACTTATGGTTATTATGTGTTGGAAGCACCAGTCGCTGGCTGCTCCTCGTTTTTCGCGGAAATTCGTGGTTCACTAGGAATTGAGTGCAATCGCAGATCTCACTCAGCATTGAGGTTTGGCTGTATTTTAAAGCGAGGCTGTTTAAATTGTTTCAAATTTGGTTATGAAGAAATTTCGGGTGGTTGTAATATATTAATTTAATAAAATTTCGTCATTGAAATTTGACATGGAATTGACCACCAAGGTGAGGATCCGTCTTGATATGACCTTAGATGTTGCTAGGACATAAAACTATAACAGCAAACCAGTCGGGGCAGCCGTTGAAATTCAGTGACACTTGCTTTGTTTAATTTGACATTTTCTTCAAAATTGCTGTTATAAAAATTGTGGTTTTGCGTCAGGAACAAATATGTATATTTTTTTCTGTTTGACCTTAGAAATTAAGCTTTCTATACATGGGAAAACAATTATTTTGTTAGTGGTGGGCGATTTTTCTAGGTAGATCGGACTGGTGTGCTCAGTGTCAGGATAATGTGACTGAGTGGGATACCAGGTCATGGTCCTGGCGGCCTGGTTTCCCAGTGAGACAGCACTATAAAGTTGCCATGAGTGCGCACTGTCACAAGTCGGTACCCGTCCTGATATGACCTTAGCTGTTGCTAGGACGTAAAACAACAACAAACAACAATCTAGGTAGATTTTTATTTGACCATTGACCTATTATTTTCATTTGACAGACTTTCGTTGTCGGTGCCTGTGGAACATCCAAGTCCGATGGAGACAGATTTGTATAGTCCAACTGATAAGCCATTTGACAAATCACTCTCCCGCTATCTGCTTCCATCCAGACCGTCGAACACCACCCCACAAGGTGAGGCGTATTATGTGTGTGTATGTTATTGTGTGTGTAAGTGTATGCATGTTATTGTGTGTGTAGGGTGTCCACACCTTTCAAAGAATCTCCTTTATTCCATAATTCTGCTATATCTCCTTCTTGGGGCATCAAACCTTTTTGGGGACAGATCTCCTTTTTTGAAAAAAAGGAGATTGTAGAGGTGTTTTTTTTAATAGGCCTATTTGCTCACAAATGGGTGTATAAACACATTCAAGAGACATTCATATCACCAGAGCTCCTTCCACGTTCATACATTGGTTGTGATGGGGGTATTGGATATTTTCTCAAACCCTGAAATTTTGAGATTCTCAGAGCATCTAAAGACCTGTTTTTTCACCTCGCTGCGTTTGGCTTATGATCCCTACACAGATGTGTGAGTACCGGGTATGTTCAGAGTTTTTTCTCAGTACCCATTCTCATGCCTGTTCTCAATCTTTTTCAGGAAATTGCACCATTTTGACTTTAAAAATGTCCAACTTGTTGACTGGCTTTTGCTTAATCTAAATTGCCTATATTTATGCTAAGAAAAACAGTCTAAAAGGGGAAACATTTCACTCTCAGATGGGATGGAAATGCATCATTTTCATTTTGAAATGATAAAAACCAGCGAATTCTGAAAGGGGGGAGCCCCCCCCCCCCCACACACACACACAGCCTCTGGCTGCGTCAGGTGCCTGCAACATCTTGGCAAAAATGCTTGCACCATTTCTCCTTTATTTTTCTAACAAGTGTGTGTATATATATTACCACCTTGTAACTTTACCTGTCTTATGAGATAAATTTTACCGCGATTCAATAGTGAAGCCAGAAGTTGTATATCCAGTGAAACCTTGTTACAACATGATACTTGTTGCTACCTAGCCTGGTGCTCAGTATTACTAAGATATGCAAGGACTGGTTAATTCAACATCAGGATAATGTGACTGAGTCGGATATCAGATCATGGTACTGACTGTGGATCTCCCAGTGGGGCAGCACTATGATGTTGGCACGAGTGTACAAGTTGAAACCTGTACTGATATGACCTTAGATCTTGCTAGGATGTAAAATGCCAACAAACAAACAATTCAGTATAAATTATACTGATATGACTGGATGTTCCATCGATTAACTCTTGTCAGCGATAGACAGCAGTGTCTTCTAGATGAATATGTTAATTAGATGTAAATTCCAGTTTCCCACTTTTCCATTTACTTTCACAGCCTACGCTGAGATGCAGCTGGACTCCCCTCCCTTGGAAGATGTTGACATGGCAGCTCCGATGAAGCGTGACCTATCCTCCGAGTTTAACAAGCATTCCTCAACCAAGTGCAGGCTCGCACTCCGTTGTTCACCTCAACCTCGAATGAGTCCTTCTATGCAGAAATTGTCATCTGTGACTCGGCGTAGCAAGCGACAGTCGACAAGTCGACGCAGTGTGCTCACCATGTCACCCTTCAGTGAGTTTTGCATCAGGGAGCTTAATAGGATGCTTAGGTTAGGATGCTATTCTCCGAATGGCAGAAGTGTAGGTTCAAATCTCCGCATTGTTGGGGTGAGCCATAGGGAGTGAAGGTAGCGTCTGTGTTTTCCTAAGTAATTATGACGTGACATTAAAACAGGGATGAAAGGTCTATGATTTCGCGGATTTCAGCAATTTGGTCGTAAATCTCTGTTTTGTGGTATTTCTACAATATCTAGGACACCAAACTCCAATAACGAAGCAATCTAAATCTATCTATTCCGGAATACTAAGTAATAGTTATAACTCCAAATTAAAAAATGAACAAACGCACTTGAAACGTAACTCTGCCCCATGTTGGGGTGATGGCGGGTGTTGGGATGATGGCGGGTGTTGGGATGATGGCCAGTGATGAGATGATGGTCGGTGATGGGATGATGGCCTGTGTTGGGGTGATGGCCGATGATGGTCGGTGTTGGGATGATGGCTGGTGTTGGGATGATGGTCGGTGTTGAGATGATGGCCGGTGTTGGGGTGATGGCCGGTGATGGGATGATGGCCGGTGTTGGGATGATGGCCGGTGTTGGGATGATGGTCGGTGTTGGGATGATGGCCGGTGTTGGGATGATGGCCGGTGTTGGGATGATGGCCGGTGTTGGGGTGATGGCCGGTGTTGGGGTGATGGCCGGTGTTGGGATGATGGCCAGTGTTGGGGTGATGGCCAGTTTTGGGGTGATGGCCGGTGTTGGGATGATGGCCGGTGTTGGGGTGATGGTCAGTGTTGGGGTGATGGCCGGTGTTGGGATGATGGTCGGTGTTGGGATGATGGCCGGTGTTGGGATGATGGCCAGTGTTGGGCCTGCGCTATACTGATTGCAGGTGAATTTCCGAGAAAATACTGAAATTTCTCATAGACTTACCATTGTCAGAGAATCTCGGAAAATTACTGGAAGTCAGGTTTTATACTCTCTTAGCACTCACTACCCTAGCTCCATTCCACTGACCAGTTAGTACAGACTAACATCCTTGAAGAGCGTTGCACCATTCAGTGTCCTTGTTGTGATGTTTTATCGCCCATCCAGTCATTGATTTCCGCCTTTTGTTTTTCCTTGCGATCACTTTCATATACAATCAAAGGCTGAAGTCTCAGCAGCAGTACAAACTGGTCAGTTGCAAATTAAGAATGTCGCTCTCCCCAATCTTTATTTGGGGCAGGTGACCTATTTTAGGTCACGTGACCTATTTTAGGAGGTCATGTGGTGCTGCCTCCCGTGTTGATGTTTTCAGCCCTCTCCTCTGCCCACCAATCAGGACAAGTCGCACCATGTGGATTCTGGCTATATGCTGGTTGTTTCTAAACACTGAGTGAACAGTTGCTATGGTGACTGACTTGTCAATTGCTAGCTATAACATAACAGTTTTGGTTATTTGGATTGAAATTGTGTAGCACCATAATTTGTAGCAATTCCCAATCGGAGCCATATGTAATTATGTACAGAATGTTATTGTTAACACCATATACCTTTGTTACTAATTATTCATCAACAGGTAGCGGTAATATAAAGCGAGCTAATTCTAGGGTACTTTTCTATAAGAATTAGGCGATGTAGCATATACCAACTGGGATTGAAGGTAAAGAGGGGTGGGGTTGCCAGACATTTAATAAGTTTTAGTAAAGTTTTGTTCTGTAATTCCAGTGAGCTCACCAAACCTACGCAGTCGAAGAGAGAAGGAGAACAAGAGCATGTCCAACCTCATATCCTTCTCCCCTGGTGAGTTTATTTGCTTTCCTCATACTTTGAGATGATGCAGCTATCCGTTAATAAATATAGAAAATAATAATTGAGGATTACATGTGTTTGGCGCATTATCTATGGTGATATTCATTGCCATGTCTTGCAACCTGTCCGGTCTGATAAAACTGTAATCTGACGGATTGTTGTTAATGTCATGCACCTATGTGAATATTCATAGCTGTTGGGGAGATAAACACTCACAATCTATATTCACCGCCACAGTGTAATTCCTACCAGCTTGTCATCAATGATATGATTGACATCCAATAACCGATGATAAAAATCAATGTGCTCTAGATGCATCGATAAATAAAACAAACTTTCCTTTTCAATGATCTGGTATTGATACTGTCCCTACCCTGATTGCTCCTCACTTCTATCTTCCCGCCAACATTGTGTCCTCGACCCCATCACAATTGACCATCATCATCATCATCATGCTGTCAGTCACGATGCGACAAAGACTGCTTTCATTACTTGACTGCCGCTCTCCATTTATATCTCTGCTGTGAGAGTGATGTCCATGAAAGCTCATGAAAGCTGCCTGCAAAAGTGTTGAAGTGCTGCTGGCTTTTGCAAGTTACCAGCGCCACTCTCTCGGGGAGCAAATAGAGGTTTCACACCGGCAAGAACATGTCAAGAGAGGTGCAAAACTATTTGTCCCTGCAGTGGCTGGTCGGGAGATGTTGGGAGTTCCATTCATCAACCACCCTTAATGCTGCCACAGTGACATGGTTTTCTGTTTAGGGTTTGCTCCCTTAGCCTTCAGTTCTGTCAAGAACCTGTACCACAAGGCAGTGGTTTACAACTCAGCAGGGCAGGGGCGTCAAACTCCCTGAGGTATTGCAATACCTGCATACCTGCACAATTGACCACCACCCCAAATTAACACCCAAACCACTAACCAGTTATCACCAAAGATTCATCCATACTATCAAACCAGCAACTAAATATAGTTACTAACCATCATTCAATAAATGAATGCACTCAACAACTAGTTATCCCCCCCATCTCTCCACTCCATCAAACGACTGCACACAGGCACTGACAACGAGCACCACTGTACTAATAACTGCACATATCTCTGCCATACTCATTTTAGGGCAAGGACTGGTTAGCTCAGTGTCAGGATAATGTTACTGAGTGAGATATTGGGTCATGGTGCTGGTGGACTGGTCTCCTAGCGAGGAAGCACTATAAATTGGCCATGAGTGTACACTTGTCACAAGTCAGTTCCGTCCTGACGCCCTTAGTTAGATATTGCCAGGAGTAGGATGTAAGGTGCCTACAGACAAACCAAATGACTCCGCAAAAGAAACCATTATCTGTACCTATTCCGTATTCATTCTTCTCCCTTTGCAGATGGTTAAAGCTCTACTTAGTCGATGTTATGGGAAGCGGAGGAGGGGCATTGAGGATCGTGGCAGAACCTGATTGAAGAAACCATCAAATGGTAGTTTGTAAATAACTGCAAATGTGGTTAAACACAGAGCTGTTTGACAAGTCTGGCAGGAATACACTGGACCTCTTATGGACATTGCAAAAGAGAGAATGGATGGACCTACTGCTATTCCACGAAGTAGATCCCTTTATTGCTTACGTCAATTCCACCAGAGCATATAGGCCAGTGTGTATTTAGTGCATAATTATGATATATATTTTGGGTGGTGACACTTCCCACATTCATAGGTTCCCCTAAGTTTTCATCTGCTGTGAGCTGCGAGTGTTTCAACTGTCTATTTACCAACTCAAATCAATATGTTCAAAGATAACTTTGTAAGTTTACTGTTTGAATATCGGTGCACCTTATATCTTAAGGACCCTTGTCGCTGGTGAGGCGTGTGCTTATCGCGCCTTCCGCAGATTGTACAGATGGGGAACTGGTGTTCTCTAATTGCCAACAGGCAACTATATTCTGTCAGGAATACTGCATAGAAGGTAATCCTTTCAAGTCTCACTATATTTATTTTTGAATGGCCCATGTTTGATATATATATACACAACACGATTTTGTCAGAGCGATATGATAGACCTACATTCGTGTGATTCAGAATGAGGCTTGTGTATCCATCGCTTGGTTGCATCAGACCTGTGCACCTTTTGGATTTGTTCCGGATTGCAAGGGGAAATATGGAAATATGGTTTCTTGGCCTTAGTTCCGGAAATTGGTGCATTTCTTATCACACTAAAAGTTACTGGACAAATACTGAAAGTATTACTGAATGTCTTAAAAAAAGAAATACTGAAAATGACTTTCAGAATACTAATAGTGTTTTTCCCAGGTGCACACATGTCTGTAATAGGCTTGTGGTTTTGTGTTTATTTTTCATGGTAATTGTCTTAATGAAATTCATTCAGGAAAACGGAAAATAGCTTTGACAACACGGAAAACTACGAGATCGGGTGCACAGGTCTGTTGCATGCAACATAATAGCGTTATGTACTTTTGGTAATTGGCCTATGACCTATATAAGGGGTGTTTGTTGGTAGGGTCAACCACTTGACGATCAGTTGGGGTTTGATTGACGACCGTGGCATCGCTGTCAACCACTTTTTTTTTCTTTTGTTGTTGTTGTAAATGTGTTTATTCTGCAATTCAGGGTTATTTACACTTGGCGAGTGGTTCTAGACTGACGACTGTGACATTGTTGTCAACCACTTGGCGATCAGTTGGAGACTGATTGACGACCGTGGTACCGCTTTCAAGCACTTGGCGAATCACTCCTCGACCAATCACCAAATTGCCACTAAATTACATAAAATCAACAATACAGATGCATAAAACACATTGTACATAGTCACAAGTATTGATATAATACACAATATACATACACAGATAAAATATTTAGATCACATGGTGCTACATTGCGATAAGGATGATATACCTGGCTACATCTCATTGTATTCCTAAAATAAAACTATCAGACTATCATATGTGTGCGTGTTGTATTTTCCTAACAAAATACATGGTATGGGAAGATTAAGCAGAACGAGTGGCGAAAGTAAACAGTGACAGTAAACACCATATATATATATATCGAACGTAGAATCCAAACAAGAAAGTTCTTCCCATCTTGACCATTCCTGATATGAACGTACATGTAGATAGGACGTAAAACAACTCCCATCTTTGATGATGTTAGATTTTCACATGGGTAGTAATCACAATGACAGTTGAAACTTCTGCAACTTTCTTTTGCGGTTCCCTGACTGCTAATCCTATGCACCTGTGGTGCAAACGCAGCCACTACCTCCTTGCATGCCTCACGCATATCCACAGGCACAGAAAAGTAAATTATATAGGCAGGGGAAGCATAGTACAGTACCTAAACATCATATCTCTGGTTACTTATGTAACAAAGCACATATGTTACACGATTGTCTGTATAAATTGAAATTACTTTCGGGTAGTGTTGATTATGAGTGGTACCATGCCTTCTGTCACCTAAAAGCCGCACTTGATGCACATCCTTCGATTAATATTTAATTTGACAGGTTTAATTTATCTGGTCTAGTACTCAGATGCGGCTAAGAGTTTGATACATTTGCCTGTTTTCCAATATTTGGTTGACATCGGGATAGCCAATGAGCAATTGTATCCAGGTGGTAGATTGAGATCTCTATCAGGACATCCAGTTCCTACTGTAGGTATACTGTATATTTCTTTTTATGATACATTATGTCCTTTCTTTGTAGTAGATTCAATGAGTTTTGATATGCTCATAGGTACAGATGTGGAAATTTGTGCAGCTGAAATTAGAAAGACATTTCTTTCTTTGTGTGATATTCTGCACCCGTGGATAGGTTTAGAGACAGTTGATTGATTGGTGGTTGCTTTACGCCGTGTCGGCAGCATAGGCCATATTCACAGCAAGAAATGTTTGTTTTTTGTTCAAACCATCGCTTTTACATGTAAAAGCAGACAGTCAATTATGTGCCAATAGACACTCATTAAATTAGAAAGCTCACAATCATATATTTGTGGTCAAGGGAAACAAATTCCCATAGAAAAAGAAAAGTTTGATTAATAATTGATAGAATTTATTTAGTAAACTATATGAGGTGGTACAGTCCAGCTGCCCTCAAAAAGGCAAAAATGTTTATTTGTTTTACTTTAGTAAAAAGATCATGCATACTGTCTGCAGTCCAGAATTGTTGGTGCAGAGCCAAAAAATCAACGCAACTTAGTAAAATGTGTTTGAGTGTCAGCGGGAACTGACACCCAATACATTCAGGGGGAGGTTCCCCCTTGAGCAGAAAAGCATGTGTAAGCAACGAGTGGCCAATACTTGGTCCCGCTGACCTCCCGCATGAGTCTGTGGTGGTTTTCCTACAGATGGTTCAATTTCTTTAAGTTTATTAATGTTTTCATCCCACTCATGTTGCCATTTGGATTTTATGTGGGTGGCTATTAGTGGTTTCAGATCAGAGTGAGGGATCAGACATGGTTCAAGATCACAGTTCCGGGCCTTCTTCGCAGCCCGATCAGCTTCGTTTCCTTGTATGCCGGCATGGCCAGGCACCCAGCACAGGTGGATGTCATACCCATCCATTGCCAGTTGGACCATTTTATAAATGACCGTTGCTAGAATGGGGTGATTCGTTTTCAGTCCAACAACGGCCAGGAGGCAAGAGAACGAATCACTGTATATAACATAGTTAGTGTGGTTGGATACCTCGATACACTCCACTGCGAGAAGGAGTGCTCGGGCTTCTGCAGTGAAAAATCGAGCTCTGATTGGGCAAGCATATGCCAAATCTTTCCCGTCGGCAGACTGCCACAGCAGCTTCCCGGCTTTGGTCTTTCGAACCATCAGTGTATATGGAGAGGTAGTCTGCAAACTGGCCTTGAATCTCTGCATGCAGTCCTTGGTACTCAAGTGGATGTGTCCCAGACTTCCTCAGTTCTGTGAGTCGGAGCATAACCGATGGCTTCCTCAACGACCACGGGGGATTTTCTGGGAATTTGGCATCCTCCAAGACGTCCAAATCCACTCTCAAGGCCTCCAAATGAGGTTTCATTCGGAGCCTCAGTGGCCTCATGTAATTCGGCCTGGATTCATACCTGGATTCGTCATGTTAGATACAGTATATTGAGGAATTGCAGTAAGACTATTAGAAGATACAACTTCATTCTTTGTTTCCTGAGTCTAATGATGAACTCAGAGCTACTAAGGTTGTAGAGATGCATATTGATACGGGTAATGCATATCCTGTTAATCAGAGGCCGTATAGGATACCTTTGAGTAAACGACATCTTGTAGAAAAAGAGTTAAATAGAATGCTTAAAAATTATATTATACAGGCTAGTTGTAGTCCTTGGGCTTCACCTGTCACAATAGTTCCAAAAAAGGATGGTACCATTTCTCTTCGTGGGGACTATCGTAAGGTTAGTGCAATTACAACTAAAGATGCCCAGGATACAGGATATTTTTGATCAACTTCATGGAGCTAACATTTTTACCACAATAGACCTGAAGTCTGGTTATTGGCAGGTCATGGGAGAGGAGAGTAGACCTAAACCAGCTATAACACTCATATAGACTGTTCCATTTCATACGTTTGCAGTTTGGATTAATGTCAGCTGTTTTTCAAACAATGATGAATGTTATTTTTTCAGAGTTTTTGGTTAAATGTTTGATTTATTTGGATGATATAACTTAATTCGGAGTGTCTGAGGTAAAACTCTTGGGTTACGTTGTATGTGAAGCAGGTTTGAAACCGGATTCTGACAAAATTAGTGCAATGGGGGACATGTGGCGTAGTTCATTTTCCAGCACTTGGTGGCGCTTCAGTACTAGTGGGCCTAAACAGCCATTGATAATGCTTTGAGTTTGCCGGTATGTGCAGTGCAACACGTTTATTTTATTCAAAATTAATAGAAATGCAGAACCCTAACCGTATAAATTTAATATAATCTATTCGTTGAATATGTTTTCTATATGTGTATCAAGCGGTTTGTCTCTAGGTGGTGTGGTTTTAAGAGATATTTCACTTCTTCTGTATGAAGATTGCTCATAGTTTGCAGTGTTACAGTGTGCTGATTAGGCCCACTAGTTCAGTGGCGACGCAAACAGCAGGAATTTGAACTAAAAAGTCGAAAGTCCCCCATTAGGGACATGGCTTCTACTAGTAAAACAGAAGTAAGATGTTTGCTACGATCTGCAGGATATTATCGACAGTTAATTCCTAACTATGCTGATGTCGTAGCTCCTATTACTTATTTAACTGGTAAAAAATGTAGCTTTATTTGAAGATGAAAATGCTTGGAAGGAGTTAAAAAGTCTATTAGAATGTGTCTGTCTAAAATTTCCTGATCCTTCTAAACCATATAAATCGTATACAGATGCTTCTGAGTACAGTTTGGGTGCTGTCCTAGTACAGGAAGATGAAAAAGGGATAGATAGGCCTGTACATTTAATAAGTAGTAGATTTACTTCTGCTCAGCGTAATTATCCTGCGATGGAAAAAAAAGCATTTCCTATTATTTACTCGTTAATTAATCTAAGACCATACTTATATGGTTCACATACTCAGCGTTGAGCAGCTGGGAGGGGGAGAGGCCTGTGTGGCCAGTAATTGCTTTGATTGCAGCATGCTGTTCAAGTCGGCCTCTTGGGGAGGCAGTGGCCAACCACTCACAACAGGACTGTCAGCGTGAGTAGGGGCACTCAAGGAATGCAGTGTGTGTGGAGGTGAAGTCAACATGGTGTTATCAGCATAACTCACTTCTGATGTAGCAGCATCTGACTGGGGGGGGCTTTCTTATCGAGAAAGCGCTGCTTCTTTAGGCAATCCCGCTCACGATGCGTGAGCAGCCGTTTATAGCGCAGTGTACACCACACACAGTTGTGGGTGAAGCGAGCTGAAAGAATCCCATGCGACTCGGTAAAACCGCATTCGTCGCCCCAGTTCCATTTGTGGCAGGGCCTGCCGTTCACTTCCTTCGAGTAGTCATCACGTGGGTTGATCGGCTGGCCCAAACTTTGGTGAGGTGTCGGTTGAGGGGCCCCTTGTATTACTACTGCAGGGTGTGGGCCGCTTGCCTTGTGGGGGCCGGGTGAAAACCTTTTCTGTATGAAGATTGCTCACAGCCTTTGACAATGCATTGAGTTTGTCAATACATGCAGTACAAAACGTTAGTTTTATTCAAAATTAATAGAAATCCAGAACCCAAACTGTATAAATTTAATATAATCTGTTTGTGTGCCAAAACCACACCACCGGTGAGCCTGGGGGCGACTGAGGAGGTGGGGGCGGGGCATAGAGGGAATGGAAGTTTTCCTTTCCAGGTCCACCACCCTCAGCGCCAACTCTATTCCTTTGTAAAAATCTCACGTTGTATTTCATACAGTGTCATAGAGTTTGGGTCTGGAAGGTCCGGGGCCATTGAAGTTTAGGACATCGGCTGAGGGAGAGGTGCCGGGGCCGCTCTGGCAGGAGCAGGGAACGTGTCAGCTCCTGGACTACCCCGCTCCTACAAGGATTCCTCCAAATTGTGACTGAGTTAGCCTGCACACCGAGCGGAGGATGCCCCCTTTTCTTCATTCTTGGTGGCATAGTGTAAACTGAACTGACTTGTTGCAACTGAACGCAGACTGTGTGTAGGAGCAGGAGAGCAATGTGAAGCGACTGTCTCGGTAAGCTGTAAGCGGGAAAGTGAGAGGAGGAAGGTGGTGCAGTGAAGAAAGTGCGTGTGAGAAACGTAGTGGGTGAGGCCACGTTCATAAATTATCTATGTTGACACGCCAATATACATAATTAGTTTTAGATTACCTCTGTGCTTGCCTGTTCCTCCTTTCTGATAAGTATTGCATTTGTTTTAATGAGCTTTACTTTAGCCTTGTGCATGTGTGTATGGAAATGTTCTCCTAAGTATTGTTAGTGTCATTTTACTGTTTTTTGTTGTTAATACTTTTATTTCCCGCCTTTCACATTTGAATGTTGGGTTTCAACTGCTATCTGTGCATTGGCACTTTTTACCTACATTTGCACATTATGTAGCTGTCTCTCATAGTAACGCTTTCTAAACACCACATTTATTTGCCAATAAAGTTTTATTTGTTTAGAAATATATAATATCAAGCAAATATTATATATGTGGTCTCTATTTGGATCTTACCTGTCTGTACTTTGTTCAATATTTTGCTTATATACGATCTTCCATTGACAAACTGCAAATATTCAAAGTTTTCTTGAAAAGTTTTAACATAGCTTGATAGCTGTTCAAATCATTTATTTTTGTGTGTTTGTTTATGTGTATGAACATAATTATATAATATCAAGGCAAATATTATATATATGCTCTACATTTTCTCTCACCTGTCTGCATTTTTTAGCAACCTATCTTTAAATATTAGACATTATGCGATTCTTACTGATATAGAGACACGCCATAAATGGTAACATCAAAAGCATATAGCATGCATCACGATATATTTGTAATTGTTTCTTGACCTTGATACCCTATATTTGTGTTCCTTGTCATGACATGTACTGGTCTACTCACATCTCAGCGTGGTTCACATGGCCTCACATGCCTGGCGTCTGATTGCTGCCCGCACCCGGTGTGTTACCACAGTTGTCACCGTATTTGTGGCAACTGTGCTGATTTTTATTTCTCTGTTGTTGCTGACTACGCCACTGACTCTGACTCTGCGGCTGTAGGGTATGTGCATCCATGTATCTTAGCCGTGGTACAGCAAACTTGTATTACTGTTTAACTTGTTAGTGCTGCTTCACTTGGTTCCAAGGGATTGCTGCCTGCAACACCACAGCTACTTGACACTGTCTCTGTTGGTTCCCAGTGTCCGTCAGAAACAATGGACCTAACAGCATCATTTTCTCCACATTTGACATCAGGTAATATACAAGTGGACACTTCAATCACTGTACTGCAACTGCCTTTATTTATAAGTCAGTCCTTATCTCAGCTGCTGGTCACATGACTACCTTATCAGCCGGCTGGCCAATTAACATACATTACGCTTATCTGTATTGCTTCATTATTTTAGCCACATACTCACTTTTTCGACAACGTGTAAGGCCCCTGTTATATTATCGTACCACTTTGTCTTTGTTCCCAACTTGCCGTTCAGGGACGTACCCCCTGGACACTTACCATACCACCAGGCACCAAAGTCAATAGCACAGTTCAGTGCCGTATTTCCATTATTCTTGTTGTAGGTGGAGAATTTTTTACCGTTGCTATTCACCATTCCCCGACCTGCAAGAACGACATTCAGAAGTTGCAGCCCCAAAAGGTGCAAACGAACCATCTTTACAGCGTGTAATACTTTTGAGTTTCCACCGTATCTTTTTGATAAAAATATTTGGTAGAATGTTATGATCTACTCTACTTTTAATTCAAGTAAGTTTGATTTTAAATGGTTCTTTTTAGAGAAATTTGAAATGAAAAAATGCAGAAATAATTAGAGCGTGCATACTGAATTCCAAGAGAACAAAGGATTCAACAGTGATATCTTCTATTAAATTCACATTGTATTCCTTTTGGCGGGAGTAGTGGTTTGATGAAATGAGATGGGATGGCAGAATGAGTCGAGCGTCTGTCTCCCGTTTTGGTAGGTCGTGACATTCCTACCTCCGGGTTCAAGTTAAACCAATGACTTAAAAACTGATGTTTGTTGCTATCTTTCCTGGCGCTCGGGTTACTAGGATAAAGCAAGGAGCAGTGTAATGAGGGTAGACCAATTGTCCACAATTGACATTTCCATAAATTAAAGTGGGCAGGTATACCTTGCCGGGAAAACAAACAAACTTGAAATAGTTCTAATTTGTGCCACAGGGTGGTGCATGCTTAGTACTGAGGTGCAAGGGCCAAGTTACTTAAAACAGGTATAATTTTGAATAAAAATAACTCGAGGAAGGCATGGAGGGTAATTAATGATATAGCTCCAGCACCTACACAGACAGTGGGAAATGTAACCGATGAATTGACTGGGGATAAAATACATAGGGGAGAGTTAGCAACTTTCATAAATAACTACTTTGTCGACATTGGTGAAAAACTTGCAAATCAATTAGAGGATATACCACTGAATGACAAAATATACCACCCCAAAGTTAATACTCATAAATTTGAACTGCACCCAGTCACAGAGCAAGAACTTATCAAGAAAGTGCAGTTACTCTCTGAATATAAGTCATCAGGTCTACAATACCTTAGTTCCAGGCTCATCAAAGATGCCATGCTAACACTGGCTACTGAATTCACATATCTAACTAATCTAAATATTGATACAGGTATCTACCCAGATGCATGGAAAAGGGGAATGATTATGCAAATCCCGAAAACGTTGAACCCTAATATGTGAAATGAACTAAGACCTAAGACTTATATCACTTCTTCCACTACCAGGCAAAATAGTAGAGCAACTAATCCATGACCAAATAACACCAATTGTCAGTATAAAAATAGGAGGCTTTAAGTTATAAATATTAAGGTACTACACTTGGTCATACACTGTCAGGAACCAGTCAATTAAATAGGATTAACAGAACATTGGCAGCTAAAATGAACACCTTCAGGAAAATAAGACATTATATGAGCGAAGAGACTGCTCTTCTATTGTACAAAACCACAATACTGCCCATCATTGATCATAATGACATAATATACAATATACTAACTAAAAAGCAGCAAACAAAGCTCCAAACTATACAAAATAGAGGGTTGCGCACAGTATTTAAAGAAAAAACACTACATACCATTGAGATGTACAATAAAGCTAAATTAGATTCCCTAAATATTTGCAGAGACAAGCACCTATTAGGCCTAATGTACCACCACACAAAAGACCCATATTATATAGTCACCGCTACACAAGCCACACATGCAGCACAAGCCACCCTCCTGAAAGTGCCACATGTTAAAACTAGTAAAATTAAAAAGTTACCAGTTGTTCTGTGGGGGGGGGGGGGGGGGGGGGGGGGGGCACTCTGAAACCAACTACCAGCACGTGTCAGGAACAGTGATTGTTACAAAACTTTCAAGATAAACCTCCATGCACATTTAAATCAACCAGCCTAGGCCAAAGCAGATCATTGATACACTGGGGTCAGTGTTGCCATTCCTCCCCCCCCCCCCCCCCCCCCCCCCCCACAAACAAACAAACATACACTGTAAATTCAACCAGTGGTGGCCAACTGGACCAACAAAAACATCTATAACAGAATGAGCCTGGAAATGATTCTAGTTGGATCCTACTGAGGTACATGATTAATCAATATTAACCTACTTATTAACTCAATAGGCCCCACCTGAGATTACCATGAACACAAGTTCAATCACAAAGGCCCACCCTACATCACCCCTCACCCTTTCAACAAGTTACTATGTTACTACTAGAAAGATAATCAGTTATGCCCCACCCCCTACTAACAGTAACACCTACCATACTAGTCTAACATAGTTACCTCCCCGCATATGTTTCTTGTTCTTTACCTATCAGTCATGTACCATTGTTTTGCTTATTCCTGTAATTGTCTATCTGTGTGTCGTTGGGGTGTAGGTGTGTGGTGGGTGTGTGGTGAGGGTTTAGGGGTGTGGTGGGGGTGTAGGTGTGTGGTGGGGGTTTAGGGATGTAGGTGTGTATATGGTTCGGGTGTAGGTGTGTGGTGAGGGTTTAGAGGTGTAGGTGTGTGGTGGGGGTGTAGGTGTATGGTGTGTGTGTGTGGTGGGGGCGTAGGTGTGTGGTGACGGCTTAGGGGTGTGGTGGGGGTGTAGGTATGTGGTGTAGGTGTGTGGTGAGGGTTTAGGGATGTGGTGGTGTAGGTGTGTGGTGGGGTGTAGGTGTGGGTATAGGTGTGTGGTGGTTGAGTATAGGTGTGTGGTGGGGGTGTAGGTGTGTGGTGAGGGTTTAGGTGTGTGGTATGTGTTTTGGTGGTTTAGGTGTGTGGTGGTGGTGTTTGGTGGGGTGTAGGTGTGTGTGATTGAGGTATAGGTGTGTGGTGAGGGTGTATGTGTGTGTGTGGTGGTGTAGGTGTGGTGTGTGTGTGGTGAGGGTGTAGGTGTAAGTGTGTGGTGGGGGTGTAAGGGGTACCTACCAAAGCATTACAGAGACCGGCATGAGTCGCCATCTGACGAGAGACTCATGCAAACTGAAAGGTCCCCATTGTGATTAGGGCTGGAAGACCAATGCATGAGCACTGACAACATGTTATTCAGAGGAATAAAAACATTTGAACAAAAAAAAAGAAGTTCAACACCCTAACCACTAGGCCACAGACACCACACATAGTACTTGTCTCAGTTCAGGCTATTTGTGTATAGGACGTCATATACACAAGGTGTATGTATGTATTTTTGCGTGCATCCGTTTGAAATTTGTCAGATACACTGTATATAAAAGGAAAACAAATGTTGTTATTGAATGTAAAGAGGAGTGAACCATATGGAGTGAGATACATGCATTTGAAAGTTGTTGACTTTCAGATGTATTACTATTAACTAATGCAGAGGCCATTCCATGCTGGCCACATCAGCCAGGCCTGAGCATTAATAGTTTGAGGGGATCCGCCGCAAATACACAGGTTTCCGGTTTTAATGCTATGATGGCAGCAGCTGTTTCGCAAATGCGCCAGGTTCTGCGCTTAATGCTATAATGCCAGCAGCCATATTCTACGATCCAGCCGGACTTGAGCGTTAATGGCTTGACAGGATCTGCCGCAAATGCGCAGATTTCCAGGTTTAATGCTATGATGCCAGTGACTGTTCTGGTCATTCGTTATCGGTTAGACGGGATCCATCGCAAATGTGCCGGGTTCTGGGTTTAACGCTATCATGGCAGCAGCCGTCCCGCAGTGTCTGCGACGGCAGACAACTCGGGATCGCAGAACGTGCAGTTCGTCATAGGTGAGTGTAGAAACTGATATGGCGCTATGACCCCAGGTCATCCTCTGACTCATACGCTGTGGAACGGCGCATTTGCGATGGATCCCATCCAAACGATAACACATAGGCATGACCAGAACGGCTGCTGCCATCATAGCATTAAACCAAGAAACCTGCGCAATTGCAGTGGATCCCGTCAAACCATTAATGCTCAGGCCCAGCTGAATCATAGAATGTGCAGTTCGTCATAGGTGAGTGTAGAAGCTGATATGGGTCTACTACCCCAGGCCTATATATATACATTAGTATTGGCAGATCAATATATATATATATATGTATATTTTTTTTGGTCCATATATATATATATATTTTACCTCGGCACTAAGCCTCAGGCTACTCATAGCCGAGGGAGAAGGAAGCACATCCGGGTCCATCAATTAGCATAAATCCAAGCACAGCGACACACGCTGTGGGGTTCACGGTTAGTTTGATCTATTTTCATGTCTTTTAGGCATGTTTGATATGTTTTGGAGCCATATTAATGGTACCTTAGTGCCCAAGAATACAGGAGGATATTTATTCTTGGGTACTTACCATTATTTCGGTAATTTTACAGATATAAAGGTGTTTCGACTGAGTGATAATATGCTCCCGCAGTACTAACCTACTAGGCCCGTATGCATGAATCGGAGTTAGGCTTAGCCAGAGCTAGGAGCCAACTCTGGGATAGCTATCCGTATGCATAAATATACTAGCCGGTGCGGATAGCTAACCGTGAAGTTATTTATAGATTTGGGAACTCCCTCGAGTCGACAATATGAATAACGCCGCCAATGCGGCAGCGGCGTTAATATCGGTTCGAATTTAAGGTTAAATTGATAAGATTTCACTTATTGCGTATGTAATTCTATTAAATATGACAGCATTGAATAGATTTGGGCGTAATATATTACCGCCGAATCGGGGGCGACGGCGGCGGCCATGTTTAGTTGACGTTGGACAGTATGGATATCGACATCGCTGCAGTGGCGGCGATTTGTTTACTTTACATTCGTTGATTCGAAAATATTAATATCGCCGCTGATGTGGCAGCAGTGTTAATATCGCTTCCCATTTAGGGTTAAATTGATCAAATTTCACTTATTGCATGTGAAATTCTGTTAAATATGACAGCATTGAATAGATTGAGACCCTCACACGCACACTAACCGGCGCGGCTAGCAGTTAAACCTGACTTGTAATCAGGGTAACTTAGCCTAGGCTACGGTCGGCGGTTAGCGCTGGCACCGGCTCATGCATGCTGATTTTCTACCGTTAGCCGTGTAGTGCCAAAATAGCCGTGTTTCGGGCCCTAGCACCGGCCCATGCATACATGCCCTGACGGTCGGCTAGGGAGCGATGCCCGTAAGGGGTATTCCGAACCGGATTTTGCCGAATAACCGAAGTAAAGCAACGAGAGCTTCGTCAGTCATTGAAATTTAATAATATTTAATCATATCTAGAACCTTAGAATACAATAGTTTGTTATTTTGGGGTTTGTTGGCCGTTTTTCAGTCTTGGTTAACGTTTTGAAATCACTCGACTCGGCCATTTTAGACTCGCGCAGGAATGCGCCGGTAGTGTTAAAAGTTGTGTAGATGCGAGCCCTGTAAGGGATTTTCGGTGTCGAGTTTCATTTATTCCACAAATTAATTTATTAATTTCACCGTGGGTAATGTTTACCAAATTAAGCAATGAATTGTTTTATGGGAAGTACATTTCCCCACAATTAAGGTTCAAACTTTTAATTGTTTACATGTGTTTTAAGTGTTCTACAAGCCACCTGTTGCCGAATGGAGAGCGATGTTGGCTGGAGCCACATCTCGTTAGGAGTTTTCCTCGGTTTCTTTTATGGACTCCCCACCTTTTTTAGGCGTACCTCTGAGTTTCGTAGCATTTTCTCCAACTTGCTGGCGGAGTAGTCGCAGGGGTGAGAAGTGTACAGAGAGTGTGGGAAGCTACCGATACACTGGTCCCTACCCCTCGTTTGGTTTTTGGTTTCCATACCATTCACCTACAATATTACAAATTAGCTTACATGCCTGTGTTGGAACAGTGTAAATACGTTCTCCAACACAAGTAAATTGCCGCCCATTGCCGAACGGAGAGAGGTGTGGTTGGAGCCACAGCTCGTTGGGACTTGTTCCTGGGTTTCTGAGAAGATTCCCCGTGTTGTGTTACTAAGGCGTACCTCCGAATTTTGTAGCATTTTCTCCAACTTGTTGGCATAATTAGCCACAGGTGGGAGAAGTGTATGGGATGGAGAGTGTGGGAGGCTACCAATACACTCGTCCCTACCCTCGTTTGGTTTTGGTTTTGAACCATAACCCTATGACACTCACAAGAGAAAAATGTTCTCACGCCTGTGTTGGAACGGTGTAAATACGTTCTCCAACACCAGTGAATGCACAAATTGGGGTTTCTTAACCTGTTGTGACATTTGGTTGAGCACACTCTAACTTTCATTTGATCGTTATAGGTTTTGACCTGAGGCTTAGTATGGCTACGAAGCGCAGTAAGCCCGAGGCTCCCATATTTGATGATCAAGACTCGTCACCGGTGGTGACGGTTCAAGCCAGCCCTGCTGGGCTGGAAGAGCCGCTCATGAAGCTGGAGCAGATGCTCCCGGCTAGATCTCAGAAGAGAACAAGTGGGGCGGTCCCTGAGTCAAACGACTCGGAATGGGAGCCTTGACGGCGATTGTGCCTGTTGCAAACCGTATGCAGGCCGAGAACAAGTTCTCGTCGTTGGCCCGACGTATTGACGGGGGGGATTGCCATGCTGGCAGCCGCCAGCAAGTTCCTCTCGTACGGACGTTTTGAATACGTCTTTAAGGCGGTGTGTACCGATGCCGGTAAAGAGGTGGCAAGTGACACCAACAATGCACGGTTCAGGAGAGGGCCACAGGATTTTCGCAACCGTCACACCTGCAGATGCGGTCGGTCGGTCGGTCTCGGGCTATGCCGTTCGGCCAAGGGGCAGAGGACAGCGGCAGTCCTTCGGCTAGACTGAAGGGACTCGTCCCTTCAGGAGGGAGTTTACTCCCCAGAAGCCGTTCCTCAAAACAAGCTTATGACTGCATTTTCAACCCAGGCAATGAAACACTCTTTGCCAATAAACCCAAGGCCATTCCAACTTTCGGTATACGTATTAAGGAATCATTAGAAACACTCAAGTTTGATGTAGACAACATTGCAAAATTCCAATATCCAGACACACCACCTTGGACATACGATGTCAATGTGAACCTGGCTCTCTCTGAAGCAAGGAAAGACTCAACTGACCCTCTGATCTACAACAGTATGTACAGGGAGGTTAAAGACATACATTCTGATCATAAGTTCATCTACACAGATGGTTCTTACAAGGATGACAAGGCTGCAGCGGCAGCTGGTATGGGCAAGCACACCTTCTCGGAGCGATTACCAAAGGGTGCTTCAATATATTCAGCAGAGCTTGATGCCATATTCTTAGCAATGGACCATATAGAAACCCCTTCCCATAAAAAATTTGTGATATGTTCGGATTCAAAATCATGCCTACAAGCTATTCAGAGCAAGGATTGGAAGAACCCTCTGATCCGCAAGATTTTAGAAAGGTTACATTATTTATGTTCAGGACTTCACAAAACTGTGCTTTTTTATTGGGTGCCGAGTCATGTTGGCATTCGAGGAAATGAGGCTGCAGACGTGGCTGCCAAAGAAGCTCTCGACAAATGCATTACACCTCTTCCCATTCCTCACACGGACCTCAAAAGGAACATCAGTGCACTCATAAGGAAAAAGTGGCAATTACAATGGGATGAAGCTGCCATGAACAAGCTTCATGCAATTCAGCCCACCCTTGGCAAATTTTCAGGTGCTTGTCATAGAAATAGACGCGAAGAGACCGTTGTTGCACGTATGCGAATTGGACATAGCTATTTGACTCATAGTTACCTTTTCAAAGCAGAAGACCAGCCAGAATGCATACCATGTGGAGTGCCTCTGACTGTGAAACATATTTTGATTGAATGCATTGACTTTGCAAATGTTCGAGCACAGTATTTTAATGTAGCAAGTATGAAATGTTTATTTGACACTGTTAGTACTGCCTTAGTTTTATCGTTTTTAAAGCACATTGGACTGTTTAATCGGTTTTAAGACATTTAGTGTGCTGATATGCCGTTAAGCATTTATTCATTCAAAACAAGTAGAGGTTGCAACGCAAACTCAGGTGGCCACGGAAACACCTATAAGCATTTTCCAGGCAGGAAATATAACTAATTGTTTAGATGAGTGGCAAATTACGGATAATTTGACTATTCTGAGTATAGTGCAAAGAATATTCTCTTTATGCAACACCCTTTACAGGAAACAATTCCTTTTTCATATCGTTTTGATGTAAACAAGAGAGGGGCATTAGATACACAGGTGTTGGAATTGTGTCAGAGAGGAATAATGAAGTGTGGATCTGAAAGACGCGTATTTTACGCTACCTATTCACAAATCAGATACAAAATTCCTCCGTTTTGTTTGGGAATGATCAACTCTATGGGTTCACCTGTATGCCTAATGGCTTAGGTTGTGCCCCTCACTTATTTACTAAGCTGTTGAAACATTTTTTCATTAATGGCTAGAGCAGTTGATGATTTGTGCGAAAACATACCTGACAAGAAATCAGTTTTTACTCCAACCAAAGTTTTAGAATACTTGGTTTTCCTGTTAAACACAGAAGATATGACCATTTCAATAACACAACAAAAACTAGTTTTTCACGACAGCAGGCCATTTGCTTCATTAACGTCGCGGTATTAATAGGAATAATGATAGCCTATGCCCCAGCTATCCTATATGGGAAGGCTCGTATTAAGTCGCTAGAAATAGACAAGAATTGGGCATTAGCACATACAAAAGGCAGTTTTGAGAGAAAGATGATTTTTTCAACAAAAGCCTTAGACGATATTCCACCATACATTGAGTCGCTTCCCAATGCCATTAACATGGGTGAACCCACATAGAGATCGTCAGGCAACTAGAGGATGTTGGTTAGATGATGAAATTGCAGATCATATTAATGTGTTAGAACTTAGTATGGGTTATTTAGGGTTCTGTAGCTTAGTGCATATCCCCAAGTTTCATGTTACAGTGTTGACAGATAACACTACAGCGATGGCTTACATTCGTAACATAGGAGGGACTAGGTCCAATCCTGCCCCCGTGGGGAACCGGGGTAGAATAGTTCCCTTGCACCCCCTTGCAGATCGTAAAAGGCGACAAATGGGGCGACTCGTTTGCCGTGAGTCTCAGCTTGTGTCAGTGGAGGAAGGGATCCTGGTGCATGAGGTCTTCAGGGAGCTGTGGCTTCCTGTCGACCAATACTGCACTTTGGCCCTGACTTCACCTAGACGAGGGGTTGGACTGGCCCGGTCCAATCAATCGGCTGGTCACGCCAAGCCCTAGGAGTAGTACTGTGAAGAATGTAATTATCTAGACACTCGTATTTATACATATATTTATATATATACATAAATCCAATTTATTTTCATTTTTCACTACTCCTAGAAGGTGGTGGCTAGGGTCAATCTGGTAATGATCTTCCATTTTGGTAGATCATTGCTTGGGTATATCACCCTTGTATCCTTGGTGTGTAACTGCCAGGTACCCACAGCTTTGCACATCCCCATGTGGGGCTCTGTGGTGGGTGGGGAGCAAGGGTGACGAATTTCATTCATAAAATATGGCTTCAAACCAAAAAAAACTAAAAATCCCATCCTCGAGGCAAGCTGTCTCCATTTGCCATTGACAAAGGCATTCTGGGGATAGCAGGCATAGTGACTTCGGTAAAGAAATTACGTTCTGGACAGATTCTTGTGGAGTGTGGTAAGAAGGCCCATGCTGATAACCTGCTGCATTGCAAAACACTGGCAGGTGTCGGCATGAAGGCCTCACCCCACCGATCCCTGAACTCTAGTAAAGGAGTAATCCGTACTAGAGAACTCCAGGGCATCGATGAGGTTGAAATCACCTCTGAATTAAAATCTAAAGGCGTGTTAAATGTCAGCAGAATAACAATTAAAAAAGGAAATATCATTCCTACAAATACTTGTATTTTGACATTTAATAAACCCACCCCACCTAAGAAGTTTAAAATTGGCTACATCATCATTGATGTGGATTTTTTTATTCCAAATCCACTCCGATGTTTCCAATGCCAGAAGTATGGTCATGGCAGAGACAACTGTGTTGTCTGTTCTTTGTATGACCCACTGAGTGGTGTTATATTCGTCATTGCATTGTTCAATGTTATAAGCATTTCACTTATTAACATGTACATGAATATATACATATATATATAGGATTAACAGTTTTCAAAGTGATACAACGGCAACTATACGGTAAGTGAACATACCTATAATACATCAAACGTGAATACGTGCATTTATTATATCCAGGACATTGTACGCGACCAGCCCTACGATGACATGACAAATGAACGTCATAACGTACATCATGCCATTGATTTGATTGATTAAGAACGAGTTATCAGACTATTGCAAAACGATTCCATTACAACACTAATGGTACGATATGTTTACTTATTACAATACATATTGACATACAGTTCTTAGTTTGGATACTTGAAATGAGTAAAAAAAAAAAAATTCTATTGATTACACTTTTTATGGTTACAGACATATCGATGCAATCATGGTTCATTGACCTAAAAACGGTCAGGTGGCCTAATGATTCGACCATATTTTGTAATGTATGGACTTACAGTATTGTTTTGTTGTACTGGTTGAACGACAGAACTTTTTGTATCACGTGTGTGAGTGTCATTGTTGAAATTTTTACATTTGTAAAGGAATTTTCTATTACGGCATAACACTTGATTACGCTCATTTACTAGGTCATATGCCCTCTTGTCCTTGTTACGTTTCTCTAGAATTGTCCCCCGTTTCCACTCGTTAGTGTGGCTTTGGTAATGAACGTGGTCACACTGTACCAGTGTAGGGTGTGTCTTACCTGCATGTTTGTCGAAATACTTTTTTTGTAAAGCCTGCCTGTTACCTAACTGAGCTAACTTGGAGGGCTGAACGTTCGCCTTGAGTGCCCGGTCTAAAACTGGTAACTTATCGCGAAGCCGACGAGACATTAATAACTGTGCAGGGGATGCACCAACGCTGGTGTTTCGGTAATTAAGTAACGCGATCTGCACATCCCCCTTAGACTTAAAACAATTTTTTATCATACGTTTAATGGTCTGGACATGACGTTCCACCTGTCCGTTGCTCTGAGCATGCATGGGACTTGTGAAAACTGAGATGAAACCATATTCAGAAGAAAATGTTTGAAATTCTCGACTTGCAAATTGTGGTCCATTATCCGACACAACAAACTTGGGTATCCTAAATCTGGCAAAAGTTTGTTTTAAAGCAAGGATAACGTCTTTACTGGACGTATTCAATAATTCCATAAAGTCAGGGAATTTTGAATAGTAATCGACCACTAGAAGGTAATTTTTTCCATCAACGTGGAATAAGTCCACTCCGACTTTGCTAAATGGTACATCATCTATAGAGTGACTAATTAAGGGTTCTTTGGGAGGCAAATTCCGAAATTCCTGGCATATGGGGCATCTGGCTATCTTGTCCTCCAACTGGCTGCTCAATCCAGGCCAAAAAACACTGTCTCTTGCTAGCTGCTTGCACTTTACTACTCCCAAGTGGGATTCATGTAACTTTACCAAAATCTGCGGTTGCAGCACTCTGGGAATTATTATCTGTGTTCCTTTCAATAATACTCCATCCCAAAAAGTAATATCATTCCTAAAAGTGAAATACGGAGTTACATCAAGATCAATTGATTTTCTACCTTCAGGCCAACCACTAAGTGTGAAATGTTTTACTTTTGTCAGTATGGCGTCTAACAATGTGTGTCTTTGAACTTCTTCTAATATATCTATATCTATATTTATAGCTGCTATTGATATATCTTGATCGTAGAGGTTTTCCAGGTTCACATCTGAGGTGTGCGCTTGGGAAAGAGCATCTGCAAAAAATAAATTTGACCCTTTTAAATACCTGACATTAATGTTATAATTTTGAAGTCTCATTCGCAACCTTGCATCCTGGCTGATAATTCGTGAATAGGTTTAAGCATAATAGAAACTAAGGGTTTATGATCTGTCTCAATTGTTATTTCATTCCCGTATATATACTCGTGGAATTTATGACACCCAAAACATATGGCCAGTAATTCTTTTTCGATGACGGCATAACTTATTTGTGTTTTGTCCAATGCTTTAGATGCCATTGCTACTGGGAGATTACATTGGAAAAGAGTAGCCCCTAACCCATACTTGGATGCGTCCACCTGAAGAACAATTTTGTCTTGCTTATTAAAATATTGTAGGATAGGTGCTGTGGTCAATAACTGCTTCAGCTGCCCAAAAGCCCTATCCTGATCCGAATCCCAGTGCCATGCGATATCTTTTCTAATAACCAGTCTTAACGGTTCTGTGATCTGTGCCATGTTTGGGACAAACTTGCTAACGTAACCTATCATCCCCAAAAAACATTGTACTGCAGCTTTATCATTTGGTATCGGCATGTCAACAATAGCTTGGATTCGATCAGCATTTGGTTTAAGTCCTTCAGATGTGATTAAGTGTCCCACATAATTTACACTGGTTTGGCATATCTTTGATTTTTTAGGGTTTAATTTCAGGTGCACATCTCGTGCACGCCTCAAAACTGCCTCCAAACGGTTGTTATGTTCTTCAACAGTAAGACCATGAACTAATATGTCATCTGAAATAACATGAACCCCTGGCAAGTCTACCAGTATGTCGTTCATTTCTTGAATAAAAATATCACCTGCCGTTTTAATACCAAACGGCAGACGAGTGTAATGAAACCTCCCCCAAGGTGTGTTAAACGTACATAGCTTAGAGCTGGCATCATCTAACTCAATCTGCCAGTACCCGCTATTGGCATCTAAAACTGAAAAATATTTTGCACCATGTATTTGTGCAACTACCTCTTCTATCGTTTTGATGGGGTACGGCCCTCTTAATATAGCTTTATTTAATTTAGTCGGATCTAGGCATATACACAATTTGCTAGGCTTACAAACAATTGTTATGGAACTTACCCAAGGTTTAGGCTCTATTTGTTTTACAATAACGCCTAATTCTAACATACGTTTTAGCTCAGCTTGTACATCATCAACAATTGCCAATGGCACCCTACGGGGTGGATCAACTACAGGAGGTACATCCCTATTAATACAAATTTTTGCATTTACTTTAATTAACCCTAAACCTTCAAAAACATCAGAATATTACTTTACCATTGTCTTTGCTGTATCCATGCCAGGTAACGCCTCCTAACTGAACGCATGCACGTTTGCCTAGAATTGCACATGCAACATCTGTTACTTGAAACAGCAAATCCACACCACAGACTTTTATTGTCGTTTCTCCAGCCGGTAGTATACGATGCCCTCCATATGTGACAAGCTGACATTTCAACGTATTTAAAGTAGTTGTAGTTAGTTTGTCGAACACCTTCCTTGGTAACACATTCGCCTCTGACCCCGTGTCTAATTTAAAAGACACTTCCTGACCCCGTGTCTAATTTAAAAGGTCATCCCTGACCACATATCTTGGTCAGGGATGTTGCCTTGTGAAATTGTACCAACAAACAAATCGTAATCGTCGACCTCTTGTTGCACGGCCCCCTCCGTCTGGACGTCGTCTTGCTCGATGCCCAGTTCATACACCGGAGCTGTATTCGACTGCCGTTGCAGTAATCGACACATCTTGACGAAATGGCCAAGTTTATGACAACCTGAGCACTCTTTACCTCTGGCTGGGCAGCTCCCCCGTTGATGATTGTACCCACACTGTCCACATTTGGCAGTTGCCATAGTCGAACCATGGTGATATTGACTTGTTGACATGCGTATCCATGACGACGGACAGTTACTCGCTTTGCTTCCAGCGTTGTATTTAGCAGACATTGCATCGACCTGATTATTATCCACTTTTGTTACTTGAGTCGACTTGACTTCACTGAGTCGACATAATTGTATGCAATCCTGGAGGAGGAGTATGATTCCTCTCCGGTGTTGACGGCTATGCCGTCTCCTCAGCCCGGGGCTCTAATCCCTTCCGACCCAGAAGGGGAGACTGAACAGGACAGCGTTTGGGTCATTTCGGCCGACTGGGAAGCGAGGATGGCAGCCATGGAATTAAATTTCCAGGCTTTCCAGGTGCCTAAGGCCACACTGAAGAGGTACTTCCCCATGCCGGACGATGAGTCGGAATGGGAGAATCTCTCCGAGACCGACTCGGCCGATGAAGCGGTCGTTATCCCGCCGAAACGCAGGAAGAAGACGAAGAAGCCAGGCAGTTCATCTGGGGATGACTTCGCAAAAGAGCTGCGACGGGTCAGTAAGACTAAAAGGAAGCCAAAGTCAAAGAAGAAGAAGAAGGATTCTTCTTCGGACTCCTCATCCGATTCAACATCCACAGAGTCTGACTCCGACACCCAATATGACGGGTTGTTTGCGCGCATTGGGGGCAAAGTGCGCAAGAAGGTAGCGAAGCCCAAGGCACGTCGTGTCCGAACGACCACCCTTATGAGGGAAACCATAAATGGACACTTCGCACCTTCAAGCCCGCTGAGGTTATCGCTATATTCGGCGAAGAACTGACAGGGATCAAAGGTGTCCCTAACTGCATTGTCAAGGAGATGGACCGGGATGTCAACATTACAGAGGACCGGAAGCGGTTTGAAGGGGTGATGCACACAGTGCATAAAGCGGTCCTTGGGACCTTGACGGCCATAGCTCCGGTAGCGAATCGGATGCAGAGAGAGAATAAGTTCTCTTCCCTTGCCAGGACGATGCAGAAAGGATTGGCCATGCTCACTGCTGCGAGCAACTTTCTCTCTTACCACAGGTTCGAGAACGTTTTCAAGTCGGTTTGCACCGACGCTGGAAAAGAAGTGGCTAGGTCAAAGAAAGTGATGGATAATTACGGAAAGGAGTATACCCTTTTCCTTGCCCCAAAACCCATCAAGGGCAAGTCACTAGACAAAACGAAGATGTTTGGTGGCCAACTACAGTACCTATTTAAGGTGGTTGAAACTGCGTCCAAGAGTGGCAAAAACATGGATTTTTGCACCCGGCGGGCAGGCAGGGGAGGCAGGCCTGGCCAGACATTCGGCCAGCAGTTCCGGGGTCGGGGACAGAGGCAGTCATTCGGCTGGAACGACAGCATCCGACAGTTTGGGCGAGGATACACCCCAAACAAACCCTTCCCCAAGCCAGTGAACAAGTAGAGATGGCGACGCAAACCTCTACAGCCGCCACAACACCGGCGGCTTCAAAAACTACACAAACTTCTGTAAGCAATTTTTCAGCGGGCAATATTAAAAATTATTTTAGTCAATGGCAAAACATTACTACAGACATAAATATTTTGGACATTGTGCAGGGAGTTTGCATCCCATTTACTGAGTTACCTGTACAGGACAGGATTCCCTTTCTTTATAAATTTGATTCCACCGAATGAGAGGCACTGGCAAAACAAGTCAATATTTTTTGTGATAAAGGAATTGTCGAGAAAGTCGACCATGTCCCAGGAGAATTTATTTCTAATATATTTTCTCGCCCAAAGCCTAATGGGGTCATTCGCATGATCCTAGATTTAACCAAGTTGAATGAAATGGTGGAATATAAACATTTTAAGATGTTTTCTTTGGAAACAGCCAGGGATCTGATTACACCAGACGCTTGGATGGCGAGTGTGGATCTGCAAGATGCATACTATACAGTTTCCATAGCGAAACAAGATCGCAAATATCTACGTTTTATTTGGAATGAACAACTAGCTGACCCTGGATGGGGATCCCATTAAAGTCGTTGAGAAAACCAAATTTCTGGGCCTCATTCTCGACGCAAAACTGTCTTTTGTGCCACATATAAAGTACCTGAAAACAAGATGCCTGAAAGCGCTGGATATTCTGAGGGTGCTGTCCAGCTCAGAGTGGGGAACGGACAGAGATGTTCTGCTCTCCGTGTACAGAACCTTGGTTCGTTCCCGAGTGGATTACGGCAGCATAGTATACGGTTCCGCAAGGAAATCATATATTGGGCTGCTAGACACAATCCACCACCAGGGACTGCGCCTGGCCCTTGGGGCCTTCCGCACCTCACCAGTTCAGAGCCTTTATGTCGAAGCCAATGAACCATCACTTAACAACAGGAGAATCAAACTGGCCATGCAATATGTAGTCAAGATAAAAACTAATGCATTGAATCCTGCACACAATTGTCTATTCGAGCAACATGACGAATCCAGGTATCAAGCCAGGCCAAATTACATCCGGCCACTGAGGCTCCGAATGAAACCTCATTTGGAGGCCTTGAGCGTGGATTTGGACGTGTTGGAGGATGCCAAAGTCCCAGAACATCCCCCGTGGTCGTTGAGAAAGCCATCGGTTATCCTCCGACTCACGGAACTGAGGAAGTCTGGGACACATCCACTCGAGTACCAAGGACTGCATGCAGACGGGATGGCCGAATGAGTTAGAGCCACGTCTCCCGTGCTGGTAGATCGTGGGGTCGTGGGTTTGAGTCCCGGTCGAGTCAAACCAATGACTTTAAAATTGATACTTGTCGCTTCCTAGCCAGGTGCTTGGCATTATTAGGATAGGGCAAGGACTGGTGTGCTCAGTGTCAGGATAATGTGACTGAGTGGGATACCAGGTCATGGTGCTGGCAGCCTGGTTTCCCAGTGGGACAGCACTATAAAGTCGCCATGAGTGCGCACTGTCACAAGTCGGTACCCGTCCTGATATGACCTTAGATGTTGCTAGGACGTAAAACAACAACAAACAAACAAACAAGCATGCAGAGATTCAAGGCCAGTTTGCAGACCACCTCTCCATATACACTGATGGTTCGAAAGACCAAAGCCGGGTAGCTGCTGTGGCATTCTGGCGACGGGAAAAATTTGGTGTACGTTTGCCCGATCAGAGCTCGATTTTCACTGCAGAAGCCCGAGCACTCCTTCTCGCTTTGGAGTGTATCGAGGTATCCAACCACACTAACTATGTTATATACAGTGATTCGTTCTCTTGCCTCCTGGCTGTTGCTGGACTGAAAACGAATCACCCTATTCTAGCAACGGTCATTTATGAAATGAACCAACTGACAACGGATGGGTATGATATCCACCTGTGCTGGGTGACTGGCCATGCCGGCATACAAGGAAACGAACAAGCTGATCGGGCTGCGAAGAAGGCCCTGAACTGTGATCTTGAACCGTGTCTGATCCCTCACTCTGATCTGAAACCACTAATAGCCACCCACATAAAATCCAAATGGCAACATGAGTGGGATGAAAACATTAATAAACTTAAAGAAATTGAACCATCTGTGGGAAAGCCACCACAGACTCATGCGGGAGGTCGGTGGGACCAAGTGGTCCTTAGCCGCTGCCGTATTGGCCATTCGTGGCTTACACATGCTTTTCTGCTCAAGGGGGAACCTCCCCCTGAATGTATTGGGTGTCAGTCCCCACTGACACTCAAACACATTTTACTAAGTTGTGTTGATTTTTTGGCCCTGCGCCAACGGGCAGTATGCATGACCTTTTTACTAAGGTAAAACAGGAAAACATTTTAGCCTTTTTGAGGGCAGCTGGACTGTACCACCTCATATAGTTTACTAAATGGATTCTATCAATTATTAATAAAACTTTTCTTTTTCTATAGGAATTTGTTTCCCTTGACCACAAATATATGATTGTGAGCTTTCTAATTTAATTAGTGTCTATTGGCACATAATTGATTGTCTACTTTTACATGTAAAAGTGCTGGTTTGAACAAAAAACAAACATTTCTCGCCGTGAATATGGTCTATGCTGCCGACACGGCGTAAAGCAACCACCAATCAATCAATCAATCAATCACAAAACTAGGTTTTTATGCTCATCAGCAAAAGTCAGTTTTCAAACCAACGAAGGTGCTGAAGTGTTTAGGTTTTATCCTAGATACAGAACGCTTGGCAGTCTCTTTAACGGAATCGAAACTAGATAAGTTCATGGTTACAGCGACCCGGATTCTTAATCTTGAAAAGCCAAAGATCAGACAGGTCGCTGTCCTTATCGGGATAATGATTGCGTATGCACCCGCTATTCTATACGGTAAAGCCCATATCAAGTCGCTAGAGATAGATAAGAACTTAGCACTAGCAGGTACTAAAGGAAATTTCGAAAGAAAAATGTTTATTTCTGAACAAGCCTTAGAGAGCATACATTGGTGGTTTAAGCATATAAACACATCGCCCAATCCTATTCGTATGGCCGAACCAAATACGGTAATTACCACCGATGCTCCATTAGAAGGATAGGGGGCACATCACGACGGAGTGGTGACTGGAGGTAGATGGTTAGAAAATGAATTTTCAGACCATATTAATGTATTAGAACTAAGAGCAATTTACTTAGCTCTGTGTAGTTTGGTAAAAGTACCGAGACTGCATGTCAGAATTCTGACTGACAACACCACAGCCATGGCATATATTCAAAATATGGGTGGGACAAAGTCTAAACCATGTAATCAAGTGGCAAAACAGATCTGGGACTGGGCACAGACTCAGAAGGTGTGGCTAACAGTAACACATATTCCGGGCTCTCAGAATATGTTAGCTGACCGAAAGAGTCAGAATTTTCATGATCATTTAGAATGGTCATTGGGTTCATTCATTTTTTAGATTATTTGCCAAAAATGGGGAATACCAGAGATAGATTTGTTTGCATCACGTAACAATAATAAGTTAGCCAAGTGCGTCTCATGGCATCCCGAACCGGATGCATGGAGGGTAGATGCATTTTCTTCAAGTTGGGAAAATAATTTCTTTTACATTTGCCCACCATTCAGCATTATCAGCCGAGGGGCCAGGAAAATCAGCATGGATCGAACACACGCCATAATGATAGTCCCCGATTGGGACACACAACCGTGGCTGGCAGCAGTGACATGGCAAGCAAAAGACTGCCCCCGATTCCCAAGAAAACCTGGGAACCTGGTGCACAACGGACCTCTGTCGGTCCACGGAGACGTGTCAACGACACCCCTTTTGGCATTCCTTTTTTGAGAAAACATTTGCAGGAATTTGAACTAGATAAAATTACTGAACAGAGAATAATATCGCATGCATGGAGGCCAGGAACAGTAAAAATGTACACCACATATCTAAAGAAATAGGGGGTACATTGTTTGCTGATGAAGGTGAAGCCAGTGAATCCTTCAATTGCACAAGTAACACGCTTTCTACATACTTTGGAGGATGAAGGCCTGGGCTTTGGAGCCATTAATGTGGCAAGATGTGCATTATCTATCATTTTGCCAAGAGTCAACGGAGATATAATTGGAAAACATAGAGTGATACACTGGTTGTTGCGATCTGTCTATGAGAGGAACCCACCAAAGCCGAAATATAGTCGCTTTTGGGATGTCTCGGTGGTATTTAAGTTGTTTAAGGCTTGGCCTCACAACTCTCATTTAGATATTAAACAATCAGGTTTTAAGTTAGCAGTATTGTTACTATTAGTAACTGGACATAGAGGACAAACTATTGTCACATTATCACTCGATGGACTAGAGATTGATAAGCAGCAGGCAACATTTGATTTGGCTCAATTGTTAAAGTCAAACAGATTGGGTGACCCGTTATCCACGGTCCACGTAGATCACTTCCCGGAGGATCGGAAGTTATGTGTTGTGTCAGCCATACGGGCATATAGATCCAAGACAAAAGACATAAGGAATTCCCGACAGCTTTTGGTGAGCTTTATTAAGCCACACAAAGCTATTTCAAGAGACACTCTTGCAAGATGGACAATCAGAGTGTTAAAAACAGCAGGGGTCAATAAGGGAAAATACGCTTCCCATTTGACAAGAGGTGCCATGGTTTCCAAGGCACGATTGCTAGGGATCTCAGTGAAGAGAATCCTGGCTCATGCGGGCTGGAAGACGGCTAAGTCGTTTGCAAAACATTATAACAAACGACTAGAGAAGCCCAGCGGCCTTGCCACGCGCCTGCTCACCAATTAACAATAAGAGGTGAGAACCAATTTAAGTATTTGTGAAGGTATAAAACACTGTAATAATGATGAGATGATGTAATTAAGGATACAAAATGAATTATCTAAAGGTCTCCCTAGCCTGAGGCTAGCCTGAGGCTAGCCTGAGGCTTAATACCGAGGTAAAATAGTATAGTTATACTAGTACTATTACTAGTCTTACCTTGGTATAGATGATGGATAACTGTTTTCCCGAGGTATAAGCCTCGGATAGACGTGGGCTAGGGCCCACCCACCACACCCTACCACATCTATTCTGTTATTGTACCATTACGGGAAAAAGCATAGTATCCATTATATTTAAAAACATCATTTTTTATCCTGAATAAGTAGGTAAAGATTGCTGGACCCGGACGTGCTTCCTTCTCCCTAGCCCACGTCTATCCGAGGCTTATACCTTGGGAAAACAACAGTTATCCATCATCTATACCAAGGCAAGACTCGTGTAATTATACTATATATACACACACACACATGCACAACCACACACCTTGTATATGACGTCGTATATATACAAATAGCCTGAACTGACACAGCCAATTATAATTGTCCTCTGTGGCCTAGTGGTTAGGGCGCTGAACTTGTAAACTGAAGTTGTTTGGTGGAGTGGGTTCAAATCCCATACAGTCCAAAACTTTTTTACATTCAACAAAAAATAAATGTTTTCCTTCTATATGTGTTTCTGATTGAATTATGCAATGTAATTGTACTAACATATATTTTACATTAAAACAAATATATTTCCTGATTGAATTACTCTAAAAGAAAATTGAAAATACCCCAGTTTTACTCTCCTTCTCTCCACTCACCCATCCATTTTCAAAACAACAGCTGCCAGCTAGTCCCAGCCATAGACCCCCCCCCCCCCCCCCCCCCCGACACCCCGACCTCAGCACTGACCCACTTCGGGTGGTGAAGTGGGTCCAGTACTCTCCCCACACATATTTGGTTCTATAAACATAAAAACTAAAAATTGTGCTTGGAGAGCATTTGTCGAAGTACGGTTCCTGTCTCAGCAGCCTATACCTGTCCACTTTAAGCTGCATAGTCCGATGAAAATATCAACTCTTCAAAACCAAAACAGTGATCTGGACTTGATTCTATACATCTAACTTAGATACTGGTGCACTTATTAAGCATTTGTTGCCACAGAGAATAGAGCTAGGAAAGTCATCAGGAATACAGAACCTACAAGCCAGAATAATTAAAGATGCTATGCTAGCCATACCAAATGTTATATGTGACTTAATCAATAATTCATTTGAGATGGTATTTTCCCCATGGCTTGGAAGCAGGCTACAGTGGTACCAATACACAAGGGTGGAGACAAAGGGGACATGGGAAACTACCGCCCCATATCACTCCTACCTCTGCCAGGCAAGCTGATAGAGAAATTAATGTACAAGCACATCATGAAACATCTAGATAGTGAGAAAATACTAAATGACAAACAAGGAGGGTTCAGAAAGGGATTCTCCACAACAAAAACTATATCCAAGCTAACAAATGACATACTGAGAGGTATGAATGAAGGTGATCAGACAACTGCCACATTCATAGATTTTAGCAAGGCATTCGATGCAGTGAATCATGACATACTGATAAAAAAGCTAGAAAGAGTAGGAATAAGAGGAAGAACACTAAATTGGATAAGGAATTACATCAGTGAGAGAAGTCAGAGAACGAAAGTAAATGGCAAGACATCAGAAGTATACTGTTAACCTGTGGAGTCCCTCAAGGTTCAGCGATTTTATAGTGCTGCCCCACTGGGAGATCAGGCCAATGGCACCATGACCCGATATCCCACACAGTCACATTATCCTGATACTGTGCTACTAATTCTAGTAAAATGGCACAGTCCGATGAAGCCTCAACTTTTCAAAACCAAAACAGTTATCTAGATTTGATTCTACATATGTAACTTAGATACTGATTCCACACAGAAAGATGACGTTGATAGAACCTGTTACTGCAGAAGCCATGTTTTCACTTCAAATATCTCAAAAGTTAGCCATTTAAAATAAATATAACTTCAAACTAAAGTAGGGTAGATCATACCAATTCAATTAATCTCAGAAAAATGACATAAACTCCAAACCATCGGACTGCAACTTTAATGACGAAAGGAAAGTTTGCTTTTTATCATTAGCTATTGGACATCAAACATATGGTCATTCTGACATATTTCTTTGGAGGAAAACTGCTGCCCTGACATAGGCTACTCTTTCTGATAAGCAGCAAGGGGTCTTTTATATGCACTTTCCCACAGACAGGACAGCACATACCGCAGGCTTTGATGAACCAGTTGTGGACCATTGGTTGGAGTGGAAAATAGCCCAAACTGCAAATGTGTCCACTGAGCAGGATCGATAGGATGATCCACGCCTTCACAGGTGGACACTCTACCGCCTGAGCTAAGTCCCGCTCCGCCTATTAATGATGAGTGCCATGCTAGATAGTGACAAGTATCAATTTAGTAAGTTATTGGTTTGACTTGATCAGGTTTTCTCAACTGCCAACCTTCCACACGGGAAGCGTGTGCTCCACCGATTCGGCCACTGAGTTCAGTCTCACCTGCTTCTCCTCTACCCACTGCAACATGTACTACGTAGCCGGTTTTTTCATCTTCAAGGCCAAATGCTGAGTAGAAATTTAAAAGGGATCCCTGTATTGTTAACTGTATATTTAGTTGCTCAGAGCCAGCGGCCGTTAGTCGGTGGATATGGTCATTGCCAAGCCAATGATCGTACTGCACGTCTCCAAATCCGGATTTATATTCATCCCAAGTCCTGTTAAAATCCATTGATATTGAAGTCCGCATCTGAATGAGCTGAAAGGAAACACATTGTTGAGTTTTATTGTGAGTGCTTGATTAAAGTTGCTTATTCTAATGGTTTTGAGTTTGTCAATTGATTAATTGCTGATGTTTTAACTTAAACACCGTGCATGCATCAATGGTCATATTCATGGTGAAAATCTATTGGTGTCTATTCTGTCAGTATTTTGTTAATTAAATCAAAGACCCTATAACACTAAGATGGCTCACTCCCTATCTCTCCCATGGTAATGTAATTTTTTGCAATGCCATCTTGTGGGTTTGATCAGCCTGGAGGCTGGCTGGTGTTTCACATGTAAACACATACAAGGCGAGAGGGTGAGTTTAAAATAAAAAAAAGAGAGATTGCCTGTCATTTGGATGCCGATGTGCATACTGCCTGGTCCCCACCTCCCTCTGCCCCGCCCTCCCTCATTCCCATACCCTCCCTCACTCTCCTCCCAGCCTCACCACCCTTCCCCCTCCCTCCCCTTCCCTCACTCCCCCCTCTGTCCCACCCGCCCCCGGCCTCACCGCCCTTCCACTCCCCACCCTTCCCACACTATCTCCCTCCTCATCCACCTTACCCAGTGCTCTCATACCACACCTCCTTCCCCCTTCCTCTCCTCCGCCCCCTTCCTCCCCACACTCCCTCTTCCTCCCCCACACTCCCTCTCTGCCTCCTCCTCCCACTCCCCCTCCCCCCCCCCCCTTCCTTCCCCACACTCTGTCTTCCTCCCCCATACTCCCTCTCCCCCCTCCTCAGTCGGCGCTCTCACACCACACCTCATGACCCCCTCCTTTGTGTAAGCGTGGGAGGGAGGTCCCCACTAGTTGCATGTTGCTATACTCCTATAGAACTGCCGCAACCCCCACCCTGCCCCTCCACCTCTCCAACCCACCCTCCTCCGGAACCACACACATTCCCCCAGCATCCTTCTTCCAGCACACTGACACATGCACACGTACATAAACAAGCTCAAGCACACACACCATTCTGAGTGAACCGACTAAAGGGGCTGTCACATTAGGGTTTTTTGCGGGAGCGTACGGCGGCGTAGGCACTTTACGTCATATACGTCGGCATAAGCCACCATACGCTCCGCATACGCTATGCGTACGCTCCGCATACGCCGTCATGTGCCGGCTTATGCCGGCCTATCCCGCTGTACGCCGCCATACGCTTTCTCCCGTCCGTCCGTCCAAATCTTTTTGTGCATGCTAAAAAAATCTCGACCTATGGGGGAGTATGGTTCATACGCTACTCATACATTTCTCATACGCCGGCATACGCTCCTCGTACGCTGGGGGTACACCGGCGTATGCTAGGGGTATGCCGGTGTATGCTTCGCGTACACTCAACTTGCTTCAGGGGCGTACCTCGGGCGTATGCAGCATACGCAGAACCTACGAGTTGCGTATGGGAGCGTATTCGTAGCGTATGCAAAGCGTATAAGTAGCGTATGGCGGCGTATGCCCGACCTATGGTCTCGGTACATAAAGGCGACGCACGCCTTCTTCAGTCATTCCTGCTCTGCTGCTCATACAGGATGGATGCCCAGGCACTGCAAGTACAGTTCCAGCTTTTCTACAGAGTTGCCCTTTATCACCATGAGCTTACTCTATACCTCATGATTCTTCTGGCGTCCCGTATCGACAGACGAAGGAGGAGGGAGCGGCGGCAACGATCAGTGTGGGTCAGACCCTGGATTGGGAGGCGGCCACAGTTTGGCTTGTTCGACAAGCTGATGGTCGAGCTCCGCAGCGAGGACACCGCGTCGTTTGTGAACTTCATGCGGCTGCCTCCCCAGTTGTTTGACGAGATTGTGGCGCGAGTGGGACCGAGGATCGCCAAAAAACGGACCACATTCAGGATGCCGCTCGAGCCGGCGCTGAAAATAGCACTTACTCTGCGGCACCTGGCATCTGGCACAAAATACTCCTCCATGAAGTTCGGGTGGAGGGTGCCCCACAACACACAGTAGCTGATAGTGCGTGAAGTCTGTAAGGCCATCATCGATGAGTACATGGCCGAGCTCATGACGTGTCCGACGACTCCAGAAGGGTGGCGTGCCGTCGCGGACCTCTTTTCAGAGAGGTGGAACTTCCCCCATACCTGTGGTGCTCTGGATGGGAAGCACATCGCCTGCCGGTGCCCTCCAAAGAGTGGGTCGCTCTACTACAACTACAAGGGCTTTTCTCCGTGGTCCTGTTGGCGCTTGTAGATGCGGATTACAAATTTATCTGGGCAGATATTGGCGGTTTGGGCTCCGCGTCCGATGCCCAGATTTACAACGCCTCCGAGCTGAAGGCGGGCACAGAAGGTGGCACCATCGGCTTTCCGAACCCTGAACCGCTCGTCGACGGCCAGAAGGATGTGCCGTATTTTCTGATCGGTGACGACGCCTTTGCCCTGCGGCCGACCATGATGAAGCCGTATGGCAAGAGAGGCTTGACCAATGACGAGCGACTCTTCAACTACCGGCTTTCCCGAGCTAGGAGAGTGGTGGAGAATGCCTTTGGCATTCTAGCCAACCACTTCCAAGTGCTGCTGACGACTATGCAGCACCACCCCTCCAACGTGAAGATCATTGTCAAGGCGTGCATTGTTCTGCACAACCTCATGAGGACACGCTACCCAGCACTACAGAACATGCAGCTGGATCGTCCCGAGACAGCCAACAACAACTTTGTGCCTGGAGGTTGGCGAGAGGGCCACAACCTTCCTGACATTGACGTTGTACCTGTTAACCCCAACACCGTGTCCAAGCTAGGAAAGGAACAGCGCAATCTAATTAAAGACTGGGTCGTCTCACCCGTCGGAGCACTGTCATGGCAAGACAGGATGATCTGACAAAACATTTTACCAGTCTGTATGCGCTGTGTCTGTCTACTCTTTTTGCAAACTTATGTGCTTTTCTTGACACTCTACTGTTATCGCTTTTTACATGTCTGTGATGTTGTGACATGTCTCCTGTTATATGAGATGCTAATATGTTTATATGTCTAGTAAAATAAACGATATCATTTTATAGATATGAAAACACAATTTTACATGTCTGTTACGTTCTTTCGCTCCCTAATTTAAAGTCATCTAGTTAATGTAATTGTAATGAATCTCCTCTCTTTTTACATGAATTAATCTTTTACATACATACTAAGAACACAGGGAAAAATAGAGTGATACAGAGACAGAAAGGGGGAGACGAGTTAGAGGGAGGGAGGGAGGAGATAGAGGGAGAGAGGGAGGAGATAGAGGGAGAGAGGGAGGAGATAGAGGGAGGGAGGGAGGGGGAGGGAGGAGATAGAGGGAGGGAGGGAGGGAGGGAGGAGATAGAGGGAGGGAGGGAGGAGATAGAGGGAGGGAGGAGAGGGGGAGGGAGGGAGGGGGAGGGAGGAAGAGATAGAGAGAGAGGGAGGAAGAGAGATAGAGAGAGGGAGGAAGAGAGATAGAGAGAGGGAGGAAGAGAGATAGAGAGAGGGAGGAAGAGAGATAGAGAGAGGGAGGAAGAGAGAGAGAGGGAGGAAGAGAGATAGAGAGAGGGAGGAAGAGAGATAGAGAGAGGGAGGAAGAGAGATAGAGAGAGGGAGAAAGGGGAAGGAGAAACATTATTATAAATATTTTAAATTTAAAGTTTTTATTTATGTTTTAATTTTAATTTTAATTTTAATTGTACTTTAATATATAACAATTAAATGATGGCATGCCTTTACTGAACACGGATACAAAAATTAAAATTGACAGTATATTTATTTATTTAAACATCTTGACATATAAATGTACAAACAATATATAAACATACAATATATATACATATATACATACAAATGTACAAAGATAAATAAAAACTAAGACTACATATATACACATATTTACAATCAGTTCTCTCCCTTGCCATTGGCATCAGCTGGCGACTGTGTGGCTGACGAGGAGAATAAGTCCAAATTGGCGCCCAACATGCCAGATATCCTGGACAGCCCCGACAAGTTCAATAGTCCCTCTGGGCTGGCCGACTCAGACAAGTTCACTTGGGTGGGGTCACCGCATGTCGGAGTCGCGATGTCTGCGGCAGCGCAAGTCCCTGGCCATGCCGCACCCACAGTGGGCGGAGCACCCCCCCGCACCACAACTCCGGGAGAGCCCTCGTGTGCGCCGCCATCCCTAATGTCCGTACTTGTGCGGTGTGCGGTGGTGACGGCCGTACCACCAGCGGAGCTGCGGCGGCCTCGTGACCCACGGAGGTTGGAGGCAGAGGCTGAGGCGGAAGACTTGGCAGAGGCGGCTGTGGCTGTGGCTGATGAGGAATGTGCAGCTGCCCCATATAGCGCTGCACATAGTCCTGTGTCTGTGAAGCCCATGGTGATGCCGGTGGTGGCTGGTGAGTCCACTGGTGGGGTTGAGGCTGGTATGCCTCACTTGCAGACACAGGAGCAGGTGCACGAGCAGGTGCAGGAGCAGCCACACGAACCACCGGGGCCACGAATGTTCCTTCCTCCTCCTCCAGATGGTGTGACACCATGCGGGTTGAGTGCACCGCAAACTGACACAAATCGCTCCTCCGGCATCGTGATGATCATGTCCCGCACATAGTTGGCGAATGCCACTCGCTTCGTCACCGTCGGTGTTGGTGGACGCGGCGGCTGCATGACCTTGAGGATGTTGGCAGACTCATCGAACCTCTTGTGGATGGCAGCGAGGAGGTTGTTGTCACCGGGGGCAGATCGCTTCCCTCTCCCCTTTCCCCGCTCTTGGGATGTAGTCGGGGGAGTGGGTGGAAGATCCTCGTCCATCGCCACCTCCACATCGGTCACCACATTCTCCTCCACGCTGAGAGGAACCCGAACTTGCGCAGGATCCACTGCTCCCGCTCAGTCAGGTCAGCGGCTCGTCCCTACTTTTTTTCTTGTGGAGGCGCGTGTTCGTGTCCCTGAGCGACTTGAACCATTTCTAGAGATGGACTGTTGTGGTCCCCAGAAGTGTCGCCTGGTCCTCCCACATCTTGGACTTTCTGTCTGAGCGGCGGTAATCCGTGAGCTTCATGTTCCATATGATGGGGTTCTCCTGGAGGAAGTCCAACATTTGATCCTCCTTGAAGACCGACAGAGAACAGTCGCTCTTCTTGGCCCTCCGTCTCTTTGATGCGGAGAGGCCACCGTTGCTGGTGGAGGCGTTGGAGGCGGTGGTGGCGGCGGAGGCGGCGGAGACAGCGGACGATGCCTGGGAGGTGCCCCGCGAGGCAGGAGATGGCGAGCTGGAGCGGGGACGCCAGCGTTGCGTCGTCGACCTCTCCACTTCCATCTGCAGCTCCTCCACTGGATAGTAGTGTTCTGGAGAGTGGTGTTCTGGAGAGTGGTGTGGAGAGTGGCGAGGTGGCGAGGCAGGTGAGGAGACTGGTGATGGAGAGCATTGTAAAGTCTGCCTCTTTCTGGCTCTCCCATGGCCTAGTTCTCCTCCTGTAGTTACAGCAGCTCTGGAGGCTGGTGTAGTAGCAGTGGTACTAGTAGTAGTAGTAGCAGTAGCAGAAGCAGCAGCAGCAGTGGTGTTCCTCTTAGCAGGCATGGTGGCAGAGTGAGGCGAGCCTGTTGCTGCAGGCTATATATACCCAGGAGCCACCAGGCGGCGGACCGCGGAGAGATAACATAGGTCACGCATAGGTTTCGCATACGCTCCTCATATGCTCCTCATACGCTCCTAAAATATTCATACGCTCCTCATGCCAATCAAAACCGTCAAAAAATGTCACCGCAAGCTCCCATACTCTCCTCATAGGTTCCACATACGCTTAAAAAACCCACCCGAAAGGTCACCAAAGGTCATCATAGGCCGGCACAGGACTTACGTAGGTTTTCAATACGCTCCTGCCATACGCTGTAATGTGACAGGGCCTTTAGCGTCATAGGGTTTTTGATTAAATTCACACGCATACCTTGAACAATAAAATTCCGAAATGGTTAGGTCCATGTGAGATGTCAACTTACAGCGAAATCTAACTGATAAATAAAGCAAAAATTAAAGCAGGCGATATAGCCCAGGGGCCGTATTCATGAGCTCGGGGTAGCGCTACCCTGGGGCTCTAACCGGGGGGTACGCTACCCCCCCGGCTAACGGTGGAAAATCCGTATTCATGAGCTTGGGGTAGCGCTACCCTGGGGCTCTAACCGGAGGGTACCCTACCCCAATTTTGAAGCAGTGGTAAGCCACTACCCCGAGGGGTAGTGAGCGTGTGTGGCTCTGAATCTATTCAATGCGATCATATTTGATAGATTTACATACACAATAAGTGAAATTCGGTCAAATTAACCCTAAATGCGAAGCGAAATTAACGCTGCTGCCGCAAAGGCGGCGATATTAATATTGTCGAATCGACAAATGTAAAGTACACAAATCGCCGCCTCCGCAGCGACGTCGATATCCATACTGTCCAACGTTAACCAAACATGGCCGCCGCCGTCGCCGCCGAATCGGCGTGAATTTCTTACGCCCTAATCTATTAAATGCAGTCATATTTAACAGAATTACATACGCAATAAGTGAAATCTTATCAATTTAACCCTAAATCCGAAGCGAAATTCACGCTGCTGGCGCAAAGGCGGCGATATTAATATTTTCGAATCGACGAATGTAAAGTACACAAATCGCCGCCGCCGCATGGACGTTGATATCCATACTGTCGACGCCGCCGCTGCCGCCACATCGGCGGCAATATATTAGGCCCAAATCTATTCAATGCTGTCATATTTAACAGAATTACATATGCAGTAAGTGAAATTTCATGAAATTAATCCTAAATTCGAAGCAATATTAATGCTGCCACCGAAACGGCGGCGATATTAATATTGTCGAATCGACGAATGTAAAGCAAACAAATCGCCGCCTCCGCAGCGACTGCAGGGAATTCCCAAATCTATAAATAATTGAACGGGTAGCTATCCGGTCCGGCTGCATCATTGGTGAATACCGATTGACCTAATTAACCGCCGCCGTTAAACCACGGGATAGCTACCCAACGGCGAAGCCTACCCTCTGGCTAAGCATACCCGAGCTCATGAATACGGGCCCTGTTGTTTTTTTAAAGATTTTTTTCGTGTTTTACATGGGTAAAGAGGTCTTGCTATTTACATTAAAACAGTGTCGACACGAAGCTATGCAATCTACACATTTGAGTAGAATGGTGTAGAAGGCACTGTACACTGACAGCCAATGCACATCTTGAGTAAAATTGCATGAGTCCGCCAACAGTGGCCCATGTGGCATCGAGTGATGCCTACTTGGTCCTACTGACACACAGCATAATGCTGTATATGTTCTTCAATGCATGGGGTGATGCTATGCAACTTATTATTTGGATGTTTGTCCCATTTATGTTGCCATTTTGATTTGATATATTTGAGAATAAGTTAAGTTTCTGTCATTCTCTGAGATAAATACATTAGGTTGATCGTTATGATCTACATTGCCTCCAACAGGACAATTGAATGCCAGACTGAACTGACGTGGTTGACTGGAGGGAAGCCCACTGCCTTCACCCCAGTCCCAAATCCGACGCCGGTTTCGATCAAAAGTAATAATAGTAATACTAGTATTGCGGTGCAGACGCTGGCCGAGCCGGCGATGCCCAAAAAGAAGAAGAACAATTTGTCGGACCGAGTTCCGAAGGGATCTTTGACCCCGACGGACAAAACGTCCAGGGGGTCATCGATCTCCAAAAGCTTAACATCAAATAGATATCGGGCGCTGGCTGATATTGAGATGCCTGAGACTGTGGAAACCCGCAGTCGAAGTCTCTCCCTCAAACCAAAGGCGAGTGGGAGAACACCTGTCACTGCTCCAAAATGACAGTGACAGGTGCATCTCTTATTCAATGGAACTGCCGAGGTTTTAGGAGCAACATCGAAGAGTTGTCTCTTCTTTGTTGCAACCTCAATCCACTCGCTGTTTGCCTACAAGAAACTTATATAAAAGCTTCTGAGAGTTGTAGTCTTAAAGGCTACACCATTCATAGCAAGCATGCACCAGATGGAGACCGAGCCGCTGGCGGCTCCTCCATCTTGGTCAGACGTGATGTGGTGTGTACGCCAGTGGCATTAGACACAACACTACAGGCTGTAGCTGTTCGTCTGATGCTGCATAAGACTGTAACTCTCTGTTCCATTTACATTCCTCCGAGCTCCGTTCTCACTTTACAAGAACTGGACGCCCTTGTGGACCAGTTACCGTCCCCATATTTACTTATGGGTGACTTTAACGGCCACAACCCATTATGGGGGGGGGGGGGGGCAATAGAAACGCTAAAGGCAAGAAAATTGAGGACCTTGTGGCCGCTCATGCTCTGTGTGTATTGAACGATGGTTCATACACATATTTGCATCCCGGCTACGGAACATATTCCGCCATCGATCTCAGCATTGTAGAACCAGAACTGGCGCTGGACTTTTCGTGGAGGGTCTGGGATGACCTCTGCGGGAGCGACCACTTCCCAATTATTCTTAATTGCGGAGGGGCATCTCCCGTAGAGCGAGAGAGGAGCTGGCGGCTTTGTAAAGCCGACTGGCCCACCTTCCAGACCCTATGTCGCGAGGAGTTCACTCCAGACATCAGTGACATCGATGCGTTCACTGAGATGCTGAGATGGATCGCGGAGAAAACTGTTCCGAAGACCTCGGCAACTCCCAAGCGTTTGACGCCTCCATGGTTAGATGACGGCTGTAGGAGGGCTATTAAGGAACGAAAGAAAGCTCAGCGTAAATTCCACAGGAGACCGACTGCTGAAAATCCGGCGCTCTTTAGAATTGTGCGCGCTCGCGCTCGCAGAACAATCAAAGAAGCGCGGAGGCAGTGTTGGAGACAATTTGTTTCTAGCATCACCATGCACACGCCGTTGGGCAAAGTATGGACAATGATCACAAAAATCAAACGAAGGGGAGGTGATTCTTCTGTAGTCCAGCACTTGAAACACAACGGCACCATTCTCACATCACTCGACGAAATAAGTGAAGAATTGGCTCGCACCTTTGCTGACAACTCGTCTTTGGCAAACTGCCTCCCGGGCTTTCGGGTGGTCCAGGAACGCCAAGAGCAAAAGCTCTTGGACTTTTCTTCCGATGGCGAGGAGCACTACAACTCCCCATTCAGTATGGGTGAGTTGAGGTGTTCTTTGGAAAGTTCGCATGACACAGCAGTTGGACCTGATGGAATTCATTATCAATTTTTGAAACATCTCCCTGAACATGCACTGAGACTGTTGCTTCAACTTTTCAACAACATCTGGGAGTCGGGTGTCGTCCCCGCCTCTTGGCGGGAGGCGACAGTAATACCAATTCCCAAACCTGGTAAAGACCAGAGTGAAGCCCACAACTATCGTCCCATAGTCCTTACAAGCTGCATCTGTAAAACCATGGAGCGCATGGTAAACAACCGCCTCGTCTGGCTACTGGAGTCAGGACACCACCTGTCGAACCTTCAATGTGGCTTCAGATGGGGCCGCAGCACCCTTGACCATTTGGTGCGCATGGAGAACTTCATAAGAGATGCTTTCCTTAAGAAGGAGCACGTTGTGGCTGTCTTTTTCGACCTCGAAAAAGCCTATGACACAACGTGGCAGCATGGCATCATGGAGGATCTTCATGCGATTGACCTTCGTGGCCACTTGCCAATTTTCATCAGGAACTTTCTAGCCTTCAGGCATTTCCGCGTCCGTGTCAAGACTACCTATTCCCGTCTACACTCACAGGAACTAGGAGTACCTCAAGGCAGCATACTGGCCGTGACCCTTTTCGGGGTCAAGGTCAATGGTATTGCTGCTGCTGTAAAGCGGGGGGTCTCCTGTAGTCTTTTCGTGGACGACTTTGTTTTATATTACAGCGGTGCTAACATGAATGTCATAGAGAGACAGCTACAACCAAGCATAAATGGGATCCATCGATGGTCAGTTCTGAACGGTTTCAAATTTTCCAAGACGAAAACAGTCTGCATGCACTTCTGCCTGCTGCGTAGAATACATGCGGAACCGGAGCTGACCCTGGATGGGGATCCCATTAAAGTCGTTGAGAAAACCAAATTTCTGGGCCTCATTCTCGACGCAAAACTGTCTTTTGTGCCACATATAAAGTACCTGAAAACAAGATGCCTGAAAGCGCTGGATATTCTGAGGGTGCTGTCCAGCTCAGAGTGGGGAGCGGACAGAGATGTTCTGCTCTCCATGTACAGAACCTTGGTTCGTTCACGAGTGGATTACGGCAGCATAGTATACGGTTCCGCAAGGAAATCATATATTGGGCTGCTGGACACGATCCACCACCAGGGACTGCGCCTGTCCCTTGGGGCCTTCCGCACCTCACCAGTTCAGAGCCTTTATGTCGAAGCCAATGAACCATCACTTAAAAACAGGAGAATCAAACTGGCCATGCAATATGTAGTCAAGACAAAAACTAATGCATTGAATCCTGCACACAATTGTCTATTCAAGCAACATGACAAATCCAGTTATGAAGCCAGGCCAAATTACATCCGGCCACTGAGGCTACGAATGAAACCTCATTTGGAGGCCTTGGGCATGGATTTGGACGTGTTGGAGGATGCCAAACTCCCAGAACATCCCCCGTGGTCGTTGAGAAAGCCATCGGTTATCCTCCGACTCACGGAACTGAGGAAGTCTGGGACACATCCACTCGAGTACCAAGGACTGCATGCAGAGATTCAAGGCCAGTTTTCAGACCACCTCTCTATATACACTGATGGTTCGAAAGACCAAAGCCGTGTAGCTGCTGCGGCAGTCTGCCAAAGGGAAAAATTTGGTGTACGTTTGCCCGATCAGAGCTCAATTTTCACTGCAGAAGCCCGAGCACTCCTTCTCGCTTTGGAGTGTATCGAGGTATCCAACCACACTAACTATGTTATATACAGTGATTCATTCTCTTGCCTCCTGGCTGTTGCTGGACTGAAAACGAATCACCCTATTCTAGCAATGGTCATTTATAAAATGAACCAACTGACAACGGACGGGTATGATATCCACCTGTGCTGGGTGCCTGGCCATGCTGGCATACAAGGAAACGAACGAGCTGATCGGGCTGCGAAGAAGGCCCTGAACTGTGATCTTGAACCATGTCTGATCCCTCACTCTGATCTGAAACCACTAATAGCCACCCACATAAAATCCAAATGGCAACATGAGTGAGATGAAAACATTAATAAACTTAAAGAAATTGAACCATCTGTGGGAAAGCCACCACATACTCATGCGGGAGGTCGGCGGGACCAAGTGGTCCTTAGCCGCTGCCGTATTGGCCACTCGTGGCTTACACATGCTTTTCTGCTCAAGGGGGAACCTCCTCCTGAATGTATTGGGTGCCAGTCCCCACTGACACTCAAACACATTTTACTAAGTTGCGTTGATTTTTTGGCCCTGCGCCAACGGTTCTACACTGCAGACAGTATGCATGACCTTTTTACTAAAGTAAAACAGGACAACATTTTAGCCTTTTTGAGGGCAGCTGGACTGTACCACCTTATATAGTTTACTAAATGGATTCTATCAATTATTAATAAAACTTTTCTTTTTCTATGGGAATTTGTTTCCCTTGACCACAAATATATGATTGTGAGCTTTCTAATTTAATCAGTGTCTAATGGCACATAATTGATTGTCTGCTTTTACATGTAAAAGCGATGGTTTGAACAGAAAACAAAGATTTCTCGCCGTGAATATGGCCTATGCTGCCGACACAGCGTAAAGCAACCACCAATCAATCAACATTGCTTTAGATTGAAATGACTTTGCTTTAAAATGATTAACTTAGGTGATATTTGAAGTGTAAACATGCAAAATTATTGTCGGAGTCATGTCAAAACTCTGACCATATAAGCTTCACAGGTTCTATTAAATTGACTTAGTGTGCTAATTTAGCAACACATGCTTAATAAGTGCACTAATATAGACATGTAAGTTCAAATCGAGGTAAGTCTTTTGCTTTTGAAATCCCCGCTTGTCACACTCATACAGCAGCGCCCCACCATGTTGTTAGAGGCCGAACCCAGACTATGGAAAGACCCCATGGCAGCGGTCTGACACTCCCCCCCCCCCCCCCCCCCCCCTTGTCACACTCCTACAGCAGCGCCCCACCACATGGTTAAAGGCCGGACCCAGATTACATAAAGACCCTATGACAGCGGTCTGACACTCCCCCCTTGTCACACTCCTACAGCAGCGCCCCACCACGTGGTTAAAGGCCGGACCCAGACTACATAAAGACCCCATGACAGCGGTCTGACACTCCCCCCTTGTCACACTCCTACAGCAGCGCCCCACCACGTGGTTAAAGGCCGGACCCAGACTACATAAAGACCCCATGACAGCGGTCTGACACTCCCCCCTTGTCACACTCCGACAGCAGCGCCCCACCACGTGGTTAAAGGCCGGACCCAGACTACATAAAGACCCCATGACAGCGGTCTGACACTCCCCCCTTGTCACACTCCTACAGCAGCGCCCCACCACGTGGTTAAAGGCCGGACCCAGACTACATAAAGACCCTATGACAGCGGTCTGACACTCCCCCCTTGTCACACTCCTACAGCGGCGCCCCACCATGTTGTTAAAGGCAGGACCCAGACTATATAAAGACCCTATTACAGCGGTCTGACACTCCCCCCTTGTCACACTCCTACAGCAGCGCCCCACCACGTGGTTATAGGCCGGACCCAGACTACATAAAGACCCTATGACAGCGGTCTGACACTCCCCACTTGTCACACTCCTACAGCAGCGCCCCACCACGTGGTTAAAGGCCGGACCCAGACTACATAAAGACCCTATGACAGCGGTCTGACACTCCCCCCTTGTCACACTCCTACAGCGGCGCCCCACCATGTTGTTAAAGGCAGGACCCAGACTATATAAAGACCCTATTACAGCGGTCTGACACTCCCCACTTGTCACACTCCTACAGCAGCGCCCCACCACATGGTTAAAGGCCGGACCCAGACTACATAAAGACCCCATGGCAGCGGTATGACACTCCCCCATGTCACACTCCTACAGCAGCGCCCCACCATGTTGTTAAAGGCAGGACCCAGACTATATAAAGACCCCATGACAGTGGTATGACACTCCCCCATGTCACACTCCTACAGCAGCGCCCCACCACATACATATACACATACACACACAGACACAGACAGACATATACACACACAGACACCCACACAGACACATACACACAGACACCCACACAGACACATACATACAGACACATACACACAGACACACACACATACAGACACACACAGACACCCATGCGGACACACACAGACACCCACACAGACACACACACAGACAGAGGGACGGAGGGATCGACGGACAGACGGACAGACAGAGACAGAGAGACACAGACACAGACATACACAGACAGACACCCACACAGACACCCACACAGACACACAACCAACCACCAACCAACCACCAACCAAACAACCAACCAACAACCAAACAACACACCAACAACCAACCAACAACCAATCCACACATCTTCTACGTCCTCTCCCGTTCCGATGACGTAAGACCATCGTTTCACCCACGTCGACCTCGCTGCGGTGTCGTCCAACTTGGCTCCGAATTTGCATATGTCGTCGGATTTTTAGAAAATCCAACTCGTTGGTCACTCGTCGCCCTTGTCGTCGTAGTGTGACTGCACCATAAAGGCTGCACCCAGACTACATAAAGACCCTATGACAGTGGTCTGATACTCCCCCCTTGTCACACTCCTACAGCGGCGCCTCACCACATGGTTAAAGGCCGGACCCAGACTACATAAAGACCCTATGACAGTGGTCTGACACTCCCCCCCCCCCCCATGTCACAATCCTACAGCAGGGCCCCACCACATGCTTAAAGGCCGGACCCAGACTACAAAAAGACCCCATGGCAGTGGTCTGACACTACCCCCCCCCCCCCACCCCCCCCTTGCCACAGTCCTACAGCAGCGCCCCACTACGTGGTTAAAGGCAGGACCCAGACTACATAAAGACCCCATGGCAGCGGTATGACACCCCACCCCACCCTTGTCAAACTCCTACAGCAGCGCCCACCATTTTGTAAAATATTCCGATAATCTTGCATTGGTGGGGGAATGCAAATGTTCTATTTGTGAAACGGGTATATAGGGCCAGGTGCATAAATGTGTTTATGTAGTTGCTGGTGGTGCTTGATTCATTGGTAAATAGACATTGTGGTGCTAGTAAGATAGTGTGTAAGGGGCACTCATGAGCTCTACCCACTACCCCCCCCCCCCCTCCGACCTCTGCTAGTTATGGATCACCACACACTCAGCTCAGGGCAGGTGGTGACCAAGGGAGCCACGCCGCTTGGTGGTGGTGGGCAGATCACTGTAACCATGGGGACTGGAAATGCTTGTTTCTCATTGGTAGAGCTGGAAATGCTTGATTCTCATTGGGAGAATGTGGTCAGGTGATATACTATACTGGATCCATGTACCATATAAATAATAAACCTGAGGGCTTGACTCTTTCACTCTTTATACTCTTCCTTTCTCTTTTTGCCTGTATTGATTCCATTATAGCCTGCCTACACAACCACAGATTCCAGCCGTGGACTTTACAACGTGGTTAAAAGGCGGACCCAGACTACATAAAGACCCCATGATAGCGGTCTGACACTCCCCCCCGCCCCCCCATGTCACACTCCTACAGCAGACTATAGATGTTGCTAGGACGTAAAACAACAACAAACAAACATAAAGACCCCATGGCTCCTAGCTTCTACATTAGTTGTTGCCAATGCCACCAGACGGCGGGTTGGATACTTACCGTCCAGCCGTCTTGACACATCACCAGGAAGCTTGAGGCACTATCGGGTGCTACTTCAAGTTTATATGAATTGCTGCCGTGCTGACTTGCCTCAAGGCAATTTTTATACACTTGAAAGAGACAAAATCAACATTTATAGGGGCTGTGTTTGTACTGCTTGAATTAATTTCACAAATTCATGTTTGACTTATTTCCGAACAGGTACAAGCATACATCTCATAACAGCCTACCCTGCTTTCTGATGAACCAGGATATATATATATATATATATATATATATATATATATATATATATATATTGTTTACTTTATATATTTTCATGCTCACAGATATGTCCAAAAGGTCAATGTGTGGGTAAACGCCCAATTCAATGATTTGCCAGTTTAACTTACAGATTAACTTACATATCCCATGGCGTTAACCCGCGAGAATACGGTATATACATTGATATTACAATCTTTTCATTTCATCCATAAGCAATTCAAGTGCACCATAACTGTTAAGGCTGGAACACCAGCACGATGACTATGTAACTTTAAACAACTGAGCTTCTTTATTACTCGGTTTCTTCGTCGTCGTAGTTGCCGTAGTTGCCGTAGTTGCCGTGGCTGTTAATAATAATCAGTATTTAGTTTATTATAAGCAATCGTCTGGTAATATAATACTGGATTCTCTAATAGTGTTTCCCAACCGAGATACATAAACATATTTATTTATATTTTAAGTGGCTGTACCAATTTTACTTCCAGGCGTTATCACAATCCACATAATTCTCACATCACAGTGTTGATTCGGACAGAGGAAGCCTGAGACTGGTGTCGGAGAAAAGGGGGGGGGGCTTATTCAAATACAACAACATATATGATACAAAGGTTTAATTTAAAGGTTAAATGTCGTTTGAGGGGTGGGTTCAGTCCACCTGCTCAATGTCAGCTGATGATAGAGGGAGGACCTAGGAGCCCGGGGAGGTAGGTCCGGGAGCCGACCCCCACAAAGTGGCATGTAATAAAGAAGGTGGGTGGGCGTGGTAAAACAATCTGCTTTGAAATCGGAGCCCGAATGCGGGTCAAGCGGTCTAAGCAGAGGAGGGGCGGGGGGGGGGGGGATGTGCCTCCTAGTGATGTGAGCATCTCAGGCTTCCTCCGCCGGATCAATCACAATGTGAAATTATGGGCCAATTTGGACAGAGGAAGCCTGAGACTGGTGTCGGAGAAAAGGGGGGGGGGTTTAATCAAATACAACAATATATACGATACAAAGGTTTAATTTAAAGGTTAAATTGTTTAAATGTCGTTTGAGGTGTGGGTTCAGTCCAACTGCTCAATGTCAGCTGATGGTAGAGGGAGTACCTGGGTGTAATGTAAGCAAGATGTTAACTCAGCCAAGTATGTAACACAAGTGATTCTTTTATTCCATACGCGTCACGTTTACATGTGGTCATATGATCAGTCATACTGATCCGATCTGCGCGGCTACAATATAAATACATTACATCCTCCTTTCAATAATCAAAACCATGTGGAATTTTTATTTTTTGGTTCAACCACTCTTCCAACAGCATTACTTATGGTGTATAATATTATGTAATCAGTTATGGCAATATGGCAATAATTCTAATAAGTTAACATTAAATACAATGGAACAAGTGATATGTGATAATCATAATACATGTGAACTAATGTTATCATCGTACAAATGGTAAGGTCTTTCAGTTGAATGACTGTCGTAACGAGTGCTCTTAATGTAGTCTGACAGTAATTGTGAACATGACACTGAAATACGTGTGAACATACATTTTGTTGTTTGTAAACTTATTTTGCTTATATTATATAAGATGCTTAATAATTGTTTGTAACGTGTGAATGTTAAAACCAATAAATATTGCAAATACACATTTTGCATCTTGTTACATGCACTTTAACACCATATAATATCTACACAAAATAAATATTTCTTATATCGAGTTTCCAAAAAGGTAAAGACTTAACAGGACAATGTCAAACTTAGATCTAGTATCCAATCGGTTGACCGGTATTATAGATCTCCCATATCGTGTTGTGTACGCAGTTATTACCAATTTGTTTGGAGCATACGTTTGCATCTTGTGTGTCATGTGCTATTGTCGTTGGATCTGATTTTGCCTGTTTGTATTGTTTAGTATATGTCTTGCTTCCTGGTACTTTGTATATGTGTCTTCTGTTTCTGCGTACTATTCTTTGCTGACTGTTGATCAGGGTATAGTCACAGGCTCCTGGTGTGTTTATTTTTATTATTGTTCCTTTGGACCATTGTCCCTGGTAGTCCAGATATCTGATATCAGTGTTTACTGGTATTTTTGGGTGTTGCGTGCTTGCCTGCCTATCAAAGTATTCTTTTTGTTTGGCTTGTCATTTGTGTATTCTATGTGCTGGTACTGATGCTAATTGAGACTTTAGATTTCTTTGGATGCATGGGATTTTAGACCTTAAATTTCTACACTTGAGCATTTGTGATGGTGATTTACCTAATACATTCAAAGGAGTGTTCCAATAATTTAGGAGGCTGTTGTAGTCCTTATTTTCTATAAGGGACTTTTTGACCATCTTCTTTACTCTCTGAACACATCGTTCTGCTTGACCATTACTTTGGGCAAATAGAGGGTTTGAGTAAATAGGTTTGAATCCAAATTCTTTTGCAAATAGACGGTATTCATTACACATAAATTGTGGTCCATTATCAGATATTCCCTCATTGGGGATACCATGTCTGCAAAATATTTGCTTTAGGGCTTTGATCATGGCATTGCTAGATGTAGTTTGTAGCTCAGCAAGCTCTGGAAATTTACTAAAATAGTCTACTACTAATAAGAATGTTCGTTCTTTTATTTGGAATAAATCAATTCCGACCTTTTGATATGGAATTGTTGAAATGTTGTGACAAATCATCGGTTCAGCATGTTGTTTGTGCCTGAAATCCTGACATATGTGGCATCTTTCTCCCACATCCTCTATCTGGGCATTAATGCCTGGCCAAAAGATGCTGTTGCAAGCTAGTTGCTTACATTTAACTATACCCAAGTGCGATTCATGGACAAGCTTCAACATCTCACTCCTTAATTTTGTTGGTATAACAATCAAATTATCTTTTAGTAACAGACCATCTTGTACTGTGAGATCTGACTTGTATGTGAAGTATGGTTTAGCTATATCGGGTACATCTTTATTGTGGTTCGGCCAACCATTTGTTGTTAATTTAATGATTTTGTTAGTGCCGGATCCTTGTTAGTTTCAATAACAATTCGTCCTAGTTTAATTTCATCAAAACCCACTGTAGCCACTGTTAGTTGGCTATCGAACAGGTTGTGGGGAGCGGTGCAGTTGGTGTGAGCCTGTGTTATGGTATCTGCAAAATACATATTTATAACTTTTACGTATGTGACATTGAGGTCATAATTTTGCAGGTGCATCCTCATGCGTTGCATACGGGTGGATAAATTGAATAGTGCTTTATGCATTATAGACACTAAGGGCTTGTGGTCGGTTTCAATTGTTTTGTGTTTGCCATAGATGTACTCAGGGAATTTGTGGCATCCAAAACATATGGCAAGTAACTCTTTCTCAAAGACAGCATAATTAGATTGACAGCCATCGATAGCCTTACTCGCCATGGCGGTTGGATGCCCTTTTGCATTAATACTGCACCTAAACTCAATTTAGACGAATCTACCTGTAACGTAATGTCTTTTTCTACATCATACAAAGCAAGAACAGGGGCCGTAATTAATACATATTTTAACTTGAGGAATGCACTGTTTTGAGGTTCATCTCAATGCCATGCGGTGTTCTTTTGCAGTACGATTCTGAGTGGTTTTGTTATTTCTGCCATCTTAGGAATGAATTTACCTACATAACCGATCATTCCTAAAAATCTTTGAATTCCTGCTTTGTCAGATGGTACTTGAAAATCATTGATAGCTTGTATCCGATCTTTAATTTGTTTGATACCATCGGGTGTTATCACATGGCTTACATAGTTTACTTGTTGCTGGCATATCTTGGACTTTTCATTGTTTAATTTGAGGTTTACCTCCCATGCTCTTTGCAATACTGCCTGTAGTCTTTGATTATGTTCTGCTACGTTTTTTCCATATAATAATATATCATCCATTATCACATTTACACCTTTCAACCCAAACAGGATTTTGTTCATTTCGTTAATGAATATGTCTCGTGCCGTTTTAATCCCGAATGTTAATCTTGTGTATCTAAATCTGCCCCATGGGGTGTTGAACGTGCATAATTTGGCGCTTGCCTCATCGAGCTCAATTTGCCAGTATCCACAATTTGCGTCTATTACCGAAAAGTACTGTGTACCATGGGTTATCGCTACCACCTCTTCGATAGTATGAGTTGGATATGGCCCTCGTAATATTGCACGATTTAATTTAGTTGGGTCAAGACAAACACAAATTTTGTTAGGTTTATGAACAATTGTAATTGAATTTACCCATGGGGTGGGCTCAATTTGTTCTACAATTACGCCGAGATCAAGCATACAGTCTAATTCTTTTCTAACCTGCTGGGATATTGCATGTGGTATGCGTCTGGGAGGGTCAATGGTAGGATCTACATTTTCATTAATGTATATCTTTGCATTACTTTTTATTAAACCTAGCCCAGTGAAGACATCTTTATAACTATTTACCATTTGTTGTGCTATAGCTGACTTCGAAGTCGCGTTCTGAAGTTCATCGATGCGAGTTATTAGTTGTAACTTTACACATGCATCTTTTCCTTGTAGAGGGTTTCCCGCGGTAGTTACTTGAAATTTCAGGATGTGACCTGCAGTGTTTATGTACGTCTCGCCCTCGGGATGTATCTGCTGCCCGGTGTACGTAACTAGGCGGCATGCAGGCACCCTCAGCGTTGCTCCTTTGATTCTGTCGAAGACTGTTCTTGGTATCAGATTCGCCTCCGATCCCGTATCCAACTTGAATTCTACGGTGACTTGTCCAATTGTTTCTGTCACCTACCACAGATTGTCATCTTTATGGGCCACATTCATTATGGCACCTACGAAGAGATCGTGGTCTGTGCTGTTGTTGACATCATTGTTGACCTCTGTTGCTGTCCAAACGCTGTCGTCAGGGACGTTATGTCGGTCGATCTGAATTTCGTTGATCGGCGCTGTTCTTGGTAAAAATCATCTGCACATTTTGACGAAATGTCTTATTTTTTTGCAACCTGCACATTGTTTCTCTTTTGCGTGACATTGTCCACTTTCATGGTTGTAACCGCATCTTGTACATATAAATTTCCGGTAGTTGGATTGGTAGGTGGGCTGCGATGTTCGTAACCAAGCACCGCGCTGTCGTTGTGACGTTTGCCCACTGTTCGTCGTATGAGATATGGCGTCGACTACTTCCTCGGCTGCTTTGCATAGCTATTCTGACTTGTGCTCACTGAGACGACACTGTCAACGCACTGGGTAATAGTTAATCTTGGGGTCTGCAATAACCTATTTCTTAGCTCATTGTCTTTTACTCTGCATACAAGTCTATCGTGCATCACGGAATCTTCCAAACTCCCATACTCACAGTGGGCGATACGACTTCTCAGTTCCCTTATAAATAGCCGTGTTCACACGGGCAAAATGTGAGGCGAATCAGACAAATCGGATCAGGTGAGTCGAATTAGCGGCCCGTTCACACGGGCAGTACTTGGGCCGGAAATCGAAATCTGCGCATGAGCAAGTCCAGACTAACCAGCGCCAGTTTGGGTTCGTCGACGTCGGCCGAGAGAGTGTGGGTTCGACCTAGATATGTATGGATTGAATCGTATTGGTTTGGAATGGTCAAAACTTCTGCTGGGCAGTGAAACCCTAAAAATAAATGATGAAAGAAATATCTGTGCATAGATAGCGGTTTCATTAATTAAATTATATAATATGCGCTTTTGATCGACCGGAAAGTCAACAAACTGAGGTGTCGACTGCGCATGCGTGTGAGGTGCTTAATCTGCCTCAGATGCGTCCACACGGGCAAAATAAATCGAATCACAGAAATCGCCTCACGTAAACTACCTCGTTAGGTGGTTTACAGTATCTGGATCACAGAAATCGATTCAGCCCTAATTCGACTCAGACGCCCGTTCACACGGGAAATGTGCGTCGAACTAGGCAAGTCGCTTTCTACGAATCGATTTACATTCCCCGTGTGAACACGGCTTATGTCTCCATTGTCTCGCTGACTTGGTTGTACGAATTGAATTTATATCGTACCACTGTGATGTTGTCTTTGCCCTCGCAGTAAGTCTTGAAAGCATCTATGAGCGGTGTTATTTTGTCCTTGTCGGCTAAATCCACGTCAAGCGATCGTGCTACCTTCTGGGCATCTGTCCCTGCGACATGAAGGAACAGCTCACACTGTACCTTTTCCGACTTTGTTATTGCTCCTGACGCAGTCGCATACAACTCGTAAGCCCGTATCCAGGTTCTCCAATTTAGTGCAATATTATCCTCCAGGTTTAGATGCGCCGGTGGTTTTAATCCTGTTAATGCCATGGCTTAGGTTCCTTAAATCTGACACCATGTAATGTAAGCAATATAAATACATTACACTGGAAACCCTTAGGAGGTAGGCCCGTGAGCCGACCCAAAGCACAATGCCAAGGCTCTTGGGGCGTCCGCAGGTACGACCTTGGGAACGTACGCGGAGAGGGCGTTCGCAACCGATGCTGGGAGGGAAGCTTGCGATGAAGGTGGGCGATGAAATGGCCGCAGGTACGACCTTGGGAACGTACGCGGAGAGGGGGTTCGCAACCGATGCGGGGCAGGGAAGCTTGTGGTGAAGGTGGGCGATGAAATGGCCGACGTCATACGGGGTGGGGGGGCAGATGGTCAATGCCCGCTCGAGCATGAACTCCAGGTACCTCCTCACGTGGCAATCACGGTTGTGCCAGGTCCCCGGTGCGAGGGTGGCACGGTGGATGGTCATGAGCTGCTCGTGGGCCTGCCAGTTGTAGTCTGGGGAAGATAATTACAGGTCATGGGTGAATATGTTGGGGGAATGCGTGGCCCTTATGCGTGCAATCCCCCTTATGCAGCACTGTTCGCGAACGACATCAAGGGCGACCCGGGAGTAATGTGCACGGCTGAGGGCATCCGCGAGGACTAGCTCGATCCCCAGCTTGTGGCGGACTGTAATTGTGAAAGAGCCAAGTGCCGCGATGAGCCATATCTCACGGGCGCAGGTGCCTAGGGTGGGGTCCGAGGCATGCCCCGACTCAAGGGCCAGGGCCGACACCGCTTTGTCGGTGTTGACAATGACCTCGTACCCGCCCGCCGCCTCTGGTCTGAGGGTCTGCACCGCCAGGACGAGGTTCACGGCCTTGAGCTCGTGAATGGTCAGGTTCGCGGTGACCATCGCCTCATCGTAGGCCTCGGAGTGTGGTCGATGACCTGCTTGACCGGCTCGCCTGCGTCGAAGCCGCCGGGCTGGGCCGCCATGGTCACATCACACAGCACACAGGGCTCTATGAGGCGCGCCGCCGTCGGTGTGGAGGCATTGCGGCCGGCGCGGGCTTGCTCGGCAAAGCTGCCGTATGTAGGTGAGTGTGGTGCAGGGGCGGGGCCTCCGCGATCAATGTTTTTGCTTACCATCCGGGTGGTGTGGTGACCGGCGGCTATCGGGGACTGGGTCGGTCGGGAACCAGCCTCAGCATGTGGCGTGACGTCATCGGGCCGGCCCTCATTCGCTTGTTCCGGCGTGTCCACTATGAGCGTACGGAGCCAGGTGTACCGCCGGGAACCGGCTGCGGGCCTGACGTCATTCCCGGGGGTCGCCGGGGCCGCCCGAGCGGAGGGAATGGCCAGGGTGAAGCCACATGTCTTCCAGAGAATGTCAACAAACGGTGGGGCGGTGCTGGGGTGCTCAGCTGCCATACAGGGAGTCGGGGCTCAGTCATGGGAGTCGTCTTCAGTGGCACGGCGGGGCGGGGGTGTTTCAGTGGCACGTCGGGGTGCGGGTGTTTCAGCGGCACGCCGGTGCGCTAAAAATCCAACTGCGATTTCTTACCGGGCCTGTCCCTGGACTTCTCCGAGTAACAGCTGGCCTCCGTGTGGTTGGTGACAATCCTCCTCATGTTGGCACAGTACCCGCACACGTGGGAGAGTTTTTGGGTGCCCGTGCCGTGGGATTCCCCCTTGGCCAACTTGTCGCACGATCCGGGACCTTATTCCACGCTGGGCATGGCGCACCCATCGCCGCCTTGTTGTAGTGGCTGTGAGTGTCTGCACCCGCTTTTTACTGTTGCTGCCTGCCGTGCTGGTGGTCTGCCGAGCTCGCAGTGGCCGCGCAGGGGTGTCCCGCCATCACGATAATCTCGAACCAGACGGCATATACCTCAGCCGTATCCTTCCATCCGTCGGGAAGCCGCCCGTCCACGATCCTCATGAAAATCTCCTCCGAGTACCGACTTACGACCGGCCAGGACAGGGAGCAGTTATCCTGGCCACCATCTCTTAGTGGCGGGATAGGGCCTATTTTAAATACAATTATTTATGACTGCACTGGAGTGCTATGATAAGATATTATAATGGGAAAACAGCTTGTATGCATCACATGTGATTAGTTGTCTTATTTCTAGATGGTTTTTGTATATAAAATGCACCATTCTTTGCCTATCCCACTTTGGGGAAACTGGGGACACCTTAATGTGTGATTTTGAAAATGACCATATACTAAGGCAAGTAGGGCATCATTGTTCATATGGAATTCAAACAATACCCTATATTAACATTTATTTAAATCGATTTTGTATTTAAAGATTTTTTGTTTCAGGGGAGATCATTTATTGATTTTTCAACATCAAATTTCATCATTTCATTTCCCCCCAGTTTATTAGAAACTTATTAGCACATATCAATTTTAGTTAGGATTGCTCATCACACTTCTTATTTCCCTAATCAATTTTATTTCCTAACATGAAAATATAAATGACCACATTCGTCTTGCACTAATATGAGACATTTTGGGCTCTCATTTAGTGAATTTGTGACATATAATAAGACTTATACTTTCAAAGTATTGCTCTCCTGCCACTGCTTATAATTAGCTAATAGATAGTAATATCATAGTATCAGAAAATGATGAAATTTGGAAATCTTTATGGGAAACTAAATTTCTTTTCATTTCTAGTTATCACGTTGGGATTTTTTAATATATTGTCTATTGTTGCATGATTTTATGTCAATAAGTTATACAGGTGAAGTTCTGTCTCTAAGTCTAAGTCAATTTTTCAAAAAGAGATTATACTTTTCAAATGACCAGAACCACAGAAATATAGATCTCTATAGGTATATGCAATCATTTAATTTATTTAGTATTATCCCTAATCAGATATGTATGCCATTTTCCTACAATTAGAACAATTAAATAATACCTTTTCAAGCATTTGATTTAATAGGATGGGTTTTGTCTCATATAAGGAGCGTGCTGGTTAATTTCTCCCGATTTCAACTATCTCTCCCGGCCTCATGATCAAGTCCAATCTCCCGCTTTTAGAAAACTGATGAATTTTGCAGTTTGGTCCACAACTGGTTCATCAAAGGCTGTCGTATGTGCTGTCCTGTATGTGAGAAAGTGCATATAAAAGACCCCTTGCTGCTTATCGGAAAGATTTTCAGGGGAGTGGACCCTCTCGTTTATACACGGCCTCTGACCACTATCAGCCGGACTGCCTCCTCGGCCGTAGAGCGGGCACCTCTGCTGTACGAGTCGTTGTCGCTGTCGTGTTGTCAGCCTTCCATAGCGCGTGGGCCGGGGGGTGCGGGACGCTTGGTGCATCTCGTAACGGCGCTCGCTCGAGTGTTGCGGCGATATGGAGGGCGAGGACCAGATGCTCGCCGTGCTCAGGTGTCGGACGTTGTGGCCTGTTTGCAAACTGGTGCGACCTCTAGCTGGTGCGGCGCCCTGGGACACTGGTGACAGCATCCTGGCCCGGCTGGGGCTGTGTTGATATGTGCCGCCACCGCGTCGGTGGCGTGTGGGGCACAGATGGCGACTGGGTGGCTTTGCGGTGGCGTGTGTTGGCTATGGTGGCCGCCAGTGCGGCAGTGGTTCCCGGGAGCACTTTGCTCTGCGCCATTTCCTTCCTCTGCTGGACGGTGTGTGTCTCCAATGCATCCCAGCGCTTCTGCATCCTCACCATCCCGTCGGCTTGCTTTGCCCTCGACGACTGCTTCTTCGCGAGGGCTGACTGCCTGGTCGGCGGCGACGGGGGCTGTGGGGATGATGGCCCGCCATCTTGCGATGTGAAGGAGTCGCTCGGGTCGGCCTGGGGCGCCACGTTACTCTCTTGGTGGCACACTTCGCCGGTCGGCCCCTCGGATTTATAGCATGGTGTGTTCGCTGCATCCTGCTGTGTGACGTGGGTGACTTTTTTAATTGCTTCCGAAAGCTTTGTGATGTGGGTGTGCGTGGGTGGAAGCGGGCGTGTCAGAATAAAACAATCCACTTTGAAATCGGAGCCCGAATGCGGGTCAAGCGGTCTAAGCGGAGGAGGGGGGGGGGGGGCGCCTGTGCCGACTAGTGATGTGAGCATCTCAGGCTTCCTCCGCCGGATCAACAACAATTCGAAATTATGGGCCAATTTCAAGAGTAACGTAATTCAACACTACGATTGGTATGTTTACACATTGCTTAGTATTGAGTACTAATTGTTCCAATGCATATATTTGTAGTAGTCTGCACTGCCCTCTCAGGCAAGTACCCACATACCCAGGTAGGCGTGGGTAGTGTGGTGATATCAGGGAGCATAGGTGGTGTAATGGTTTGCACACTGGCCCGGAATGCAAAGAGACGGGTTCGAGTCCCGCTCTAGGCACAATATTTCCCATTTTCATCACCCCCACGACACTGGTGCCGTGACCAGGATCCTGTACAAGCTATGCGCTGTATGGTTGTTGAACCTACCCTGTGTATGTATGTGTTAGTGCATTGCCTGTATGTATGTAATTGTAAGCATTAAAAGACTTACAATTCGAAGGGGATGAGTGTAGTAGTCTGCACTGCCCTCTCAGGCAAGTACCCACATACCCAGGTAGGTGTGGGTAGTGTGGTGATATCAGGGAGCCTAGGTGGTGTAATGGTTAGCACACTGGCCCGGAATGCAAAGAGATCTGGGTTCGAGTCCCGCTCTAGGTGCAATATTTCCCATTTTCATCACCCCCACGACATATCTATATCCTGCTTTTGACAAAATTGGCTTTATTCCAGTTATGCCAAATTTATAGTTTTAACCTATTTAGCACCTCATATATATTTAATATTGGTTGTATAAATTTAGATTTGTGGCTATGTGGCTATGAGGGTAAACCAAGTGAGCACTTTTGATTTTGAAACTACTATGATTTCATCAGTTGTGCAACCTTAACAAATGCATACATATTTAGAAACCTTTTTTTATCCCCAGAAATACCCTAAACTCGTTCACACAAGGAATAATTAAGTACTATACTTTGGTTTTTATAGAATGCCTTCAGGTTGTCTGTTGACATCGTTGATACCATTGCTGGTGGAAAAGTCTTTATCTTCACTGAAAAGAATAAACAACACATCTGGATTCAAGCTATAAACGATTTCCACCACCCCCTAATAGCAGTGATAATCTTGAACTAGTGGGGAGCAGCTCACTGTGCAGCATGCTCTGTGGAAAAGTTATCATATAGGATTTCCACCACAACCCCACCCCATAACGCACTAGCAACAACTATTAAGTAGCACCTCACTGCACAGCCAGGCATGTGATTGGGTGCAGGAAAAAAAACCTAAAATTGTTATTAGGATATCGTGGAGAAACACAGCAGCCCGCTGAGTCACGAGAGGGATGCAAATAGTGTATTTCAGAGGTGTTTCAGCAGCCAGAAAATAACCGGAATTTTAACAAAACCGGAACTCTGGTTTCGGCGGCCATAAAAAACCCTGAAATTCTGGAGAAATCACATGCCTGACAGCATGCTCTCAAAGACCCTATAACACTAAGACGGCTCACTCCCTGTGAAAGTACAACGTCTGAACACTTTGACTTCTGGATACTGAATGGTTTATTCACATCCAGGCTCGCTGAACCGCCGGCTAAACTTTCCATGACATCATCTCATTTACATACTCCTTTGTCTCACTCACCGTCTAGAACCTCATGCATCTCATTAGCATATATTACCCACGTGTCTGGACGTTTGTTACGCATATATCACATCCCCCCCTTAAAGTATTTCTGAAACATGCAATGTTTCAAAATGACCATCAACATACACAAACATATCAGTCAAACGAATGCAACAACAAACATATATGCGTAGTTAACTTAAACACAGGTGTCTAGCAAATGTCTGAGTGCACTATGGCACTGAAGTCTTTGAAATGTCCAGCATTATAGCCTCCATGTTATACATTGTCCATAAACACAACACACACCAAACTGCAGCTGAAACACAACTTAATCCTATCATGCACATGTGTCGTGTGTACTCACCCAGTCTAACTGACCCACTACAGGTCTAACCTGCTCGCTGGCCTAATCATCCGACCTGACCTACTTAGATTAGCCGCACTGTTTACATTCGGCAACGACACTGACCTACTCTGCGTCTGCCCGACTGGTTTGGGCCACCCCCGCTCAGGCGCCCTTATAATCTGAACTCGATTTCTATACAACATATTACCTGCTTTATTCAAAATTTGATACTCTCGCCCTGAGATACCCGTACGACCTAAAATAACCCCTTTTTTCCATTCCCCTGCATGATCTTGTCCCCAACTTTCATAGGTTTGTGCGGCTTACCACACTTCTTGTCATGAAACACTTTGTGGCTTTGTTGCCTTTTCGCTGTCTGCACTTTCTTTGGATTTTGTGTTTCGGGTATCAAAATTTCTTCCTCCAGCTCATGAGCAGCTGAGCCGGGAAAGTCTGTATTTGTTTTCTCACACTTCTTCAACATGTCTTTTACCGTTTGCACAAACCTTTCCACCTGGCCATTGCTGCGTGGATACTGCGGACTGGAATACACAGCTTTAAAACCATAGTGTTGTGCAAACTCCCTGTACTCATGGCTCTTAAATTGTGGACCATTGTCCGAAATGACCTGACTAGGAATACCATGCCTTGCAAAATTATCCTTCAACGCCTCGATGACCGTGACATACGACGTATCACCTAACAACATTACCTCTGGATATTTTGTGTAATAATCTACAGTTATCAGGTAATTCTTATGGTTTAACTCAAACAAGTCTGCACCTACTTTGTCATACGGTTGACAGGCTATCGGGTGATTAATCAATGGCTCATTATACAAACTTTTGCAGTTGTTTTGGCAAGTGTCACACCGACTGACCTTATCCTCAATTTGTTTGTTCATGTTAGGCCAAAACATGCAGTCTCGCGCCAGCTGCTTGGATTTTGTCATGCCCAAATGTGTTTTGTGTAACACCTCAATCATTTCACTGCGGAGACCTGGAGGAACCACCACCCGATTCCCTTTCATGACCAGATTGTTTTCTACTGTTAACTCGTCTTTGTGTGGGATGTACTGTCTCAGACACGGCGGTGTCTGTATGCGTGTGGTGTCCCACCCATCTTCAATGTGTGTGATCAACATGGACATGGACACGTCCTTTTCATACTCTGACAATCTTACTCAACAAACTTGATGATTGCATGTCCACTGCGGCAACGCAGAAAGTGTCATCGAACAGGCTACCATGACCTACATTGGCACTATGTGCCCTGGACAACGTGTCTGCAAAAAAACATCAAAGAACCCTTCACATGACATAGCTGAATATTGTAGTTTTGCAAACGCATTCGCATTCTCTGCATCTTGGCCGAAAGTTTGTGAATCGGTTTCTGCATTATCGCCACCAACGGCTTGTGGTCCGTTTGAATTTGAACCTCCTTGCCAAAGATATAGTCATGAAACCTCTGGCATCCGAAACATATGGCGAGCATTTCTTTCTCAATAGTGGCATAGCCACACTGCGCTGAGTTAAGCGCATGAGATGCTTGTCATCTTGCATTAATACGGCACCCAAACCTGACTGACAAGCATCTACTTGAATAACAATGGGTTTCCTGACATTGTAATACGACAACATAGGAGCAGTTCTTAACTTTTCCTTCAACTTATCAAACGCGCCCTGCTGTTCGGTTTGCCAGTGCTACGCGACATCCTTAGTAAGGAGCGTGCGCAGTGGTTTGGCAATCTCGGACATGTTGGGTATGAACTTGTGCACATATCCAACCATGCCCAGGAACCTTTGGACGCCTTGTTTGTCACGCGGCTCTGGCATGTCAACTATTGCTTGTATTCTGTCTGGATCAGGCTTCACACCTTGTTGGGTAAGTTGATGACCTACATACTTTACTGTAGTTTTGCATCGCAAAGATTTTGTCTCGTTTAACTTAAGATTTACCGACCTAGCTTGGTCCAACACCGCCTTGAGCCTCTCGTTGTGTTCCTCAACCATTGACCCATATACCAAAATGTTGTCTGTGACTATCCCGATACCGGGTAGATCGCCCATGACACGGTGCATTTCCTGAATAAAAATGTCACCGGCTGTTTTGATGCCAAAAGGCAGGCGGGTGTACCTGTACCGCCCCCACGGAGTGTTAAATGTGCACAGACGCGAACTTTCTTCATCTAACTCTATTTGCCAATACCCTGTCATTGCATCCAAAACTGAGAAATATTTCGCATCTGCCGTTTTGGCAATAATTTTGTCAATTGTTTTGGTAGGGAAAGGCCCTCTCCATACCGCTTTGTTCAACTTAGTCGGATCCAGACAAATCCTTATCTTATTTGTTCTTTTTACGATAGTTACGGAATTAACCCACTCGGTAGGTTCATCCTGCTCAACTGTTACACCTAACTCCACCATGCGATCAAGCTCACTACGCACTTTACTTTGAATAGCAAATGGGATCCGTCTAGGTGGATCGATAACATGTTGCACAGATTTATCAACATGAATGACAGCATTTGCTTTGATCAAACCCAAACCCTGAAACACATCTTTGTATTCGCTTACCAGCTGCTCAGCCCGGGCGCTGGGACTGTTCGTTGGCTTGGAAATGTTCGTCGGCACAGCACAGTGCACCTCATCAACCCGTGCCAGCAGGTTCAATGTCATGCAAGCCTGCTTGTCCAAAATAAGCTGACAGTTCCGCACCACTTGGAACTTGAAGTCTCTGCCATTTATGTCAACCGACGCCTCACCGTCGGGAGTGATCCGATGACCCGAGAACGTCACCAACGAACACCTGGTGTTCACCAGCTGCCCCGGAGCAACTCTGTCGAAGACGTTCCTCGGCAGCACGTTCGCCTCCGACCCAGTGTCGAGCTTGAACTTGACAATGCGACCGTTCACTCGGACAGTCGCGTACCACAGCTCGGCATCTTGCTCGGCACCGCGGTCCACGGCACCGACGAACAGATCCATTGTCAGCACATTGACCTCCGCCGGATCCGGGTCTTGCTCAGCATTGTGAGGGTCGGGCTCTTCAACAGTAACCTCGTTGACTCTGCCAAGTCTGCTCCTGCAGACCTTACCGAAGTGCCCGATCTTCTTGCAGGCTATGCAAGCTTTGCCTTTCGCTGGGCAGACTCCGCGGCGGTATTCGTATACACAGTTCTGACAGCGGATCTTGAACTCTCCTGTACCAGCACCGCCAGAATTCCAAGATGGCAATTTCCAAGATGGCGTCGTCGATGACCGAACTGCCGGTGCACCGGTACGCACAGTAGCATAGTTCCTAAGAAAATCAATTTCCTTACTCTCAACATCTGATTTAGTGTCCTCCAACAGATCCGAACTGAATTCACTCATTTCACACATACTCACACACTTCTCCAGAGTTAACTCAGCAGTTTGCAGCAGTTTGTTACACAAATTAACGTTCCTTACACCAGCCACTAACCGATCGCGCAACAGCCACTCCTCCACTGTTCCATATTCGCAATCCTTTACCTTGTCTCTCAACGCTGTAGTGGGGCGGATATGTAACAATTTTTACTTGAGGTGTGCACTTCCGGAAAGAAGCATGAAACTTTGTCCTAGGGGTTTTTTTGGTATGCTGATTTCAGAAATCGCGGGAACCACGACATCACTCCAACGGTTCCCGCCCAAAATTAAGAAATTCAAAATGGCCCCCACAAAACACGTTTTTTCCCATAAAACTGTTCTAAGTCCCCTGATTACCATGATCTTGATGTCTATACCTTGTCTATTATGAGTGACTTTAACGGCCACAACCCATTATGGGGGGGGGGGGGACAATAGGAACGCTAAAGGCAAGAGAATTGAGGACCTTGTGGCCGCTCATGCTCTGTGTGTATTGAATGATGGTTCATACACATATTTGCATCCCGGCTATGGAACATACTCCACCATCGATCACAGCATTGTAGAACCAGAACTGGCGCTGGACTTTTCGTGGAGGGTCTGGGATGACCTCTGCGGGAGCGACCACTTCCCAATTATTCTTAATTGCAAGAGCGAGAGAGGAGGTGGCGGCTTTGTAAAGCCGACTGGCCCACTTTCCAGATCCTATGTCGCGAGGAGTTCACTCCAGACATCAATGACATCGATGCCTTCACTGAGATGCTGAGATGGATCGCAGAGAAAACTGTTCCGAAGACCTCGGCAACTCCCAAGCGTTTGACGCCTCCATGGTTAGATGACGGCTGCAGGAGGGCTATTAAGGAACGAAAGAAAGCTCAGCGTAAATTCCACAGGAGACCGACTGCTGAAAATCTGGCGCTCTTTAGAATTCTGCGTGCTCGCGCTCGCAGAACAATCAAAGAAGCGCGGAGGCAGTGTTGGAGACAATTTGTTTCTAGCATCACCATGCACACGCCATTGGGCAAAGTATGGACAATGATCAGGAGAATCAAACGAAGGGGAGGTGATTCTTCTGTAGTCCAGCACTTGAAACACAACGGCACCATTCTCACATCACTCGACGAAATAAGTGAAGAATTGGCTCGCACCTTTGCTGGAAACTCGTCTTTGGCAAACTGCCTTCCGGGCTTTCGGGCCGTCAAGGAATGCCAAGAGCGAAAGCTCTTGGACTTTTCTTCCGATGGCGAGGAGCACTACAACTCCCCATTCAGTATGGGTGAGTTGAGGTTTTCTTTGGAAAGCTCGCATGACACAGCAGTTGGACCTGATAGAATTCATTATCAATTTTTGAAACATCTCCCTGAACATGCACTGAGACTGTTGCTTCAACTCTTCAACAACATCTGGGAGTCGGGTGTCGTCCCCGCCTCTTGGCGGGAGGCAACAGTAATACCAATTCCCAAACCTGGTAAAGACCAGAGTGAAGCCCACAACTATCGTCCCATAGCCCTTACAAGCTGCATCTGTAAAACCATGGAGCGCATGGTAAACAACCGCCTCATCTGGCTACTGGAGTCAGGACACCACCTGTCCAACCTTCAATGTGGCTTCAGATGGGGCCGCAGCACCCTCGACCATTTGGTGCGCATGGAGACCTTCATAAGAGATGCTTTCCTTAAGAAGGAGCACGTTGTGGCTGTATTTTTCGACCTCGAAAAAGCCTATGACACAACGTGGCAGCATGGCATCATGGAGGATCTTCATGCGATTGGCCTTCATGGCCACTTGTCAATTTTCATCATGAACTTTCTAGCCTTCAGGCATTTCCGCGTCCGTGTCAAGACTACTTATTCCAGCCTACACTCACAGGAACTAGGAGTACCTCAAGGCAGCATACTGGCCGTGACCCTTTTCGGGGTCAGGGTCAATGGTATTGCTGCTGCTGTAAAGCGGGGGGTCTCCTGTAGTCTTTTCATGGACGACTTTGTTTTATATTACAGCGGTGCTAACATGAATGTCATAGAGAGACAGCTACAACCAAGCATAAATGGGATCCATCGATGGTCAGTTCTGGGCCACACTCTCGACGCAAAACTGTCTTTTCTGCCACATATAAAGTACCTGAAAACAAGATGCCTGAAAGCGCTAGATATTCTGAGGGTGCTGTCCAGCTCAGAGTGGGGAGCGGACAGAGATCTTCTGCTCTCCGTGTACAGAACCTTGGTTCGGTCATGAGTGGATTACGGCAGCAGAGTATATGGTTCCGCAAGGAAATCATATATTGGGCTGCTAGACACGATCTACCACCAGGGACTGCGCCTGGCCCTTGGGGCCTTCCGCACCTCACCGGTTCAGAGCCTTTACGTCGAAGCCAATGAACCATCACTTAACAACAGGAGAATCAAACTGGCCATGCAATATGTAGTCAAGATAAAAACTAATGCATTGAATCCTGCACACAATTGTCTATTCAAGCAACATTATGAATCCAGGTATGAAGCCAGGCCGAATTACATCCGGCCACTGAGGCTTCGAATGAAACCTCATTTGGAGGCCTTGGGCGTTGATTTGGACGTGTTGGAGGATGCCAAAGTCCCAGAACATCCCCCGTGGTCGTTGGTAAAGCCATCGGTTATCCTCCGACTCACGGAACTGAGGAAGTCTGGGACACATCCACTCGAGTACCAAGGAATGCATGCAGACATTCAAGGCCAGTTTGCAGACCACCTCTCCATATACACTGATGGTTCGAAAGACCAAAGCCGGGTAGCTGCTGCGGCAGTCTGCCAACGGGAAAAATTTGGTGTACGTTTACCCGATCAGAGCTCGATTTTCACTGCAGAAGCCCGAGCACGCCTTCTCGCATTGGAGTGTATCGAGGTATCCAACCACACCATCATCATCATCATCATCATACTGTCGGTCGTGATGCGACAAAGACTGCTTTCATTACTTGACTGCCGCTCTCCATTTAGCTCTCTGCTGTGAGAGTTGCGTCCATGAGTCGGTCTACATTTCAAGAAAGCTTCCTGCAAAAGTGTTGAAGTGCTGCTGGCTTTTGCAAGTTAACAGCGGCACTCTCTCGGGGAGCAAATAGAGGTTTCACACCAGCAAGAACATGTCAAGACACGCGCAAAACTATTTGTCCCTGCAGTGGCTGGTCGGGAGATCACATCAACCGCCCTTAATGCACATCAACCGCCCTTAATGCTGCCACAGTGACATGGTTTTCTGTTTAGGGTTTGCTCCCTTAGCCTTCGATTCTGTCAAGAACCTGTACCACAAGGCAGTGGTTTACAACTCTGCAAGGGAGGGGCGTCGAACTCTCTGAGGTATTGCTATACCTGCAATACCTGCATAATACGCAGGCATTGCAGGTATGCAGGTATTGCAACCACACCAACTATGGTATATACAGTGATTCGTTCTCTTGCCTCCTGGCTGTTGCTGGACTGAAAACGAATCACCCTATTCTAGCAACGGTCATTTATAAAATGAACCAACTGACAACGGATGGGTATGACATCCACCTGTGCTGGGTGCCTGGCCATGCCGGCATACAAGGAAACGAATGAGCTGATCAGGCTGCGAAGAAGGCCCTGAACTGTGATCTTGAACCGTGTCTGATCCCTTACTCTGATCTGAAACCACTAATAGCCACCCACCTAAAATCCAAATGGCAACATGAGTGGGATGAAAACATTAATAAACTTAAAGAAATTGAACCATCTGTGGGAAAGCCACCACAGACTCATGCGGGAGGTCGGCGGGACCAAGTGGTCCTTAGCCGCTGCCATATTGGCCACTCATGGCTTACACATGCTTTTCTGCTCAAGGGGGAACCTCCCCCTGAATGTATTGGGTGTCAGTCCCTGCTGACACTCAAACACATTTTACTAAGTTGCGTTGATTTTTTGGCCCTGCGCCAACAGTTCTACACTGCAGACAGTATGCATGACCTTTTAACTAAGGTAAAACAGGAAAACATTTTAGCCTTTTTGACGGCAGCTGGACTGTACCACCTCATATAGTTTACTAAATAGATTCTATCAATTATTAATAAAACTTTTCTTTTTCTATGGGAATTTGTTTCCCTTGACCACAAATATATGATTGTGAGCTTTCTAATTTAATGAGTGTCTATTGGCACATAATTGATTGTCTGCTTTTACATGTAAAGGCGATGGTTTGAACAAAAAACAAACATTTCTCGCCATGAATATGGCCTATGCTGCCGACACGGCGTAAAGCAACCACCAATCAATCAATCAATCAATGATGTCTATACCTATGTTTTTAAGGTCAAGGAATCCAATAAAACACATGTGAAGACCCATAACATACATCTTCATGGTGAAAATTTAAAAAAATGCTCATAACAATAATTTTTTAAACACCAACTTTCTTTAAATCTGATGTTGTTTTACTTCTTCATGGTAATTGAGGATTAAAAGCAGAAGACATTCAGATGATATTGGTGATCTTAAATTTCTCATAGTATGCTAATTAATTAAAATCCTTTCAATGATTTCGCATTTCAGAGTTTATTCATAGTTTAGAATCAAAGACGATACCTGGCACAGATATCAATACTAATGACATTTCTTCTCAGCAGGGTCATAATCACAAGGAACAAGTACATTTAACCCATTATAATTCTTATTTTTCAGAAACCAGTGGCATTCATGTCATGATGGTCATCTAGGCGATCACCATGTCCAAAAGGCTTAGACTTCCTCCTCGGGCTTGCGCTGCACCAGTTCAACTGACAAACTGGGACACATGTGCTCTGTGCCAAGAACTTAGTGGAACTCTCATAAACCCATCAGCAACAGGTTATGCATCGCTGGCCACAAATTTATCTGCCCTTCATGAACTAAACAATGTGCCATTGAACATAAACATATCACGACTCGATGATGGTGACGGCATGGAGAAAATGCTGACTAAGCATGAAGCTAAGTGGAACAAAAAATGTTACGTCCTGTGTAATGCAACAAAAGTGGAGAGAGCCAGGAAGATACAAGAAAAAGCTTGTTCGAATACAGCTCAGTCGCCACTTAAAAAACACCTTAGCAGTGCAACCACTCCAGCATGTCCCATGGAAACAGAAGAGACACATCAGCCAACATGTATTTTCTGTGATGAAACCACAGGAGACTTTCACAAAGCCAAAACAATATGCCTTGATACCCGTGTCAGACAAATCGCTAGAGAACTCCGAGACACAAAGCTGTTGGCCAAATTATCAGTTGGAGATATGATCGCTATTGATTCTGTTCATCACTTTAAGTGCTTGACATCATTCTACAACAAATATAGATCTCAACAAAGACATTCAACTGAGAAGTGTCACCAAATCAACACAGATTCACTTGCATTTGCTGAGGTGGTGTCTTATATTGAGGAATATGGTCAATTGGGAGGAGACCAGAATCATGTTTTTAAACTCACTGATCTCAAGGCATTGTATTGTGAGCAGCTACAAAAATTAGGCGGTAACACAACTGGAAACATCCATTCGACCAGACTTGCACAGAAACTCCGACAGCATATTCCAAATCTTGAAGCTCATCACAGCAAGTTTGGCACAGTATTTTCATTCAAGGATGATGTTGGTGATGCCTTGCTCAACGTCTGCCACCTTGATCCAGATGATGAAGCCATCATGCTGATGAGAGTAGCAAAGCTGATTCGCAAAGAAGTGCTTGAGAAAAAATACCACTTCAATGGTTCCTTATGTGATAAACAATCTGACGATCTCCCAGCGTCTCTATCTGCTCTGGTTGGGATGATTCTAGGAGGTTCAAATGCAGGACAAGGTATTGATGACAATGAAGTTAGCACAGCTGCCTCATCCATTATGCAGTTATTAGTCTTCAATGCTGTCAAACGTGGTAGGAGAGAATCTGTAGCAGTACGGCACAACTCCGACCGTGAGACTGTTCTTCCATTGTACCTAGGCCTACTCATTCACAATAGAACACGAAAACATCATCTTATTGACATTCTTTTTGAGAAAAGTCTATCTGTATCATATGACAGGGATTTGCAACTGTCCACAGAGGAAGCCAATAGAGTAATAGACAGTTATGAGAATGAGGGCAGTGTCTGTCTGTCTATCCTCCGAGACAATCTGTTCACAACTGGAAACCTGGATAACATTGATCACAATCCGTCATCCACTTCAAGTCTTGATTCTTTCCATGGCACAGCAATATCAATCACACAGCATGTCACAAATGACAATCAGGGTGCTTTTAGGGTCCTTCAGAAGATTCCTGAAAACAGAGACCAGCCAAAGTCTAAATCTATCAAGTCATTACCGAAGTCATATACTAATGTGCCACCAATATCGCTCCCTGGCAATGTCATTCCACAAGTAACTGATGACCTAGCAATTCCAATACCTGTTGCCATGAATGAAGATCAAATGCCTTGGTTTGAAAAAGTGAGGACAGCTTTGGCTGATGAAAACCAAACTGATCTGGTGAACATATCATGGTCAGCCTATTTTGCCAGCTTACAGTTGTATGTACCCAAGCCTCCTGCAATTATCGCTCTACTGCCAATGTTTCGAGATGATGCACACTCACCCGCTATGGTCAAGCATGGAATGAATATCATCCAAAAGATCACAGTTTGTTGCAATCCAGAACAGATACCTGTGCTCACTGTTGATCAACCATTATATGCGATCACCAAAAGAATTCAGTGGAAATGGTCGGATGAGTATGGGGAAAAACAATATGTTGTACTGATGGGGGTCTCCACATCGAAATGGCCATGTTGAAAGTCATCGGTGATTGGCTTGATGGAAGTGGTTGGACCTATGTGATGACTTCAACCAATGTTACAACTGAGGGGCGTGCCACTGGTCTACAGAAAGGTTCACACACATCCAGAGGTCAATGGGCCCATCAGGTAACAGCAGCAGCTCTGTTCATTCTGCTTCACAGGTCATATGATGAGTATCAAAAGAACACACCAGAGGGTGAACAACTACACTTTGATGAGTGGTGTCATGAGATGGCTTCGGAGCATCCTCAGTTTGATTACTGGTTCAAAGTTCAGAAGTTGGAACTCCTATTCCTACCTTCCTTAGATCACAGCGTGTACAAAACTTTGTTCCAGACGTGGAATCACTTGGAAAGATTATTCCATGGATGTTCGCTCTTGACCACTACCACTATGCTATGGATGACGGTTCATGTAAGAGATTTACTTACCCTGGAACTGAACAGCCCTACCACACATGCGCAGTTCCTCAAGGGCAACTTTGTTACACAGAAAACAACTTGCAAGTTCTCGGCACTAGCCCATGACCAAGTTCATGAACAGCTTAATGCAATGGTGAAAGGAGACGGAGGCGTAATAGGTGTCACAGAAAATGAAGCCGCACTGACACGCTGGATGGTGGCAGGTCCAGAAACAGCTAGACTTTTGATGGAGTATGATGACAAACATTCCATGAACAAGAAGGACACAGATCGCCACCATGAACAGATACCAAGTGTACAGAAGACGTTCCTATCTCAAGTCAAGAGTGTCACTGATGTGATGGAGGAACTTGGCAACCCCTTTGCAGATACAAGCACGGACGTCTACACGCTTGACACCAAACGGATAATGCCCGCTAGCGTGGTGAATACAATAAAGACTGCAGAAGACATTGGCAAAACACAATACCAGAATTTTGTTGTGGTGCGCGTCAATGCCAATATCACTGCATTCAATGACACCATACACAAGAACAGTCTACCTCTGTTAAATTCTAGTTCGGGAAAGAAACCTGCAAAGTCCGCTTCTATAATCTCCAACCTGCATAATGATGTTCATCTCTTCTCAAGGATGTATATATCATGCCAAGCTAGAGACAGTGATATGGATGCCTTCTTCATGCATGAAAATCATGCCTGGCCTCCATCGTTGGCATCAAATCATGCAATGCACCAAACAAACAAATCTGACTTGATGGAATGTTTGGAATCATAGGTACCTCAACTGGAATCTGCACCAAATGTTGATGTCAAGATCGTCGATGGTGCTGCCCTTGTGCACACACTTGATCCAAAGAAGTCGAAGGTTTGTGTCAAAACATTCCAGGACTATTCCCAACTGGTGTTCTTGCCCTATTTAGAATGCATGCTACAAGACGTTGTTCGCTTGGATGTTGTTTGGGATGTATATAAGGACAGCCTAAAGGCACAAACACAACAGAACCGTGGAGCTGGTAACCATCTCCGGGTTGCCAACAACACTAACATTCCTGGTAACTGGAATAACTTCCTTCATTGTGATTCAAACAAAGAGAGCCTGTTCCAACTTCTAGCCAATGCAATACAGGAGTTTCAACCTCCTCAAAGTAAGCTAGTCATCTCCACACATGGCAAGAATGCTGTTTCATCTCCCATAGCCGACCTCTCCGACTTGTCCTGCACTCATGAAGAAGCAGACACACGGCTACTGTTTCATGCTTCCCATTCGTTCCATCAAGGATTTACCAAGCTGACGATACATGCAACAGATACCAACGTGGTGGTTCTTGCAATTGCTGTGTCAAGTGTCTTAAAGGATTGTGAAATATGGGTAGCATTTGGTCATGGATCTAAACTACGCTACATCCCCTGTCACCTGATTTCAGCTGAATTAGGCAATGATGCATCATGGGGTATTCTCTTCTTGCATGCAATATCAGGATGTGATACGGTTTCCGCCTTCTATGGAATTGGAAAGAAAACAGCTTGGGCTGTATGGCGTAATATGCGTCAGCTCACACCTACTTTCCTTCATTTATCTCATGCGCCAACTCAGATATCCCCAGACGAAATGGAGCAAATAGAAAGATATGTTGTTCTTTTGTATCAGCGAACATCAGCACTTAGCCATGTGAATGAAGCCAGGAAGCAGTTGTTCACTCATAACCGTAAGATGGTAAACATTCCTCCAACATTACATGCCCTAGAACAGCATGTGAAAAGGGCTGTTTTTCAGGCAGGGCATATCTGGGGACAGTCACTTATAGGAGAACCCAATGTTCCATCACCAGATTTATGGGGCTGGGAGAGAGCGAAAGATGATTCTCCATGGACTCCATGCTGGACCACTCTCCCAGAGGCAGCCAAAGGTTGTCAAGAACTGTTAAAATGTGGATGTAAAAAGGACTGCACTAAAAGATGCAAGTGTGTCAAGGCAAATCTGCCATGTACACAGTTGTGCTTTTGTTTGGGACAGTGTAGCCGAGAGTAAGAAGTTTGTAAGAAGATCAATAATTTGATAATGTTTTAAAGGAACACTTTTGCCATAACCAGTTCCAGCTGTTCTGAGCAAAACATATTCAAAAAGAGGTAACTGATAACTTCATAGCTGAATAGTACTGAGAATATAGGCTACTGGAACAATCCGCAACCCCTGGTGGTAATTCTTGGAACTCGTTCAAGTCATTTAGTTCTATGGCATATGTGTCCCTTTATCAGAATGTACGACACACAATCAGATTCCTTAACATTGGTACTAAGATGGTAATCGGTACACTTACATATACGCTGTTGCAAAAGAATTGAAGTTATTAGGTTTTTTAATATTTTCACCATGAACATGTATGTTATGAAAGTTCAAATGTATTTTATTGGGTTCCTTGACCTTAAAAACATAGGCATAGACATCAAGATCATGGTAATTGGGGCACTTAGGGCCGTTTTATGAGGCAGCCATTTTGAATTCCTTAATTTTGGGCGGGAACCGTTGTAGTGGCATCGTGGTTCCCACAATTTTTTAAATCAGCATACCCAAAAACCCCCTAGGAAAAAGTTTCATGCTTCTTTCCAGAAGTGCACACCAATTTCGCATATCCGCCCCACTACTGTGATGTACGTAGCCATAGTTTCTGTAGCTTGATTATGCGTATTAAACTTATATTTTGTTATTATCAAACTGCACTTGCCTACACAATATGTTTGAAATGCCTCCGTAAGTGGTCCGATCCTGCCTCGATCAGCGAGAGCGATGTCCATACTGGCGAAAACCTTTTGAGCTTCCTCGCCAGCGACGTGAAGAAAGATGCAGCATTGCACTCATTCTGTCTTCATTATGACACCTGCAGCAGTGGCGTATATGTCATATGCTCTGATCCATGTTTTCCAGTTCGATCTTGCGTTGTTGCTGAGGACAAGCTGACCAGGCGGCCGCAAACCTGGCAGTGTATTAGCGGGCGGCATTCTTCCTCATCTGACACCATGTGAAAGTACAACGTCTGAACACTTTGACTTCTGGATACTGAATGGTTTATTCACGTCCAGGACTCGCTGAACCACCGGCTAAACTTTCCATGACGTCATCTCATTTACATACTCCTTTGACTCACTCACCGTCTAGAACCTCATGCATCTCATTAGCATATTACCCACGTGTCTGGACGTCTATTACGCATATATCACAACTCCCTATCTCTCCCATGGTAATGTAAATTTCACAGTGCCACCTTGTGGTGGGTTTGATCAGCCCAGCTGCTGGTTGGTGTTTAAAATGTAAACACATACAATTATATTATACATGAGATAGGTAAGTATGAATACACATCAATATGAAATTGCTATGAACAAATACACATCATCATCAGCATCGCCATCATCACACATCTTTCACATTCATATATACATTTATTCATATAATATATCACCTGTTTAACCAAGAGAACAGCCAGCACACCAAGTGGTAGGTTTGATAATTTTGATTACATAGTACAAGCTGAGTGAGCCGTCTTAGTATTATAGGGTCTTTGATGCTCTGCAGGACAATTCTTCATATAGGAATTCTTCCACCAACCCGCCCTCTAGTGGTAGTGGCAAAAACTAATGAAAATATCTTATAGATGATTACCACCACCAACCCACCCCCTTATAACAGTGGCAAGTACTAATGTGAAAAGCAGCTCACTTTGGAAATGGTTTAATAGAGGATTTCCACCACCAATCCACCCCTCATGGTAGTGGCAATAACTAATGTTGTGGGTAGCAGCTCACTGTGCAGCATGGTCTGAGGAAAAGGGCTTATAGAGGACTTCCACCACCAACCCATCCCCTGATGCCAGTGGCAAGAAGCAATGTTTATTGTTTAGTGCAATCAATTGTTTACTCAATCAAATTCGTTAGTTATTATTGTAAATCCTTAGTTGTATGGGCCAAAGGGCAACGTAGCCCCCTGCAGGAGCAGACTTTAGTTTAAGTGCGAGCCTTTCATTAAATACGGGAAAATGCAAAATGATTTCTAAACACACAATATTTTAGTATTACTAGACTTACTTGTAAGTTTAAGTATTACTAAGATTCTTACGAATCTACCAATACAAAGGTAGGGATCAGGGGAGAGGACAAGCTTGCGCATGTCCGTAAGTAGCCTCAGTTTTCGTAGTTGGAGGGAACAAAAAACCTATTCACTTGGATCAGTAACGCCCCCTCCCATATCCCATCACCCTGTTCACAGAACCTTATTTGATATTTATACTCAAGTATTTGCGGTTCTATTTCTTTAACAAGGCATGGGTGGGTGGGCCCCTGATCCTTACCTTCGTATTCGTAGATTCGTAAGAATCTTAGTAATACTTCAACTTACAAGTAAGTCTAGTAATACTAAAATATTCTTACTTCATCTTCCGAATACCGGAAGTTAAGTATCCGGGGAGAGTCTTCGTAGGTTGGTTTTTTGCTTTCCGACCTCTCCTCCTTATACTTTCTTCCTCTCACTTCTCTATAACACCCTCTGATCTTCTGGCTTTTCTAAGTTTTGTTAAAAAACACCCATTTTCTTATTTCAAGTGTTTATTTAACTGCGGTAGTTATAAACTTCCATTTAACAAGCCTTCTCTGTGTATCACGCTAATTCGGACGTATTAATTCCAGAGTTTTCTAGCACACTCAAAGTCCATCTTGCCAAAGTGGCTCTTGATATGGGTCCATGTGGTCCAATGTAGGACAACAACAGCTGGGTAGAGTACTTCCTTACTTTCACCGTCCTTTTCAAATACCTTTTCAAAGCTCTTACTACACACAGTTTGCGATTTTCTTTATATTCATAAAACCTTATGGCATCCAGCTGTTGCCCCAGCTGGTTATGCTTTAACAGACACTTCATTTTGAATACAACTGAATCCTCTTCTATCCTCATCCTATCAGTAGATAGGTTGAGGATAGTTTGTCCCCTCTGAGAGGACACCAGTAATAATAACACCTTATAAGACCTTATAATAATAACACCTTATAAGACAAAAGTTTTAAACTCATTGCAGCATTGCATCCTAGTTTTTCTATCCAATTTAGGACAACCTGCACTTTCCAAAAACTATCATATCTAGGTTGCGGTGGTCGTTGCTCGTGGCAACTTTTGCAGAACCACCTCACTATGTAGTGCTCACCTACTGTAGTTCCATCTATCCTTCTGAGCAAGATCAAGCTCAGCGCACATCTGGCTGCATTAATTGCCCCATATCCTACCCCACTCTCAAAATAAGTTCTCAAAAACTTAATTATTCCCGCCAACGGGGGGGTTCATAACGCTAACATTATTTTCTATGGCCCATGCCAGCTATGACATATGCCAGCGCTGTGGTACTATCTGTTCTGACTCTAATATGAATATTTCTTATTTTACATAGGCTTTTTAGGCCAAAGGCTATAGCTCTCAGTTCTTATGCGTTAATATGTGTCAACTCATTCGGATGCCATCTTCCCCCCGTTTGTTCATCCGTGTGCGCTCGCCCACCCCTGGTGCGAAGCATCTGTAACAATTCCAAGTCTGGTTCTGCTCTCCTGATTAGCCGTTGATATCTTAAATTTTTCTCCACCATTCTATATCTTTTATAACCTCCGTCTGAGATCCACAGTTACTTTCAAAATTTCCTTTACTTCTTTTAAGCGCCTTAATTTGATCTCTTTCTAAAGCTGTGAAATGGATTCCTGCATACTCAACTCCTGGTGCATATGATACCATCAATCCTATTAGTCCCGCTACTTGGTGTATGGTCAGATTATTCTGGGGTGCCTTTTCTACCTCATCTATAACTGATAACATTTTTAGTTTTTTCTCATCCGTTAATGATACCCACATTTACAGAGTCAATATCAAATCCTAAGAATGTAAGACATTGCACCGGCGTCAAAACCGATTTTTCTCTATTCACTCTGAATCCTAAATTGGTGAATGTTCTAATGAGTTCCTCAATGGCTTTCTGACATTTTTCTCTAGTTTTTCCTATGACAAAACTATCATCTAGATACGGGAACCCCACATGTCCGTTCTCTCCCCATTGTGCATAGATGGGTTTTAACAATTTTGTAAAGATACGGGGCCCTAGTGATAGTCCATTAGGCAACACCTGGTACTCAAGTAGTTTATTCCCTAGTAGGAACCTAAGAAATTTTCTTTAGTCTTTTATCAATTGGGACTGAGTAGTAAGCATATGTGAGGTCAGCGCTCGCCATCCACATGCTTGGTTCCAAAAGGTCTAGCGCTGTTTTTACATTAAACATTTTGAAGTGTTTATACCCTATACGTTTGTTTAGCTCTGTTAGATCCAGGATCATTCTAAATTTACCATTAGGCTTAGGCCTAAGAAATATGTTTGACACCCATTGTTCAGGGTCCTCCTCCACTTCTTTTACCACTTTCTTTTCAATTAGTAATTTTACCTCATTTGTTACAAACTCTTTTTCTCGTTTATCCATCCTAAAAGGGAATGGTTCCCTCTCCTGTACTGGAGGCTCTATAAATTTTATTATAATTCCTTTTACACAATTTAGTATCCAATTATCTGACGTCAGATATGTCCAGTTATGTATATAGTTTACAATATTGCCTGCCATAAATATTTGATCATTTAACAAGTGCTCCTTACCAGGCTTCAAAGTCTCTGAGTCACCCACCTGGATAGGGTGGCTCACTTCTGAAAACCCCCTCCTCTGCTGGGGTTTCCCTGGCCACGCCCCTTACTCGCACTTGGGGTGTTCCCGTACTGGGCGTAGTCCTCAGTTGACCTGCCAAAGCGCTTCTCTGGCGGTGCCTGCCTAGATCCCCTCGTGGAAGTGGCCCTGCCGCGAAATCCATTTGCTCGTCCAGTTCCCCTGAACTTGTTGTATGGGAAGCTATGGTTTCCATGGCTTTGGTGGAAGAAGTCCTGACGCCTCTTTCCTTTATATCCCGTATTCGCATACATATAGTATTCGCATACATACAGTTGTCTGCAATGCCGTAACTTGTTTAGTTGTTATAGTGCCCTGACTAGCAAGTTCCACTTTAGCGTCCTGCTTTGATGAGTTTTTCTCAAATTTTGCCTTCAAAGCCGCTAATTGGTCCACCATGTTCAGAGAAGTTATCGACTCAGAATCACTGTCGTCTTCATCTGCACCGTAAATATTGTGTACTTCTTCCTCGTCATCGTAATCCCAAACGTCCCGACACGCGCTGCTTTGCTGACCTACATACGTCTCCTGCACGTCACCACGATGACCCACATAGGACTCCTCGGCTCCATCTTGGCCATCTCTCCATGACTTTTCCTCCTCTCTCAGGTGCACTAATTCCTCTTTTTCCCTCTTCGATTCGTCTCTCATCTCTAACATTTCTTGGTACATCTTTTAAAATTATTCCATCTCCGAAGCTTGTGCACCGCACTGCGTTTGGCTTGTTTGACCTACATCCGTCACTTTCCCGCACGATTTTGGCTTCACCTCGCCCGCAGCCATTTTCTTTCTTTTTGCTTTTGTACGCGCTTCCAATGCTTCAGAATCATTCTCACTCAACCCTTGAGTGCTTGACAATTGAGGTGTGGGTTCATCCGTAGACATCATATGTGCCATTAATACTCGCCACACCACCAGACTTGTGCTTCAATATAGTGACCACACCGCTTACTCGCCACGATTAGATTGGGCTTTCGTGTTCGGCCGAGTGTGTGCTCAGGGCACGCACACTCGCAGTCAGTACGATCTGTAACGACAGTGTTAGAATCGTATAAGTTCACAGAGAACTTTCAGCAAGTCAAAGCATGCACAGTCTGTCAATTCTTTGTACCAATATTTTGTACTAATCTGTTCTATTTATCAACGACTTACCTTTTCAATGTTCCTCCTCAACTCACTGTTGCTTCCTCTGCTGCCGAGTTGCATACTGAGGCTACTTCAGGACATGCGCGAGCTTGTCCGCTCCCCGGATATTTAACTTCCGGTATTCGGAAGATGAAGTAAGAATCAATAATAATCCAAGATAATCATGTTTTTAAGAGCCACAGGAATCCGATAAGAGTTGTGATGCTCAATAAGTTTCTGCTAAGAGTGGATTTGTTTGTTTGTTGTTGTTTTACGTCCTAGCAACATCTAAGGTCATATCAGGACGGGGTTAAGAGTGGAGATTTTAACGAATACCCCAAATGGAGGTGGTTTGTTACTTCATTATTTATTACTTGTGAAAACAGTTATACCTGGTGCTACCTTAACTAGGTGCTTCTTCACATCTCTATGGGTATCTTTGATGAACATCATCACCTCTGAAAGGAATCAATGTGTGACATTAAGTAAGTTTTGCATGGTTTGAGTTGCATTTTTGGGTTGCTAAATACTTTTTTTCTACAGAATGCCTTTTTATTAGGACAGTATCACCTGTCTTTCAATCATGCAACTTAGCCAGTTATTTACAACACTTTTACCATGTAGGTATGCCAAAGACAATGTCTTAATCAAATATCTTTGAGTAACTGCAACATTTAAGTCAGTGACAAATGGATATATACACATGATTACATATAAAATGGCAGCGTGGATCGGGAAAGTTACTCCCGCAGTGCTGTCTCTGTGACAGGGCTGCTAAAGAACCCATTAGACAAAAGTGTTGCCATCGTGGGTTATGGAAATAGCCCCATGGTTTTGCTATCTAATATGTTAAAATATATATAGTTCAAATAGTTATCTATTGGAGCCGGCTACTTTTGGCGGTGAATAATTGGTTAAATCATGCAGATTAATAAACTTTAAAAGTTGAATCGAGAGCATTCTTTGGCCGCCATCTAGGTTTTTTTCTTTTACATTCTCTCCGAATTTCTCAACTTTCTGCCAATATATTCAATTCAATACTTCATTTCACACTCAGAATTATGACAGTTACATAAATTGGTCCATAGTAGGTGCATATAAAAATAAATGTGAATACTACAATACTAACTATTATCAAAATGTTGGTCTACATAGTAATAGTAGTTTGTATCAATGCCTCCATATGGCAGAGGTAAATTTGAGATCACTCTCTCCTATTTTCACAAGTCCTTGTATTATAGCATTTTCTGATTTGTCAAGTCTAGTCATAAATTTGAATATTAGATTCCTGATAACAGCCTCAAAGGCTGGCACATCAATATTGACATATAGCTGAGTAGCACTGTGATACCTAGGTAGATGGAGTAATAACCCCATAATTTCATTATGGGCTACATTCAGTTTTCTAATGTTATACATTATATAGTTCCAGCAAATGTGGGCAGTATACAAGGGAGTACAGAAACGGTATGCAGGTATAGCAGGTATAGCAATACCTCAGGGAGTTTGACGCCCCTGCCTTGCAGAGTTCGAAACCACTGCCTTGTGGTACAGGTCCTTGACAGAACCGAAGGCTAAGGGAGCAAACCCTAAACAGAAAACCATGTCACTGTGGCAGCATTAAGGGCGGTTGATGTATGGAACTCCCAACATCTCCCGACCAGCCACTGCAGGGACAAATAGATTTGCGCCTGTCTTGACATGTTCTTGCCGGTGTGAAACCTCTATTTGCTCCCCGAGAGAGTGCCGCTGGTAACTTGCAAAAGCCAGCAGCACTTCATCACTTTTGCAGGCAGCTTTCATGAAATGTACAACCGCACAAAACACCATACCGGCTCGGTCGTCGCCCGGGTTATCAAGGACCGCGCTGCTCGAGCTCATCTTCCGTCGACAGCGGAAAATCAGCTAGGAGGAACACAACGCAACACAACACAACTACTGACAATTGCCCAATGGAACGTCAGGACTCTTCTCGACCGAGAAGCAGCTGACCGACCAGAAAGACGTACGGCACTAGTAGCAATGGAACTGGCAAAATACAACATCGACATTGCCGCCCTATGCGAAACAAGGTTCTCAGAGTCTGGTAGTCTCAATGACCTGGAATACTCTTTCTTCTGGAGTGGCAAACCCGAAGGAGAGAGAAGGGAGGCAGGAGTGGGCTTTGCTATCAAAAAGGACATCGTCACAAAGCTGACAGAAATGCCACGGCCAGTAAGTGACAGAATCATGACGATGAGACTACCTTTGAGCAAGGACAACTTTGCTACAATTATCAGTGTGTACGCTCCAACAATGACAAACCCAGATGATAACAAGGAGGCCTTCTACAACCAGCTGGCAAGTACGCTCAGTGACATCCCTCACACGGATAAGCTACTGCTGATAGGAGACTTCAATGCAAGGATAGGAAGAGACAATGACAAGTGGCCCTTGGTCATGGGCAAACATGGAATCGGGAAATGCAACTCCAATGGTGAGCTCCTACTGGCTTTGTGCTCTTCGAACTGATAGTAACAAACACCATGTTCAAGCAGAAGGATGAACGCAAGACCACTTGGATGCATCCTCGTTCCAGGCACTGGCATATGATCGACTTCATCATCACAAGGTGCCGGGATAAGATGGACATCCACAGTACTCGAGCCATGCGTGGAGCTAACTGCTGGACCGATCACCAGATGCTAAGGTCAAAAGTGGCATTCAGAATACGAGAAAAACACAACAGGCAAGGGACAAATAAACCGACAAAGCTCAACACAGCAAAATTAAGTACCATCAGTCACAGGGAGAGCTTCAAGCGGGAGATGGACAGCGCTCTCGCACAATGGGAGGAGAAGGAAAGCCCAACACCAGATGAGGAATGGGCAGCGTTGCAGCAGGTTGTATACAACACAGCTAAAACTTATCTCGGCAAGCCAGACAGAAAACATCAGGACTGGTTCGACCCCAACAATCAGGAGCTACAGAATCTTATGAGCAGAAGAGACCAAGCTCACCAGAGAGTGTTGCAGACCAGGAACACTAGATCCACCACTGCAGCATACAAAGATGCCTGCAGATTGCTACAAAAATGCACCCGTGCATTGAAGTCAGACTGGTGGGAAATGAAGGCAGAGGAGCTGCAGAGAGCTGCAGACAGAAACAACATGAAGGGCTTCTACAGCGGACTGAAGGAAGTGTGGGGACCCGTGAAGAAGGGAGCTGTTCACCTGAAATCAACAGATGGAACGGAGACCTTTTCCGACAGCAAGAGAGTTGTGGCAAGATGGAGCGAACACTTCCAGAAGCTACTCAACGTCCCTGGTGACATAGATCACGAAGCTCTGAACAACATCCAGCAGCGCATTACCAAAACATGCCTCGATGAGATTCCAACCATGGATGAGATGGCTAGAGCAATCGCCAGCCTGAAAGATGGCAAAGCACCTGGGGGTGATGGAATTCCTGCCGAGGTATGGAAGCATGGAGGAGACAATCTGCTCAAAAGACTGCACAAACTAATCACCAATGCCTGGGAGGAGGGTTCTGTACCCCAAGCATGGAAGGATGCCAGCATTGTAACCATCTACAAGAAAGGTGATCGAACAGACTGTGGGAACTATAGAGGAATCTCTCTTCTTTCCATAGCAGGGAAGATCTTCGCCAGGATCCTACTCAACAGACTATCTATTCACATAACACCTGGTGTAGTTCCAGAGTCACAGTGTGGCTTCAGAGGTAACCGGAGCACTGTGGATATGATATTTTGTCTCCGACAGCTACAAGAAAAGTGCATTGAGCAGGACCGACCACTGTACATGGTGTTTGTCGATTTCACTAAGGCATTTGATACAGTCGGGAGGACCGGGCTATGGCAGCTACTGAGGAAGTACGGATGCCCAGAGAAGTTCACAACTATGATCGAGGCTCTACATACAGGAATGATGGCGAACGTTAGTGCTGGAGGGGAAGTCTCGGAATCGTTTGGGGTTACCAATGGGGTCAAGCAAGGTTGTGTACTGGCCCCCACGCTCTTCTCCATCTTCCTATCAGCAATGCTAGACGAGGCTTTCCGAGACATGGGGGATGGCATCTATATACAGTCCAGACAGAGCGCTGACCTATTCAATGTCGCACACTTCAGAGCAAAGACCAAGACTACTCAGATACTGGTGAGAGAGCTACTATTCGCAGATGACAGTGCACTGGTTGCCCACTCTGCTGAAGAGACCCAGAAAATAGTGGACGCTTTCTCCGATGCATCAAAGAAGTTTGGCCTGAAAATTAACATCAAGAAGACGGAGGTGCTGTACCGACCCAACTCTACAAGAACCCGAGAGGAGATCATGGTTGACGGAAACAAGCTGAACTCTGTTCCGGAATTCACCTATCTCGGATGCACAATATCAAGTGATGGACGCATTGATGCTGAGATACAGAGGAGGATGGCCAAGGCTAGCGCATCTTTCGGCCGACTACGCCAGAGACTCTGGAACAACCACCATGTGTCCATTCGGGTCAAAGGTAAGATCTACCGCGCAATCGTGCTATCCACCCTACTATACGGAGCCGAGGCCTGGACAGCGTACAGACAGCAGGTGAAAAAGCTGCATGCCTTCATGATGCGACATCTGCGTTCAATCATGAGGCTAACCTGGAAGGACAAAGTGACGAATAAGGAAATACTCGAACGGATGGGGCTGCCCTCTATGGAAGATCTTCTGATCAAAAAGAATCTCCGGTGGACTGGACACCTCATGAGGATGTCATCAGACAGGCTACCAAAGCAGATCCTCTATTCTCAACTGTCTTTTGGCTACAGAAAGAGAGGGCGCCCCCGTCTCCGGTTCAAAGATACCATCAAGAGAAACCTGAAGCTGAGAGACATTAAGACCGACTCATGGACACAACTCTCACAGCAGAGAGCTAAATGGAGAGCGGCAGTCAAGTAATGAAAGCAGTCTTTGTCGCATCGCGACCGACAGCATGATGATGATGATGATGACAGAAAGTCCTGAATAAATTGACATTGAATTCAGCTGTAGGCCTACACATATTAAATATCCTGATGAGTGTGTTTCCCTGGAAATATAACTTGTGACACTGCCTATTAATATCCATGTCATCTCTAAAGTCATCAGGCATGAAGTGTCCTAAGTACTTGACTTCAGTAGAGATTGACAGGGGAGCACCAGTTATAACAAAATCAGGAAATACAGTATCCTTGTCATATTTGAAACGAATGATCATTACCATAATTTTAATAGCACTGTGTGAAAGTATGACGTCTGAAAACTTTGACTTCAGGATACTGAATGGTTTATTCACGTCCAGGGCCCTAGACCATCGGCACCCTTTCAACTCAGACATCATCTCATTTACATATTCCTTTGTTCTCCACACATGCCTGGATGTCTTTTATGCATATATTACATCCCCCCTTCAAAAGTATTTCTGAAATATGCAATATCTAAAATATTGTCACCGTCACACCAAGTTTACATGTTAAAATATAATAATACAGTAATAAAAAGGTAAGATCACAGGTGGTTAGCTTTCAACCACCGGTTAGCCAATGTCCAAATGTACCCAGTCACTCATGTCCTTTGGGAAAATGTCTGGCTGCTTAACCTCCTATACGACACAGTGTCCAGTTTGACATACAACATATCTAACGACTCTGAAAGCAAACAATACTTAAACTAACATGCACATGTGTTCATGTGTGATTACAGTTTGCAGCTGACTAACTTATAGGTCTAGCCTGTCTGCCGGCCTAATCACCCGACCTGACCTAGTTAGATTAGCTGCGTTGTTTACATTTGACTGCGCTGTCGGCACACTTTGTGCCTGTCCGACTGGCTCGGGCTGTACCACTTCTGGAGCCCTTATAACTTGAACCATGTTCCTATACAACATGTTGCTTGACTCATTTAAAATTTGATATTCCCTTCCCGAAATTCATGTACGACCCAAAACCACCCCGTTCTTCCATTCCCCTGCATGTTTTTTGTACTTGACGCTATCGCCAGTTTTCAGTGGTTTGTGCGCTTTGCCACACTTTTTGTCACGGAAACTTTTCTGACTTTGTTGGCGCATCGCCATTTGCGCCCTTTTTGGATTTTGTGTTTCGGGTATTAAATTATCTCCCGCCATCGGCAACCTCCCCATTAATCTTCTGGGGCCAATTGCATAACACTGTGTTAGCGCTCCAAAACTGGTTTTGCCGGGAATCCCCCATTTAGCACCGAAAAGACAGCATGCAAGAGCCACTGATAGCGCTAACACCATGGTCATAAACTAGGGTACCCTAACCCCATTCCATAGCAGGTTTAGCGGTAAACCCAGCCGGTTAGTTGTCGATTCAACATAATAATAATAATAATAAAATATTTATTTCCACGTGATCCATATATGGCAATCATGGCGCCGATGACACACGCAGTGCAGTGTAGGAGGCTCCATAAAAATAGTGTGGATTACTAATGAAAACACAGTACTAATTACCAGGAAAGTGCATAAAGGCATAGCCCTAAGCACTAAGACCAACAGAAATGATGCAAATGATGCATTACTAGGATAATAAGGAGGAAATCCGAACAAAAAGCTTGTCGGAAAAAAAATCAACTTATCCGGCGGACTGAACGCACGTGTGCAATGCTACACTTCGTATCATCTCTCACAGCTAAGTACCACTAATTTATGATATATTAACACTCATAAGTCATATACTTTACTTTTACTATTGATGTATGTGTAGGTGTGATTACTAATGTATGAAGAACTCTAAAGCTGCCGTAAATTGAGTGAACTGATAAAACCCCCTATTATCACTCACCAGCACTAAATACAACAGGTTTGCCAGACGGTTAAAAAATGGCAACAGCCGCTATAGAGAACTAACACTGACAACAAAATCAAAATACATTACTAGGATAATAAGAAGGAAACTGCACTACGGTAGTGTTCTTATTCGCACGTAACTTGGACGTTTCACACGGATGTGACACTGACACTATAGTGACTGTGGATACGCACGTGTGCGATGCTACACGTCGTATTCAGCTCTCGCAGCTAAGTACTAATTGTGTAGATTTCATGGCCCTGCGCCAACAGAAATGATGCATTACTAGGATAATAAGGAGGAAATCCGAACAAAAAACGTGTTGGACAACAAAATCCCCCCCCCAAAAAATAATCCAAATTTGTTTTTAAAATTAAAAAAAAACCTAAAAAATAAAAAAAATAACTTATCCGGAGGATTGAACGCACGCGTGCATTGCTACACTTCGTATCATCTCTCACAGGCTAAGTACCACTCATTTATATATTAACACTCATATACTTTACTTTTACTATTGATGTATGTGTAGGTGTGATTACTAATGTATTAATAACTCTAAAACCGCTGTGAATTGAGTGAATTGAGTGAACTGATAGAATCCCCTATTACCACTCACCAGCACTAAATGCAACAGGTTTGCCCGACTGTTAAAAAATGGCGACAGCCGCTATAGAGAACTAACACTGACAACAAAATACATTACTAGGATAATAAGAAGTAAACTGCACTACAGTAGTGTTCTTATTTGCACATAGCTTGGACGTTTCACACGGATGTGACACTGACACTATAGTGACTGTGGATACGCATATGTGCGATGCTACACGTCGTATTCAGCTCTCACAGTACTAACTGTGTAGATGTCATGGCCCTGCGCCAACAATTTTACACTGCAAACAGCATGCATGAGCTTTTACTAAAGTGAAGCAGGAAAACGTTTTAGCCTTTTTGGGGGCAGCTGGTTTGTACCACCTCATATAGGTTTTTAAACAAATTTAATCAGTGAATAAAACTATCATTTAGAAAATGGTGGCAGCCGCTATGGGGAACGATCAGGTGATAAAAACCACCGACAAGACGACAATCCCCCAAAATAGTAACAACTTCGAAGAAAAAGTCATTGCTACGATACTAGGAGAAAATGGCTCAAAAATAATCAAGGACTGGATAAAAAAAGAGATGAGCCAGCTTCAGTCCAAACCGTCCGTGACGAAACTGGAGGAAGGCACCGGGACGGACACAGAGAACATGGAAAAGAACGCAAAAACATCCAAGGACACAATCCAAAGCCTTAGAGATGTACTGAACAAACTACAAATGGCGTACAATAGCCTAACAAGGCAAACTACATGGGCAACAAAAGTCTAACACAAAACGGAAAGGATGAAAACAAAAGGGATGACAATGCAACAACGCAGGACAAAAATGTCTTACCACAGCCGGCAGAAGAGAACAAAAAGCTAAACATAATCGTGTACGGCATCCCAGAAAAGGAAGGTGAGTCAATAGAAAGCACAGTATCAAACATACTGGAAAAAGCGGAATGTTCCTTCGACTGGACAGTGGTAAAAAAAGGCTATAGACTGGGGAAAAAGAATAAGAAAAGAACAATGAATGTAGAATCAAACAAACAAGATGGCGGACAGAAAGAAAGGGTCAATGAAGACCAGGTGGGAGACCCCACTGATGACACAAAAAACCCACACAAGGAACCCAGGCCGAGAGGGATAAAAATCCACCTTGAAAAAGAAAGCCAAAAACGGGAACTATTCAGAAATAAGCAAAAACTGACCGATGAACAAAAATCTAAGAACATCACACTCAGGCCCGACAGGACTGAAAAGGAAATGCTAGACGAAAAAACAGTACAGCAAATGTACACACTGGCCAGAGAAAAAAAAAAACAGACCACGGCCAGAATGAGAGGAAAAAACTTTGAAATTGAAGGAAAAGTATACAAACCATCGGAATTCGGGAACATAACTGTTGAAGGAATAAACCCAGAAGCGGCAGCAACAAGAACGCATAGCTGGGGAATTTCCTTCCAGGGACACAACTCCCCCTACAGCAATCTTTATGAGTGCAAAATCCAAGGAAAAGATGGTAAAACCTACAGCTCAGCAGAGCAGTACTACTGCTCGGTTATGGCTAAATACCACAATAAGTTCGATATCATGCGACTTATTGAGGCAACGAACAACCCATACACCATCAAGGCTATCGGGAAAAAAGTATGGAGATCGCCAGAGTGGATAAAAACCAATGAAAAAGTGATGGAGGACATTGTAATGGCCAAATTCACACAAAACAAAGACCTAAAAGAGAAAATCCTGAACGCACCTGGGAAAGCCTTCAGGGAATGCACGAGATGCCCCTACTGGGGCACAGGATTATTTCTTCAAGATGCAAAGGCAGGAGAAATGATCAAACCGGGATACAAAAACAAAATGGGTGAAATCCTCCAAAATACAAGAGACAACATCCGGGCTAACTGCCAGAAATCAAGGTAAGTGCCAAAGTTAATAGAAAAATAGAAACATTGTTAACAATAATAATAATAAAAATAATATAATAAAACAGGATAAATTAAGCCCAACTGAAGCTTACGCCATACCTGCTATGAGGCGGGCGTAAACATAAACGGAGAAACTTTTATGACACGCCCATAGAATGAGCGAAATTTGTCGTTATGCTATAGAAATTTAGAAAATGTACCCAAACTGATCATGTTGAAATGGCTCTGTTAAGAACCATAACATAATTTGCCACAATAAATCCTTTAATAATTATTCAAAGTCTACCGAATCGGATTATTTTAATTGTAAAACAAAATAATATCGGAATATATATATACTCAGCGGCCACCTTACTAATGCTGCACAGGAACAGTAATGCGACCTCATGCACTGGCGGCGCAAGCACCGACAGCAAATTAAGGTAGGTGACCACATAATGCAGGCTGAGTAGTTTTAAATACAAATCCCAATTCCACACTAAAAACCACCTCCAGCGCAAACAGCTATTTCGACCTGACTGCCGCACAAATATGGTGGAAGAGATTGATTGTAGACTAGGCAGAGGCATGCATTTTGACCATCTAAACTGCCAAAGCGCCTACAACAAAATTGACAGCATTAAACTACACTTAGATATCTGTAAATTTGATGTGTTGACACTATCAGAAACATGGTTTCATGAACTGCATAGTGACCAACTACTAGAAATTGGTGGGTACAGGCTTGTGAGAGAGGATAGAAAAACACTGACCAATGCACAAATACAAAAGAAGGGTGGAGGAGTTGCAATATACACAAAAAAATACCTAAACTCCGAACATAAGCCATTACAAGAAGCAAACAGATCAGACACAAATATTGAACTAGTATGGACACTCATAAAAAATGAAAAACAAGCTAATATAGCTGTAGGGAGTCTATATAGACCGCCAAATGGAAACATCGGAAACTTCATCGCACAACTGGAGACATCCCTAGAAAGTGTGTCGAAACTGACGAAGGCGGAGATATTCTTACTAGGGGATTTCAACATAAACTACAAAACAAACAACAAAAACAAACACTCACTAGAGAACTTAATCAAAGGCAGAGGGTTAAAGCAAAAAATGAGTAAGCTCACAAGGCTTGGAGAAAACAGCTCTATAATAGACCTAATAATAACAGACTCAAATCATACCCACACCTCAGGAACAAGAAACTGGGGCATTAGCGATCATGAATTGATATATGTTACTAGAAAGAAAATAAAAACAAAAAACAAAACTACTCCCCGTATGGGTAGATCATACAAAAACTACACAAAAGAGGCACTAGAAACTCATCTGAAAGAGAAAATTAAATTGCCATTTCCAACTGAGATAGGTGTAAATGACCAATGGAACTATATCATTGGGGAAGTCAGAAAGCATCTGGACACTACCTGCCCAATAAAAAAAATTAAAATCAAAAACAACCAAGACCCATGGGTAACCCAGAATTAATCAACCTAATTATGGACAAATATAAAACAGGCAAATTAGCCAAAGCAAGCGAGCGACTACTAGACATAGAAAACTACCACAAAGCAAGAAATCGTAGCCAGAAATCAGTGAGAAAAGCCAAAAGACGGTACATTGTCAAACAAGACCAGCAATGGGGAAAAAACTCACACAAATTCTGGAACAATGTGAAAATACTCATACCAAATAATAAAAATAAAGAATGGATTACCCTTTACAACAACGAGGGGGTGGATATCAGCAACAACGATACTGCTAATATAATGAACAAACATTTTTCAACCATAGGCAATAAACTATCCAAACAATTCAACACAAACTGGACCACGAAAGCGCAACAATTAAACACAGACATTGGAGATTGCACAACCACAATAAAAGAGATGAGTGAGCTCATAAAATCAATTGATTGCAACAAGCCTTCGGGCATTGAAAATACCTCGAGTATAGTAATGAAAGATGCATTCGGATGCATCCCAGATGTTTTATGTGAGCTATACAACAAATCGTTCACAGAAGGTACTTATGTGGACTGCTGGAAACTAGCCAAAGTAACACCGCTCCACAAAGGAGGGGATAAACAGGTACTGGGAAACTATAGACCGATCTCCATACTCCCACTGCCTGGTAAACTAATGGAAAAAATAATGCAAGACATATTATGGACCACCTAAACGAACACAAAATATTAAACAGTAAACAGGGCGGTTTCAGAAAATACCACTCGACAATAAAAACAATTGCTAACTTAATAACTGATATTGCAAACAGTATCAATAAAAAGAACTTAGTGGGTGCAGCGTTCATAGACTTCAGCAAAGCGTTTGACACGGTGGACCACCCTATCCTAAGGAGCAAACTAACCCAAATGGGAATAACGGGAGTAACAGGAAAATGGCTAGCGAGCTATCTAGAAAACAGAAAGCAATGCACCACAGTAAATGGATCCATATCCAATGAGGAAAAGATAACTTGCGGAGTACCCCAAGGGTCAGTCCTGGGGCCACTTCTCTTCCTTATATATATTAACGATCTAAACAACTGGCTAAAAATTGAAAACATCCAACTATATGCAGATGACACCGTGGTATAGGCTGCAGGCAAAACAACCGAAGAAATAGAAATGAAACTGAATCTAACACTAACAAAACTAATCGAGTGGTGCCAACTAAATAGGATAACCATAAACAACAGCAAGTCAAAAACAGTACTATTTGGTACCAGGCTAACAAGTAATGAGAAAATAAAGTGTCTTCTGAGAAACACCGAACTAGAACAAGTAGACAACTACCGATATCTGGGAGTGGATCTAGACAGACACCTAAATTATGACCTCTGCATAACAAATACTATAAAAAAAGTAAACCATAAAATATGGCTACTGGCTAAACTGAGATACTACATGACTGAAAACATGGCAATTAAAATATATAAAGGCATGATCCTCCCCTACTTTGACTATGGCGATGTAGTATACATGGGAGGAAATACAAAACTATTAAACAAACTACAGGTGCTACAAAATAGAGCCATCAAAGTATGCCTTCAGGTGAACAAAAGATATCCCCACAAGTTCGAATTACACAAAAAATGCAATGCAACACTACTAACAAGTAGAAGGGAAACGCACCTCAAAATACTGGTGCACCATTACACCACAAAACCAGGCTACACAGCAACCCCCCATAGGGACACCAGGCAAATGGCAGCCCCAGTGCTACTGAATAATCAACCCACACAACAACAGGCAATGAAAAGCATGGACCACTATAGAAGGTCCTTAAAGAAAACATAATACACAACCACCTACTGAAGAAACAATATCTCACCTGATCTTGGGCGCAGTCACTGCTTGCTGTGTTCTGGCACAAAAAGCAAAAGACCGGCCAGAAAAGATGGTAGATATCACAAATACGGAAACTAGCCCTACTAAGTACTAAGGGATTCGAAATGACTATCACCATAGGGCGCAGTCCGTCTGGGTATGTGTACTGGCACAAACCAAAGCAGAACCAGGCAGGCCATGGTCATGCATCCGAATCACCCTGAAATACAAAATGGCTAACCATACAACACAGCCATCCCACCTAGTCGCAGTCCTGAAGGGTCCAGGGGAGTTCTGGCACACTGGTGTACTATCTAAGGACAGGGCATGGGTGAAAGGATGCTGTAACAAACCACAATGGGATGGGATCCTCTCCCACAGGCCTGTATGTCATCTGCGTAGATGTACATAGTAGGCTAAGTTATCATATACAGGTTAGGAAAAAACTTGAAAAAAAACAAAAAAACTAATATAGAAACTACTAACACCCAAAACCGCAAAGGTTGGCCCGAGAAAGATCAGGTAAAGACTCCTGAGTGCGGGACCAGACCAATCTAGTACCACAGCTGTCCAGCGTTGAAAACAAGCACCCTCACGGGAGCTTATACGTTATGGGCAGAATAAAAAACTTGTCACAAAAAAAGAAAAAAAAAGTTGATATTTATATAAGTAATTTTTTCACAATACTTAGGAGGTGCTTTCGGGTAAAGTAGGGCAAAGTCGGGTAAAGTCGCTGAACACGGGGTACAACAATTTTATTATGTTTGCCGATACGCGTAGTCCAAACTTCAGTTTGATTGAAAATTAATAGAAATACAGAACAATTTGGCATAAACATGGATATATCCATGAAATATAATAATATAATGAATATATTTAAGACACAACTATCCATAATTAAGCATTTTGAGCTTAGAAACATACAGTACATGTGGGTACCAGTTAGTGTACACTGTGCCAGCGTAGCTATCAGGCTCATAGCAAGCAGTACAGGCAGGTACCATTTAGAGGCTATTCCCCAATCTAAAAATAACTGGAAAGGTTAGCTACCCTGACCACTTTTTGTGCCCCTAAATACAGCTTGACCTACTTCACCCCCCTGGTGATAGCTACCCTGGTGTTAGCTTAACACCAGTCGAGGCAAAAACCGGTTCATGCACATGGCCCCTGCTCATGAGCAGCTGAGCCAGAGATGCATTGAGCACGGGCAAGGGAGTGTTCCTATAATTAAGCAATGCTAGCTGAAAATCTGTCTTCATGTCTAGGCATTTTTTTAACATGTTTTTGATTGTTTGCACAAATCTTTTGATTTGGCCGTTGCTTCGGGGTTACTGCGGACTCAAGTATGTGGCTGTAAACCCATAGTGTTGTGCAAATTCTTTGTATTCGTGGCTCTTAAACTGCGGACCGTTGTCCGAAATCACTTGGCTCGGAATACCATGCCTAGCGAAGTTATCCTTCATGGCCTCAATAACTGTGGCAGTGTAATTCTCATGATTTATTTCAAATAAATCCGCCCCTATCTTTTCGTAAGGTTGACATGCTATCGGGTGATTTATCAAGGCTTCGTTATGCAAATTCTTTCGGTTATTTTGGCATGTGTGACACGACTGACTTTTTCCTCAATTTGTTTATTGATCTTAGGCCAGAACATGCAGTCATATGCTAACTGCTTGGACTTAGTGATACCCAAGTGCGTCTCGTGCAACGCTTCAATCATTTCCTACGCGGGCAGCTTTGGCGTAATGCGATAGACATTAACGTTTGTGCGAGAGGAAGGAGGAGACCGCTCCCCGCGTTGGGGCGTCTGCCTTCTCACCTCTTGCTCACCTCGGCCGAGCACCGGCTCGCCCCCCCCCCACCCCCCCCTCCTTCCTCCCACTCTGCTTTGTTTCGGGCGCCAACGCGCACCCGGGGACGCCCGTGCTGCCATTCTCAGCCCTCCCCGCGTTGGCCGCCAGCCATTCGCCACCTCCCCCTCCCCTTTTCCTTAGTAAGGCCCCCGTCCGGCTTCTCAGGACACTATCCTTCCTGGTCTTCCGCGGACTCTCCACCTTCACTCTTTGGGCCTACACCTCGGACCGCTGACACACACCAGCATCCACCACAGCCATGCCTCAAGGAAAAGGACGAGGACGGAAGGGCTCCCGGGCCGCCCCCCCGGACCCCGGGGCCCTCTACGTCGCCCGGGAGGGTCGAGTCACCGTCATCCGTCTCGGTGTCCCCCCCGGCGCCCTCGGACCTTTCCTCGGGCGCCGAGACCTCCTCAGTGCTGGAGGCTATCCAGCGCATGCAGCTGGAGCACCGGCAGGCCAACGAGGAGCACCGGCAGGCCAACACCGAGCACCGGCAGGCCACTGCTGACCTCCACGCCCGGATCGACCACATCAGCGCCAACAGGACCCGGCCCGCGCCAGAGGCGCCCCCGCCGGCCGCACCAACGCCTCGGGCACCTGCCACTGCCGCGGCCCGACCCCCGCCGCCCCCCCAGGCGGCCCTACCCGGAACGACACACGCGGAGTACGGGAGGTACCGCCACATCCTGCCCCAACTGCAGCCCTGCACATCGCCGGCCTACCAGGGGGAGGAGACCCGCCACAACCCCGCCTCCACGGCCGACGCCGTCAGGGAAATCCTGGCATCCGCCGAGGCGCGGCATTCAACCAGACGCCAAGGCATCCCATCCAACTACATCTTCCCCTCCGATCTGGTGAGGCGAGGTCCCGAGAAGAAGCCAGTGAAGAGGGGGGAGGCGTCCAAGGACGAATACGCCCTCGCCCTCCTCACCCTCATCGACCACCCCGACTTCCCCGCCCACTCCGCCCCGGGACTCCACCACCATATCCTATCTATCTGTCGTGATAACCTCCTCTATCCCTGGACGACCGTCCGCCATTATTCTGAGGCGGTCTTTACCGCGATCGCGGACGGTACCCTCCCCCACGGCTGGCATGACCCAGTAGCCATAAACCTCCTCAGACTGGAGTCCCTCGCCATGCCTCCCCACTCCACCACCACCCAACTCCCCTCCCTCGACCCTGCAATGCCCCGCCCCCAGTCCCGCGGCCACACCGACACACGCGTCGTTGAAAACAAGCACCCTCACGGGAGCTTATACGTTATGGGCAGAATAAAAAACTTGTCACAAAAAAAAGAAAAAAAAAGTTGATATTTATATAAGTAATTTTTTCACAATACTTAGGAGGTGCTTTCGGGTAAAGTAGGGCAAAGTCGGGTAAAGTCGCTGAACACGGGGTACAACAATTTTATTATGTTTGCCGATACGCGTAGTCCAAAACTTCAGTTTGATTGAAAATTAATAGAAATACAGAACAATTTGGCATAAACATGGATATATCCATGAAATATAATAATATAATGAATATATTTAAGACACAACTATCCATAATTAAGCATTTTGAGCTTAGAAACATACAGTACATGTGGGTACCAGTTAGTGTACACTGTGCCAGCGTAGCTATCAGGCTCATAGCAAGCAGTACAGGCAGGTACCATTTAGAGGCTATTCCCCAATCTAAAAATAACTGGAAAGGTTAGCTACCCTGACCACTTTTTGTGCCCCTAAATACAGCTTGACCTACTTCACCCCCCTGGTGATAGCTACCCTGGTGTTAGCTTAACACCAGTCGAGGCAAAAACCGGTTCATGCACATGGCCCCTGCTCATGAGCAGCTGAGCCAGAGATGCATTGAGCACGGGCAAGGGAGTGTTCCTATAATTAAGCAATGCTAGCTGAAAATCTGTCTTCGTGTCTAGGCATTTTTTTAACATGTTTTTGATTGTTTGCACAAATCTTTTGATTTGGCCGTTGCTTCGGGGTTACTGCGGACTCAAGTATGTGGCTGTAAACCCATAGTGTTGTGCAAATTCTTTGTATTCATGGCTCTTAAACTGCGGACCGTTGTCCGAAATCACTTGGCTCGGAATACCATGCCTAGCGAAGTTATCCTTCATGGCCTCAATAACTGTGGCAGTGTAATTCTCATGATTTATTTCAAATAAATCCGCCCCTATCTTTTCGTAAGGTTGACATGCTATCGGGTGATTTATCAAGGCTTCGTTATGCAAATTCTTTCGGTTATTTTGGCATGTGTGACACGACTGACTTTTTCCTCAATTTGTTTATTGATCTTAGGCCAGAACATGCAGTCATGTGCTAACTGCTTGGACTTAGTGATACCCAAGTGCGTCTCGTGCAACGCTTCAATCATTTCACCGCGGAGCTTTGGAGGTACCACAATCCGATTGCCTTTCATCACTAAGTTGTTCTCTACAGTTAATTTGTCTTTGTGTGGAATGTACTGCCGTAGACATGGCAGTGTCTGTATGCGTTTAGTGTCCCAACTGTTCTCGATATGTGTTATTAACATGGACATGGATACGATACATCATTTTCATACTCTTTGACAATTTTACTTAACAGACTTGATGATTGCATGTCTACTGCAGCGACGCTGAGTGCGTTGTCAAATAGGTCAGCATGAACTACATTAGCACTGTGTGCTCTGGACAACGTGTACACAAAGAACATTAGAGAACCCTTAACATGACACAACTGTATGTTGTAATTCTGTAATCGCATTCGCATTCTTTGCATCCGTGCTGACAGTTTATGTATTGGCTTTCGCATTATCGCCACCAACGGTTTGTGGTCAGTTTGAATTTGAACTTCTTTGCCGAAGATATAGTCATGAAACCTCTGACAGCCGAAACATATTTTGAGCATTTCTTTTTCAATAGTGGCGTAGCTAGACTGCGCTGAGTCGAGTGCACGAGATGCGAGTGCAATTGGTTTGTTATCCTGCATTATTACAGCACCTAGACCTGACTGACAAGCATCTACCTGAATGACAATGGGTTTTTCAACATCGTAATAGACCAATACAGGAGCAGTTCTCAACTTCTCCTTGAGTTGGCCATATGCAACTTGTTGTTCGCTTTGCCAGTACCACGCTACATCCTTAGCAAGGAGCGTGCGCAGTGGCTTAGCGATCTTGGACATGCTTGGTATGAACTTGTGCACATATCCAATAATGCCCAGGAACCTCTGCATGCCTTGTTTGTCATGCTGCTCTGGCATGTCTACAATCGCCTGTATTCTGTCTGGATCTGGCTTCACGCCTTGTTGGGTAAGTTGATGAACTACATACTTTACTGTAGTTTTGCATATCAAAGATTTTGAATCGTTTAACTTAAGATTTACCGACCTAGCTCGGTCCAGCACTGCTTTCAGTCTGTCGTTGTGTTCCTCCATGGTTGACCCAAATACCCAAATATCGTCCGTTACTATACCTATACTGGGTAGATCGCCCATGCCACAGTGCGTTTCCTGAATAAAAATGTCACCGGCTGTTTTGATGCCAAAAGGCAGACGGGTGTACCTGTACCGGCCCCATGGAGTGTTAAACCTGCATAATAGTGAACTTTCATAGTCTAGTTCTTTCTGCCAATACCCTATCATGGCATCCAAAACTGAGAAATACTGTGCGTTTGCCGTCTTGGTGATAATTTCGTCAATAGTTTTGGTAGGGAATGGCCCTCTCTTGATAGCTTTGTTCACCTTAGTCGGATCCAGACAACTCCTTATCGTATTAGGTTTTTTTTACGATTGTTATGGAATTAACCCACTCAGTAGGTTCATCTTGTTAAACAATTACACCCATTTTTACCATACGATCAAGCTCGTTGTGCACCTTGTTTTGAACCGCATATGGGATCCTCCTAGGCAGGTCAACAACAGGTTGTACAGATTTATCAACATGAATGACAGCATTCGACTTTATCGGACCTAAACCTTGAAAAACGTCTTTTTATTTGCTTACCAGATCTTCGGCTTGCGAGCTGTGGATGTTGTTTAGGTTGAAAATGTTTGTCGGCACGCCAGAGTGCACCTCGTCCACACGCGCCAACAGGTTCACCCAAGATGGGCTGGCAGCCCCTAACCACTTGGAACGTAAAGTTTCTGCTGTCGATCACGATCAACACCTCACCATCGGGAGTGATCCGATGCCCAGAAAATGTCAGAAGCGAACAGCGGGTGTGTGCCAGCCACCCCGGTGCGAGCCTGTCGAAGATGTTCCTCGGAAGAATGTTTGCCTCCGATCCTGTGTCGAGCTTGAACTTGACTGGATGACTGTTCACTCAGGTGGTCGCATACCAGAGTTTGGCATCTTGTTTGGTGCTGCGGTTGATGGCACCGACAAACAGATCTGTCGTCAACACATTGACTTCCGCCGGATCTGGGTGTTGTTCCGCGTTGTGAGGGTCCGGTTCTTCGACGGTCAACTCATTGACTCTGCCAAGTTTGCTCCGGCAAACTTTCCTGAAGTGCCCAACCTTCTTGGAGGCTGTAAAATTTCCCGATATTTAAACATTGGAGGATGGTGTGAACTAGTCTATAGTAATTACAATTGTTATATAAAAAGGTAAATTGTATATAGAGCCAGAGGCATTAAGGTATTATGTGGTGCTGGTGATCCTTTACTGAGTTGATATAAACATTATGTAGTTATAGATAGTGTGAGAGGGGCACTACTTTTAGTGTAACAGAGCGTTGGGAGCTCTGCTCACATACCCCTTCCCCCCGAATTGTTATTTACGGATCACTGCACACCCAGGCACAACAGAGCACTGTAGCCATAAACAACCAAGGCTTGGATACAGGCAGGTTGGATGTTCATTGGTTGATTGAGGAATGCCTATTGCTGATTGCAGGAGCTGATCAGGTGTGACAGCCATCTTGGATTCTACAGCCTATATAATAATAAAACAAGCAAGCTCCTTCTGGTTCCTTCTCCACACTCTTTACTCTGCCTTTCTATACTCTTGCCTGTAGTGATTTCCTATTTAGCCTGCCTACACAAATACAGCCGTTTACTTTACAAAATGGCGACCACAACGAGTGTATGACGTGTTGCCGTGTAAAGTGGTGAACCCTTTACAAAATTGTGACCACAACGTATTGAAACCACCTGGGTTTGAACCTGCATGACATAGTGAGTAGTGACTATATTGACTGTGACGGATTCTTGGTAGTGTTTCAGTAGCATTGTAATAGACTGTAACTTTAATATTGACTAGTAGCCATATGTACTGTATTTAATGTAATAGTTGACTGGGAGTTGAATTAACACACATGCTTTAATTTTGACGTTAGGGACTACGACTATATATATTTTTTATAGACAGTATCGTTGACTGGTAGTATTTTGACTTCAGCTTATATTATTAACGTTATTCCAAATTAAAAGAACTTTTTAAAGGACTTCGACTGGTTAGTTGAGGCTGTGTAGGTAGTGTCATTTTATTTCTACTATCGAATTGTCTTTCTTTTCATCGTCTTAGAGGTATAAAATGATGTGAAATTACTTGTCGATGGGTTTTTCCGACAAGAAAGTGTCAATTCTTAAGGAAACATTAGTCTTTGACATTGGTATTACTGTAATTTGCCATGTCTGAAGCCTCGTGTCGCCGCTAGATTGTTTTTGCCATTCGGACAACTTTCGGTGATTTTCTTTAACCTTGAGGTGAATGGAAGTGTAGTAATACACGGCACGAGAGACTTTTCACTTTTCTGCTACATTACAGGCATATTTCTCGGGTGGATACTATTCTTTGAATTTATTTCTACCGCACTTTAAATAGCCCACTGAAATTGCCTATGACCCGCCACATGGAGGATATCAATAGCGTGAACATAGTTGACCGTGTGTTAAAAGTCATATATTGTATTAGGTACATTTTCAATGCTGAGTGTCTTACATATTGAGTTTAGTTTTTTTTCAGAATTTTAAGGATTACGTAGTCTATTTGGATATGCGGGTCTATTTGGGTATGCGGGTAATGCAGTACCTATCTGCTAAAATACCTCAGGGAGTTTGATGCCCCTGCCTTGTAAAGTTATAAACTACTGCCTTGTGGTACAGGTTCTTGATATAACCAAAGGCCAAAGGGAGCAAAGCCTAACAGAAAACCATGCTTCCATGGCAGCATTAAGGGCGGTGATGAAGGGAACTCCCAACATCTCCCGGCCAGCTACTGCAGGGACAAATAGTTTGCGCCTGTCTTGACGTGTTCTTGCCGGTGTGAGACCTCTATTTGCTCCCCGAGAGAGTGCTGCTAGTAACTTGCAAAAGCTAGCAGCACTTCAAAACTTTGCAAGCAGCTTTTATGAAATGCACAACCACACAAAATAGTGGCGGTTTCAGAAATAAAAGCAGTCTTTGTCGCATTGCGACCGAGAGCATGATGATGATGATGAGTCTATTTGGATATATTTTTTTAGAAATGTACGGAAGTTTGTAGGACATGTTCTGAATTTTTTTGGGAAGAGTCTTAGAATTTTAGGAAAATGTACTGAGGTTTGTGGGACATGTTCTGAAATTTTTTGGGAAGAGTCATAGAATTTTAGGAAAAAGTACTGAGGTTTGTGGGACATGTTCTGAAATTTTTTTGGGAAGAGTCCTAGAATTTTGGCATAAGTTCTGAAAATTGTTCTTTGGAAGTAGTAATTTGATGAAATACTCTCTTGAAGATAATACTATTTGTGAGGTTGTCACTATGATGATTTAATCGGTGATAGACATATTCATGATGTGATAAAAGTCTCTATGAAGTGCGTAGAACGCTTAAATGCTTGCTATTGTAAATTCGAGAACATTCAGAATTTCATTAGATAAACGTTGCATCACCATATGGTGCCGGTTCTTAGGCACTGGGTGTAACAGACTCCCCGGCTGGACAGACTCCCCGGTGGTGTTCATATCCACAGTGTTCATATCCACAGTTCTGACATTGAACCTTGAATTCGCCTGCACCGGGGCTGTTGCCAGCTTTCCAAGATGGCGACTTCCAAGATGGCAGCCCAGACGGACGAATCACCGGTGCACCGGTACACACAGTTGTATATCTATTCAGAAAATCGATTTCCTTAACTTCCATATCCGATTTCTTTTCCTCCAACTGATCGGAACTGAACTCACTGAGCTCGCACATGTTTATGCATTTTTCTAGAGTAAGATCGGCTGTCTGAAGCATTTTGTTTCTCAAATTAATATTCTTGACACCAGCCACCAACCGATCGCGCAAAAGCGATTCTTCCACCGGCCCATACTCACAATCTTTAACCCTGACTCCAAGGGTCCTGATATACGTGGACATGTTTTCTGTGGCTTGATTATGAGAATTGAAATGGTAGCGCATTATTATCAAATTACATTTACCGGTACAATATGCTTGAAACCCCTCCGTGAGCGGTCCAATCTTGTCTTGCTCAGCGAGCGTGATGGACATGTTGCCGAAAACCTTTTGGGCTTCTTCGGCTGCGACGTGAAGAAAGATACAGCATTGCACTTGTTCTGTCTTCATTATGACTCCTGTGGCCGTGGCATATATGTTCTATGCTCTGATCCATGTTTTCCAGTTCGATCATGCGTTGTTGCAGAGGATGAGCTGTCCTGGTGGCCTGAGGCCAGGCAGCGTGTTAGCAGGCGGCACCCTCCTTATCTGACACCCTGTGAAAGTACGACGTCTGAACAATTTGACTTCTTGACACTGAATGGTTTATTCACGTCCAGGGCCCTAGACCCCCGGCACCCTTTCAACTCTGACGTCATCTCATTTACATATTCCTTTGTTCTCCACATGTGCCTAGATGTCTTTTATGCATATATTACACACTGTATTTGACATCAGCTCCTATGCCATATTCAGAGCACATATTAAGTAGCATTTGCAGTCCACCACTATATGGTGAGAAAATTACCAAGTCATCAGCATAAGGTGATTTAGCAGTAATAATCCATTAAAACATCCAGTTTAACACTCAATTAACCTTTTCGGCAAGTCATCCATATAAATATTAAATAAATAGGAGGACAATATCCCTCTCTGACGTATATATATAGATAAACACGGCACACTGGATCCACCACCACAACAGTTAATTGCTACTGAAGCATATATTGTTTGGATGTAGACAGGGTTGAAATTTACCCATTTTCTGGATAGTGGTGAATCTTTTATCTAGGATCAGGATCGGGGTAATTTACTGAACAAGCATAATGTGCAGCAATCAGATGTGTGGTAGGCGACGGCAAGGGAGTGGAAGGGGTGGGGACACAGTGGTGGGGACACAGTGGTAGGCATGAAGAGTGGAGAAACCATGATTGTTTGTTTATTTGTTATTTTATGTTCTAGCAACATCTAAGGTCATATCAGGACAGGTACCGACTTGTGACAGTGAGCGCTCCTGGTGGCTTTATAGTACTGCCCCACTGGGAGATCAGGCCACCAGCACCATGACCCGATATCCCACACAGTCACATTATCCGGATACTGTCCTAACCAGTCATTGCCCTATCCTGGTAATGCCGAGCACCAGGTTAGGTAGCGACAAGTATACATTTTACAAGTCACTGGTTTGACTTGGCTGGGATTCGAGCTGCCGACCTTCTACATGGCAAGCCTTAGATAAAAGATTCACCCCGTACTTACAGTACAGGGGTGAAAACCAACCCATTAGAAAAGCTGGCGAAGAATTTTGACATGCTGGGTTAATTAACTGAGCTGGTAAATTCTTAATTTAAGAAGCACAATATATTTCTTTATGTACGTCTTTATATTTACCCGCTACTTTTGAGTTGGAAAATATAATAAAACATATACTTTAATGCAATTTAAAAGTGAAATCGATGGCGTTCTCTGGCCGCCATCCTGTCTTTTTGCATTCTCTCCCATTTCACCAACTCTGTGCTGATATAAGTAACCATTTGACACTGGTGCCAGGCATTCTACTTCCTGTTCCATACTCAAGCTATTTTCTCCCGTATTTAGACTACGTTGTCGTTCACCCCTGTACTGGAAGTATGGGGTGAATCTTTTATCTAGGCAAGCCTGTGCTTGACCGTGTCTGGTCGGAGGAACTATGAAGGCGGAGAGGCTAGGACACATTTGAAGGTTATGCTCGATTTTATAATGGCCTGTTCAGTTAAATGTATCCCAAGCCCTGCCTTAAACCCCACATGAGTCCAAATAAACCAAGAATTGGTGATCGTCCACGCCCGTGCCTGAAAAATCGCCCCCCCGTGATTTTTATTTTTGTTTGTAAACTTCCAAGATTTTTTTGTAAGTCATTGCTTTGACTCGACTGGGAATTGAATTCCCCTCCCCATCTTCCGCAAGGGACCGGACGGGATGGCCAAATATGTTGAGCGTCCGTCTCCCGTTTTGGTCGAGCAGGTAGATGGTGAGATTCGAACCCTGGTCGAGTCAAATCAATGACTTAAAATTAATACTTGTCGCTTCCTAGACATGCGTTTGGCATTAGTATAGGGTAAGGACTGGTTAACTCAGTGTCAGGATAATGTGCCTGAGTGGGATATCAGGTCATAATGCTGGTGGCCTGGCCTCCCAGTGGGGCAGCACTATAAAGTCGCCATGAGTGCGCACTGTCACAAGTCGGTACCCTTCCTGATATGACCCCAGGTGTTGGCAGGAGATAAACCTCCAACAACCAACCAATCGCACGGGAGGCCTGCGCTCTACCGATTTGGTGACCGCGTCCGGTCGACATAAAAAATTAAAATTAAAATCGCCCGCCCGACCCTGATTTGGTGATCAAAAGGACGATCACCAACTTTTAAAAATATTTATTTGGCCTAAGTAGAGCTTTCTATGGCCGTATTCGATTATGACGCCCCGGTGTGGCGGTTTCAGCGCCCGGTCAGTTTCAGCGCCCTGCCGTTGTCAAAACACCCGTGGCCTCGCCGGCTACAAGCTCAGCTGGTGCCCGGCAGTGTTAGGGACCGATTAGGCCGAAATCTATTGAATGCGATCATATTTAACAGAATTACATACTCAAATAATGAAATTTAATTAAATTAACCTTAAATTCCAAGCGATATTAACGTAGCAGCTAGATCAGCGTCGAATCGCCGAGTGTAAACAAAACAAATAGCAGTGCTCACCGCAACGTGCGAAAATCCGCGCATGCGCAGAAGCCACGACAGGCCGCTGAAACTGACCGGGCGCTGAAACCGCCACACCGGACCACTTGGGTCATCCTAGTCGTCAGGATTTCAAATAGAACACCCCGAGGTGAAGCTAAATATACACGGGCCGTGTGCAAAACGACCCGACCCCAATGTCCCGTCTTGGCTGGGGATGTCAGGAGTAATGGCATAACATTTGTGCTGGTACTGAAGGGTAACAGCTACCAGTACAAGTCCTACATGTTTTTAAAAATGTTTTTTTATTGTTGTAATAACCCAGATTAATGAAATGGACATATATCTAAACTATGCAATCCTAAAATACTTTAAATCCTATTTTGCTGTAGTTATATTGGTTATTAAACAGTTTTGGATTAAGTCACCATTTTTTCAACCCCTAGCGTGTTCGTTTATGCAACTCGAGGTTTTAGAGCCTGCAATAGTGGCAAAAAGTTGTTCGGCTGACTAGAGTTGTTTAATTGAATACGACCTGTGATTTGTGTTAATTCCCTTTCTTGGTTCCTTTATATGCATCAGTATACTCAGAGCTAAGTGATTCAGTGAGCGGCAGCCCACAAGTACCAGTAACACCCGGGGCGGAGCCACCGTAGCATTATTGGCCCGCAGCATGGGAGCAAGCAGCCTCGCAGGGCACCGATTGGTCAATAAAGTTGCATGGTCCAATGGCGTTTGAATTTTTTTCTCATTCTTTTAGATAAATATATCAAAGGGATCATTATGAGCTACTAATCATTAGACTGGAGTCATTTTGATAAAAAATTACTAGTTTTGAAGGAATTTGAGCTGAAAGGACTCAAAATAATTTCAACAAGCTTGCCAAAACTCCTGTGGCTATGACCCAGTTAGTCATCTTGCAGTCACCATGTGATGTGAGATGACCTACTAATCCTGGAACCTGACAGGGCTGTAGGTAGGTATTTCTGTTTGGGGTTGAACATTCTGGAAACGGATTGCTGCCATATAGGCTTGTGGCACCAGGGTTTTTAACAAAATATTATTTTGTAGAAAGGTTAATTTGATTTATATCTATTGAATTGACCAAGTAGCATCGAATATCCAACATCACATATACATCGGTATATCATTGACATCATTCCAATAGCAGAAATGTCAAAACATCAAACTATGCAATTTTAATCAACGGATGTTAAAACTTTTTATTTGAGATCACACAATTTGATTAATTATGTCTGTAGAATTGACAAAAGCAGCATTGGATATCAAATATCACATACATTAGGATATGAGATCATCCTGATGGCAGATGGTCAACACCATCAGCCTATACAATTTTAATCAAAAAATATAAAAAACATAACATTTTAAAGTATGGAATGATCAGAGGCGCTCATTCGAGTTTATTGTTGGACGTGGCGAGCTACGAGGCTGACCTCGGCCGCCCCCTTCCACTATGACGGCTGCCCCGGAGCAAATAGTATATCAAGGGAGCGAATAAATAAATAATAATAATTAAATAATAAAAGGCAGCACCACAAATTTATATGCACATAATGCTTATATTTCACATATATATTCCTTTTTGCTCCATATATATATATATATGGGCCAAAAAATATATATATAGATTGATCGACCAATACTAATATATATATATATAAATTTCAAAATTTAAATTACCCAAATTGATTAATTATATTCATAGAATTGACCAAACAGCATTGAATATCCAACATGGAGGGGAGGGGCAACATCCACCTCATTTCCCCTTCCCCTCTATGACCCTGTACAGTAGGCCTACTTGGTTCAGGGGGGGGGGGGGGCTAATGAGGTCACAAGATTGGCCTAATTGGTTAATGGCCTCCCTGCATAATGGGTGTTTCAAAGTGAGTGTTCAAAGAGGTGAGGTTATAAATTCACTGGTTATTCTGTATATACTGTCCCAAATCATTAGCTAATGCACCAGTATCTAAGTTGGCGATGGTTGAATAAAAACAAACAATTATCGACGTGAATATGGCCTATGCTGCCGACACGGTGTAAAGAAACCACAAATCAATCAATCAAGTTGGATATATATGATCAAATGTAAGTAGTTGTTTTAATTTTGACAAAATTATATTTCATCGGACCATGCAACTTTAATATAAGTTCGTATTGTTACTTACCAATTACCAGGAATATAATCATGATGATAGCAAGTAGAATTTCAACCCAAATGGTGAATGGAACTATTCTTTTCGTCCGGACTAACACCTCATCCTTAGAAGTAACCGGTGATGACATTTTTATGATAGTGTCGTCCACTTCATATAGTGCAAGTCCATATCTATACCGAAGAAAATATTATAAATACCTACATTAAAGTCTCATCATCCGATGGCTTTGAGTTCCTGCCATATTTTAAAATATATATATTAGGCTGATTAGTATAACACACTTTACTTTAGTTTGGAGATAACTTTGAAGTTTGATTATGAATGGCTTAGGCCTACTCTTGAGATATTTTAACTTGAACTGAATGTACAAAACAAATTTGCGTGTGCACACCAAAATGCTGGAAATCACAGCTCCAAGGGCAATTACCAGCATTAATTAGTAAGCAAGGACAATGCCAGGGGGCCGAAGTACCAAGCACACATGTGATGCGGACACGTGGGGGATGCTGTGTAGAGTCATGTCCAGTAGAGGTAATTGAGGGTATTCCAATTATGGGCTGTAAAAGACGGCGTGCATCGACAGAGCGTGCATCAACAGAGCGTGTGTGGGAGAATGCACAGGATAAGTGGGTAAATAAGGGTAGTAAAAAGTATGTGCATGGTGATACTGGAGGTGTGCAGCATGCAAAGGATGATGGTGCATGCATGCAGGATGCCAGGGGTGATACAAATTATGAGTGTGTGCATGGGAAAGAAAATAAGTGTGTGCATGCAAATCTGAGTGATGGGGGGTTGAGTGGCGGTGATGGCGTGTCTCTCCCTTGTTCTGTTCCCCGGTTTCCTGAACAGGTGGTGAAGCGGAACGAACCCGGCCCGGGGATGGCATCGAACCCGGCACGCTATCGGGTGATGACAATAAACCCGACAACCGACCCGGGGATTGAAGTCGACCCACGATGCGGGTGCAAGCGAGGGGGCGGGACACTGGACAGTGCCCCGGCCCACGCACCCTCCTCCCGCACGGCGGGCAATGACGTAACCGGCGAGACGGCGGAGGAGGTGAGGGAGGCCTGGCGTGAAATAGTGCACGAGATGAAAGGAGCATCCACCCCCCACGCCGCCCACACACCACACACCACACACCACCCACCCACCAGCAGCACCAGGAAGACTGTGTGTAGTCCTGAATATTATATATATATATATTCACGAGATCGTGCATATAAAAAAAAAAAAATTAAATTTGAGGGACAAAAAAAAACAACATTGAAACTTTGACTTTTTGTATTTTTGTTTGCTTCTAGCAGTGTGTCGTTATATACATAGGCACGTTGTAGCAGATCGGAGGTGATTGCCACAGACATTGACTATACAGGCAAACGAGTGTGATCGAGTGATTTTTGTTGTTTTTTTTTGTTGTTTTTTGTTTGTTTGTTATATATCAACATGGTTGTGTGGGTTCCAGTACATAGATGTTGCTGGGACTTAAAAACCACAACGAATTAACAAACAGACCTCCTGGTAGAGTGTACAGAGACATTGTATATTAACTGCTACTCAGAACAGTGAGTATTTAAGCCAACAGTGGTTAAATATAGCAGCAGGCTGGTATGTGTAGTGACCAGGAGTGCGCTGGAGCGTGTCCAATTACACGCCTTGCAGGGCCTGAGTTAATGCTGTGTGGTGACCATGCCGATAGGAGCCGACGCCTCCAGAACTAATGCCGGGTGGTGACCAGTCTGATACCACCCGACAGAGAATATTTTGTTGAAGAATACTTTTATCATTTTGTGAACATTCACCAAGGAGTCGACTTGAAGAGTAATAGACCGCGTACACCTAAAACAAGATGCGGGACTTGAACTAATGACTGGCGTCGACAGTGATTGTGCTTGAACAATAACTTTGTGAAGATTCATCCGGGCGGTGTTCGGGAAGCTGGAGAGTGTCCTCTAGTGCACTGGACCGTGCAGGCCTGAAGACGGCGCGGGACTTGAAGTGTGCTGGGCGATGACCGGCGCAATAGAAGCGCCCACCGGCAGCCAGTGCCGATCGTGATTATTTTCGGACCTGTCGAACACGTTCAGCCCGCCCCCTGACCCGGCGTGCGGAGATCAATGGAGAGGACCGGATTACGTACCGACTCCGATCGCAGAGCTGGAAAGACTGGAGGCGAGAAAGCTGGAACTCCAGGAGGAGATCCGGAATAGAAGGGCGGGTTACTCCATAAACTGGTCCCAGGGAGGCTCACAGGCTTCCTCCCCACCACTGCTGGCGGGAGGGGGCGAGCTACCGACAGGCGGGCAAGTACTAAGGCCAAGACCGTCGGCCTTTACCACGCCCAGGAGGGACGCACTACCGACGAGGGTGGCACCGGTGAGCACGCCACCACCACCCTACAGCGTCAGAACGCCAAACCCGGGGGCGGGCCGACAACAACAAGTGCGTGCGGCCACGCCCACACCGGCCTTACCAGGACCCAACGAGACCGTGGGGAGGGCACCTGGAACAGTTTGTATAACAGTTCATACCGGCAGAGAAGGTGCCGCTGGATGCAGAATGCGGCAACCTGGCAGACAACACAGCCAAGTTGATAACAGCACTGTGGAACAGCCCGATGACCAAAACGGTGGTCACGGAGCTGTACGCAATGCTGCCAAGGCCGGAGAATGCGGAAGTGCTCCAGAAAACCTGCATGAACCCGGAAATCGAACATACGCTGCAGCAACGAGTAAGGGACAATGATGCGGCACTAGCGGCAGCCCAGTGGGGCGTGCAGTTCGCCGCTAGGCCACTCGCTAAAGCCCTGGACGGTATAGAGACAGGCAGACCGCTGGCCAAAAAGGAGATGGCCGAGGCACTGGTCACGACCTTGAAACTACTAGCGCGCACTAGTAACACAATTCTGGGCCTCAGGCGGGACAATGTGCGTCCCACACTGCAGACACAGATCAAAACTCTAGCAAAAAAGGAGGGAAGCAGGGGCTTTAAGTACCTCCTAGGAGAAGATCTGGCGGCACAGGTCACCACAATGGAGGCAAATCAGAAAACTGCCAATGCCATAGTGAGGGGCAATGGCAGGCATTATACGAGACCTGAACGCAAGCAGGGAAACTACAGAGGCGGCCAGGGGAGAGGCCGCACAGCCCAATATCCCCCCCACAACCGCGCCCAGTATTCCGCACGCCACAGGCAGGACCACCACCGACAAAGCGGAGGCGGACAGACACGCCCACAGAGAGGGGGGCGTGGCAGAGGAGCGGGATACAGAGCGAGGCCAGCAAGGCAGTAAACAAAGTGAGTAAAAATCATAACAACTTTGAAGCAGGGGGCATGACCGAGAGAGCACGTGAATGGGAGGCTGTTACTGACAATGAGTGGGTGAAGCTAATGGTGAAAGGTATAAAAATCAAGATCACAAACCTACCAGGCCAGGCAGTAGAACCGATCTCGGACAGTAAAGGGAACGATAAAATCTTAGGGGAAAAAATAATAGAAATGCGGGAGCAGCGGGCGATAGAGGAGGCAAAACACACCAAGCGCACATTTGTCTCACACCTATTTCTAAGGCCTAAGAAGGACGGAGACTTCCGACCCATACTAAACCTTTCAAAATTGAATGAATTTATATACTACAGACATTTAAAAATGAAACAGTTAAACATGGTCATGCATTTAATAACACAAGGGGCCTGGCTGGCAAGCATAGACATTTCCCAAGCCTACCATAGCATAGAAATCAGGGAAGCAGACAGAGACCTACTGCAGTTCATACACAGGGGGACCAGATACCGCTTCAGAGTCCTCCCAAATGGACTAAGCTCGGGACCCAGGATATTCACGAAAATCATGAAGGCGGTAATGGGTCACCTGAGGTCACGACACCATATACTATTATGCTTCTACATAGACGATACAATCTTGATAGGTAATACAGAGACAGAGGTAAGAGAGGCACTGAGTATCACGCTAGGACTACTAACAAACTTAGGTTTCACGATAAATAAAGAAAAGTCGGTACTACAACCGACACGAGAACTCCAGTTCTTGGGATTCAGAATAAACACAAACCTAATGAGAGTAGACCTCCCCAGGAAGAAGTGCAAAGAACTAATAGACTTCGCCAGGGATGTATTGCAAAAAAACAACCTAAAAATCAAAACATTGGCAGCACTAATTGGGAAGCTAGTGGCCACAGACCAGGGCAACAAGTGGGCCAGGATAAAGTCAAAATCAATGATAAGGGCCCTCAACTGGAACCTAAGGGATACTAACGGGGACTACGGTAAAGGATGCACGCTCACACGCAGAGTGAGGGATTGCATTCAATATTGGATAGACAACATAGAACAGGCCATCAGTCACCAGTCGACGTATGCGTTTACACAGACGCCTCCTCACATGGATGGGGCTACTACAGTCAGACACACCAGGTACACTATGGGGAGCAATGGGACGAGACAGTAAGCGAAAACACGCACATTAACGTACTAGAATTAAGAGCAGTGAGACGTACACTGGAACACCTAGCAGGCAAAGTGACGGGCAAACATGTAAGGGTGTTCGCAGACAACACCACGGCGGTAGCATGCATAGGAAAGGGGGGATCTGCGAGGTCAAAGACCTGCCAACAGGAGACAGAGGAGATATGGGACATCACCGAGAAAAATAATATTATGATATCGGTTAGATTCTGCCCGGGGGTTGACAACACCGAGGCCGACTGGGCGTCAAGGGTGTTTACAGACGCAGGGGAATGGACGCTAGATGATAAAACAGTCAGAGACATATTTCACAGGTTGGGCAAGCCTATATGTTGCTAGGACGTAAAACAACAACAAACAAACAAACAAACAAAATTATGCAAGAACGACCGAAGGGCATCCTGGTGACACCGGAGTGGCCAACACAGCCCCGGTACCCGTTACTCTACAAACTGAGGGGCTACGCAACATCATGGACCATCCCGGTCAAGCCAGGTACGCTATCACTGATGGGGAACGAGGGGAAACGGTTTCCCCTGACGAACAGCATGCAGCTGAGGATCACACCACTCTAGGCAGCATGTTCGAGGCAATGGGGATGAACAGGGCAGCTGCACACACCCTCACGGCTTCCTGGGCAACGGCCACCCAGAGACACCGAGGCCGACTGGGCGTCAAGGGTGTTTACAGACGCAGGGGAATGGACGCTAGACGATAAAACAGTCAGAGACATATTTCACAGGTTGGGCAAGCCTATAGTGGATCTGTTCGCTTCAAGAGAGAACAGGAAGTTAGAACAATACGTAACACGGGAATATGATAGGCAGGCATGGGGGACAGAAGCACTGGCGTTGAGCTGGAGAGATGCTAATGCTTATGTATTCCCACCTTTCAGCTGCCTGTCGAGGGTGATCAACAAAATTATGCAAGAACGGCCGAATGGCATCCTGGTGACACCGGAGTGGCCAACACAGCCCTGGTATCCGTTACTCCACAAACTGAGGGGCTACGCAACATCATGGACCATCCCGGTCAAGCCAGGTACGCTATCACTGATGGGGAACGAGGGGAAATGGTTTCCCCTGACGAACAGCATGCAGCTGAGGATCACACCACTCTAGGCGGCATGTTCGAGGCAATGGGGATGAACAGGGCAGCTGCACACACCCTCACGGCTTCCTGGGCAACGGCCACCCAGAGACACCGAGGCCGACTGGGCGTCAATGGTGTTTACAGACGCAGGGGAATGGACGCTAGACGATAAAACAGTCAGAGACATATTTCACAGGTTGGGCAAGCCTATAGTGGATCTGTTCGCTTCAAGAGAGAACAGGAAGTTAGAACAATACGTAACACGGGAATATGATAGGCAGGCATGGGGGACCGAAGCACTGGCGTTGAGCTGGAGAGATGCTAATGCTTATGTATTCCCACCTTTCAGCTGCCTGTCGAGGGTGATCAACAAAATTATGCAAGAACGACCGAATGGCATCCTGGTGACACCGGAGTGGCCAACACAGCCCTGGTACCCGTTACTCCACAAACTGAGGGGCTACGCAACATCATGGACCATCCCGGTCAAGCCAGGTACGCTATCACTGATGGGGAACGAGGGGAAACTGTTTCCCCTGACGAACAGCATGCAGCTGAGGATCACACCACTCTAGGCGGCATGTTCGAGGCAATGGGGATGAACAGGACAGCCGCACACACCCTCACGGCTTCCTGGGCAACGGCCACCCAGAGACAATACACGTTGGTACTGAAAAGGTGGGTTGCACACTGTGAGGCGCAACTAATCGTCCCAACAAGACCAAAAATACAACAGGGCATAGCTTACCTACAGACACTATTCTCAAGTGGGGCAGCACGTAACACTATAAACAGGGTTAAGTCACTGCAGTCCACATTCGTAACAGTAGGCGGGGTGCCGTTCAGGGAACACCCCTTGGTAAACCGACTCCTCAAGGGGATAGGCAACTTAAAACCGGCCAGCCCAAAATACACGATGATCTGGGACCCCAAACCACTGCTAGACTTCCTGCAGGGGTGGGGACCGACGGAACAACTGAGCGTAGAAAAGCTGAACAAGAGAACGTTATGCTTGTTCCTACTAGCAACGGGACAACGCCTACAAGCGCTGGGGTTGATGAAACAGACAGACTTTAGGTGGGGACAGGGTGAATGCACGCTGACCTACACCACAAAGCTAAAATCGAACGACCCCAGCAAGAACACGCTAGTACTGAACTTCAAGGAATATGTGGTACCGGAACTGTGCGTGTAGGCCATCTGAGGACATATGTAGGCCGGAACGACCTAGTGGCGGCGGCACCGGCCATGTTCGCAACAACCAGGCCGCCGCACGTAAAAGCAGCACAGGACACGTTGACGAGGTACGTGAAGACCCCAATGGGGGAGGTGGGGGTGAACATGCAGGCATGCCGCAACAAGTGCAGCTGCGAGGAGACAGGTACCACTGGCCACAATCCTGCTAGCAGCAGGGTGGTCGTGGGAGGGAACCTTCAGGAGGTTCTACAACAGACCGGTCAGCAACACATACCCGGTGACGAACCTGATCCCGAGCATCTGGGAACAGAACGACTAAGGCAATGCACACTATTTATCCTAGAAAGGACAATACTTTAGACCAAAGGGTCACTAAGATTGAGACTGAAACTTGTACAGATTACTTGTGTAAAAGGCTCCAGAGCCACCTGTGATATGATAAATAAAAAATAAAAAGTGTTAAACAACAGCAATGTGTGGAAATTACACTCAATGTATCGCATGTAAATAATTGTACTTGCTCAAAACCTTGCTCAAAACCTTAACACCGACACAATTCCAGTATATAGTCGCAACACAAAATAGCGGCTGGCCCTCGTGGCCTGATTACCATCATAATATATAATTCTGCTAAGATATGCAGCAGAATAGGAATTATTATGGTAAGAAAGAGGCCACGAGGGGCCAGCGGCCCACCCTATCACGGTTCACCGCCCTATACAACTGTTACACCGGTATTGAAACTACAAAAAATGACGAAAGCTCGACCGACGCGACATCCAGTAGCCGCTGGCCCCTCGTGGCCTCTTTCTTACCATAATAATTCCTATTCTGCTGCATATCTTAGCAGAATTATATATTTGCAGTGCATGCCTCGCGAATTTTATTTGTCCCGGTGTCAGTGTCAAGGCCGGTCTGCGCTGCCACCATCCAAGAGCAACACACCTCCTATACATGAACAGCTAAGTGATACGTCCTGTTACTGTTAGTGCTTGTGGAAATAGTGGCAGACATATATATATATATATATATATATATATTATATATACATACATACATACATACATACATACTAACTACTTACATACATACATACATACTTGCAATACATACTTGCATACATACATACATACATACATACATACATACATACATAAAACATACACATATATATATATATATATATATATATATATATATATATATATATCTTTTTTGTACTGCCGGTGGCCGGTGTGACATTGAATGTGGAACTTTATTATGTGGCTATGCTGCTTGCTTGTGACTGCGCTGCCAACATTCAAGAGCGACACACCTCCTATTTCAAGGCGCTCTACACGGGCGCACCCACTCATTGAGGCATCGGACAGTATTTGCAGTGCATGCCGTCGCAGATTTTATGTGTGCCGGTGTCGGTGTCAATGGCGGTGTCATTGTCAAGGGGGTCTGTCAATTCTCAATACAGATGCAGCTACAACTTCACACAGGAAGGAATAAGTACTGATTTATAGTATTGTTCAGCCGTACTTGACTTTGTAAACACAACCGGTGCCTTACACAGACCGGTGTGCCTATGAAGAACAAACTTTCATTGCGTCACATTCTGAACATTCGTGTGGATAACAAAGCTACTTCTAGACTGCCATTCTGGTCTAGCTTTACTGTATGACACTGTATAACTATAAGAATAGCTAAGTAATACGTCGTGTTAGTGCTGTGAAATAGTGGCAGACATTTTGTGTACTGCCGGTGTGACATGGTGTGTGACAGACTGTGGAAATAGTGGCAGACATTTTTTTTGTACTGCCGGTGGCTGGTGTGACATTGGGTGTGGAATATTAATTATTTGGCTATGCTGCTTGCTTGTGACTGATACTTTGACAGCTTGAACGTGTGACAAACTGCCTGGCTGTCTGCCTCAAAGTGCACCGTGGACGTTGGTCTAAATATATTATGCCTAAAGACTATTGCTCCAACTGCGGTAAACTACACTCTGAACCGGTGGACGACAATTGTACAGGGAAGGCGCCGAATTCAAGGCGTTCTACACGGGCGCACCCACTCATTGAGGCAGCAGACAATATTTTTTCTGACGTGATGACGACCGAGGTGAAGCCGGTGCCACGAGGGGTGGCAGGACAGAGTGCGATGGACGACTTCTCTGAGGAGAACGCATTGAAGGACAAAGTCAAGTCATTGGAGCACAAATGTTGCGTGAGTGCCCTTCTTCAACAACAGAGGCAGCTTGAGGAAGACCTAGCTGCGCTGAATATCAACTCTGAGCGAGGCAGGAGTCGTTCTAACCATGGGCACCACTGTCAACACCGTCACCGGTCTTCTAGCAGCTCCGGCAGTCGCACGCCCAGCACTGAGCGTCGCAAACGTCGTAAGTGGTCGCTAAAGCATTATACAGACAACCGTAAACAGGTGAAAAAACTTAATGGGTATGAGATTGTGGAAGCAACGTGTGCTTGGTTCTTGGACCGTCCTGATACTGATTACAATGCTTGTCTTTCAGTATTGAAGCACATTAGATTTGTCTGCAGTAAAGCAAAGTTCAACGCTTTCACTAACTCGGCCCATGTGTCTTATGACACAGAGGTGTGGAAAGTCGCGGTGAAACAAGGTTATAAGGCTTTCACAAGAGGTAATAATGAGCTTGCACTGCGTTATTATGCATTTGAAAACATGAAGGAAAAAGCGAATGCAACCATAGCCAGTACCTCTAAACTCTTTACTCATGACGGAAAGAAGCCATGCTTCAATTATAATAATGAAAACGGCTGTTCGCGTGATGAGAAAACTTGTAGCTACGGTCACTGGTGCTCGCGCTGTGGTAGCCGCGCGCACAAACGCAGTGCATGCCGTCGCGATTGATTAAAGAACCATAGAAAAGCACCACGGTTTAGCAGTAAATTAGAACCAACCCGTGTTAAAACTCCTTTTGAAAATATTAATTATTCTTGCGAATTGAAAGGTGGTAATTTTGGCAATAGTAAGAATGGGGTAGAATGTGCTGCCCTCCCTCTGCTAAATTTAGGCTTGCCCTGTGGGGAGTCTGAGGCGGACCATGTCGCTTGCAAACTGGCTGAGCCTCATAGCCCGCTTACAAATTACGTAACACCCTTACCTAAATAGGTTGACATACATTCAGACTGGCTAACGGTTAGCGATAATTCTTCTTTCTATTCAGTTACTGCTTTTGATTTGAATTTTACTACCCCTACCATAAAACAATTTTATGTTACACATGCGTGCTTCAACGGCGCGTGCGAATGCGCTCATTTCATTGCTGGAGTAGTTTCACAGTTTAAACCGTGTCGTGTGTTTGTTGAGCTTTTCTTCCGTGGAGATACAGACCCTGATTGGTCATATATATTACACGGCGCTATATTTGGCTTTAAGGTAATAAACCAAAATTTCCCCCATAAATATTCTGTTAAGATTAGGTCTAATGTCAGCCCAAGTCACAGGCTATTTATCGAAAAGAAGTTAAACTCTGAAATATCGCTTGGTTATATTAGCAAAACAGACACACATCCACTCTGCTCGCATAACCTATTTTGCGTACCAAAATCTAGCGGTGACGGCTTCCGTCTTATAGTTGACTGTAGTAAACATTTTAATAACTCTGTTAATAACTATGTTACTGAAACATGTTGTAAATTTAAGTATAAGAGTGTAGACACTCTATCCAAATTACTTTTGCATAACGATTTTTTATCTGTTATTGATATTAAAGACGCATACCTCGCAGTCACAATTCATCCCTTAGATAGACCAAAACAGGGTCTATTATGGGAAATTGATGGCAAGCCTCAATATTTCTTTGATAACAGACTTTCAATGGGCTTTTCTAGCAGCCCTTTCATATTCAGTAAAGTCTACGACTTTGTTTATCGCTGTGCTGTCCGTGAGGGGGTCGGTCGTATTGTTAACTACCTTGATGACTTTGCGGTTCTTGGTTCCACCTGGAATGAATGTGTTAAGAACCAAATTACTGTTATTAATATTTTGAGACGGTTAGGTTTTTACATTAGTTATGGTAAAATTTTATCTCCTGCCACCTCCAACCGGTTCCTCGGGATTGAAGTAGACACAGGCTTACTTCAACTTCGGTTACCTCCTGATAAAATATCTAAGTTAAAGGATCATCTTGGGTTGTTCTTGCACAGAAAGAAGGCGACTCGTAAGGAGTTAGAGCGTTTGGGCGGCCGACTTTCGCACTGCTCGACCGTTGTACGTGGTGGCAGGTCATTTTCTTTGCGTATATATGATGCAGTTAGAGCTTTGCGTCACCCTCAACATAAATTTCGCATAAATTCCACATTTCGCGACGAAATTAAATGGTGGTTGTCATATGTCGACGCATTCAATGGATATAATAAGATTCTTGGTGTTCATACGGAAACTCTGTCTGTATATACTGATGCTTCCAACACTGGGTTCGGAGCCCTTCACCGATATGACTGGTGTGTAGGGTTTTTCAACGAAACAGAGGGGCCTAGAAAACTTGGCCACCATTTGGCTCTTTCAAATGCTGATTGCATTGATGCTCACATAAATATTCACGAAATGTGGGCCGTTATAGCAGCTGCGGACCGCTGGTGCAATTCATGGTTTAACAGGAATATTGTATTTGTAACGGACAGTACGACTGTTCGTTCTGCGCTAAACAAAGGGAAATCCAAAAATCCTATTATAATGAACTGGTTAAAACGGCTATTTTGGATTTCCATTAATTACAACTTCAATATCTCTGCAGTGCATATAGGAACTAATTATAATGTTATTTGTGACTGTCTAAGTAGATGGTGCGACAGATGTTGTATCTGTTGGAATGAAAATGATAATTCGTTATAGAAGGAATGTCTAAAGTAATCCATCAACGCCTTGCCAAGTCTCATCACACTATGCAATAGTACAACTTCGTTTAAATCTAGTCTAAAGACATTTCTTTTTACCCAGGCTTTCTATTTATTTTGCCCATTATTTTTGACAATTTTACTAATTGTGATATGTTTATACTATGTATGAATTTTTTTATATATCTACACCACTGTTATTCTATATAATGTTCATGTGCATGTATTGAAATTTTATGTAAAGCGTTACGAGAATGTTTGCATTTGTTTGGCGCTATATAAAAATAAACTATTATTATTATTATTATCAACACGTGTCATTGGTGTGTATGTTCAACAGCAACAACAAACGCCTTAACTATCTTAACTAGTAGTACCTTGACTACTCTGAATGAATTCGACTGCCATAGAGTGTGTTTCTCTCATGGCGTTGGGTGTGAATATGTTCAGATCGAAATTGTCTCACCATGTACTGATGAGGCCATCTTCGTCCAAAAGGGTCTGCAGCTGTAGTTTGCTTTCACAAGCATGCAAGGCAGCGGATTTCCTGAATCTTTTCACCTCGTCGTAGCTGCAGCAGAAACCGTTGGAGTACAGAATGTCAACCAGTTCCTTCGATCCAGAGCGATGGTGTATTTGGAGAGCCAGGCCCAGTGTTGTCTGGTTAAATCTCCACGACACTAAAGCTTGTATGGCTTGCGCCAAGGCCAGAGACTTCTTAGACACTTTACCATTTGACACTAGGCTTGACAGTAGCGTGAGAAGCGTTTCACTGCAATTATGAATGGCACTGTCCTTGGTGAAGTCACCCAACTTGTATGCAGTCGTTTTTGGGAGAGACGTAGACCGCACCTCAGCTTGTATCTTGTGACACATGTCCTTCACAACATCAGAATCATTTGCTTCCACAAGTTTCAGAGTGGCTGGCAGATATTTTTTTAAGGAAATTAGGCTGGCACATCCTTTCACCTGCATTATCACCAGAGCTGGTCCAAAGTGCTCTTCCAACCGGGTGACAAGTTGTGAACGGTCCTTTCGGTCTCTTGCCTGAATGACATTCTCAGCACACATGTCATCAGCCAAACTGCTACTTCTCGCTGTAGCTGCCATGTGATCTCTATACAAGCTGTATATCTCGACTGAATTCCACACTGTAGATGCATTCCCTCTCAGAGTGTTCACAACATGTTGGAATGCGAGATCACATGCGGATGGCTCTGACTTTGTAGCAATGTTGGAGGCAGATTTGATGTTGCGCTCGCCAGTGAATTGCGTGAAACAGTCAAAATGGTACTGTGCATCCGCGGCATGCAAATCTGCTAAAGAACCATTAATCCGGATACAAACTTGCTCAGCTGAGGCATCGTTTCGTTCATCACATACAGTTAGAAGTTCATTCTTCATCTCTCTCGTGCAACATTGGATGACTCTCCTCCATCGATAAGGATTCTTTTAGTCCTTCGAGAGGCACTTTTCACCACATATGAGGCAATGCACCCTGAAATCAAAAGAGCTGAATTTGGTTCGCCTCCTTTTCTGTTGATGATCATGTGTATCGATGGTTCCTATTCGCTTTCGTTCCCTAGCAATATGTGTCTTTGATGTATAGCTGGATACTCAGGACTTATGAAACTGTAAGGCGAGGTTTGGATTGTTGTCGAGGTCTTCTTGGAGCCCAATATGGATCAAATCTTCGCGTGATATGCTTGCAGAAATAATGTTTTTTATTCGCTGTTCCTTTTCAGTAACGAGGGTTCCCTCCAGATTGTTGCAGCCTGGGAAGAAACATTTTGCTGAGGATTCCATCGTTCACGTCGGGTATCATCTATGATGGCTCACAGGTTCAACCTAGGAGTATATAAACGACTGTTTATATAGTTTGGAAATGAATATAATGGTCAAAACACCACTTCCATACCTTGTTTTACAGAATAGTAATATTTGTGTTTAAATAATGTCTGCAAACACAATAATGTCATAAGTCTTTGAAGGTATCCAAGTTTAACCATATTTTGAACATTTTCGGTTTTGTTGATTGACATGTCCTGAACACTTTGACAGACGACCAGGCATTGTTAAAATTGTTTTAGATGGGAATTTTACCTGAATAGCATCTTCACACCTATACATTAATTAAATAGCCATGAATGAGACAAATAAATTGTCTGCAAGTGACATATTATTTTCATTATTATCGGGATTAGTGCTTCCACAAAAAAATGTACATTTTGATTACCGTGAGTTGGCAGTAATAATTCCTTTTGAGCCTTTCTGTATTTACACATTCGTATCATACATATAAGTTTTATGCATCAGGAGAAAGGTACTTCAATATCCTTTCTTCTGGTATAATATATGTAGTGCTAAGTGAATTAGAAATGATACTACAGCTGATATACGAAGACTACCCCCCTAATGTCGAACGGCACATAAATGCTGGTTTGATCCAATATGACATCATATCAAAAACGGCTTATAACAAAAATTGCTCAAGGGTGCCAGAGTGGCACCCTCCTGATTCTCAAAATATAGGTATATGACTATCAAAATCTGCAATAAAATTGCATTAGTACGCACTTTCACACCTACGGCTGTTTTGGGCCTTTGGCCCCCTGACTACCAGTAGTACCAGTATGCAACACATGGCTACCATTTTTGGCGTCCCCCGTTCCACTCACTCACTTACTTTTGTTGTTGTTTTTTTTGTTTTTTTTTGTTTTCCTGCACCACTGTCCCACCGCTGCCACACAGTCTCTTCTCCGCTTGAGAAGTTTCGTTATCTGGCGCCAGTTCCTGGATCCTCTCCTGTGCTTCCCTCACTGCCCGTGTCCAACTTCTGGTGATCCTCTTGGGTGCCGGGGGCGTTGTGTCTGCGTTTCGTTTGCGCGACAATCCTGGACGCATCGGTGTCTCTGGTGGTGTGGTCACTTGTCGTTCCCGGTGTGTCAGTGTGTCATTGGTTTCCATGGGTGTCGTTTCTGGTAGGTCCTCGGCCTTTGATTGCGAAGGACTACTCTCCGGGTTTGTTTGTGTACGCCGGTGCTGCTTACGTGATACATTCGGTTGTAGCGGCGTTCCACTTAGCTGAGGCGGCTTAGCTCTCCGCATTCCTGTGCATGCTCTAATACCCTTCTTTGATACAGCGCACTCCTTTGTGTATGCGTGAGCCATGTTCGCATATCTTCCCAATCCCCACCTGCCTCCACAAGCCTGATCCTCTCTCTGTTTATTGTTCGTCTTTTATTATTCAGCCCCACCACTGTAATTACCGATCCCCTTACTCATACCACGATGAAGCCATGGTCCCAGTATGGATCTAACAGCCTGGTCTCCATAGCTCTCACCAACACTTTATCCCCCACCTCCAAGTGGCCTACGTTCATCCGCTGGGTGGCACATTCCTCCTTATACGCACCACTTTTCTCTGTGTTCTCTGCCGGTTCTTGTAATGCAATTGAGAGCTCGTCCACCCTTTGTGCCACTAACTCGTTGTTCAAACCGGTTTCCCGTTGGTACAATGTTCGGTGATTAGGTGGTGGGTGGTGTGCATACATGAGGTAGTATGGTGAAAACCCCGAAATGTCTGAAATGCCCATTATGAGTGCATACAATGTTGTTCCCTAGTGTTCCTCCCATTCCGTGGCTCGGGCATTCACCAGTTTTCTCAACATCTCCTTTAATGTTCAATGTTGTCGCTCCAGCCATCCATGCTCTGGGGGTGGTAGGGGGCCATGTGTCTGACATCCACTCCTGCCTCCTGTAGATATCCTGATACTAGCGGATTTCCAAATTGTCCATTATGCAAACTGAAGGCATCCCATATATCTAGCCACTAATTCGTTCCTCACATAATCTGCCACCAAAACGGCTGTTTTCCGTGGTAGTGGTTCCGCTTCCACGAATCCCGTCGCATCTTCCATATAGACCTATTTCAATGTTTACAAACATTGTGTATGCGCGCGCAGCTCGGCTGCAGAACGAAGGCACACTGCCACTGAGTTTGCCAGTACGCGCAGTGCAAAACGTTTATTTTATTCCAAATTAATAGAAATCCAGAACCCTAACCATATAAATTTAATATAATCTATTCGTTGAATATGTTTTCTATATGTTTTCCAAGCAGTTTCTTTCTTGGTGGTGTGGTTTTAGAGATATTTCACTTTTTCTGTATGAAGATTGCTCACCGCCATTGACAATGCATTGAGTTTGCCATACACGCAGTGCAAAATGTCAGTTTTATTCAAAATTAATAGAAATCCAGAATCCTAACCATATAAATTTAATATAATCTTTTTGGTAAACATGTTTTCTATGTGTATTCCAATCAGTTTGTTTCTAGGTGGTGTGGTTTTAGAGATATTTAACTTTTTCTGTAAGAAGATTGCTTACGACCATTGACAATGCACTACTGCATTGATTTGTGCTGCAGCAATGCTATGTCTATGCAGAGCATTTATTTTAGCAAAATTAATTTAAAAGCTTTCACTGAGTCGATTAAAAATATATTAATGCGCGATTGAAGAGGAAGATCTGAAGTATTTAATTTAACTTAAGGGCAATTTTCTCTGAAAGTATTAAAAACAGAGATAATAGTGAAAGTTGGGATATTCTGAGCTCATAGCCATTGAGTTTGCAGTGACCGGATGTTGTCCTGCAGCCAAGCAGCGCGCGCACTGACCTAAATACACGTACTGACGTCATATGAAATTGGTCAATACACGATGCCACGGTTTGGCCATATATGGGCATGTCCTAATTTCGTGAGAACGAGGCCACTTCCAGTTATAGGTAAACAAAGACTGATAGCCTTGAGTTTGCCGGAACGCACAGTGCAAAGTAATAGTTTTATTCAAAATTAATAGAAATCCAGAACCCTAACCTTATAAATTTAATATAATCTATTCGTTGAATATGTTTTCTATATGTGTACCAAGCGATTTGTTTATAGGTGGTGTGGTTTTAGAGATATTTCACTTTTTCTGTATGAAGATTGCTCATGACCATCGGCAATGCATTGAGTTTGCCAGTATGCACAGTGCAAAATGTCAGTTTTATTCAAAATTAATAGAAATCCAGAACCCTAACCGTATCAGTTTAATATAATCTTGTTGGTAAACATGTTTTCTATGTGTATTCCAATCAGTTTGTTTCTAGGTGTTGTAGTTTTAGAGATACTTTACTTTTTCTCTCTGAAGATTGCTCACTGCCATTGACAATGCATTGAGTATGCCGGTACGTGCAGTGCAAAACGTCAGATTTATTCAAATTTAATAGAAATCCAGAACCCTAACCATATCAATTCAATATAATCTTTTTGTTAAACATGTTTTCTATGTGTATTCCAATCAGCTTGTATCTAGCTGGTGTGGTTTTAGAGATATTTAACTTTTTCTGTATGAAGATTGCTAACTGGCGACACTGCCATTGACAATCCTATAGCGACATCAATTCCACGTGCGCTTGTTTACCTACGAACAGGAATTAGGTCAAGATGGCCGCCGAAGACCCAATTGACGGTATTCGGGGTCAGCTATTGGTTAATAATATGAATAAGCAATGCTTAGGACCCTTTTTGAGGGCAGCTGGTTTGTACCAACTCATATAGGTTTTTAAACAAATTTCATCAGTGAATAATACTATCATTTAGACTTTTATTTTAGCTATATGATTGTGAGTTTACAAAATTCATGAGTGTCCATTGACACAAAATTGATTGTATGCTTTTACATGTAAAAGCGATGGTTTGAACAAAAACAAACATTTCTCGCCGTGAATATGGCCTATGCTGCCGACACGGCGTAAAGCAACCACCAATCAATCAATCAACCGACCCACCGATATAACTACAGCAAAGTATTTTATGATTTCTTTTTACTCCACTCGCGGTGTTCGATTTGAAATTCTATCAACTCGGGTGATGCGAATACGGCCGTTTGCTGCGTAGTGAAGTTCGACGAAGTATTTCCGTTTCCGTTTGCTGTATTTTGATTTCTGGATTATTCGAGAAGTTCAACACTAGTTTACAAATGGCAGCGCTCATAGAGGGCTATTTCCGTTTCCGTTTGCTGGATTTTGGTGGTTTCATTTTCTTCCTCATATGAGTAGGAGTATTGTTTATGTGTATATATATCTACATGCGTTAGTCCTAAGCCTTCCCAGAGGGTGGGACGGTATAATACATGTGTGTAATGGGATGCGAGGGAACGGCGTTCTCTTAATACCGACCCACCCTCTGGGGAGGCTTAAGACTAACGCATGTAGATATACACATAAACAATACTCCTACCCATAGAGGTGGGAAATGAAATCACCAAAATCCAGCAAACGGAAACGGAAATAGCCCGATATGGGCGCCGCCATTTGTATACTCCTGTTGAATGAACGGAAATAGATCGTCGAGCTTTGCTAGGCATACACAGGGTGGACGACAGCGATTGGTTAATAATAAATAGCCTATGGGCTTAATGCTTGACAACGCACTACTGCAGCACATGCCGAATCAAGGAACAACTACACTGGTCCCTCGGTGTGATGACGTCACTGGGACCAGTATACCTGTTCCTCCGCGCTACTCTGCAGCGAGGCTGTCAAGGCATTAAGTCTATAGGCCCAATTTACGGTATTTGGGGTCAGCGATTGGTTAATAATATATCAAAACAAATGCCCGCTGCCATAGAATTTGGCGATATGCGCAGTTCAAAACTTTAATATTATTCAAAATTAAAAGAAATAAAGAACAATTTGGCATAAACATGGATGCACAAATGAAATATTAAGTTTCTTCCCTGGAAACGACGGCCGGTGTGGCGGTTTCAGCGCCCGGTCAGTTTCTGCTTCTGCGCATGCACGGATTTTCGGAGGCCGTGCAAACTGCAGCATGTCGCCGGCGAGCACTGCTATTTGTTTTGTTTACACTCGGCGATTCAATGCCGATCTAGCTGCTACGTTAATATCGCTTGGAATTTAAGGTTAATTTAATTAAATTTCATTATTTGAGTATGTAATTCTGTTAAATATGATCGCATTCAATAGATTTCGGCCTAATCGGTCCCTAACACTGCCGGGCACCAGCTGAGCTTGCAGCCGGCGAGGCCACGGGTATTTTGACGCTCTTAAAATCCGCGCATGCGCAGAAGCCACGGCAGGGCGCTGAAACTGACCGGGCGCTGAAACCGCCACACCGTATTCGGGTCACCCGAGTTACTAGAATTTCAAATCGAACACCGCGAGTGGAGTAAGAAAATACACGCGCAATAATAAAATACTTTGCTGTAGTTATATCGGGGGTCAGTCCTAAGCATTGCTTATTCATATTAGTAGGCCTACTAGTACTGTACTAGCAGTAGACAAGTAGTCTTACTCTGACTAGAGAGGGGTTACGGCGTTCACGGCGGGTTCAGTCACTATTTCCAATAAATCCAAACCTGAGTTCCTTTACTTCAGTTTTTTTTTAGCACTACACCACAGATAATATCTCAACACATGGTCCAAAAGTTATCTTTCTTAATACTGAACTTGCGTAAATAAACAACTACATACTGTAAAACTTGATCCTGACTTCTAAGGCTGGTTGGTCCCTTTGCATTCCACCAATGGCGTCACGCAGATTAACCTGGTTCCTAAGCTTTCTCTAAAGATGGCGCCACAAAGGCTCCTCCTGGTCTCCTAGCATTCTCATACAACTGCGCAAGAGGAGTTGACGCACCGAAGCGCCACCAGTGGAAGCGAGGCTCTGATCGGGCGAGAAGGGTCCACAGCGAGGAAAGCTGGAAAATCGGGTGACCACTGTCCCATATCGAGCATACGCTTGCATGTATTCATAAAGGGGCTGTCACATTAGGTTTTTTTGCGGGAGCGTATGGCGGCGTAGGCGCGTTGCGTCATATACGTCAGCATACGCTGTATACGCTATTCATACGCTACGCATACGCTACGCGTACGCTACTCATACGCTACTCATACGCCGCCAGATGCCGCCAGATGCCGGCTTATGAGGCATACGCCGCCATACGCTTTCATAAATCCGTCCGTCCACATTTTGTTGTGCATGCTAAAAAAATCTCGACCTATGAGAGCGTATGGCCCATACGCTACTCATACGCCGACATACGCTCCTCATACGCCGGCATACGCTCCTCATATGCTAGGGGTACGCCGGCATAGGTTTTTCATACGCTCAACTTGTGTCACCGGCGTATCTCTAGCGTATCTCTAGCGTATGTAGCGTACGCATAACCTACAAGTTACGTATGGGAGCTTACTCCTAGCATATGCACAGTGTATGCACAGCGTATGCACGCTACTCATACGCGCATATGCTATGCATACACTACTCGTACGCTACTCGTACGCTCCACATGCCAATCAAAACTGTCAAAAAATGTCACAGCACGCTCCCACACGCTCCTCGTACGCTCCTCATAGGTTCCACATACGCTCAAAACCAGCCAAAAGGTCACCAAATGTCATCATAGGCCGGCACGCGCAGGACCTACGTAGGTTTTCAATATGCTCCCACCATACGCCGTAATGTGACAGGGCCTTAATGTGACAGGGCCTTAATAAAAGGCCCTGTCACATTACGGCGTATGGCTGGAGCGTATTGAAAACCTACGTAGGTAATAAGGCCCTGTCACATTACGGCGTATGGCGGGAGCGTATTGAAAACCTACGTAGGTCCTGCGCGTGCCGGCCTATGATGACATTTGGTGACCTTTCGGGTGGTTTTGATCATACGAGGAGCGTATGAGGAGCATATGGGAGTGTGCTGTGACATTTTTTGACGGTTTTGATTGGCATGTGGAGCGTACGAGTAGTGTACGAGTAGCGTACGAGTAGCGTATGCGTAGCGTATGAGCGTATGAGTAGCGTATCAGTCAAGATCGATGTCGAGACCTATGGCATACGCTTTGAATACGCTGTGCATACGCTGTGCATACGCTAGGAGTATGCTCCCATACGTAACTCGTAGGTTATGCGTACGCTACATACGCTAGAGATACGCCGGTGACACAAGTTGAGTGTATGAAAAACCTATGCCGGCGTACCCCTAGCGTACAAGGAGCGTACGCCGGCGTATGAGGAGCGTATGCCGGTGTATGAGGAGCGTATGCTGGCGTATGAGTCGCGTATGAGCAGCGTATGGGCCATACGCCCTCATAGGTCGAGATTTTTTTAGCATGCACAAAAAAATGTGGACGGACGGATTTATGAAAGCGTATGGCGGCGTATGCCTCATAAGCCGGCATCTGGCAGCATCTGGCGGCGTATGAGTAGCGTATGAGTAGCGTATGCGTAGCGTATCAGTAGCGTATACAGCGTATGCCGACGTATATGACGTAACGCGTCTACGCTGCCATACGCTCCCGCAAAAAAACCCTAATGTGACAGCCCCCTTAAAAGATTCACCCTGTACTCGCAGTACACGGGTGAATACCAGCCCTATATAAAAGCGGTCGAAAAAGCGGGGAAATGAAATGAGAGCCTAATTTCACAATCTAAAGCCGTGTTTACACGGGCAATTGTAAAGCAAATTAGACAATGCGATTTATATGAAGCAAAGTAGTGGCAGGTTTACACTGAGCAAGTTTGAAAGTGTGTCGGCGACCGGGAACCAGCAGCCTTAGTGGTGAGCCTGTAGCCGGCGAGCACTGCTATTTGTTTAGTTTACATTAGTCCATTCGACAATATGAATAACGATGCCGAAGTAGCGGCTACGTTAATATCGCTTGGAATTTAGGGTTAATTTAATGAAATTTCATTATTTGAGTATGTAATTCTGTTAAATATGATCGCATTCACTAGATTTCAGCCTAATCGGTCCCTAACACTGCCGGGCACCAGCGATTAGTTACAGCTGAGCCTGTAGCCGGCGAGCACCGCTATTTTACACTATTGCCGCCCGGGAACCAGCTGTATCGCTTCATCTATACTACCTCACAAGGTGGTTTACATATACCGATTTATATGAATCGATTCAGCCCTAAAACGCCTCAGCATCGCGTCTACACGGCAAATGTAAATCGATCTAGACAAGTGGTTTTATATGAAGCGTTTTAACTTGCCCATGTAAACACGCCTTATGAAGCAACAATTATTCTTTTTATATGTATTCATAATTCCCCGCTACCTTTGAGTTGAAAAATATAATAAAATGTACAGTTTAATGGAAGTTAAAAGTGAAATCGAAGGTGTTCTATCGCCGCCATATTGTCTTTTTGCATTCTCTCCCATTTCACCAAATCTGTGCTGATATAAGTATCCATTTGATATTGGAACCAGGCATTCTACTTCCTGTTCCATACTAAAGCTATTTTTGCCCGTATTTAGACTACGTTATCGTTCATCCGTGTACTACAAGTACAGGGTGAATTGTTTATCTAATATTCAAACTATTGAAACCAGACCGAGGCCACATACGCGTCTGCGAGACGCTGCTGTATGAAAAGTCATGCAAATACTTTTTCGTCGACCAAAACCTCTCGAAATCACTCAAATTTGAATGTTTTCATTTTTTAAACTACCAAATTCATCTTTGCATACCTGTTTTCTATCTATTGGCCAATTTTCACGAAGATTGGGTGACCCTTGCATGTTGATTTTCCCATTCTTCAACTACAATGTGACTGTCAACCTCAAGTCTGCATAGTTGTGGTGGTATCATGTAATGCAGCACAGTCAGCGTAGTTATCTGTGTAACACAGTTAAACAACTAGTCTTAGTAATTACAAATTAATAAAATCTTTAAAAGGGTTAAAATATATTTGAAAAAAATATATATATTAAGAAAGTTATGCAATTTTGAATTTAAGAAAAGATTGGCAACCAGGGTGAGCAATTTTGTTGACATCGCCTACTGAAATGCATCTGATCGCCACTCAATCTTCATGAAAATTGACCAATAGATAGAAAAAATGTATGCAAAAATGAATATGATAGTTTAAAAGGTGAATATCTTCAAATTTTACTCCTTTAATTTCTGTCTGAGTTCATACACATCAGCAAACAGTAGTGTCGTACTGCCATTTCCAATACCCGACGCTTAAAGGGACCAGCTATAGCTCGCTGGGACACTGTGCGTACTCCGACAAATGCTCTCCAAGCACAACTTTGTTTAGTTTTTATGTTTAAATGAACCAAGTATGTGTGGGGAGAGTAGGGGACCCACTTCACCACCAGAAGTGGGTCAGTTCTGAGGCTGGGAATAGCTGGCAGCTGTTGTTTTAAAAATGGCTGGGTGAGTGGAGATAAGGGAGAGTAAAACTGGGGTATTTTCAATCTTCTTTAGAGTAGTTCAATCAGGAAATATATTTGTGTAATGTAAAATGTATGTTAGTACAATTACATTGCATAATTCAATGAGAAACAGATATAGATGAAAAACATTTTTTTGTTGATGAATGTAAAAAAGGTTCTGCTGTGGATGGGGTTTGAACCCACATCACCAAACAACTTCAGATTACAAGTCCAACACTCTAACCACTAGGCCACAGAGACCACACATAATTAGTAGTCTCACTTCAGGCTATTTGTGTATAGGACGTCACATATAAAAGGTATGTATGTATGTATGTATGTATGTATTGTATGTATGTATGTATGTATGTATGTATGTAGTATGTATGTATTATGTATGTATGTAGTATGTATGTATGTATGTATGTAGTATGTATGTATTGTATGTATGTATGTATGTATGTATGTATGTATGTATGTATGTATATGTATGATGTATGATGTATGTATGTATGTATGTATGTATGTATGTATGAATGTATGTATGTATGTATGTATGTATTATGTATGTAATGTATGCATGTATGTATGTATGTATGTATGTATGTATGTATGTATGTATGTATGTATGTATGTATGTATGTATGTACGTACGTACGTACGTATGTACGTATGTATGTATGTATGTGTGTATGTGTGTGTGCGTGCGCGTGCCTGCGTGCCTGCGTGCGTATGTACGTACGTACGTACGTATGTATGTATGTATGTATGTATGTATGTATGCATGCATGCATGCATGCATGCAGGTAGGTAGGTATGTACGTATGTATGTATGCACGCACGCACATGTGTTCGAGTTAGAGCGTCCGTCTCCCGTGTTGGTAGATCGTGGGGTTGTGAGTTTGAATCCTGGTCGAGTCAAACCAATGACTTTAATATTGATACTTGTTGCTTCCTAGTCTGGCGCTTGGCATTATTAGGATAGGACAAGGACTGGTTGGCTCAGTGTCAGGATAATGTGACTGAGTGGGATATCAGGTCATGGTGCTGATGGCCTGGTATTCCAGTGGGGCAGCACGATAAAGTTGCCATGAGTGCGCACTGTCACAAGTCGGTACCTGTCCTGATATGACCTTAGATGTTGCTAGCACGCACACACACACACACGTGCGTGTGTGTGTGCGTACATACATACGTACGCTGGAGTCATCGTTTACGGCTGGCCTGGTGGCCGTTTTTGCTACTACGGAGCATATTCAGCCACATTGCCATGGTGTGCATGTGGCTTTGGCGTCTTTGGTGGCAGCTGCGGTCACGGCCGCTATGGTGCATTGGGTAGTCTTGCATGTGTGGTGCATTGGAGAACAGCCAGGGAGAGGCGAGAAAAGGAGGTGGTGGTGGTCTCTATATCTGTTTCTCATCGAATTATGCAATGTAATTGTACTAACATATATTTTATATTATGCAAATATATTTCCTCATTGCACTACTGAAATATTATATTAAATTGATACGGTTAGGGTTCTGGATTTATATAAATTTCGAATAAAATCGACGTTTTGCACTGCGCGTACCGGTGTGGCGGTTTCAGCGCCCGGTCAGTTTCAGCGGCCTGTCATGGCTTCTGCGCATGCGCGGATTTTAAGACATATGCAAAACACCCGGGGCCTCGCCGGCTACAAGCTCAGCTGTAACTATCGCTGGTGCCCGGCAGTGTTAGGGACCGATTAGGCTGAAATCTATTGAATGCGATCATATTTAACAGAATTACATACTCAAATAATGAAATTTAATTAAATTAACCTTAAATTCCAAGCGATATTAACGTAGCAGCTAGATCAGCCTCGAATCGCCGAGTGTAAACAAAACAAATAGCAGTGCTCGCCGCAACGTGCGAAAATCCGCGCATGCGCAGAAGCCACGAAGTGACGTCCTATACACAAATAGCCTGAACTGAGACTATTAATTATGTCTTGTCTCTGTGGCCTAGTGGTTAGAGTGTTGGACTTGTAATCTGAAGTTGTTTGGTGGTGTGGGTTCAAACCCCATACACAGCAGAACCTTTTTTACATTCATCAACAAAAAAACGTTTTTCATCTATATCTGTTTCTCATTGAATTATGCAATGTAATTGTACTAACATATATTTTACATTACACAAATATATTTCCTGATTGAACTACTCTAAAGAAGATTGAAAATACCCCAGTTTTACTCTCCCTTCTCTCCACTCACCCAGCCATTTTAAAAACAACAGCTGCCAGCTAGTACCAGCCTCAGAACTGACCCACTTCTGGTGGTGAAGTGGGTCCCCTACTCTCCCCACACATATTTGGTTCTTTAAACATAAAACCCAAACAAGGTTGTGCTTGGAGAGCATTTGTCGGAGTACGGTTCCTGTCGCCAGCGACCTATATCTGGCCCCTTTAATCAACCTCGTTCTGATGCCTAATTAGGTCATGCGTGAATAGTGTGAATTCACGCCGCGGCCATGTTGAAACCATACCGAGTCCACGTACCCGTCTGCGATGCGCCGCTGTAAGAAAAGTCATGAAATACTTTTTTGTCGATCAATACTTGTCGAAATCACTCAAATTTGAGTGTATTCATTTTTGAAACTACCATATTTATCTTTGCATACCTGTTTTCTATCTATTGGCCAATTTTGACGAAGATTAGGTGAGCCTTGCATGGTGCTTTTCCCAGTCTTTAACTACAATGTGTCTGTCAACTTCAAGTCTGCATAGTTATGGTGGTATCATGTACCATGCAGCACTGTCAGTGTAGTTATCTGTGTAACACAGTTAAACAACTAGTCTTAGTAATTACAAATTAATAACAGCTTTAAAAGGGTTAAAGGCCCTGTCACATTACGGCGTATGGTGGGAGCGTATTGAAAACCTACGTAAGTCCTGCGCGTGCCGGCCTGTCATGACCTTTGGTGACCTCTCGGGTGTTTTTGAGTGTATGTGGAACCTATGTGGAGTGTACGAGGAGCGTATGAGGAGCGTATGGGAACGTACTGTGACATTTTTTTACGGTTTTGATTGGCATGTGGAGCGTATGAGGAGCATATGAGGAGCGTATGATTATTTCAGGAGCATATGAGGAGCGTATGAGGAGCGTATGAGGAGCGTATGCGAAGCCTATGCGCGACCTATGTTATCTCTCCGCGGTCTGCCGCCTGGTGGCTCCTAGGTATATATAGCCTGCAGCAACAGTCTCCCCTCGCTCTGCCATCATGCCTGCTAAGAGGAACACCACTGCTGCTGCTGCTTCTGCTACTGCTACTACTACTAGTACTACTGCTACTACACCAGCCTCCAGAGCTGCTGTAACTACAGGAGGAGGACTAGGCCATGGGAGAGGCAGAAAGAGGCAGACTTTACAATGCTCTCCATCACCAGCCTCCTCACCTGCCTCACCACCTCGCCACTCTCCACACCACTCTCCAGAACACCACTCTCCAGAACACCACTGTCCAGAACACCACTATCCACTGGAGGAGCAGGAGATGGAAGTGGAGAGGTCGATGACGCAACGCTGGCATCCCCGCTCCAGCTCGCCATCTCCTGCTTCTCCCGGCAGCTCACGGGCGGCGCCCGCTGCCTCCGCCGCCTCTGCCGCCACCACTGCCTCCAACGCCTCCACCAGCACCGGTGGCCTCTCCACATCAAAGAGACGGAGGGCCAAGAAGAGCGACTGTTCTCTGTCGGTCTTCAAAGAAGATCAAATGCTGGACTTCCTCCAGGAGAACCCCATCATGTGGAACATGAAGCTGACGGATTACTGCCGCTCAGACAGAAAGGCCAAGATGTAGAAGGACCAGGCGACACTTCTGGGGACCACAACAGTCCATCTCCAGAAGTGGTTCAAGTCGCTCAGGGACACGAACAGGCGGCTCCACAAGAAAAAAAGTGGGGACGGAGCCGCTGACCATACTGAACGGGAGCAGTGATCCTGCGCAAGTTCGGGTTCCTGTGGTCCGTCGTCCGTCACTGACCGGAGCCCTGCAGGAGTGTAAGTACATAATCTTTTATCGTTCTGACAAGTGCGGTCATTAGTATTCTCGTAAAACCACTCGTATTCTAATTTTGTTATGTTATGCTTTTGTTGTATTTATTTAAATATTCTAGTTATTTGTTAAATGTTATTTATTTCTTTAATCTGGAGTTGTGTTGTTGTTCTTAAATCGAGATATTGACAATAGATGTATCGAGATATAATCGTTATAAATCCATGTTTGCATTTAACGTTAATTATTTTTGCTTTATATATTTTTGATTTACTGTTGACTTGTCGTGTCTTTTGTCGAAATATAGATTTGCGTTCATGTTACTTATGTTATTTTATGATTTTGTTTTGCAGTTGGCCGCTCCTGTCGTGGCTCCGCAGGTCGATGTCAGCAGGGAGGAGAATGTGGCGACCGATGTGGAGGTGGCGATGGACGAGGAGCTTCCACCCACTCCCCCCGCTAAACCTCCTCGCTGCCATCCACAAGAGGTTCGACGAGTCTGGGGACATCCTTAAGGTCATGCAGCCGCCTCCTCCACCGACGGTGACGAAGCGAGTGGCATTCACCAACTATGTGCGGGACATGATCCTCACCATGCCGGAGGAGCGGTTTGTGTCCATTTGCGGTCCACTCAACCGCATGGTGTCGCACCATCTGGAGGACGAGGAAGGAACATTCATGGGCCCGGTGTTTCGTGTGGCTGCTCCTGCTCCTGCACCTGCTCCTGCTCCTGCACCTGCTCCTGCTCCTGCACCTGCTCCTGCACCTGCTTGTGCACCTGCTCCTGTGTCTGCAAGTGAGGCATACCAGCCTCAACCCCACCAGTGGACTCACCAGCCACCACCGGCATCACCATGGGCTTCACAGACACAGGAGTATGTGCAGCGCTATATGGGGCAGCCGCACATACATCATCAGCCACAGCCTCTGCCACCTCTGCCAAGTCTTCCGCCTCAGCCTCTACCTCCAGCCTCCGTGGGTCACGAGGCAGCTGCAGCTCCGCTGGTGGTACGGCTGTCACCGGCGCACACTCCTGGACAACTCCGGACATTAGGGATGGCGGGGCACACGAGGGGCTGCCTCGGAGTTGTGGTGCGCGCGGGTGCTCCGGCCACTGTGGGTGCGGCATGGCCGCAGGCGTCGCGACTCCGACACGCGGCGACCCCTCCCAAGTGAACTTGTCTAAGTCGGGCAGCCCATACATACTATTGAACTTGTCGGGGCTGTCCGGGATATCTCTCTTCCTCCCTCTCTCTATCTCTGTTCCTCCCTCTCTCTATCTCTGTTCCTCGCTCTCTCTATCTCTGTTCCTCCCTCTCTCTATCTCTGTTCCTCTCTCTCTATCTCTGTTCCTCTCTCTATCTCTGTTCCTCCCTCTCTCTATCTCTCTTGCTCCCTCTCTATCTCTCTTGCTCCCTCTCTATCTCTGTTCCTCCCTCTCTCTATCTCTGTTCCTCCCTCTCTCTATCGCTGTTCCTCCCTCTCTCTATCTCTGTTCCTCCGTCTCTCTATCTCTCTTCCTCTTTCTCTAACTCTCTTCCTCCGTCTCTCTATCTCTCTTCCTCTCTCTCTCTCCTCTCTCTCTCCCTCTCCCCTCTCTTTCCCTCCCTCCTCCCTCCCTCCCTCTATCTCTTCTCCCCCTCCCTCCCTCCCTCCCTCCCCCCCTCCCTCCCTCCCTCCCTCCCTCCCTCACCCTAGTATCCTTTCAAAATTGGATAGGTAGGAGTGTTCTGAATGGAAATAAATCTCTCCATCCCAATTAATTTTTTTTGCCTTAGCCAGTGAGAAGTGGGGTGGAAGGGAGTTGAGCTCAGTGTGCTTATATTTATGCCCATCAATGATGACACCATCTCCATGCACCCGCACCTCTGCACCAGCTGACCTGGCGAGTGCCGCAACCGACCTACATTCATCTCTCATTCTCCAGGTCAGTTGGGTGACATCATCACTCAGGTAGATACCTTTATACAGCTCACTATTTTTAAGCTTAGAACGTGCAAAATAAAAGGCATTTCTTTCATTTGCGTTTTTGAAAACGATCACAATTGGGCGAGGACGGTCGGGAATCCGCAGTCGGTGCGCCCCAGGGGCCCCCAACCTCAGTTTCCCGATCCTGTACACTGACAATATTGCCGGGCGTTCAAGGGCCATTGCAGGAACGAGATGTGCAGCCAGATCATATACATATTGGTGTAGATTTTCTGCATCCTGTTCCGGCTTACCATCTATCTTGATGTTACCCAACTTAGATTGGTTCTCGAGCTCATTGATCCGGTGCTCCAACCGCTTGTTTGATTCTCGAGTAACCATCAGGCTCTGCTTAGCAAACAACAGGGATCGTCTGTCAGCCTGCTGTTCCTGGCGGCTAGTTTCTAGGAGGGCCGTCAATCTGTACATGTCAGCAGCGGCCCTGTCGCGTATATCATCAACCACATGCACTACATTCAATAGTTTGACCTCCATACTGGCATCAAGTTGATCCATCCTGGCCAACATCTGGGCCAGCATAGAATCATTGGCATCATTGGTACTTGGGTAGTCCACATTTTTGGCAGTATTAATCCGGGCTGGCGAAGTTGTGGAGGGTTGTGCCACCTCCGACTGTGACAGTGATCCTGCCTTCCCACGCATCCTGGCCTTGTCAATCTGCTGCCTCTGCGACATGCTGAGATGGATCGTGATCTATGACTGAATGACAATGATATTGGGTGCTGTGGGTACCTTCACTTGAGTGCAGTCCCGACTCAGATTTGCTGGTGTTGGTTCAAAGTTCAATTTCCTTGCCGTTGGCCACACAATAACGCACGTGTTTACTCGCGTGTCATTCCCGATGTCATTTGTAATGTGACACTCAGTATCTGACAATCGGCACTGACAGTCAGTATGTATCACTCAGTATCCGACACCCATTATGTGACAGTCAGATGTGACACTCAGTATCTGACAATCGGTATGTGACACTCAGTATGTGGCACTCGGTATGTGCCATTCAGTATGTGACACCTGTTATGTGACACTCAGTATGTGACACTCAGTCTCCGACAATCGGTATGTTGCACTCAATATGTGACACTTGGTATGTGACACTCGGTATGTAACACCCAGTATGCAACACTCAGATGTTTGCCATTGGTAATGTGACACTCAGTAACTGGACCTGGCAATGTGACACTCAGTATCTGACAATCGGCATCTGACACTCAGTAAGTATCACTCGGTACCCGACACCCACCACGCGACCCTCGGACATGACACTCAGTATCCGACAATCGGTACGTGACACTCAGTGTTTGACACTCGGTATGTGCCACCCAGTATATGTGACATCCGTTATGTGACACTCAGTATGTGGCACTCAGTATCCGACAATCAGTATGTGGCACTCAATATGTGACACTCGGTATGTGACATTCGGTATGTATCACTCAGTATGTAACATTCAGATGTTTGGCTGTAGCCTATAGTCACTCTCACAATCTACTGGTATTATCACTCACTCACCCAACAACAACACCAGCACATTAAGTGATATCCAATGCTTTTCATCCCAGATTAGTCCTGAAACTGATATCCTTATGTTCTCTTACTTCCAATGTTCCTCCCTGAGCAGTGTTTATCCGTTTTTTAAAGTCTGAGACATTTATTTTGCCATTTGTTTACTCTAGCTGATAGCGCACGTGTTTACTCGCGCATTGCCGCAATCTCTTGCCGTACGTTCATCATAGTCGGCCGCAGGGCAAAGGCGTCGTCACCGATCAGAAAATACGGCACATCCTTCTGGCCGTCGACGAGCGGTTCAGGGTTCGGAAAGCCGATGGTGCCACCTTCAGTGCCCGCCTTCAGCTCAGAGGCGTTGTAAATCTGGGCATCGGACGCGGAGCCCAAACCGCTCCCTCCTCCTTCTCCTCTGGATACGGGACGCCAGAAGAACCATGAGGTATAGGCCAAGCTCATGGTGATAAAGGGCAACTCTGTAGAATAGCTGGAACTGTACTTGCAGTGCCTGGGCATCCATCCTGTATGAGCAGCAGAGCAAGAATGACCGAAGAAGGCGTGCATCGCCTTTATATACCGAGACCATAGGTCGGGCATACGCCGCCATACGCTACTAATACGCTCCCATATGCAACTCGTAGGTTCTAGGTACGTTGCATACGCCCGAGATACGCCCGTGACGCAAGTTGAGCGTATGAGTAGCGTATGCCGGCATACCCCTAGCATACACCGGCATACACCCAGCATACGAGGAGCGTATGCCAGCATATGAGTAGTGTATGAACCATACGCCCCCATAGGTCGAGATTTTTTTAGCATGCACAAACAAATTTGGACGGACGGACGGACGGACGGGAGAAAGCGTATGGCGGCATATGGCGACATAGGCCGGCATAAGCCGGCACATGACGGCGTATGCGTAGCATATGGCGGCGTATGACGGCGTATGCCGACGTATCTGACGTAACGCGCCTACGCCGCCGTACGCTACCCCAAAAAACCCTAATGTGACAGCCCCTTTAAATATATTTGAAAAATATATCTATATTAAGAAAGTTATGCAATTTTGAATTTAAGAAAAGATTGACAGCCAAGGTGAGTGACTGTTGACATTGCCTACTGAAATGCATTGGTTCATCACTCAATCTTCATGAAATTTGACCAATTAATAGAAAAAAGGTAAGCAAAAATGATTATGATAGTTTCAAAAGTTAATAGCTTCAAATTTTACTCCTTTAATTTATGTAGTAGTTCATACACATCGGCACACAGTAGTATCTTATGGCAATGTATTTCTATGATTTCGAATACAGACGCTTACTCAGACTCGTTCTGATGCCGAATTAGGTCACGCATGAATAGTGTGAATTCGATTGGGACCGTTCCATAATTTGAGCCAATCAGAGCTGTTCTTTTATATTGCAAATGGATGCCCCCTATGGGGGCCACCATTTGCAATAACAAAAGAATGGCTCTGATTGGCTGACACTGAGAGCTGTTCTCAGCCAATCAGAGCTGTTTTTTAAAATTGCAAATGGCGGCTACCATAGGGGGCAGCCATTTGCAATCCAAAAGAACAGCTCTGATTGGCTGACACTGAGTTCTCTCGAAAACGAGAAGAGGAAAGTCCATTTCCGGCAAGTTCAAACGGGCTCAGACACACCCAACCCGCAGTCATACAGCTTTCTGACTCTACGTATAAATGGTCAACGAGTGATTCGATGCCTTTTTGTCGGAACAACTGACTCCGCAGTATGTCACTATTTTTATGTGGCTCACTCTACCAAAAGGCAACCTGTGCCCGTTTTCCATAAATATCTGTTGTTCTTGGCAGGAGGGGCCCTGACACCCCATGTTGGTCTTTATGTAGACTGAGCCTGCAATAGCCACAGAATTCCTAAAGTTGGCACTCGGAGGATGGCTGAGCCTACATATTTTGTCCAACGTTTGATACATGAAAAGACTGAGCCTACATAAACCTCTCTCTTGACGGGACAGGATGGCTGAGCCAACATAGTTCGTCCAATGTTGGTTATTTGAAAAGATGATAAACCTCTCTCCGGCAGGGAAGGAGAGGACAACTCTGTCTTTACTGGAATATATTTATTTATTCATCTATTTATATAATTCTCCACTTACGTTACGTTACGTTAAGTTATGTTACCGACGATAAACTACGCATTGATAGAGTTGTCATAATACAACATTTATATAGGACGCAACAAAATCCCGATATTTTTGGTCCCTGGAAATCTACGAATAGACTTCTCTTCTACTGCATGTAATTATGACTGAAAAAAATAGCCATGGTTTTCCTCCCATGTTTTATTAAGGTTTGTTTTGGTTCGCCTGCATTTATTGGTTCCCTCCATAGGCACTAGGTGGTGCCATCATTAATCTTCAGGGTTCTAACCTAATATCTCCAGGTGGCAGCACCGGACAGACAGAGGTCAGACGGTCGTCTTCTTTTCTAGTTGCGAATCTTCACGCCCGATGGCACCACCTGCGCGAATGACACTTCATGTCCTTACCGCTAGGTGTCTCACCGATTGACAGTGTTTGACCACGCCACACCACACCGCTCTCACACCACACTCACACTCACACCAGCTCACATCGAGTCTTACATCTATCTCACCCCGCACACCTCCTCTCCCCAACGGTCAACGGTCAAGAATGTCTTCTCGAAGTGTTCTTGACACTAAACGTGTGAGTATTTGACTTATATCCTTCTATTTAGGGTTTCTGTTAGGGTTTCTTTAGGGCCTGTAAAATTTCTTTATCTGTTTATTAATTCTGAATCTTTTCCGTCGATTTAAATATGTAGATTTAAATATGTAGATTTAAATATGTAGATTTGCAATTGTTTATTTAGGTTTGGTTTTGTTTTGTTTTGCAGACTGTGGTTTCCACCACAGCCGAGCAGCGGGCTATTCTGCAGCGGTTTTACGACGAGGGCATGGTTAGCGCGTCTAAGCCGTTCGAGCCGGAGTGGCTGCGCGCTGCAGAGGCCGCCAATATGTCTTTGCGCGCAGTCAAGGTTAGGATAAATTAATCATCACCCCCCCCCCCCTCTTGCAAAATTTTACTATAGTGGCTTGGGTAGGAGCGTGTGTGATTAGGGTCAATAGGTCAATCGTTTAAAGCCACCCATAAGTATGCTTGTAGTGTGATAACAGATGGGGTTAGTTTACCATATGTACCATACACACCATAACAAACAGATAGACTGCTTTACGTCCTAGCTAACCACCACCAAGTGACCTTCACTTTGTCAACTCTTAGCTTTACAGATAGATCTTAGCTTTACTGAGAGATCTGGACTATTTGATAGAAAAGAACAATACTTTGAACCAAATATATGTCTTAAACATATTTTGCCGATTTTCGCATTTCTCCCTCTAGGTACGTATCAGCAACATGCGACGGACTGCCCAGCTGTCACTGGCCCAGAAAGCCTTCGTCAGAAGGTTCGGCTGTCCGTTCAGCAATCGAAGCGCACAACGGGTTTCGACCTATACAAGCGCTCCACCCAGTCTGGTAAATTCTTTAGATTTCATCTCAATGTTAAACTTGTATTTTGTCCCAAGTGGTTTTTTTTCTAGCTATAATATACATTTGACACGACCAAATTCTCTATGCTGATTTCAAGTTACATGACTTCACTGTTATTATATACAACATATTACGTACGTATTGGAAAAGCACAAAAAAGTGTTTCTTTTTTAGCGATTTAAAATAAGCACTTTGTATACCTGTTTTGGTACACACCTGAATATCGTTTTACTATCATCTTGTGCGCGCTTTCACAAGTCGGTACCCCTACCGTAATGACCTTAGATGTTGCTCGGACGTAAAACAACTACAAACAAACATACAAACAATAATTAATTGAATTGAATTCTTAACTCTTCAGCCCCGGCAGCTTCGCTGAAAAGCAGACTGCTTGGTTGGAGGGGTGGAGTTCGCTTCTGCCAACTGAGCGCGAAGCATATCAAGAGGATGCCCGGCAGCTCGCTCAGCTGAATCCTGATGAGATGACCCGTGAGGAGCGTGTTGCCACGGTTAATACGTCTTATCACCGTCTGTGCAAGGAGGTATATTAGTCTACCATAATATTCCATAATATTCCTTGTGTCTGTTATATCTACCTAATGTGGACCCAGATATGTAATGATGATATTCTTTCAGCATTGTTTTATATGTCAATTTATTGCGTACAGTTCTGTTTTTGAGACACACAACGACTCAAAGTATGAAGCCAAGCCAAATTTCATTCGGCCCCTGGGGCTCTGGATGAAACCTCAATTGGAGGCTTTGTACTTGGATTTGGATGTATTGGAGGATACCCATGTCCCAGAACATCCCCCGTGGTCGTTGAGGAAGCCATCGGTCATCCTCCAACTCACGGAACTGAGGAAGTCTGGGACACATCCACTTGAGTATCAACGACTGTACACAGAGATTCAAGGCCAGTTTGAAGACCACTTCTCCATGTATACTGATGGTTCCAAAGACCTAAGCCGGGCAGCTGCTGTGGGAGTTTGCCAGGGCAAGAAATTTGGCATTCGCATGCCCGATCAGAGCTAGATTTTTACAGTGGAAGCCCGAGCACTCCTTCTCGTGTTGGAAGTCATTGAACTATCCAACTACACTAAATATGTAATATACAGCGATTCGTTTTCCTGCCTGCAAGCTGTTGCTGGGCTAAAAACGGGCCACCCCTTCGTGGCAAAGGTCATTTACAAAATGAACCAGCTAGCAACAGATGGATATGACATCCACTTGTGTTGGGTGCCTGGCCATGCCGGCATCCAGGGAAACGAATGAGCTGATCGGGCTGCGAAGGAGGCTCTGAACTATGATGTTGAGCCATGTCTGATACCCCACTCTGATCTGAAACCACTAATAGCCACCCACATCAAATCCAAATGGCAACATGAGTGGGATGAAAATATTAATATACTTAAAGAAATTGAACCATCTGTAGGAAATCCACCACATTCTCATGTGGGGGGTCAGCGGGACCAAGTGGTCCTTAGCCGCTGCCGTATTGGCCACTCGTGGCTAACACATGTTTTCCTGCTCAAGGGGGACCCTCCCCCTGAATGTATTGGATGTCAGTCCCCACTGACAGTCAAGCACATTTTACTAAACTGTGTTGATTTCATAGCACTGCGCCAACAATTTTACACTGCAAACAACATGCATGATCTTTTTACTAAAGTTAAACAAGATGACATTTTAGCTTTTTTGAGGGAAGCTGGTCTGTACCACCTCATATAGTTCATTAAAACAATTTGATTAATTAATTCTTTCATCTATTTCATTTAATTATATGATTTAGCTTTTAAAAATTCATAAGTGTCTATTGACACATAACTGATTGTATGCTTTTACATTATATGTAAAGGCAATGGTTGAATAAAAACAAACAATTCTCGCCGTGAATATGGCCTATGCTGCCGACACGGTGTAAAGAAACCACCAATCAATCAATCAATTTATTTAACTTTTTGTCATCGTTTTTATCTAGCTTCGTTTATAATTGCCATTTGCCTTGTTAAAACAACAAATTTTATTTGTCATTGATTTGGGGGTCTACTTTGATCCACGCACGCTTGCTGCGATACCTCAACACAGACGGTGAGGTGGACATGTTAGTCTTCCTGAAATCGACACGGGGGAACGTGGACATCTGCTCCGGCACTGCCCCTGACTTTTTTAACCAAAACTGGTCAATCTTCCGGGACTGGTTCCTGTGCAAGGATGGTAAGTTTTAGCCGAATGCCATTTCTTTGTTTTTCTCACTATCAAAACATGTCGATTTACTAGCCTCTGTAACACCTGTGCTGTTCTACCTACCTGCTTTTCTTTTTCATTATTTCGTTCATTCAACTGCATTCTGCATTTGTTTCTGCGTAGAAGGTAATACTGAGTCAATTTAGTCTAGGTTTGCACTCAAAATATCTCAATCTAAGTAATCTATATATCCATGCACTTCCCCCTCCCCACAATCTATAAAAAATGACTTACGACTGGTTTCTGAAATATGACCCTTAGTAAGGAAACCAGAGCGGGCCTGTGATGTGGATGGCACCGTGCCCGTGACGAATCCTCCTCTTCAGCTGCCCCTGCTGCTGCTGCCCCTGCTGCTGCTCCCACTCCACCCATGAGCACCAAGGATCGGATGCGTGTAACATATCTGACCAAACTGCAGGATGCTCTGGGTACGATCTAAAACTTTATAACCTTTAGGATTTTAAATCGCTGTCCCATATTGATATCACCTTTATGAAATCCATTCCCAATATTGTACATTGCAATTTAGTTTAGTTAATTCCTGGTAAATCTAAAGAAATTTGTACATTGCACTTTATTTATGTTATTATTGGGCAATCTTAAAAAAATATGGTACATTGCAATTTAGGGGCCTTGTAATTTTTTGTTTTCAGAAGTCTTTCTTGGTGGACGTACCGCAGGCTTCAATGTGGGAAGGGTCCTACCGGAAGCCCTTGCTAAATTAGGGGCAGTCATGGTGGGTCTTCCTGGTCCAATTGTCAACCTGAATGTGCTACGTAAGGAGTACTTCCTCGTCATCATGGCGGCTGACATTCGGATCATGAAGGCCCCTGTGAGTGCTCCTGTTGAGGTCTGTGTTGAGATTCCCCACCAACCTGTCCAGGTATCTCCCACAATTCTGTGCACGTCAAGCTGTACTGATCGTGCAGCTGCAGTTCTCCCCCATCCAACTGTAGCTGTGCCCTTGGTGGAGTCTGACAGCACTTGAGAAATGGCGGTTGTACCCATAGCCATTGAGAATGAGGATGGCGTGCTACTTGGTTGTAGTCAACCTTTGTCCTCCTTGGCTATGAGCCCAACTGAGGTTTGTGTCACATCTCCTCCACCAACCATCAGAAAGGCTTTCAAGCAACCATCCCTGCTAGACTTTATGCGGTCGGCCAGCGGGAGTAAGGGGCACAAGCGCGGTGCTCCCCCATGAATTGTTACATTTGTATATTCGTATTTTAACTGTATATATTTAATAATTTTGTATATATATATAATATTTGTATAGTTATATTTTAATTGTATATATTTAAGAATTTTGTATATATATAATATTTGTATATTTGTATTTTAACTGTATATATATTGTTACTGAACTTATTTTTAATAAAAATAAGCTTTTTTGGCACTACTCACTCCTTTGTTTGCATTTTCTCTTCTAAAAAAATACACCACTTAGATACAAACCATTTGGAACTCATAGAACATATATTCAACAAACAGATGATACACATTAAACCGATTGGGGTTCTGAATTTATATTAATTTTGAATATCCATCCCCTTAGATACAAAACGTTTGGAACTCATAGAAAATATATTAAACAAACAGATTATACACAATAAACCAAACTCATAGAAAATATATTAAACCAACAGATTATACACATTAAACCGATCGGGATTCTGATTTTCTAATCATTTTGGCACTACTCCTTTGTTTGCATTTTCTCTTCTAAAAAAAGACACCACTTAGATATTAACCGTTTGGAACTCATAGAAAATATATTCAACAAGATTCGGGTTCTGAATTTCTATTTCAATGCATTGCCAATGGCCGTTTAAGCCCACTAGTACCGACACGCCACCAAGTGTCCGCTAAATTAACTACGCCAAATGTCCCCCATTGCTATAGTTTACTGAGAAATACTTTGGGGGATATTATTACTTATTGTCAGTTATAAATTTGTTTGGTGGGATATTATTTTTAAGGGACCATTTAACACTGAGAATTTACATGTCTGCTCTAAAATTCTTTGCATTTGGCTGCATTTAATACTTTATATATTTGCATCAGACGATTACTGTAGTTAAGACTGACAAAATTTACATGTCAGATATTTAATGGGGGTGGGGGGGTGGGCAGACGATTACTGTACTTAAGACTGACAACATTTACATGTCAGTTATTTTACTGGGGGGGCGGGTTTATTATAATAATGACTAAATAAATAATACAATACTAAGCAAGCATATCGGCTTAGTACATAATCTGGCTTCCCTTGTGCCTAAGTGCAATAGTTAACTAAGAAATACACTCAGAGAGCAAAATCTAGTATACCAAGTTTTTTTAATTTACAACAGTTCATTAGACATATATACACATTTTTAAATTACAACAATTCATATAGATACAATTCATACACATATTTAATGTACCACAATTCATATAAATAGAAATAAAATTCATATATACACATATTTAATTTACACAATTCATATATACACATTTCATTTACAACAATTCATACATATACATATACACATATTTACTTTACAACAATTTATATAATTACACATAACTAATTTAATCTACAACAATTTATATTTACACATATTTACATATAAAGACATATACAATCCATATATACACAAGCAGGGTCACCAAGCAGTAGAAGGTGAGCATTAGACGGTAAACAGTATGTTGGGTTCACCATCTAATGCTCACCGTCTACTGCTATAGATACAAATCTTGCTCAATCTCTTGCTCATCAAGCAGTAGAAGCTGCGCATTAGACGGTGAGCAGTAGAACATCTACTGCTCACCATCTAATGCTCACCGTCTACTGCTATAAATACACATCTTGCTCAATCTCTTGCTCAACAAGCAGTAGAAGCTGCACATTAGACGGTGAGCAGTAGAACATCTACTGCTCACCATCTAATGCTCACCGTCTACTGCTATAAATACCAATATTAAAACATACAAACCAAATACACACAATATATTTGTATAATGGGACTATTTTGTCCTTCCTCTATGTGTAGTAAGACTGCTAACTTAAACCATAATTGCTTAATCAATAAATGTCTATTATAAGGCCATGGTCTACCCTTGAATACCACTGGAACGTCCCAAAATCTATTATATTTTGGTTTTGGCGGGTTGCTTTCATATACGGATCGTAGAAACCAGTGAATCACTTGATGTTTTGCTACTGTCTCTACATTAACTCTTGGCATCATGTCTGAAGTGCACGGGGTGATAAGTACAAAAGTATTGTGTGATATGTAATATAGGTAATATAGGTAATACATGTGATATGTGCAAATGTCATTTCTGAAATGTCATTAACTCTTGGCATCATGTCTGAAGTGCACGGGGTGATAAGTACTATTGTACTATGTGATATGTAATATAGGTAATTCAAAACCAGACACGGAAATCGGGCTAATAAATTTATTAATCAGGCTTAATAAATTTGCACACAGCCTTATTACCTGATACTGCTCAAGACATGACTCCATAAGCTTCTCTCAATAGTACAATTGAGACTATTAGCTTTTAACTACTCGAACGTTTCTCAAACAGTACAGTCTGACTCTAGATTTATTTATTATCATTACTTATGTGCAGGTCAGATCTGACTCTCGATTTATTTAATATCATTACTTATGTGCAGGACAGAGAGTCAATTGATGCGTAGTTTTTATAAGTTGTTACTTATGTGCAGGTATTAATTCTGATGGATATTTGTTGCATTATTTAAGGTAATTCAACTAGAATGCAGGATTCTTTGATGATGCTTGGCAAATTGAAGACATGAGGCAGCAGCTACAGGCAGATCACGGTCACACTTTCATCTCACAGCCGGCTCACACACACATTTGACTTTCATCACACACATTATCAGTTTCACATAGGGTAATTAATGGGACCATGAGCTCTCAGCCAAGTTGGGACGAGAGAGCTGATGGTACCTTCCTGACTACATTTTATTCACATAGTCAAAAACACTATCGGATTTCCAGCATCCCAGTGTTCTTATACAGTCCAGAGACATCCCTATTTTTGCGTACGCTTGTGCACCTCCTCGACGTAGACTATGTCCAGAGACCAATGGCCACCATGGAAGTCCAGCTGATTTTAGCGCAACATGCATGCACTTTGCGAAGAGTCGAGCAGTCAGAGGGGCCCCGTTCACCATCACGAATGCTGGGGCGCCCTCATGTACGGGGAACTGTCGGGCGTACCTTTTCCACGCCTGAACTGGGCAGAGATCAGAGCCTCGGACCTGTGGCAGGACAACTTTGTAGGCATCCCTTGGTCTACTGGTAGTTTTAGTAGACCTGACCATAATTGTAAGGTGTGTGTCGTGCGTCTTGATATCGCCTCCGAGCATCATGTGACCGTCATCCCCCGTTACCTCGGAATAGAACAAGTTGGATTGTCTTAGTAAACATAAGTAACCTATAATTAACGCAGCAATCAACACCAATCCATCATTACCAATTTTCATGAATTTTACAACTATTATTTTAATATGCTCGATTTTCAACGGGAACGCTCTATTTACAACATTGTTCTTTAATTTACACATGCCACATTTTATTACTGACATTGGATAACAATCAAAAGCTGATGTATTGCCTCTTAATAATCTTACCCACGTTCTTGCTCCACTCATATAATTCCGTATGGCCCCTCCCGTTCTTAATTTATCATTTAAATATAATGAACATAACATTACCGTTATAAGCTTTTTAGGGTCATCATTATTTTTACTACAAAACTTCAGATATTCCCTAAATTGTACCCTCTTATTTCTCCACGTCCCTTCCGCTAGGCCCGCTGTAAAATACACGCTAAGCCTATTCACTACTGCGCGATTTTTTGCTGCAAGTTGATAAAGCCAAGAAAAAAGATTAACAACTAGCAGCAACTCATGAATACAAATCAAGGACATCTAAGTGATGAGAAACATGCACTTCTGACAACAGCTTTTCACGACATAATCTGTCAGCAATGATCTGAAATCTCTCTTGAATGAACAGCCGACTGAGGGCATCAGCCAGCACCAGGTCTTTGCCAGGCTTGTGGATCACTTGCACTTCACAATTATTCAACGCCGCAAAGCGCCAAATCTCACGTGCACATGCACACAAGACTGGATCCTTCCCAGCACCAGAAGATAACACCTGTTGCGACGCCATATTATCTGTGTTTATTACAACCAGATAATTATGAGGATCAGGCGGGGACAGATATTTAAGTGCCATTATTAAGTTTAAAGCCTCCAATTGGGCTATGTGAAAGTTTAGTGGAGAAGAAATGAGTGCTACTGAATGCCCCACCTCCTAAGAGTGACAAGTCACATTCGATGACCCATCTTTTGGCAGGTGAGTGACGAAGCAAGACTAGCCTATTTGACCCTTCTGCAAAGCGCAAGAACCATGCGATATCCCTAATTAAATCCCGTGTAACAGTAATTTTGCCTACAAATGGACAGGATCTCAGAAAATCCAAAATTTGATTCATGAAAATTCGAGATGGTAACACACACTTCGAAATAAACTGTAACCGACCAACCAGTCGCTGCACATTTTTACGTGTTACCGACCTCCCCACAACCCATTTCCGACATTCTAATAAAATATCCAATGATTTATCATCAGGAATCCGGATTATCATATCATTAGAAGAAATCTCATATCCTAACCAAACAAGTTTTTGAACAGGAGGAGTACATTTTTTAATAGCGAGCTGTAAGCCTAGAGTACTCGTTAAGCCTAAAATAAAATTATATGCCGCCTGTGCTTTTTTAAGACTCCTGTCTACCCCTATGAAATCATCTAAGTAACACAAACCAAAAAACCCCTGTTGTCTCATCAAGTGCACGACAGCGGCTGTTGTGCGGGCACAAGCCATACTCGACGTCCGACATCCAAACGGCGGAGCCGTGTCAAAATAGTATCGACCCTTAACCATGATACCAAACAGCGGTACACTCAAGGGGCAGGTCCTTAATTGCCTGTACGCCCTTGCGAGATCAATCGACCAGATGAAACAACCTTTTCCTAATTTTGTTACCTCCTTTGCTAATGTCATAATAGTCGGCAAATTATACTTATAACGTCTACCCTGATAAAAACCCTTAATTATTCCTGCATTAACACTCTGACCTCTAGGATAGCTCAAATCTACTATGATCCTACGCTCATCAGTATTCTTTTTTGGACGCGTCATAATAGGACTAATCTGTGCCCACGGGCCAAAAGGCAAGTCATCAAATGGTCCCAACATAGCATGGTGGGACAATTCAGTAGAGACGTATCTGTCAATCCAAAATAAATCTTTCTCGTCACATGTATGATTTTAAAGAGAAGCTGTAGGAACAAAATCTCCTGTAAAATTAGATGGCCATCCAAATTCTAAATATTGTATTATTTCATAGTCATAATAACCCACCAAAAGCTCTTTCCATTTATGGATAATTAGACCTGAAGGGACTGGCACCCTGGCCTGTAACTAATTTGGAAGACCAGTCGCACGCACTGCTGCATAAATAGATGCATAATTTAAAAACAATTGACAGTTATCGGTCAAATCTGGCCAGTACTTAAGAACGTATGGTTTATACTCTAATGGCGATTTTTCGCAAAAATCCGCTATGTCCGAATAAACATCATCGGTTAACTTCACGTCGTTAACCGCAAACTGCATAGGGCCATCTAACTCTACCACGAGAGATTTATTTGATAACAAACTAACTCCAGAAACATCTAACTGTAACGCAATTGGTTTAACGCTAACAGGGGGAAATTTCTTAGCCGGGCTGAATCTACCTACAGTCTGCCTCGTGTTAGTAACTAAATAGTTTGGTGGGACCAACGGGGGGGCCCCCAGGCACCCGAAACACAGCCAGAGCCGGTCTTCTTGTTAACACAAAGGGGGTGTTTAACACCCGAAATACTAAAAGAGATAGGATCCATAGTCCGCCTACCCTGAACACTCAAATTTCGGGCAACATGCAACGGTAACACAGGGGCATGCAAGACAGGTGCAGGGCAATGGCTATGAACAGAAGAAGAATATTTAACTAGACTAGTGACAGGACTAGCAGTATGTATTACTGGACGCACAGAGCTATCCATGGCAGAAAAAACACAGTTTCTACCGGTGGTGTCAGAACCACAAGACTGACAAGCAGTATGTTCATTCAACGTGCAGGAAGACTCAACATCATCAGTAGATATATCATCAGTGTATGTAGCAGTAGCGCCGTCCTGTTGACAATTTGGACTATTATGATGAAGAAGTGAATTAACCACCGATGACGAGCCATCAAGTCTACATGACAGAGAGCTCGATGTAGTAGCTTCCTCACGACAACCGCAATCTTGGAAGCAAACCAAGCACAAATCATCAGTCGGTGGTGTCTGTAGGTCAATCCCACCCAATGTCATAACCTCATTAACACCCTCACTGTCACTATTTTCTGCCCTATTACCGCGCCTCCTCAGCGACGAATTAAACCATTTAAATACATTAGTCGGCCGCAAACAAAATTTTGGAATACCATTATGCAGACCCATACCCAACCTTCGAATCTTATAATTGACTCTCTTCAAACTACTGGGACAACTACGTTTCCTGCAAAGCCTAGGACACAACGTATTACGTCCAATAACTACATCGGAAGATGAATCACAAGCAGTGAATGGCGGAGAAGTATCAGGGACACATCCTGATAATTCCACAACAGATTTTACAGCATCAAGTACAGGAGCAATTAACTCACGTGACGGGCTACTAGTGGAAATAGACAATGAAGGTATCAGAGGCAAGATGGGTGAGGGGATTGACAATGACAAATCAACAACACCGACCTGAATATTGTACAGGTCCCTTGGGAAGACGCCAGGAGAAGTGAAGGTGCTGCCACCTGTAGAGTCCGCCGTATGATGACCATCACGTCTCACAGCTATGCGCACAACATCTTTAGTAGTATCAGCTCCTTGCCAGCTGCCACTCAAAAATTCTTTGTACGATCCTCTCCAGCAACAGCGACCTCTCTAGCACGTAACTTGGTTTTACAGTCCGATTCCTTATGCGCATGCCTTCGGCGAAGTTTGTATGCACAATACGAACAGATGTGCAGAAACCGACTACTGCCCTCTCCGTGATCACCATCAAAACCACATGAGTTACCCTTATTCCAGATGATACATGGGCGCGGGTCCACTCCTCTACGATAGTCTGATTTACTGATATCTCGCGCAGACTTATCAGATGATGGCTCCACGCGAGTACCCAGCCCACAAACATCACGACGCACATCAATTATTTTTGCTTCATTATCCCAAGCATCAGGAAGACGTCTGTCAGCAATCATGGAGAACACTTTCTCGCTGTAATCCAGGCATGTCTGCCACATATAATGGTGGGCTAAATCCAGGATAGAGTCAATGTGATTTTCAAGATACGGCACCCACTCCAGAGGCACATCACCACGCTTCACCATACGCCGTATCGCCGTTAAATACTCAAACCACTTGGACTCGCCTTGCGCGACCTTGCCCTTTTTTTGATTCCTGATAACATACTTATGAGGCAATAACTTCAATTTACCTCACATTTTAGCCTTTTTACCAGCACGACGAATCAGTTCACGCATCACCTCGTCCTCACTATCCGATGCATCGTCATCAAAGGACTGGTCACATGCCGACCTCTTTACAGCACTTTTACACGCACAACAACCAGTCGACAGAACAGATGATTTAGTACCTTTATCCAGAGTTGGACAGTGTCCTGAATCCACACGACTACACGACGGGGCCGGCTGCACTGGGGTCGCCGTCCTTGTGTGCAGAACTGTGACACCATCTTCCTCGACCACGTCATCAAGATGCACAACTTGGCCGTTAGTTGACTGATTCATGGATGCAGAACGTACAATGGAATCCTCCTCCAGTGAGATAATCCTGGCCAGTATTGGCTCCTGCGACGCAGCTAACTTGGCATCAAGGAGATGGGATATTTCCTCCAACAACGTCCCCTGATCCGACACAGAAGGTACCACAATTGGAGATGACTGCAGATCTGTCATCCGGATACGCGATGATGACGCTGGCCTACCCAACGACCTACGACATGTTGAGGTAGATGCTGAATCCGCTGATAACTCCATAGATTTCAGCAGAGCTTTTGAATACTTTCCCACCTCACTTCGCATCCGACCTGATCGAGACATTTTGTCAACCACAGAAGTAACCACAGTAAGAAATTCCTGTATTTAGGGTCAGCGATCCGTCGTCGTTGAAGTACAGGTAGTGAATGAAATTATGCTTTGAATCTTCTACAGGAAGTCACCTTTCGCCCCTAGCGACGCGCACTAGGAACTGTCTCTATAGTTATTCAGTATATCAGGCCCGTAGTCAGGCTTTTGAATTACGCATGTTACCGGCAACATGATTAATACATGTGATATGTACAAATGTCATTTCTGAAATGAACTGTGTGATATGCCTAAATGTGAGATGTTCACATATGTTCACATGAACAGGGAGAAAGCTGTAAAATACCTCTCAGTACTGTAAAGTACATCTCATTACTGTAAAATACAGCTTATTTGTGTACATTACAGCTCAATATTTATGTACTAGACTACTGTCTGCAAAAAGATCCCAGTATTTATGTACTAGACTACTTTCTGCAAATACTTGTTTTCGGTTGTTATTCTGCCTAGTTTGATGGCTAATATCAGAACTTATTTTGAATAAAGACAATCTTTTTTGGCAGTACCCCTTTGTTTGCGTTGTCTCTTCTCTTCAACAGGAATACACATTAAACAGAATCGGGTTCTGAATTAAACATTAAACAGTTTGGGGTTCTGAATTTCTATTAATTTCTATTAATTTGGAATATAGTGTCCGCTAAATTAACTCTGCCCAATGCATTGCCAATGGCCGTTTAAGCCATGTCAGTTATAAATGTGCTTGGTGGGATATTATTGTTTTATTTTTAAGGGCCCATTTAACACTGACAATTGACATGTCAGTTAAGGGGCTGTCACATTAGGGTTTTTGCGGGAGCGTATGGCGGCGTAGGCGCGTTACGTCATATACGTCGGCATACGCCGTATACGCTACTCATACGCTACGCATACGCTACTCATACGCTACTCATACGCCGCCAGGTGACGGCTTATGTGAAGCGTATGAGGCATACGCTGCCATACGCTTTCATAAATCCGTCCGACAATTTTTTTTGTGCATGCTAAAAAAATCTCGACCTATGAGGGCGTATGGCCCATACGCTGCTCATACGCTGGCATACGCTCCTCATACGCCGGCGTACGCTCCTCGTACGCTAGGGGTACGCCGGCATAGGTTTTTCATACGCTCAACTTGCGTCACCAGCGTATCTCTAGCGTATCTCTAGCATATGTAGCGTACGCATAACCTACGAGTTACGTATGGGAGCGTACTCCTAGCGTATGCACAGCGTATGCACAGCGTATTCAAAGCATATGCCATAGGTCTCGACATCGAGGTTACGCTTAGGTTACGCATACGCTACTCATACGCTCATCCGCTATGCATACGCTACACATATGCTACGCATACGCTACGCATACGCTCCACATGCCAATCAAAGCCATCAAAACATCTCACAGTACGCTCACATACGCTCCTGGTACGCTCCTCATACGTTCCTCGTACGCTCCTCATACGTTCCACATACGCTCAAACCCACCCGAAAGTTCACCGAAGGTCATCATAGGCCGGCACCCGCACGACTTACGTAGGTTTTCAATACGCTCCCGCCATACGCCGTAATGTGACAGGGCCTTTATAAATATGTTTTGGGGGAACACATATTAATATATACTTCACTGCCTGTCGCCTTTTACTCAGTCTGTTGTGCACATGATATCACAGAGATTTGGTACAGAAGGCTCAAAATACACATGTTGCTCAATCTCTTGCTCAAAACACACATATTAATATATATACTTCACTGCCTGTCGCCTTTTGCTCAGTCTGTTGTGCACATAATATCACAGAGATTTGGTACAGAAGGCTCAAAATACACATGTTGCTCAATCTCTTGCTCAAAACACACATATTAATATATATACTTCACTGCTTGATGCCTTTTGCTCAGTCTGTTGTGCACATGATATCACAGAGATTTGGTACAGAAGGCTCAAAATACACATGTTGGTCAATCTCTTGCTCAAAATACACATATTAATATATATACTTCACTGCTTGATGCCTTTTGCTCAGTCTGTTGTGCACATGATATCATAGAGATTTGGTACAGAAGCTTCAAAATACACATGTTGCTCAATCTCTTGCTCAAAATACACATATTAATATATATACTTCACTGCCTGTCGTCTTTTGCTCAGTCTGTTGTGCACATGATATCACAGAGATTTGGTACAGTAGGCTCAAAATACACATGTTCCTCAATCTCTTGCTCAAAATACACTGAAATACAAACGAAACACAGACAAAATACACATCTATGTACAAATATACACCTTGCTCAAAATACACATATTAATATATAGAACATATAGAACATGTAGAACATGAGCATTAGACAGTGAGCAGTACACCAGGTACTCTCCCTCCACTGAACAATAGACCATCTACTGCTCACCATCTAATGCTCACCGTCTACTGCTATGAATACACCAAAATACAAACGAAATACACACAAAATACACATGTTGCTCAGTCTCTTGCTCAAAATACACATATTAATATATAAACTTCACTGCCTGTCGCCTTTTGCTCAGTCTCTTGTGCACATGATATCACAGAGATTTGGTACAGAAGGCTATTGCTCACCAAATACATGAATACGTGCTCAGTCTCTTGCTCAAAATATACATGTTGCTCAATCTCTTGCTCATCAAGCAGTAGAACATGAGCATTAGACAGTGAGCAGTACACCATGTACTCTCCCTCCACTGAACAATAGACCATGTACTGCTCACCGTCTACTGCTCATCATCTAATGCTCAGACTCTTGCCTCAAATACACCGAAATACAAAATACAGATAAATAGATTTGGTACAGAAGGCTCAAAATACACATGTTCCTCAATCTCTTGCTCAAAATACACATATTAATATATATACTTCACTGCCTGTCGCCTTTTGCTCAGTCTCGTGTGCACATGATATCACAGAGATTTGGTACAGAAGGCTATTGCTCACCAAAAACAAAAATTCACCAAAATACAAAATACAGATAAATAGAAATGTTGCTGTTGCTCAGACTCTTGCTCAGAATGCACATGTTGCTCAATCTCTTGCTCAAAATAAACATATTAATATATATACTTCACTACCTATTGCCTTTTGCTCAGTCTCTTGTGCACATGATATCACAGAGATTTGGTACAGAAGGCTATTGCTCACCATCTAATGCTCACCTTCTACTGCTATAAATACCAATATTAAAACATAGAATGAACATATAAATAGACATATAAATACAACCATAAACACACATACTTACATTGCTGTTGCTCAGTACACATGTTGCTCAATCTTTTGCTCAACAAGCAGTAGAAGCTGCGCATTAGACGGTGAGCAGTAGAACATCTACTGCTCACCATCTAATGCTCACTGTCTACTGCTATGAATACCAATATACAGAAAAATACTCCCACTCCCACTCTCACTACCCATAGGTATAGCAAAAATACACCGCAATTGCACAAGTTGAGCTATCCCACTCTCACTACTCGGAGGTATAGTGAAATGCACCAGTTGAGTTATCTACGCTGAATTCTCCAAGATGAATTATTATCTACTTCGGTTTCACTCCCACTCCCACTCTCACTAGCCCGAGGTACAGCAAAAATGCACAAGTTGAGTTATTTACGCTTAATTCTCTACGATTAATTATTATCCACTTCGGTTTCACTCCCACTCCCACTCTCACTACCCCAAAAATGCACATGTTGAGTTTTCTATGCTTAATTCTCTACGATTAATTATTATCCACTTCGGTTTCACTCCCACTCCCACTCTCACTACCCAAAAAATGCACATGTTGAGTTATCTATGCTTAATTCTCTACGATTAATTATTATTATCCACTTCGGTTTCACTCCCACTCCCACTCTCACTACCCAAAAAATGGACATGTTGAGTTATCTACGCTTAATTCTCTACGATTAATTATTATCCACTCAGAGGTATAGCAAAAATACACCGAGTTGAATTAAATCTCATCCGAAGAAGACGCCTCTAAGTGCAGTAGAAGCTCATCAACATCCATCTGCTCTGAATCATGGAAGGAATTGTTATCCACTTTGCTTTCACTCCCACTCCCACTCTCACTACCACTAGGTAGAGCAAAAGTACCGGCAACAATTCTATGCAAAATGGTCTGATCCAATTCCATATCCATCTGGAAATTGAGCCTAGCAACATGAGCAACATCATGCTGGATCATCTCATTAGCACTTATTTTATCCAGAATAAATGCCTTTATACCGGGGCTTTCAGCACATACAAGAGCCTGCTGCAGTTGGGCCTTACAGGATATATAATGTGACATGAGCGCAACTATCTCAATACGTAAGCACCGTAGCTCTTCTTCAGCCCTGTATAAAAGTTCATGTGCAAAGACACCCGACTTACGCACGCTGTAGCAGACAGTTTCCGGATCTTCCAAGTTGTTGTAGAATGGAGCATCTGGTTTGCAAAACCATGGCCAGTGTGAGTTGGTCTGCTGCAGGAAGCGCTAACTGGACATTGTAGTCGCGTAGTGAGACAACACAGCACGCAACTGATGGAGACGCGTTGAGTGTATGCATTTCCATGCGCAGTTCACTTCAAGAGTGTTAGATGGTGCATCCGCTTTCGGGTGGCAGCAGACAACTTGATGCGTGACCGTTGAAGGTGATCCCTCAGCAGAGAACTGCCCTCTCCCGCGACGGTGCACTTTTAGCGATTCCTCACAACGATGCAATCGACCTTCACTAATGATATTAAACATGGCATAATGTACAGAGCTTAATGCTCTCCAATCAAAACTTTTTAAGTTCTTAGGTTTATACACTATGGAGATGTAAAACTTGATTAAATAGGGTGTATTTATATAGTTAGTGATTTGGGATAGTCGGCGATTTTTAATGCCTCAGTTTCATAAGCGTGTTACTCATGTGGCTAGTTTATACACTAGGGAGATGTAAAAGTGGTGATTGTCGGCGAATTTTAAATCCTTGTCAAACTTGATTATATAGTATTTATAGTGATTAAAAAGTTTATACACTACGGAGATGTAAAGCTTGATTATATAGGGTGTATTTTTAGAGTTAGTTACAATTTGGGATTGTCGGAGATGTAAAAGTGGTGATTGTCGGCAATTTTTTAATCCTTGTCAAACTTGATTATATATTATTTATAGTGATTAAAAAGTTGTAATTGTCGGCGTTTTTTTAAAGCCTTAGTTTCCTAAACGTGTTACTCACGTGGCTAGTTCTTCATTCAGCTGGATGTCAGCAGGCAGCAATGGCAGCTCCACCCGAGGGCGTTCCAGGGAGTAGTAGTTGTTCAGCTTGCATGCATACTTCTCCCGAGGTGATAGAGATGGTTTATGCACCCTATGGATCTGTCCGTACGTTTCTTGGAAGTTCGCAGCCCATACGGCAATGGTTGCCGGAGATAAGGCCTCTCCATCCACTGAAAAAATTATAAACATGTCGTGATGTAACTGGGTTTAATGTAAATTCAAACACGGGTAATGTAACTGGGTTTAACCTAAATTCAAACACGGGACCGGGTAATCACTTGAGCAAACGTTAATATAAAGAAAGGTAATAAAATCACAATGGGTTTAACCTAATATAAATTTATATAGTACAATTTAGTTACCTTTTTCTGTGGCACACAGCCTGAAGATATCAGCCCGTGCTGTTTCTGCCTGCCGCGTAGCAGAGCGCAGATGCTGACTCATAGTACTAGGCGCTTGAGAGATGGATTTCCGGCTCATGTGCAGCAATGCCGCGACCAGTAGGTCCTGTCGGTGGGTTGCCGACATCTCACGGGTGATATACGCCATTCGTCCCAGGGTTGGCCAGAAGCGTTCAATGTTTTCCACATCATGGCGTGAGCTCAGCGCGAGCAGCTACTATCACACACACATGTAAAAGCTCTGTACTGTCGTTCCGAATGTACTGTCGTTCCGTTCAGAAATACACAATATAGGTATCAAATGAAAGATAAATAAGTCAATAATTAGGATTTTCAGACGATTAGAATGATTTTGGAATGTTACTAATCTGTTCGATGACTTTTTCAATAGTGGTTTTACAAAGCACTTCTGAATATAGGCATATTAGTGACATATTTGTGGATGTCATTGATTGAAACTCATCGAACAGATTTTGATGAAATAAAACCTGAAACCTGTGCAATTTAATGCCCTTCAAATTAGCATGTTACTAATCTGTTCGATGACTTTTTCAACAGTGGTTTTACAAAGCACTTCTGAATATAGGCATATAGAAACCAGGTCACAGAGTTTAGTGTAGTGGAGACAGGTATACCGCAGCACCCCAAGCGGGAATTGATGTACCAACCAAAACCTATACATTGAATAATCGAGATATCTAAATGAAATTTTCAGTTGAAGTAGAAGCCTACCGCCTCTGTCGATTCCACGCATTAGAATCAAAGTAAATGCACACATTAGTGACATTGATATGATTGGAGTTTCATAGTTACATAGCAATAGACATATAAAAGTAAATACCTTCATCAATCTGTTGGACTTGCGGTCGACATGCGGGTTCAGGTTCACGTTCAGCTGCAGGTGGAGATGGAGGTGGTGATGGAGGTGCAGGTGCAGGTGCAGGTGCAGGTGCAGGTTCCACTTCAGGTGGAGCTGGAGCTGGAGCCTCAAGTGGAGCTAGAATTCGGGCTTGAGCTTGAGCTTGGGCTTGAGCGATTCTCTGTGTTTGTGTGCCCCTAGTACGAATAGGTTCCCGACGATAGTAACTGCTTTGAATGCCATTGACAATCTGTGTATGGCGCACTATCTCGGTTGGTCGGGGATTGGATCTCCAACCAATATTGTTAATACGATGCATTGTGATTGCGATGGCGACAGAGGCAGCACTAAAGTGTACAACCTATAGTGGCCACTGTATGTATATACACATATATCAGTCATCTGTTAAACCATGCCCACTTCCATTCAAATCAACCAATCAGAATTAGAACACGGTGATTAGAAGCCCGTCAGGCACGGGCTCCTGCTGGGGTGACCTAAATTAACACTAAAACATTCTGGCGTAACAACCAACCAGTCAAAGGCCCGGTGTCACAGTTTCCACCCTCCAACAATTTCCATTGTACGCATCGCTTCTGCGCATGCGTCAAAACTGAAGAGCATCGTCACTAACCTTATAAATTTAATACAATGTTTTTGGTACAGATGTTTTCTGTATGTGTAGCAAGCGATTTGTTTCTAGATACTGAGGTTTTAGAGATATTTCACTTTTTCGGTATGAAGAATGATCACGTCCATGGAAAATGCATTTAAGTGTAGGCGTACCACGACAACTGGCGGATGGCGGAAATTGCGACACCGGGCAAGCCCACGCAACGGCGCATTCATTTCGAGGGGGTTGGTTATGGGGGGGGGGGGGTACCGGCGAGCTGTGCTGGGCTGATGTAATATGCTCAAATATACATTATTTTCGGTATTTTCTGTAGAAACAAATCGGTTACATTTATGTATTTATGTATGCATTTTAACAATTTTGAACACCTCTGTCAATGCCAAAGTTTAATTAGGCCATTTGACATACAACATTAAAATGATTCAAGCTAATGTTTTGCACTGTGCGTTAAATATATTATACGTTTGATTTGGACTCATGCTACTATAGGAGAATCGTTGCGCAGAATCGCTGTGTCTCTCGCAAACCTGCGTACCGGAATTTGCATGTGTAATTGTGTGTAAGTGTGTGTGGGCCCTGTGTGGGGTGGGGGCGGTGGGGGCGGTAGGGGTGGTGGGGCGGTGGGGTCGGTGGCGGTGGGGGTTTGCGGGTGAGTGGGAGGCGGGAGGGAGTGAGACAAGCAACGGCAGTAGGGTTAGCCATTGAGAGTGAATTTTACTATCATGTGGGTGTTGGAGGCTTAGTATCTGGATATTAAAGACAAATCGGGGCCTATAGACACTTGACTTCCATACAGCGAAATATTTTCCATTCTAAATAACTAACGTATTGGCAATATAAAATTAATCGTAGGCTATCAGGTGTAATCAGAAAACATTGCTGGATTAGGAAAGAAATGTGATCAAGCAAATAGGGTCAGATAACAATTACAAAGTTTCTCACGTCATTCTGGTAATAGCGTCCACCCGGCACCCATAAATAAAACCACCCCCACCCCCACCATCGACCAAGGTCCTGGCGTGGTACACGTTGTACCTGCTATTACTCGACTGGTTTAGCAAACATTACAACGACATACTATTTGAGAGATAATCTAGTCTAGTCTAGTCCATATTGTGAAATAAAATATAAGTGGGGATATCATTTTGTCTTGAGCACATTACTAAATACAGACTTAATAAATGAAGAGTCGCAGAAAATGACTATTTTCGGTTTTATTTCCTTTAAGTGTTTAAGTGTTAATCGGACAAACGCAGCTGTTGATAAGGAGATACTAAGCTGTGGTAAAGCGACGAAAGTAACAATATAGGGACTGTAATTGCGTTTCCGTAAAGAGTATGTCGGTCACATTCAAATTCAGCTAAATACTTTATTTAAGGGGCATCAGGTTCGTTTTGTGGTGTTAAGCAGAACGCATTTGAGAATATATATACTTAAATAAATACCTATGTAGGGGTGGCTAACTCCACACCAAAGGTTGTTTTGACAACCATCAACTCTGAAAAGTCCTGAGCGGCTGTGGGCAGTTTACATCTGATATGTTTATTTAGTGGCAAAATAACAGATGGAGGTGGATATGGAGGTGGAGGAAAAACAATGACAGTATATATGGGGAACTCAACACCAGAAGCCTATGGTATCAGAGCTTTGGCGTGCTTGCCAAAATTAATTTCCAATGTTTGAATTTCTAATATCTCATTATATGCTAGAGGAACTCAGCACCAACATAAATTATAACACTATGAAATACCAGAGCAAACAATGCAAATCAAAGCTCACGAAAATGTTGGTTGTTGTTTTGGTTGGTTGTGGATTGGTTGTTGGTTGGTTGTTGGTTGGTTGGTTGTTGGTTGTTGGTTTGTTGTGGATTGGTTGTTGTTTGTTTGTTGGTTGGTTCGTTGTTGGTTGGTTGTTTGTTTGTTGGTTGAGTGTTGGTTGTTTGTTTGTTGGTTGTTTGTTTGTTGGTTGGTTGTGGATTGGTTGGTTGTTGGTTGTGGGTTGGTTGTGGTTTGGTTGTGGTTTGGTTGTTGGTTGTTTGTTTGTCAGTTGGTTGTGGATTGGTTGTGGATTGGTTGTTGGTTGTGGATTGGTTGTTTGTTGTTTGGTTGTTTGTTGGTTGTGGTTGTTGGTTGGTTGGTTGTGGATTGGTTGTTGGTTGTTGATTGGTTTGTTGTTGGTTGGTTGGTTGGTTGTTGGTTGGTTGTTGGTTGGTTGTTGGTTGGTTGTTGGTTGGATGTTGGTTGGTTGGTTGGTTGTTGGTTGTTAGTTAGTTGGTTGGTTGTTGGTTGTTAGTTAGTTGGTTGGTTGTTGGTTGATTGGTTTTTGGTTGTTGGTTGGTTGTTGGTTGTGGATTGCTTGTTGTATTGGTTGTTGTAGTGGTTGTGGATCGGTTGTTGGTTGTTGGTTGGTTCATTGTTGGGTGGTTGTTGGTTGGTTCGTTGTTGGGTGGTTGTTGTTTTGGTTGGTTGGTGACAGCACCATTAGCGTATCAATATAGTCGAAACAAGAAACATCTAATCCACCAACTAAGGAACATCAGAGCAAAACAATGCATCTCCACTAAGTAAGAACAGAAGCCAAATCCAAGCTCACGAAAGCTCACGAAAGAAGCCCACTGGAAAATGCTGCCAAAAGTATCGTCCGAGCTAGAACCTACGGGCAGCATAAACACCCCGAAAATAAAAACTTCTGTAAAAAAACTAAAGATAAGCTATCTCAATGCGTGCTAAATCAAAAGAATAATCTCTTGAGAGCTAGTCCATAGATAAAGACAGATAAAGAACATTTACCCCTGTTACCATTCATGCAAAATAAAATAAATAAATAAAAAAGGTAGCATAAGTTTAATCATTTGTTATTGTCATCACTTGTTCATTCACATGACTGTAAGTTAAAATATAAAATATAAAATATGTAATGCTATAGTGCTAAACAGGACTATGGTGCTACACTGGTGTCTCCTAGTGGGGGAAGCAGGAGTTAAGTTACCAAAAGGTGGGGGGAGGCGACGGCTGGCGCCACCTAGAGTATATTGGCAGATGGAAACAAAGACAGCGGGTGGCAATATTGTTCGGAAAATAGAACAAAACCGGATTGGTGTGATTCCCCCGATTCGTTCTGAGTTGTTTTTATATCTTATTTGAATTGAACCGAAGAGGACGATCCTACAATGACAGATAAGGATAGATGATAGTAATTAGGTGAAGCATTGTTTTGTTGTTAAGATGAGGGCGGCCCTAAGTGGCTCTAAACGGCAGGGGACACGACACACAATTAACTGCAAAAAAATGTGCAATGACCACTTCTATTCTCTTTTTTATTATTGTCCAAACATAATTGAATCGTATTGCAGGCTGGAAAATAATCAGATGAAGAGGAACCCAATATTTTACTTTGTTGTTTATTGTTGATAACGTAGGGGGGTGGGCAGCTGTGGAGGTGACCAGGTCACCCGTGTGCACCGAAAACCTTGATGGCGATATTTTAAAAAAGAAGTCTGTGGACTCCAATATCTGGAATTTCGACTCAAAATCAATATCTAAAAACATTTGAATCATAGGTGAGGTAGAACAATACGTAGGTGAGGTCAAACACGAGAGTAAAACTTGGTGAAGTTGTTGTTGATGTGCTATGGAGCCGGGCTGAGCACAAGTTGGGCAGCGAAAGTCCACCTGGTGGACTGCTGCACATAAGAACAGTCGCTAGTAGCAACCACTCAGTCGTGGAAAGCCGTTTTATTTCTAGTATGACTGAGTCTTTGCTGATAGTATGTGTTACAGGTGTCAGACAAGTTCAACCGTGGCTGGTTGTCCCTCTCCGTTCAGCGCTGAATATGCTTATGCGACCGCATAAGCATATTCAGCACTGAACGGATCGAGAGGGTTTGATCGCATAAGCATATTTAGCGCTGAACGGAGAGGGACAACCAGCCACGGTTGAACTCGTTTGAAATCGTCTGAGCCTGTTTGAACTTGCCGGAAATGGACTTTCCTCTTCTCGTGTTCGCGAGAACTGTCTTTCCTCCTTTTGCATATGCCTGTATTATAACCCATTTGCACGAAGTAGCATAATAATATTCAGTGCTGAAAGGAGAGGGACAACCAGCCACGTTTGAACTTGTCTGGGCCTGTTTGAACTTGCCGGAAATGGATTTTCCTCTTCTCGTTTTCATGAGAACTCAGTGTCAGCCAATCAGAGCTCCTCTTTTTTTAATTGAAAATGGCCACCTCCATGGGGCTCGCCATTTGCAATTGAAAAGAACAGCTCTGATTGGCTGAGAACAGCTCTCAGTGTCAGCCAATCAGAGCTGTTCTTTTTTATTGCAAATAGTCGCCCCCATAAGGGGCGGCCATTTACAATCGAAAAGAACAGCCCTGATTGGCTCAAATTATGGAAAGGTCCCATCCAATAAGTCCATTATTTTTTTAGTAGTTTCTTGTTCAGACATAATTACACATATATGTATCTTTTGCACAGATTAAAGTGCTTGAAGTATATTTTTAATTTATCTACATCGACTTCTGTTTAAATCCCACAATATCAGGACTTAAAGAATGGGAAACTATTCTTGCAAGGGTATGCTCAATATGGGACAGTGGTCACCTGTTTTTCCTCCTTTCCTCGCTGTGGACCCTTCCAAAGACCCTATAATACTGTACGGTGTAATCAAAATGATCAAACCCACCACTTGGTGCTCTGGCTGTTCTCTTGGTTAAACAGATGTTATATTATATGTATAAATGTATATATGAATGTGAAAGATGTGTGATGATGGCAATGATGATGATGATGCTGATGATGATGTGTGTTTCATATTGATGTGTATTCATACTTACCTGTCTCCTGTATAATATAATTGTATGTGTTTACATGTGAAACACCAACCAACAGCTGGGTTGATCAAACCAACCACAAGGTGGCACTGCGAAATTTACATTACCATGGGAGAGATAGGGAGTGAGGCGTCTTAGTATTATAGGGTCTTTGACCCTTCTCATGGATCGGGCATCTCAATTATGACAACTAACTGCACCACTTGTGCTGTATGGCCAACCATGGCTGGATTTTGATTATTCTATTATTCAACACATACTGGGAGCCTCACAGTCATCTTATCCATCACCATGCGAAGCTCGGCTAGCGGTTTCCATTTGCTGGATTTTGAATATTCAACATGAGTACAACAATTCATCAAAGAACGCTAAGTTACATTCAATCCCTCCTTGTTTCAAGTTGCACAGCCACATAATCCTTGTTTCAAGTTGCATAGCCACATAAATACATTTATTCATAAATACTCAGCCTGGATTGATGGAGCAGATAAATTCTCCACGTCAATCGGGTACCTTTTTGCTTATCAACACCATTACATCTCCATTGTCTTTGATGTGATCTATTTTGTTGAATTGTTTGTCTGTTCAGTGGACGCTCACTCTCATTCCCGATTTTAACTGTCAGAAGCTGACACGGTCCTTTCATTAAGGATTAATAAAAACCACTCAGGCTCAATGCATGTAGCTTCATCTACCGACAACATGGCTTCTTTCTACACCAAAGATAAGCTTAAAGCATTTCTTGTTGGCAGGTGGTGCAAAAGGTTGGTCTGAGGTGGGGAGTGGCGATTCGTAGGAGCCCGTATGATCCACAGTCAAGTCGGCAAGTGGTGTCTATTAGATGGTCAGTGAAGACATTGGCACAGTAAGTGGCAATGTCTCCCTTCTTTATCCCAGAGGCGCTGACAATGGAATGTCGTCCGATCAGGTCGGCGGGGTTTATGCGTGGGTGGAGGCCAGAGATGACATAATGGTGCCAGAGATGACATAATTGGCTGATCCACGCATCTCCGTAAAAGTTGTTGAGGCTTGGAGCCTGTCGAGGGAAAACTGTGTCTTGGCACCAATGACGAGGTCGTCAGGGTATTTATCCAGGGAGACAGGGGTAGTGCCTTGGGTGCGATCGAACTTGTCAAGTTCCTTCATCGTGTCTTCTAACTTGCCATTGAAGAGGAAGAGAGCGAGGAACCTCTTGGGGTGGCGGCTATCACCATGGTACTTGGTTTGTGTAGGTGTAGTGGTGGCGGGCATCTTGCGTTTGTTCTTTCGAACTACCTTGGATCAAGAGTCCGCCTTGGTGGGGTCTTTGGATTGGGGGGCTGGTTGGGCTGCGGCTGCTGGGCGAGTGTCAATGGACTCAGTGTCGCTGGATTTGGGGTTCTTGTCGGATTCGGTGAGCGTGGGCTCATGGGGTGGGGAGACTGACCTGTTGGCGATGGTGTTGTTGTTCTTGTGCGTGGAAAAGGAGGTGATTGTGGTGGTGGGGAGACTGGAAGAGGTGATGGCAACTGGGTGTGGAGTGTGGTTGACGATGTTCCGAGGTGGTGTGGGAGGGCTTCGCGGAATGGGCTTGGCAGAAGAGGGGCTGCGAGGTGGTGCATCTGGGCTGCTGGGTCCACTGGTTGGTGGAGTGGCACAGCTGGAGTAGGTGTGGTCCGTCGTAGGAGTGGTGGGGAGAGTGGTATCATCTTGGTCACTGAACACCGGCTTTATTGGTGGTGCTGGTGGCACGGCATGTGGCAGTGGTTCTGGTTAGGGTATAGGTGTTGGTGAATAGACCTGCACCGCCTCGCTGTGCACGCGCTCCTCCAGTATGCGCCGCAGCTTGTTCTCATAGACCCGGCATGTCGACTCTGAGATGGGTCCAGGGTTGATTCCATGGTGCTTCAACTGAGCTCTGAGGTCATCGTCCGACAGAGGCGACACTTCATATGCTCCTGCTCCATTCATTTCTGTAGATGTTTTCTTTTGAGGCAAACCGGGTTTTTTTGTTACGTTTTGTTGGCGAATTCAGTATCGTCACTTCGTCATCGGATGAAAACTATCCGTGCTTGTTTGCCTCGACATGTTCCCGATATAAGTCCAGATACACTCCCTTTTTCGCATCCTTTGGGATTAATATGTTTTGGTTCACGAGAAATGCTTTAAGCTTATCTTTGGTGTAGAAAGAAGCCATGTTGTCAGTAGATGAAGCTACATGCGTTGAGGCTGAGTGGTTTTTATTAATCCGTAATGAAAGGACCATGTCAGCCTCTGACAGTTAAAATCGGGAATGAGAGCTTGCATTCACTGACCAGACAAACAATTCAACAAAATAGATCACATCAAAGACAATGGAGATGTAATCGTGTTGATAAGCCAAAAGGTACCCCATTGACATGGAGAATTTATCGGCTCCATCAAACCAGGCTGAGTATTCATGAATAAATGTTTTTATGTGGCTGTTCAACTTGAAACAAGGAGGGATTGAATGTAACTTAGCATTCTTTGATGAATTGTTGTACTCATGTTGAATAATCAAAATCCAGCAAATGGAAACCGCTCGTCGAGCTTCGCATGGCGACCGGCATCGGCAGCTCTCGTCAACTGAGTATGCATTTTGTTTTTATAAATGCCTTGTTTAAGTTGTCTTACATGTCATAGATGTTATCAAATAAATATTGACTCAATACTTATTAAACAAACAAAAATGTTCACTAATGCAATTGCTATAATTAAGTAAGTGACATGCTAGAAAAGCAGTACAATAATTATTAACGACAGATAGTTATGGTAGTCAGGGGGCCAAAGACCCAAAACAGCCATAGGTGTGAAAGTGCGTACTAATGCAATTTTATTGCAGATTGTGATAGCCATATACCTATATTTTGAGAATCAGGAGGATGCCACTCTTGCACCCTTGAGCAATTTTTTGTATAAGCTGTTTTTGATATGATGTCATATTGGATCAAACCAGCATTTTTGTGCCGTTCGACATTAGGGGGAAGTCTTAATATATCAGCTGTAGTATCATTTCTAATTCACTTAGCACTACATATATTATACCAAAAGAAAGAATATTGAAGTACCTTTCTCCTGATGTATAAAACTTCTATGTATGATACGAATGTGTAAATACAGAAAGGCTCAAAAGGAATTATTACTGCCAACTCACGGTAATCAAAATGTACAGCAAAAACTAATCCTGATAATAAAGAAAATAATATGTCACTTTCAGACAATTTATTCGTCTCATTCATGGCTATTTAATTAATGTATAGGTGTGAAGATGCTATTCAGATAAAATTCCCATCTAAAACAATTTTAACGATGCCTGGTCGTCTGTCAAAGTATTCAGGACATGTCAATCAACAAAACCGAAAATGTTCAAAGTATCGTTAAACTTGGATACTTTCAAAGACTTATGACATTATTGTGTTTGCAGATGTTATTTATACACAAATATTACTACTCTGTAAAACAAGGCATGGAAGTGGTGTTTTGACCATTATATTCATTTCCAAACTATATAAACAGCCATTTATATAGTCCTAGGTTGAACCTGTGAGCCATCATTGATGATACCCGACGTGAATGATGGAATCCGCAGCAAAATGTTTCTTCCCAGGCTGCAACAATCCGGAGGGGACCCTCGTTACTGGAAAGGAACAGCGAATAAAAAACATTATTTCTGCAAGCATATCACGCGAAGATTTGATCCATATTGGGCGCCAAGAAGACCTCGACAACAATCCAAACCTCGCTTTACAGTTTCAGAAGTCCTGCGATTCCAGCTATACATCAAAGACACATATTGCTAGGGAACGAAAGCGCATAGGAACCATCGATACACATGATCATCAACAGAAAAGGAGGTGATCCGAATTCAGCTCTTTTGGTTTCAGGGTGCATTGCATCATATGTGGTGAAAAGTGCTTCTCGAAGGACTCAAAGAATCTTTATCGATGGAGGAGAGTCATCCAATGTCGCACGAGAGAGATGAAGAATGAACATCTAACTGTATATGATGAACGAAACGATGCCTCAGCTGAGCAAGTTTGTATCCGGTTTAATGGTTCTTTAGCAGATTTGCATGCCGTGGATGCACAGCACCATTTTGACTGTTTCATGCAATTCACTGGTGAGCGCAATGTCAAATCTGCCTCCAACATTGCTACAAAGTCAGAGCCATCCGCATGTGATCTCGCATTCCAACATGTCGTGAACACTCTGAGAGGGATTGCATCTACAGTGTGGAATTCAGTCGAGATATACAGCTTGTATAGAGATCACATGGCAGCTACAGCGAGAAGTAGCAGTTTGGCTGATGACATGTGTGCTGAGAATGTCATTCAGGCAAGAGACCGAAAGGACCGTTCACAACTTGTCACGGTTGGAAGAGCACTTTAGACCAGCTCTGATGATAATGCAGGTGAAAGGATATGCCAGTCTAATTTCCTTTAAAAAATATCTGCCAGCCACTCTGAAACTTATGGAAGCAAATGATTCTGATGTTGTGAAGGACATGTGTCACAAGATACAAGCTGAGGTGCAGTCTACGTCTCTCCCAAAAACGACTGCATACAAGTTGGGTGACTTCACCAAGGACAGTGCCGTTTATAATTGCAGTGAAACGCTTCTCACGCTACTGTCAAGCCTAGTGTCAAATGGTAAAGTGTCTAAGAAGTCTCTGGCCTTGGCGCAAGCCATACAATCTTTAGTGTCGCGGAGATTTAACCAGACAACACTGGGCCTGGCTCTCCAAATACACCATCGCTCTGGATCGAAGGAACTGGTTGACATTCTGTACTCCAAAGGTTTCTGCTGCAGCTACGACGAGGTGAAAAGATTCAGGAAATCCGCTGCCTTGCATGCTTGTGAAAGCAAACGTATCGTACCCATATGGCAAAGGGAAGGCTTCCGTGTGCAGTATGCTACTGAAATCTAAGGTTCCACTTCGGGCATTTGCAGATCCTGATGCATCAGAAGAGGACTGGACAAGGGAAGGCTTCCAATTCTTGTCCTATTTGTATGGAGGTGTGGTGGCGTCAACACTAGATGGGCTGAGATATCTACTCTTCAGCAAAAAGAAGGATCCACCAAAGATTAAGAGCCTTCCTCCAATGAGCGAAGCTGCACTACAGCACATCAAGAGAACCCATATCCAGGTACTAACATGGTGAGTGGCAGATCAGCTACACCCACCAGATCTGATGTTAGTCAGTATGGATGGGCGTTGAACAAAACCCTTCTTTGCCCTGTCAATGGCACTTCCACTGCTGCCCCACCATCCCTCATGCAATTTGTGGCATGTGGTTGCAAATCGAACATGCCATGTGGGAGCCTCAAGTGCAGCTGTTGGGCAGGCAGGCTTTCCTGCAAGACGTACTGTAAACGCGGAGCAGATGAGGGATGCTCGACCGAACACACAAAACATGAATCTGCCCCATTCATGGATGGCGACGAGAATGACGAGGACGATGATGAGGAAACCGCAGAGGACTGATGGATTGGATCCTGAAACCTGAATCATCTGAAATGACATGTCACAAACACTTTATGTATGATACGTATGGCAACTTAAATGAATAAGACAATACACCATGTCTGTTTGTCATATTGGTTTATGTACTATTTCCCAAAGAAATACTACAATGTAGTTAAAAGCCATTTGACATATTTCAAATTGATCTTATGAAAAGTGTATCTCTGCATATGTCAGATCTTATTCCGGATTTAGTTTGGTTTACTTATGTATCCATCAATTGCTTTGTTTAATATTGTTTTCATTAAATGTATAAATAGCATTGGGACATGCTTATTCCAATTTGATACATATTTGAGGTACAACTACACTACATTTATTATTATTTTAATAGCAAAAATATCACACTGAAATGAGTATTTCGCAATATTTTTCAGTTTCAGTTGTCGATGACAATTGCTTGTGAATGTATACTGTGGCATGTATATTTGCTCTACAATGATAATTTTTACACCATGAGAACGGTACTTCAATATCCTTTCTTCTGGTATACTATATGTAGTGCTAAGTTAGAACTGATACTATAGCTGATATACGAACACTACCCCCTAATGCCGCAAAAAATGCCGGTTTGATCCAATATGACGTCATATCAAAAACGGCCTATCAAAAAAATTGCTCAAGGGTGCCAGAGTGGCACCCTCTTGATGCTCACTACCAATAACCCTATCTAGCACAATCAGCAATAAAATTGCATTAGTACGCACTTTCACACCTATGTGAGTTGGCCCCCTGACTATGGCTGTTGTTGTGAAATTGCAGCCATCAGCGCACCAATGCGACTGAAAACTCCCCATCAGCGCACCAATGCGACTGAAAACTCCCCAAAACAACATCTCATCGGGTTCTATTGCACAAGGCATGGGGACCAGACTACCAGATGCTGACTGGTTCCATGACCTGCTTCGCATATTTCGCTACCAGGGGGGGCTGCCTGTGTGAGTTGATAGATGTACAGGGTTAAATAACATTTCCGGTTTTATGGCAGATACAGGCACAGTTGTGCAATCAAGACACCGATTTTCTGATATTGAACGTCACAAGAAGGGATCTACCTACGATTAGCAAATGAATGGATCAAGTTTGTGGCCTGATTTCTTCGTGCTGCCACCTGCTGTAATGACAGTGGCTTCAAATTGAGCCTCTCCTACCCATTTCGCCCCCGGTAATACTTTCCATCTGTTGACAACGCTTTATTCCATTTAATACAGGCAAGGAAAAATATCCACAAACACAACGTGAGTAGACATAATGATGTGTTTTCACAAGGATATAATTATATTAGTATCGATGTTGATGAGGAAGTCTGAATGGAAATTTTCAGGCGTTCCCTTTCTGTCACACTCACAATCATGAATGTAACTTTGTTTGTCGACGTCTTTAGTTTTAATTTTAACTGTCGGTGCTTCATCATGTGTCAAATATCATGTTTCGATATCCGAACTGATTGGTAGATATATATTACAAAACTAATATGACATTTAATGTGCAACCGATTGTTAAAATAGTATATTACAATTAATAATATCAGGAGTAACCTAGTCTTGGACTTGGGTATTTCAACTATTTGACGAGCCGAACCTTATAATAAAACCTATTATAATAAGTTATATGGCATACTTTAAGTTATACGATGAACTTTATATTGTTTATAACATAATTATGATAAGTTATAGTTCTAATAAAATCTATACTCTTATTAATCAACTAAAAGGCCGGACCCATGCTGTATAAAGAGGCAACCTTTGCCTTGATACCCGATTTGTCTCTACATCCCCCAATGTATATGAACAGGTGCGCAGACAAAAAGCTTACAAGACAAAAGCTCCTAACCTACCTAAGACGAAAGGTCACAAGACTAAAGGTCACATCCCTAATGAACAAAGAGACAACAACTCACAACATTTAATATGTGTATTATATACATATAAATGTCACACGTATAATAAGCTGGACTACGGAAACAAATTCAAAGTTGTTAACTTGCAAAAGGACATAACCTGCTTCATTTTTGTTCTAGAATCAACATTTAAAGACTATTTTAATAGTAATTCACAGTTTTTCCCAATGGAATCAAACGCTGTGACCGAATTGGTAGAGCACATGCTTCCTGTGCAGAAGGTCTGGAGTTTGAATCCCAGGCGAGTCAAACTAATGACTTACAACATTTATACTTGTCGCTACCTAGCCTGGCGTTCAGCATTATTAGGATAGGGCAAGGACTGGATAGCTCAGTGTCAGGATAATGCAACTGAGTAGGATATTGGTTCATGGTGCCGGCGGCTTGATCTCCCAATCGGGCAGCACTATAAATGTCTATATGAGTGCACACTGTCACAAGTCGGTACCCATCATGGTATGACCATAGATGTTGCTAGGATGTAAAACTCCAACGAACAAAGCAAACAGACAGCACCAAAAACTATAGTCTCCAATGGGAGACTGCCAGTTATAAAACAATTACATGAATTAATTTGTTTAGTCATGTAGGCCTACCTAAGATGTCTGATTCAAGGGGGGGGGGGGGGGAGGTGAAATGCGGAGTGATAGGTGTGAGAATGACTGACTCTGATAACACCTCTGGTTAAAGCTTGTGAGCTTTTGTCTCTTTTTTCATTAAGGGTGTGAGCTTTTGTCTTCTGAGCCTTTGTCTTCTGAGCTTTTGTCTTCTGAGCTTATGTCGTTGAACCATATGGACAAAACCTTAAAAGGAACTGCCTTTTGCATTACGGAGCGTTACACTTACAAGGGGGTGGGTGGGTGTCTAAATTTGGACAAAAACAGATGTTCGTAATATTTTAATGGCCCCTTAGCTATATAAGAATGCATGCCCCAAAATAATTAAAAATCTGTCATCGGTTCCGTGCGGATGATTTAAGACCTTTTCGTTTACAAGTTCATAGTTTTCAGTCATTTGAATAAGTTTTCTCTTTTTAATACTAGAGTATGGTAGGCCTTTACTGGTCTAAGCAAGTTGTGCAAATGTCGGTGTTAGTACTATTAATACTAGCAATGCCAGTATTACTAGGACGAGCGGTGACTTGTTGGCGTTAATGGAAACAAAATTATTCCAACTTTTAATAGTTAAACGATGATTATTTCTATTGGGACATCTCCATGCAAATTATGTTATTCTTGCTGTGAGAGTGCAGAGTGACTCCTAAATTAGGTTATTATATAGGCTATAACACAGGCCAGATACAGTTATACATAGTCACTCCTATAGGCGCCCTGTTATCCCCTCCCCCCTGTGTAATATGTGAGTTTACTATCGCCAATAGCCGAGTATGGTATCGCGAGTGGTGAGTCATGCTGCGAGAGCATCGAACCCCAGTGACATCACGTGGACAATGTGAACTAAGAATAAACTCAGTTGTGTCCTAGTCCTCGTGGTGTTAACACGTCTTGTCCTTACATTGTGTAAGATCTAGACGAACCTATAGAGATGCCACTCACAGGCCTGAAACCGCCTAGTCCGCTGAGCCTAGAAGGCAATCTGGCATTGAACTGGCGCTCATGGTTACAGTTATATGACATATACGCCACAGCATCGGGTGCAGCAAACAAGGGGGAAAAGGTACAGTGCTGTGTATTTCTCCATGTTGCGTGCAAAGAGGCCCAGAATGACACCAAAATTTCAAAGTAGACGAGGACGAGCAAGACAAAGTCAAACCACTAATTGACGCGTTTGAGGACTATTGTACGGGACACACCAATGTTACAGTACTACGCTACAAATTCAACTCATACAACCAAACGAGTGAAAGTATTGATGCATATATCCGCGAGTTAGAACATCGTATTCATCTGTGCGACTATGGTAAATTGGAAGATTCCATGTTGTGCAACAGATTAGTTTGTGGAGTCAAAGACCACAAACCACGTAACAGGCTATTACAGACACTGAGTCTAAAGCTGTGTTTACACGGGCAATTGTGAAGCGAATTAGGCAAATCGATTCATATGAAGCGAATTAGTGGCACGTTTACACGAGCGAGTTTGAAAGTCTGTCGGCGACCGGGAACCAGCAGCCTTAGTGGTGCGCTTGTAGCCGGTGAGCACTGCTATTTGTTTAGTTTACACTCGTCGATTCGACGCCGATGTAGCTGCTACGTTAATATCGCTTGGAATTTAAGGTTATTTTAATTAAATTTTATTATTTTGAGTATGTAATTCTGTTAAATATGATCGCATTCAATAGATTTCAGCCTAATCGGTCCCTAACACTGCCGGGCACCAGCGATTAGTTACAGCTGAGCCTGTAGCCAGCGAGCACCGCTATTTGACACTATCGGCTGTGAAAGTACAACTTCTGAACACTTTGACTTCTGGTTACTGAATGGTTTATTCACGGCGTAGGGCACGCTTGACCCGCTGGCTAAACTTTCCATGACGTCATCTCATTTGCATATCTCTTTGTCCCCAACTCTGCATATCATTAACATATATTACCCACAGGTCTAGACGTCTATTAGTATTACGCATATATCACATCGGCAACTGGGAACCAGCTGAATCGCTTCATATAAACCACCTGGCAAGGTGGTTTACATAAAGTGAATCATATGAAGCGAATCAGCCCTAATCCGCCTCAGAGTCGTGTTTACACGGCAAATGTGAGGCGAACTAGGCAAGGCGATTTATATGAAGCGACTTAACTCGCCCGTGTAAACACGGCTCAACTCTCGACCAATGCATAGACATGTGCAGGCTTAGCGAGAACAGCCACACACAATTAGCCAACAGAGCGAACTGTAGCAGTGAATGTGTGGATTTGATCAGCACTCGCCCCACAGGCAGCTTCAACCAGTCTCACTATGCATCGATGACGGCACGTGGTCGCGCAGGCGCAGAGTGCCGGTGTGGCGTTTTCAGCGCCCGGTCATGCTCAGCGGCCTGTCGTGGCTTCTGCGCATGCGCGGATTTTAAGACATATGCAAAACACCCGTGGCCTCGCCGGCTACAAGCTCAGCTGGTGCCCGGCAGTGTTAGGGTCCGATCAGGCCGAAATCTATTGAATGCGATCATATTTAACAGAATTACATACTCAAATAATGAAATTTCATTAAATTAACCTTAAATTCCAAGCGATATTAACGTAGCAGCTAACAACGTAGCAGTAAACAAAACAAATAGCAGTGCTCGCCGCAACGTGCGAAAATCCGCGCATGCGCAGAAGCCACGACAGGCCGCTGAGCATGACCGGGCGCTGAAAACGCCACACCGGCCAAGATTCACACCGCTGAAGATACAGTTTAACAGGTGCGGGTACAGTCACCCACCCAACCAATGCTCTGCCAGGGATAAACAGTGCCTCTATTGGAAGAAAGTCGAATACTTTCAGAAAGTTTGCAGAGCTAAGAGTAATAACTGGTCATATGTACATGAAGTAGAAGTAGACGATATCCAATGAGAAACAGCACATGAAGAATCCAATGATGACGACGACAAGTTGTACATTGGGGAAATGTCACTCCCCACTAACACTAATAGTAAACTATCGTTTACAACAGTGCAGCTGCAGGACGAATACATCGAGTTTAAACTCGATACCAGATCCCAGGCGAATATAATACCCAAGAACATTTATTTGAAGCTACATAACACCGTGCTTCATCCATCTAAAAGTTGCCTCATCACTTTCTCGGGTCAGCGTATCGTCCCCGAGGGAGAAATCCATGCTGAAGTGGAAGCTGGCGATATGTGTTTTCAGGTTACAGCAGACGGAACACCAATCGTGGGAAAGGACACCTACATAGAACTGAAACTGATCAAGTGTGCAAACCAAGCCAGGATACAGCAGGGGAGGAGCGACCGGCAATCCTTGAGTCATGAGAAGACAGTACGGGCTACAACAAACGAGCTGAATGCAGTCAACAATGAAGCAACTACTTTGGTAAAGAAATATTGTGACGTATTTGAAGGGTTGGGTACCATAAAGACTAACACAAACATATTTATTGACAATAATGTTACCCCATCAGATAGACCCACCACGGCGAATCCCTCATGCTATATCAGATAAAGTCAAAGAAGAATTAGACAAAATGTTAAAGTTAGGTGCTATTGTACCACTACTGGAACCCACCCCATGGGTAAGTTCTATGACCGTAGTAGAAAAGCCAAACAAAATTTGGGTATGCCTCAACCCTACTAAATTAAATATAGCTATACTGCTCACACCATATCCTACAAGAACTATAGATGAGGTTATTTAAAAAACTGCTAATGCAAAGTATTTTTCCAGTTTTAGATGCCAATAGTGGCAATAGACTACATCACGGTTCCAGAGGCACAGTGCATTGTGGGATGCATCAGAGCAAAACAAAGCCACGAGAAGCACATGGCACATGCTAATACACCGGGTACAGGTATGAAATGTGCTAGTTTCAGCTCATCTCAGCTCTTGTTTGAAACATAGAATACCAACTAAAAAAATATTATATAATAAATTAAGATATTAATCTTTTATCCAGCATTGCATGTGCATCAATATAACCAGCACATCTTGTGCATTTAGATTTAGACAAATCTAGGCACTCAGACTTAGTTAATGTTAGAGCCATAGCCAGAGTCAGTTTTAATTATTTTATTCATGTTTTTATTTATATCCTATGGTTAATGATATATAGAAATAGAAAATGAGCAGGGTTAATTAGATATTGGTTATATATTTCTTTGAAACAAGTTTTTGTTGACACATTTGACATTTTAATATTTAGAATAAGAATGACTTCTGGCTAATCAATGGTGATGTGAACATCAGCCTGTAAAGTGACTGAAATTGTATGTTTCTTAGCTCAAAATGCTTAATTATGGAGAGTTGTGTCTTAAACATATTCATTATATTATTATATTGCATCCTTCCGTCCATGTTTATGCCAAATTGTTATGTATTTCTATTTATTTTGAATAAAATGCCAGTTTTGCCCTACGCGTATCGGCAAACTCAATGGGCATACACCTTTGCTTTGCTCCCAATGCCGTTTTCAGCGCATGCGCAGTCGGAACCATGATGTAGTCTATTGGCAAATCGAAATAAGTAGACATAGTTCAGAGTTGTGTACATTTAATACGCCATGGGGTAAGTACCTGTACACGCATCTCCCATTCGGTATCAAAAGTGCCGGGGACATATTTATTAATGAAATGAATGAAATTCTGAAAGATTTAGCAGGTGTTAAAGTTGTGACAGACGACATACTGTTTTATGGTGCCACTATTGAAAAACACAACCGTAATTTAGAAAGTGTCTTCATAAGAGCGAGAGAAGCTAACTTGGGATTGAATCAAAAAAAGTCTAAAATTTGCCAAACACATGTGAACTATGTAGGCCATGTATTAACATAGGAGGGGGCTCAAACCAAGTGCTGAGAGGATACAGGCCATTGTAGACATGCCTGATCTGGACAGAGGAAGCCCGAGACGGAGGTGGGTGAAAGAAGGGTTTATTACATAAGATAATGGCGCAGGGTACAAAGGCGAGCAGCAATGTTATGAGTCAATCGACCTGGTCCACGTCCGCCGAGGGGGACGGAAGACTCTGGGAGGAGGTAGGCCCGGGAGCCGACCCCCCTAATGGTTTAAGACAAAACAAGCAATAGACTAACTAAGAGAGTACAATAGAGGGTGGGTGGGTGAGGTAAATCCATATGCTACGGAAGCCGGAACCCGAATGCAGGTCAGAGGGGGGGGAGGGGTAAGGGAGCATGCGTGAGGGGGGGGGGCACGCCTCGGGCTTCCCGCCAGATCAACCACAATTCGGAAATTATGGGCCGATCTGGACAGAGGAAGCCCGAGACGGAGGTGGGTGAAAGAAGGGTTTATTACATAAGATAATGGCGCAGGGTACAAAGGCGAGCAGCAATGTTATGAGTCAATCGACCTGGTCCACGTCCGCCGAGGGGGACGGAAGACTATGGGAGGAGGTAGGCCCGGGAGCCGACCCAAAACAGAGGGCCAAGGCTCTCGGGGCGTCGGAGGCTGCAAGCTTGGGGACGTAGGAGTGGACAACGTCGGATTCCCAGGTTCCCTGCGCCATGATTGCAGAGAGGTCGACCCCCCGTGAGGCGCACGCCTGGGCGGCGCCGCGGCGGAGGCCGTGCATGGTGTATGCGTCAGCCCGAGGGAAGCCGGCGGCCCGAAGGGCGGCGCGGATGAGGGGGGTGACATCGCGGGGGGGTGAGAGGCACGCCGGGGCGGGCGAGGAAGGCTGGGGCGTCACCCGATGCCGGCGTGAGGTCGAGGGCCCGCCTCCAAGCGCGCACCGGGCAGATGGCTGAGCCCGGGATGGCGGGGACGAAGAGGGATACCGCCTGCGTCGGGAGGCGGATGGTCTTGGAGGAGGCGATGGGGGGGCGGAGGCCGCCCGGGACGGGGCGGACGTCGTCCCTCCGGAGGGTGTGGGGTCCACCCCAGGGCGCGTGCGCTGGGGAGAGCAGGTTGGACTGCCTCAAGAAGCTGAAGAACCCCATGACCGTGGCTGCCCAAGGGGCGACGCCGAGGTGGCCCAGGGTCCTCATGTAGTCGTGGATGACAGGAAGCATCTCGGGGGCGATTCCCGGGGCCCGCCGGACCGGCGTAGCGAAGAGGCGCTCGCCCCCGCGCCTGACCCGGGTCGTGAATGGGGTGTCAAAGGGGGCGACGTCGCCACCCGCCTCGCGGACCCAGGAGCGGGCCCCGGAGAAGGCGTTGGCGACCGAGGCCGGCGATGGGAGCAGGCGGTGGAGGTGCGCGATGAATTGGCCGACGTCGTAGGTCGCGGGGGCGAGGTGGTCGATGCCCTGGTCGAGTGCGAACTCCAAGTATCGCCTGGCGTGCCGGTTGCGGGTGCGCCAGGTGCCCGGCGCGAGCGCGGCACGCTGCAGCTCCATGAGGTGCTTGTGCGCTGCGGGCCCGTAATCTGGAAGAGGTCAGAGGTCATTGGTGATGAGTTCGGGGGAGTGGTGGACCCTGACCCTCCGAAGGCCGCGAATTTCACAATGATTTTTAGCAATTTCAAGGGCGGCCGGGGAGAGGTGGGCGCGGCTGAGGGCATCGGCGAACTCTAGCTCGGAGCCCGGCTTGTGGCGGACGACAATGTCGAAGGAGCCCCGGGCCGCCATGAGCCAGAGCTCCCTCGCGCAGGCGCCCAGGGTGGGGTCCGCTGCGCGTCCGCTCTGGATGGCGTGCGTGGACGCCGCGTTGTCGGTGTTGACGTGGATGCGGTGCCCCGAGGGGGCGTCGGGGGCGAGGGCGCGAACCGCGAGGACCAGATTCAGGGCCTCGAGCTCGTGGATGCTGGGGAACGCCTCGCGGAAGGCGTCGTCGTAGGCCTCTGCGAAGCAGGCGGTGGGCGAGAAGGCGCCCCCTCCGGTGAGGCATGAATCGCACTCGATGGTCCACTGGGGGCGAACGCGCGGGGGCAGCAGGCACACGCCGTTCCCGCCCGCCGCGTAGTCGCGGAACCAGAGGATGTCCTTGCGGAGCACCGGGTCGATGTCCGCGGCGCCGGCGGCGGGGGAGGACCTGAGGGCGCATAGGATGCGCGCCATGAACGCCCTTCCGGGGATGACGCAGGTGCTGATGTGGGCGAGGCGGCCCACGAGGCGCTGGAGGGCTCTTCTGGTGAGGGTGGGGCGCCCGAGCCAGCGCTCGCACTCCCGGACGACGTCGCGGAGCTTGTCGTCGGGGATGCGGAGCACCATAGCCTCGGTGTCGCATTCGATGCCGAGCCACGTGAGGCGGACGGTAGGGGGGCAGCATTTGTCGGGGGCGAGGGCGAGTCCGAGGGTCGCGCAGATCTCACGGAGGCCGTCGAAGGCTTGCATCGCGCCGAGGAAGGTGGCCTCGCAGCCGACAAAGTCGTCCACATAGACCGCGCTGAAGAAGCCTCGGCGGCCGAGCGCCCAGACGACCGCCGCGGTGACGCGGACACACGCGGCTCCGGAAGTGCGGCATCCGAATGGGAGCGCGATTTCCACGTAGACCCGTCCGTCGACGGTTATCCCGAAGAGGGGGGCAGCGAGGGGGTCGGCGCATAGCTGCCGGTACGCCCTGGAGACGTCGGCGGACCAGCAGAAGGAGCCGCGCCCCTCGCGGACGACGCGGCGCCCGAGGTCGGTGGCCGCAGGGAGCTTGTAGGTGTGGCGGCGACCGAGGTATTCTCTCCTTGGGATCCCCGCGTTCACGCTGCGGCCCGGGGGGAAGGAGAGGTCCACGATGACGCGGCGCTTGCCCGGGGTGGACTTCGGCCGCGTCATGATGGGGCTGCACTGGGACCAGGGCGTGAAGGGCGGGACCGCGAATGGCCCGAGGAGGGCGCCCTGGCGGATCTCCTCCTGGGCGTACCTGGTGACGTGGTGTGCGAAGTCGGGGTCCTCCCGGTGGTTCTTGTACATAGGGGTAGGGGGCCCCGGCGGCGGTGTAATTTGCCGGGAACCCAAACTCGAGGTGGTCCACGAGGTCGGGGTCGTCGTATCCCTCGACGGTGCGGCGCCACTCGGGTATGTTGAGTTCGGAGGGGACCGGGACTCGGGCGGCCATAAAGTTCGGAAGGGCCGAGGCGCGGGCCGCCGCGTATGCGCGAGCATATTGGGGGTACGCGGCCCACCCCTCGCCCGACAGGAGCGGCCAGAAGGCGTCGAGCGTGTCCCTGTATTCCTCCGGGGTGGGGCCGCATACGGGTGCGGCAGGCAGGGAGCGCTGGATGAGCGGGTCGACGACCTGCTCGACTGGCTCGTCGGGCGTCGGTCCGGCGTCCGCCGTCGCGTCACATAGCACACAGGGGTGGGTGAGGTCGGTGGCCGACGGCGTCGATGTCCTGGTTGGGGCGCCGAGGCAGGAGGCGAAGCTCTCGTAGGAGGGCGTGCCGGGGCTGTGGTGGTTGTTTATTGTTGTTATGTCGGGGCAGTCCTCCAGGTGGCGCCAGCTGGGGCCGTGCGGCGTGACGTCACGAGGGGGTTCCCCGCGGGGCTCTATGGGGGCCGTGCCAATGGCGAGGCCCCCATAGTGTCAGTGTTTGCCTCCAGGGGGTGTGTGCGGCGGGCCGCCGTGACGTCACGGGGGAATCCCGGGCTCAGGGGGGTTGCACCGTGGCTGAAGCCAGCCGGAGCCAGGGCGATGTAAACACTCACGGGGTTTGCGTGGCGGCCGAGACTGGCTTCCACGGGGGGCGTCGGGGGGCGTTCCGGGTCTCGGGGTTGTGGGGCCGGCTCCGGGGCGTCCGGCCGGCGCTCTAAAAATCCCGTTGAGAGTTCTTTCCCGGCCGATCGCGAGACTTTTTTGAGAAACACGAGGCCTCGGCATGGTTAGTTATTATTTTACGGACATTTGCACAGTATCCGCATATGTGTGCCACCTTGAGCGTACCTGTGCCGTGAGAGCTGCCCTTGGATGCCTTGTCGCATGAGGCGGGGTCCTTGTTCCAATGAGGGCACGGGGCGCCGACCGCGGCCCTATCGTACTGGGGTCGGGGGTCGGCTCCCGCCTTGCCCTGACGCGCGTGTTGCTGCTCCCCCGAGGCGGCGGCCTGGGATGGGTTGTGTCCGGCCATTGCTATGACCTCAATCCTCACAGCGTTGATCGCCGCCTCGTCCTTCCATCCCCTGGGAAGCCTACCGTCCGCGATTCGGGTGAATATTTCCTCGGAATACCGCCGGACGATGTGCCAGGCGAGCGAGCAATTATCCTGTGCGATCGCCTCTTGGTGGTTGGAGAGCGCGGTGAGGGCACTCGCGGGGAAGGCCGACTGGTGCTCGAGGCGTTTCAGTCCGAGTGTGTATTCCTCCCTCGTGGCCTCGCCTTTTTTAATCACCTTGCCCTCGTCCCCCGTCTCCACCAGGTCATAGGGGAAAATGTATTTGGCAGAAATACCTTTTTTGCGTGAGTGTCCTTTGCCGTCCGCCGCCGCGACGATGAGGCGCACCGCCTCCTCGGCCGTAGAGCGGGCGCCCCGTCCGTAGTCGCCGCTGTCGTGTTGTCGGTGGTGGGTTGCGTGGCGGCCGGTCGCATGGGCGGCGTCCGAGCGCCGGGGCCGGTGCCTGGGCGGGGTCGGTGACGGGACCTCCCAGACGCTGAACGGGCTGATGTCGGCTGCGCGTGCCGGCTGTGATCCGTTTCGGCCCCTGACGTGGGACGGAGACGGCGATACCGGCGATAGGGATCGGGCCCGGCTGTGGCGGTGTTGTTCCTGGGCCGGCGGCCGGGGCCGGGTTAGGTGGCGTAGCGGGCCCCGTTGTCGGGCACTCGGGGCGGCGTAGGCTGGCGGCGAGCGCTGTCATGGCGGCGGTGGCTTCCGCGAGCGCCTTGCTTTGCGCCGCCATCTCGGTCCTTTGTTTGGCCGCCTCTCGCCGCTGCTCGGCCGCTTGGCGTTCTACATCGATCCACCGCTTCTGGATTTCGTCGATTGACGCTTGCATTCGGCCGATGCTGTCGGCCTGCCTCGCTTTTGCCGTTGGTTTACGGGTCCTAATCGACTGGCGCGCGGGGGGCGCGGCCCGGGGTGGAGGTGTCGGCGGCTTCGGGGAGGCGCCGCCATCTTGTGAGTCGCTCACGTCGGACAGTGGTGGGCTGGCGGCCTTCCGTGTGGCGCGCTTAGCGGGTCGGCCTCTTGGTGCCGCGGCCCTGCATGTTCGCTGCATTTTTCTTCTTTGACGTGGGGGCTTTTTGAACCGTTTGATGCCGTTTGAAGCTTTTTGACGTGGGTATTACGTGGGTGGAGACGGGAGTTAAATCCATATGCTACGGAAGCCGGAACCCGAATGCAGGTCAGAGGGGGGGGGGAGGGGTAAGGGAGCATGCGTGAGGGGGGGGGCACGCCTCGGGCTTCCCGCCAGATCAACCACAATTCGGAAATTATGGGCCAATCCCACAGACAAAGCAGGGATTCAGCGTTTTTTAGGAATGGTAGGATATGTCAGTAAATTTATCCCTAAAGTTTCTGAGATAACAAAACCATTACGAGAAAAACACAGCATGGCACTGGCAACATGAACAAGAAAACGCTTTCAAATTTTTTAAACAATTGCTAATATCCGCTCCAGTCCTGCAATATTATAATGTTAAAGAAACTGTAACAATTCAAGTCAACACATTTAAGTCTGGGTTGGGTGCAGCATTATTTCAAAACAAAAAACCTGTGGCTATGGCGTCCAAGGCGTTAGATGATGCGCAATCCAATTATGTGGTCATCGAAAAAGAGTTATTAGTCATATGCTTTGGGTGTGTGAAATTTCATGAGTATGTTTATGGAAAGCAAGTAATTATTGAAACCGACCATAAGCCATTGGTAAATATAATGACTAAACTGTGACATTTGTTATCATCACGTATGCAGTGCATGGTAATGCACCTGCAAAACTATAATTTAATTGTCAAACATATTAACGGATGCAGATGCCCTCTTAATATGATATGACCTTAGATGTTGCTGGGACCTAAAACAACAACAAACAAAACTATCTTAATAGCAAGTATCGACGTATCACAAAACATTCTAGAGCACATTAAAAAAGCAACAACGACAGACAGCACACTCCAAAATATAGTGCGGTTAATAAAGGACTGATGGCCAACAAACAATAAACACATACCAGCAGAATTAAAACCCTTCTACACTTTCAAGGAAGATATAACATTTAATAGCGATGTAGTATTAAGAGGTAATCAAATAGTTATTCCATGCTCATTGCAAAAGTTAACACTAGAATTGTTACACGAGACAAACATGGGCATCATCAAATGTAAACAGTTGGCCCGAGACCACATGTTCTGGCCAGGAATGAGTAAGCAAATAGAAGATGAAGTAAGCCGACGTGTCACATGCCAACAGTACCGAAATATACCCCATGCAGAACCAATGATTTCACACGATATCCCAGACACCCTATTAAAAAAAGTCAGAACAGACCTGTCTGAAATAGAGCATAAAACATATTTGTTGACAATTGACTACTATTCTAAATTTCCCAAAGTCCGGGAGCTGAAAACAACAAGCTCCACAGCAGTAATTAAATCACTGTCAGAGATATTTGGTACACACGGGGTCCCGAATACACTAATATCCGACAATGGGCCACAGTTTAGTAGCTTTGAGTTCCGTAAATTTGCATTAGAATATGGGTTCGAGCATATCAAACCCTCACTATCCACAGAGCAATGGACAGGTTGAACGCTAGTTCAAACTATCAAAAAATTGATAAAGAAAGCACAGGCAAATAATATAGATTATAATCTAGCACTGCTAAACTACCGTAACACGCCCTTAGAAACATTGAAAGCGTCATCCGCACAATTACTAATGAGCAGGAGATTAGGATCCAAATTACCAAACACCAACATGCATTTGAAACCAACAATACAAAAATCAAGAATTTAAGGAAATTCAGACCAAACAACAGACATATTATAACAAATGTGCAACAAAGACACACAAACAGCTAAGCGTATCGGATAACATAAAATACAGAACATATGATGGAAAATGGGCAAATGGTACAATATCAAAAACAAACTACCCCAATACGCATGATTATGAAAATAGAAACAATGCCGGACACACACTAAGATGAAATTGTATTCATTTGTTCAAGACACCAAAGCCAGAACCAGAACCTCCATTCAAACAACGCACACAAATCACCGACAAAACAATCAGTCTAGACACCCCAAAAGCGAACGGATACGTCACTAGGTTCAGCAGGGTAACCAGCAAACCTAATCGGCTAGGCATATTTAGGTGACAACAAGACAACTAAAGCCGCGTTTACACGGGCGAGTTGAAACGTCCTAGGTAGAACCAGTTGCCTAGTTCGTTTTAAATGTGTCCGTGTAAACGCGGCACTGCAGCGTTTTAGGGCTGAACCGTTTCGGCTGCAACGTTCCGCGTATACCACCTAATCAGGTGGTCTAGACGAACCGTTTTCGTTAAAACGCTTTGTAAATGGTCGTGTAAACGGTACCATGATACTTGAGGCGTTTTACTGACGTCACGCGCATGCGCTCACGACCGAATGGATTGTTTTTCTTCCGGTTATCGTAATTCGAGTTTTGTTCGTATGCACGTGAAGTTCCACTCTTTTCGTCACGATGGCTTCAACTAGTGCATGTAACGATACTTCCCGCCGAGATAATTGGAGTGAGGACGAGGTGAGGCTTCTCATCACACTGTGGGGCGAGGCTAACATCCAGAGTGAGCTGGAGTCGTCGGGACGTAACATAAATATCTACCGGCGATTGGCTTCTCGCCTTTCCCCCATCCTGATATGACCTTAGATGTTGCTAGGACGTAAATCAACAACAAACAAACAAACAAACCTTTCTAGAGCTGGTAAGGGTCGAGAGGAGCCCAGTGTCGTGCCGAACAAAAATAAAAAGCTTAACTCACCTGTATCGCAAGTGCCGCGACAATAACAAGTAAGTGATTGTGATGTGTTATGTGTTTATTGTGCTAGTGTGGTTGCTAACTAGACAATCAGCCCTTTTGTCGCAACATCGCATCCCCCGACACCTGTAATACCCTATGGAATTTTGGTTTCCACCTCCCCCCCCCCCACACACACACAGAGTAGAGCTAAAGTGCCGATATATGTAGCCATTTGATCATGGAACCACAGTTTCTAGTTCATGAGTTTGTGAGATTGCAATAAATTATATGTATTATTACATTAAAGTAAATGTCGGAGTAATAACACAAGTCGGATTAGCTACAATACCGTTTAGCAAGTGATGCTTTGTTTTATTGTCTTTCACATATTCCATCTGCACTACATATGTGCACACTTTTTTCATTGACAGGAGTTCAACGTTTCAGTAAACATTAGGTAATATTATTGACAAACCGTTCCTGCATTTTATGTATTCCTTACTCATCTGTTGACTAATGTACATTTCTTTTTACAGTCGTAGTGGGAGGGAGCGCCAGACATTCCGCTACTATGATGAAATGGACGCGATTCTGGGGCCACGGCCAAGCGCAGCACCGCTCAGCTACCTCGACAGCGACACCATGTCCATGCAATCGGGTAAGAGCACCCAGGGTTTATAATTTTTTAAGCGTTTCATATTATTACGTTTTTTAATAAAACGCTTCAGGTAAAACGAGATAATATTATAGGTAACCTAATCTTCCGATTGGACCGTTTCACATTAAGCAAACTTTTCATACAATCAAAACGCTTCATGTAAAACGCTTCAGGTAAAACGGTTCACGTAAAACGGTTTGCCTATATCCTTATGTAGTTTGTCCCCTTGTCAACACAGCTTAATAAATGTACACGACACGGATTTATAACACGAGATAATATTATAGGTAACCTAATCTTCCGATTGGACCGTATCACAATAAGCAAACTTTTCATACAATCAAAACGCTTCATGTAAAACGCTACAGGTAAAACTGTTCAGGTAAAGCGCTCCAGGTTAAACGGTTTGCCTAGATGGTGTGACATTTTTCCCCTGTATGTATTTACGTATCTCACTATGAACATTGTTGACTACCATTTACCACGCCTTGACTGGGGTTTAATATTCTGCTACGGGAAGTTGAGGGCTTTTACAGAAGCTATATACAACTGTCATGTCAATGATATTTGTAACACATGACAATTTTGATCCAGACCCCAACATGGACCAGATGTTAGTGGGGGCAGAAGAGGAAATCGCACACGAGATGGTGGGCGACGATGATGTGGAAGTTGGGAGCAATGCGGGAAACGTTTCAGAAACACCCTCGACCCAACCTACGCCAACTGCCCCCCAGGCCAATCAACCGACACAACCAAGTAAGCATGCCATGCCCAACCACTTCACTTATCACCATAATCTTCTTCATTGCGGTTGCTTTCCTTAACATTAGCTTTTCTCCACAAGCTGTACCTCAACGTACGGATGTAACACTAGAGCATAACGGCATACCTTTAACCAAACAATTAATACTATTTAGACACATGCTCTAGGATTGGGACTGTACACAAGCGGGCGAAACATATATATACAATGCAGAAAACACTTTATGCTTACAGCGCCTCAGGTACAACGGTTTGTCTAAATTCTTTTACGTGTTGGCCCTGACAACACAGAAAAGCTGTGTTGAAAAAACTCAGAAATTCATTTACAAGATAACAACAACCAGTTGGCCCGATGTACGTATTATATCCCACATGTTTGTCTCCTTTACGGGGGTATATTGAACATTGCTGTCAAAGTAACAATCAACACCCAAGACAACACATTAACCAAAGTTGATAGCAGATATATATGTTGATATTCCAGCCGTGCGCAAACACAACCGGCCAGGCAAGACCACCAACAAGCGGGTGATGGAAACGATGGTCACCCAACTAATTACGGCGCAGAAAGAGGCAGCCGCTTTATACCAACAGCACGAGGAGAGGAGAATGGAGAGAGAGACGGAGATGGAAGAAAGGCGGGTAGAGCGGGAATTAGGTTGTGAGGAGAGGCGGCAGGAGAGAGAGATGGTGTCCAAGGCAGAGCAACGGAGGCACGAGGAACGCATGCTGAAACTCATACTGGCCCAGCGTGTGGGTCAACCCCCACAGTAGTTCGGAAGTTGTTATAACGTCTTTAAAGTAGGGCCATTTAGGAAACATGATATTCGAAATTTAGGTATAATTTATTTAATTGTGTTACTGTATTCTTTTGTTGAAGTTGTACAATCATTGTAGTACTATTGATAACGTATTTAAAGTAGGGCCATTTAGGAAACATGATATTCGAAATTTAGGTATAATTTATTTAATTGTGTTACTGTATTCTTTTGTTGAAGTTGTACAATCATTGTAGTACTATTGATAACGTATTTAAAGTAGGGCCATTTAGGAAACATGATATTCGAAATTTAGATATAATTTATTTAATTGTGTTACTGTATTCTTTTGTTGAAGTTGTACAATCATTGTAGTACTATTGATAACGTATTTAAAGTAGGGCCATTTAGGAAACAGGATATTCGAAATTTAGGTCTAATTTATTTACTTGTGATACAGTATTATTTTGTTAAGTAGTATTTAGTATCAACATAACATTGACATTACATTACAGTGACAGTTGCTAATTGTCAGTCAAATAAAAAGTTACACTATTTCCGTTTACGACATGTTACTTCCATGTTTTATAGAAATGTCCTCTTTCCAGGCTGTGTGCGCTTTTACAATGACAGCACAATAATGGTACAGAACAATTTTAAGCACTAAAATAAGACACAAACGCGTCGCGGATTGCGGCTCCATTGTCATCACCGTCTACGTCATGGGCCACATTCTGCGGTTGTTATTCGTTGCCACCCGCGTTAACAGCATCCACCCAGTCCATGTTGAAAGCCTCCTTGTGTACTTCACATACATTGTGTAATGTGAAGCACACAAGGATGACTGTGGTGACGTCTTCTGTTCGTATGTCCATCCTTTTGAGGAGTACCCTCCACCGTGCTTTGCAGCGGCCAAATGTGTTCTCTATAGCCATGCGGGCGCTTGATAGGCGGAAGTTATAATTTATCTGGTCCCTGGTTAATCTGCCTGTGTCGCAAAAGGCTTTCATTAACCAGGGACGCAGAGGGTACACAGGGTCTCCCAGAATAACTAGCGGAACAGTAGCATTTCCAAGCTGTAGGGGCCTCTCTGGGAACAGCACCCCCGCCTCAGCTTTAGCATAGAGCGACGAGTTGGCCAACACCCGCGCATCATGCACCCGTCCTGGCCACCCAGCAGCAATGTTCAAAACCTGATACTGGTGATCGCACATCACCTGCGCCACCACGGAATAATACCCTTTACGGTTGTGATAGGGGGGCCACGATGGGGATGTGCGTGCCATCTATGACACCAGCACAATTCGGAAAACCAAACCGTGTGGCGAATCCCTCCGTTATCTCGGTCACACGATCTCCATTAGGCAGCTTAATGTATTTGGGTAGGAGCACACGCATGATCGCACGGCAGGTTTCATGAAAGATGACACAGCATGTGCATTTAGCAATTCCAAAAAGATGGCCAACCGTCCGGAAACCCCCTCCCGTCGCCAACAACCAGAGGGTCACCGCCACACGCACTTCCACGGGAATGGACCTGAAATGCGTAAAAAAACAAAACAATTATAGACAAGCGAAACTGTAACCTGAATCAAGGTAGGTGAATCATATGAACCGATTTAGACGAAACGATTTAACTAAAGCGTTTTACATGAAACGATTCAGGTAGGGATCTTCACAGGGACACATTTAGCAAGGGGATCGATCCCAGCGTGGCTAGATAAGTTGAAACAAAATAGCCTTACGACAACAGTATGTGTAGAATTCATGTTTGTCAAATATTCTAACAGTAGCAGCGTACCTTCTCATGTTGGTGTCTGCCCGGCCTATGTGGATGCGAAGTTCAGCGACGATGTGGTCAAACGTCGCCCTTCGCATCCGGAAATTTTCCAGCCATTCCGCATCCCCAAAAGTCAGTAGGACGATCTCCCTCCACCAGTGGCACGACCTGAAAGAGTATTGATGGGGGAAAACATGTACATAAACACACCACATGCTAATCGCACACAGGTAGCTCCAGGTAGGTCGGATTAGATCAATCTGCCTAAAGTTACCCGTTTGGTTCATTACAAAAGAACCAAGACGGAAATGTTAGCAGAGGGGTAGGTGATAACAATTTATTGTACATCTAACGACAACACAACAGTGGTGAGTGGAAGAAAGTTGTAATCTTGACCATCGGTTTCAATAGATCGCCATAACTTCCTTATTACTCAACCTATGCACATAATATTGATGTCATGTTAAAAGGCGTTTAACGCTATTTCCAGCGGTCCCTTTTGTTTTAGTATTTAAGGGTTTCGTGAGCACCAAAAGTAATTTTATCTACACCCACTAAATTGCGTGCTACACAAAACGCCTCAGGTAAAACGGTTTGTATACATCGGTTTACATTAGCCCACCTATATTAAAATATAGACACCAATGATCATATTAACCTGATACTTGTGAGTGGAATAAACACAAAACAGGTTAGGTGACTGCCTACCTTTCCCGTGCCCACACCACCCTCTCCGGCCGAGCTTGCACACCGAACAGCATGATGAGTTGAATGAACTGTTGAAGCTCCCTTTCCTGACACTCCCGGAATCGCCGAGCCCTCCTGGCCGACCGCCTAACGATTGCTCGCATTCTCGCCCCGGATCTTTCAATAATACCCCCCTCCCGTGTCGATAGCGGCTCCTGAGATGAAAACATCGTGAAGATTCCGATTTCTATGTTGTCCGCTATATTGTTTTGTCATCACAATGCTGAAGCGCATGCGCAGATACAACACTTCCGCCTTGAAACGGTTTAGATACTGCCCGTGTAGACACGACTCACTTTCAATCTCAGTCCGTGTAAACGCGCCACTAAAACGTTTCAGGTAGAACGCTTTGTCTTAAAACGTTTTACTTTTGGCCGTGTAAACGCAGCTTTAGAGCCCTAAAACTTGCATACAGTTAATTGTTTAGGTGAGCTGCGTGCCAGGGCCACGTGCGCGCCCCCCAACACTACGTTGAGTCACATAAGCGCAAAGGGAAATCCCCAGACACAAATGAGCCAGTAGCGCTGAAACAACACGTGCGCCGGGGAGATTTCCCCTGGGTATACACCCCCCCCCCCCAACACACGTGACAAACAACCATGACAGCACCATATGACACGTACACCTCAATGACTGACGAACAATAAATGTACTAATAATATGTATACATATCAAATCTTTATTGCAGAATTGTTTGATACAAACATGTGGATATGTGTGAGTATTGGCTACCACATGACTCAAAGGAGTCATACAGATCTATACATTGTATTGAGATTGTACTTTAGACGTACATTGTTACACAACACTCTAAGTTTCGATGATTGTTAATGGAACAATGTTTGTTTCGCCACAAATGATTACTTTTTACTTGATTTAGTTAAGCAACTTGATAGTTCAAATAAATAAATATAATTTCAAGTAGTTATTAAGAATCGACACAAATGCTGACAAACACATATTTATCTACGTTATATATAACATGTTAATGATATAGAATCAAACAATAATCTTACACAAATTGTTAGTTTAAGAAATTTCTGTTACTTCCTACTTGACAACATGTCACATTGTTCATACCGCTTATGAATGTATTGTTGTTATTATTATTATTTTGTATATTCAGTTGAATACGCTATCGCATAAACAGTGATGGCGACATCACCATATTATCTATATTCTAACATGCCTTGTTATCAATAAGTTGACAAAACATGATATATATACATATATATATATAGTTATACAAATCTTACCTTTACATAACCTCATTTTTATCCTTTCTCATTCTTAATTCTTATACTTATATATATATGTATTATCAACCCAAAACACCCCAATACGCCCCAAAACAGTCATTAATAAATATTAAATCTAAACAAAGTTAAAACTCTCGAAATCAAGCAGCCACTAACCTAAAAGATGGTAGAAGCAATTGAATGCAGACTGGGGAGGGGCACACACTTTGCCCACCTAAACTGCCAGAGTGCATCCAAAAAAATAGACATAATAAAAATACACCTAAAAATTGAAAATTGTCACTGTCGGAAACCTGATTCACCGACATACACCAAGACAACATCCTCAACATAGATGGGCATAGGCTTGTACATAATGACAGACAGCAAAACAATATAACAAACCAAACAAAAAAAGGCGGAGGTGTTGCAATTTACTGCAAAACCTCCAAAAACCTAGACACTGAAGTTCTAAAACCAGCAAATCTTTCAAATGAGAACATGGAACTACTGTGGTGCCTAATAAAACAGGAGAATCAGGCAAACATAGCCATATCAAGCCTCTACAGACCACCGTCAGGAGACATAGAAGTATTCCTTGAAGCCCTAGATAGAAGCATAAACACAGTGCGGAAATTAACAAGTGCAGAAATCTTTGTACTAGGGCATTTCAATGTAAACTACAACAGCAATGACAAAAATAAACTAATGTTACAAACCACTATCAAAATGTTAGGCCTACAACAACTCATTACTGAAAACACGAGGCTAAGCAAAAACAGCTCAACAATTGATCTAATACTAACCAACTCAAACCATGCCACAAAATGGGGGACTAGAAGCTGAGGTATAAATGATCATGAGCTAATATATGTAACCAGGAATAAACTAAAAAGCACAAACCACTATGAATACAAGATGGGCAGATCCCTAAAAAATGATTCAGAAGAAATGCTTAAAAGCCACTTACACCAAAACATAAACAACATCACCAAAAACAGAGATGATGCTGATACCTACTGGAACAATATCATCACAGAGATAAACAAAATCACTAGACCAGATGTGTCCCACAAAGAAACTAAAAATACAAAAGAATCAAGACCCATCGGTAGACAGGGAACTACTGACACTCATCACAACCAAGCAAAAATTAGGTGACAAAGCTAAGCATACAACAGATCCAGAAGATAAACTGGCCGGTAAAGACAGTAAAAATGAAATACATAATAAACAAGGACTGGGGAAGCAACACAAATAAGTTCTGGAAAAATGTAAACCTGCTATTCCCCCCAAAAACCCACTGAAGAGCGAATACATTTCCAGGATAATAAAGGGAATATGCTCACAAATAGTGATGCAGCAAATAAACTAAACACACACTTCGCCACGGTAGGCCAAAGGTTATCACACAAATTCACAAGAAACTGGGAAAACAAATCAGACAATATCCAAGATTAAATTCCCACCTGCAAAACCAACTTAAAAGAGATAACAAAATTTATAAACGACATAGATACAAACAAACCAAGTGGAATAGATGGGATCCCCACAAAAATACTGAAGGAAGCATTTCAAGCCATCCCAGATACCATGGTGGACCTGTTCAACATCTCCTTTGAAAAGGGGCACTTCATCACAGCCTGGAAAATGGCAACCATCACCCTGTAAAGTCGTCGGCTGGCAGCTGTAGTTGTGTAGGCAGGCTAATATGAAATCACTACAGGCAAGTAGAAGTAAGGCAGAGTATAGAGTCAAAGGTAGAGAGAGCTTGCACCCTCCGGTTTATTATTATATAGTGGTTTTAGAATTCAAGATGGCCTGTCACATGACCAGATCCTCCAATCAACAGTAAGCATTCACATGTCCACCAATCAACAGTATGCATTCCAGTATCCATACCTTGGTTGTTTTGGCCTACCTGCCCTGTTGTGTCTGGGTGTGCAGTGATCCGTATCTAACAGTTGGGGGGGGGGGGGGAGGGGTTGTGAGAAGAGCTGCTAAGGCACTATCACACTAACAGTAGTGCCCCTCTCACACTATCTATAGAATACACAATGTCTATTTAATCTAGGTAAAGGATCACCAGCACTACACAATACCACATGCATCTGGTCACATTACATAATTAAACACGCGAACAAGGAGCCCATGTTATGGAATTTTATTGAATCAAAAGTCATGTAAAAGGCAATGAGTAATGTCAGATCAATGTGTTTTAAGGTAAGTTCGACTCAGGCCCTCAACCCTTGCGTTTGATTGTTCGTTTTGATGGGTTGGGTGGGCGGCTGAGCTGGAGGCGTGGTGTTGGTCGTCTGACTGCCCGGTTGGTAGTGGCTGGAGCAGTGAGCTGCTCAGGTTATATAGGTGGTATGTAGGTCAGGCAGGGCGTGAGTCTCGCGAGGCGAGATCGTGACGTCAGCGTCCCGTGTGGTAGTTCTGCCTGTCTCCGGTAGGGTTTTTAGTTCGTGGGTTTGAGTTCAGATGGCGCCACCGTCGGGTCGGATGGGTGGAGCAGGGTGTGGGTCTCGCGGGGCGAGATCGTGACGTCATGGTCCCGTGTGGTAGTTCTGCTTGTCTCCGGCAGGGTTTCTAGATGGTGGGTTTGAGTTCAGATGGCGCCACCATCGGGTCAGAAGGGTGGAGGGAGGATGTGTGGGCAGGGGGGGGGAGGGTAGGGCTCCTCGTGCGCGCGTAAATTATCCATGTTGGTTGCCCATCATGAACAATTAAACACGCGAACAAGGAGCCCATGTTATGGAATTTTATTGAATCAAAAGTCATGTAAAAGGCAATGAGTAATGTCAGATCAATGTGTTTTAAGGTAAGTTCGACTCAGGCCCTCAACCAAATGTGGGGAGGGCCTGTGTCGCGGCGGGGAAGGCCACCTTCGGGACGTATGCGTGAACTGCCGAGGACCGCCAGTTCCCTAGCCGCCGGACTTCGTCGATGGATGCGCCGGCCCTTGCACAGGCCTGTGCTCCCCCTCTCCGGAGGCTGTGTAGGGTGTAGTCTTCCGGGCACGGGTGGCGAGCGGCTCGGAGCGCAGCTCTGAGAGCGGCCAGGAGCGTGGGAGCGGTGAGCGGGGCTCCGTTGGGGAGCCGGAACGCCGGGTCCTGCGGGGCGGGCCGAGCGGACCTCCTGTAGGCCCGCCATGCTCGGACGGGGCAGATGGTGAGTTGCTCGTTCGGTCGGACCACGATGGAGAATTCATCGCGAGCCAGTCTGGTGGTTTTAGTGGATCGGACGTGGAGGACAAGGTGGGTACCCGCATCATGGACGTCCGCGTCTTGGATGGTGTGGCCGGGGTCGTCTTTCCGGCCAGTGACGAGCAGGTTGCCTTGCCTCAGTAGGGTGACGTACCCCATGAGTATTGCTGCGGTGAACACCCGTGCTCGGCGGCCCACGGCTCGGAAGTGGTTGATGATGTGGAGTAAGGTTGTTGGTGTTATGGGTGGGGCCTGTCTTGGTTGGTGGAGGGAGGAACCGGACGACCCCGCGCTTGATTACGGAGACCGCGTAGGTGTCAAACGCGGCCGTCCGGCCCTCGCTGGTGCTGACCCACGTCCGTGCCCCGCTGAAGTAGTTTAGTACTGCCGAGGGCGATCTTAGTGTTGTGTCCAGTGATGCGACGTAGGCCATGAGGTCGTACTGTGATGGGCGGCGGGGGTCGTAGCGGCGATCGTGTGCGTGTTGGAGGTAGCGTTTGACCTGCCGGTTCTTGTTGGCCCACGTCCCCGCCGCCAGGCCTGCCCGGAAGAGTGTTGCGATGTGGGTCCGGTCGTCGTCGGGAGAGGCTGGGGATAGAAGGCAAATATTACTATCCCCAGTCTATATAGCGTTGGATATCACGGCGTTACAATGTGTGACCCGAAGTCGGTTTAGGGTAAGGCGGCGGCAGATTGTGTCGGCTTTTTCTCTTGCGGCGCTGTCGAATGGTGCCCTGCTGAGTGCGTCGGCAAGGATCAGTTCTTTGCCTGGCTTGTGGATGATGCGTACTTCCGTGGAGTACAGGGCGGCAAATCTCCATATTTCCCTAGCGCAGGCGCAGAGGACTGGATCCTTCCCAGCTCCGGAGGAGAGGACCGCTTGGGATGTCTGGTTGTCGGTGTTGATGGTAATCTCATAATCCTGCGGTCTGGTGGGGGCAAGGGCGTGGAGGGCGACGACCAGGTTTATGGCCTCGAGCCTGTTTATATGGTGGCCGGTTGCCATATATTCCTGGGTGTACGCCTCCGTGTAATATGCCACCTGGGAGTGTGCTCCTCCGGCGCGTAGGGAGGAGTCGCACTCGATAGTCCATGGTGATCTCGGTGCTGGTTGGAGGAGGACCACCCCGTTGGTGGTTCTCGCATAGTCCGCAAACCAAGCGAGGTCTCGTCTTAATTCGGTGTTGACGGGGTGTCTGCCGGTTCGTGGTGTGTCGCGGAGGGTGGCCAGTATGCGGTTCATGAACCTGCGTGCTGGGGTTACGCATCTCGCGACGTGTTGTAGGCGTCCTACTATGCGCTGTAGGGTCGTCCGGGTCAGGGTCTTGACGTTGGCTATGTCTCTGCATTCTTTCATCACATCTGCTAGTTTGTCGTCAGGGATGCTGACGGTCATTTGGTCGGTGCAGACCTCATAGCCCAGCCAGGTTGTGCGGTGTGTGGGTGGGGTGCATTTTGTGGGGGAAAGTGCCAGGCCGAGGGCCGCCATGATCTTCAGCATGTCTAGGTAGGCCGCGTCGGCAGCCTTTTTGGTGGCTGCTGCCCCGACGAAGTCGTCGAGGTAGCATAGTGCGAAGTGTCCCCGCTTCCGTATGAGATATATCACGGCGTTTGTTGTTCGTGCGCAGGCCATTGATGATGTTCTGCAGCCGAAGGCGGGCGCCAGGTCAAAGTATATGTCATCATCAAACCTGATCCCTAGGAGGGGGACGGAGAGGGGGCACGTTCGCAGCTGGCGGTATGCCCGTGCTAGGTCAGCGGACCAGATGTAGGATCCTTGGCCGAGCCTGGTGACCTCGTCTGCTAGGTCCATTATCCCCGGGAGTGTGTAGGTGTTTGGTCTGCCCTGGAAGTATCCCTTCCTGATCCCGGCATTGACGCTGGCTCCTCTGGGATAACTGAGGTCTACTATGACCCGGCGCTCATCTGTGTTCTTCTTCGGCCGTGTCATGAGGGGGCTGGTCTGGGCCCATGGGGTGAAGGGTGTTGTGGTGAAAGGGCCGAGGAGTGCGCCATGTGCTACTTCTTTGTGTACGTAGCGGCGGATCCATTTTGTTTGGTCGGCGTCTTCAGCGTGGTTTGCTGCGGCCGGGATTGGTGGTTCGTCGGCCGTGTAATCCACCGGCCACCCGAATTCGAGGAAGTCTACCAGTTCTGTGTCGTGGTAGTTCCTGAGGTGTTTCCTCCAAGCCGGGATATTTAGGTCGGATGGAACCGGGATTCTTGCCGCGACGTGGTTGGGGAGGCCCGTAGCTCTGACCTGGTCGTAAATGGTCCTGTATGGGTGATCGTTCCATGCTTGGGCAACTGTGGTCGGCCAGATTTTAAGGATGGTGGAGCGGTAGGTTATTGGTGTGTGGGGTGGGTCGTAGGGCGGTGCCGGCTCGTTGGTGGGGTCTGCGAGTGCCTCGTCGACGTCCTCGTCTGCCTGTGCCCTATGGTCGGCTGTGAGTAGCGCATCAGGTTGTTCGCCTTCCTGCGGGTCGGGGCGACTGGTGGATGGAATGGGCGGAGTGGCCGTGGGCCGGACCCGTGCTGTTTTGGTTCCTTCCTCGTGGCAACCTGAGCTCATGGTCGTGGGGCCAGGTGGTGGTGTTTTAAGTCGGTGGGTTGTCTCCCCGTCTTTTGTTTGGATGGTGGGTTGGACCTTTGTGGTGGTGTCGTGATAGGCGATGGTTGGTGGCCGGGAGACGCTTTGCGGGGGTGGCGGCTGGCCGTCTCCGTTTGATGTGATGGTAGTGGAGGGCTGAGGTCGGGATGGACCGTCTTGTTGGGAGGCGAGGCGTGGCTTCGTGGTGCTGGCGGTCGTGTTGGGTTGGGTGGCGGCTGAGCCTGTTTGGGTGGTGTTTTGCCGGGGCTGTTGATGTGGCCGTTGAGTCTGTGTGTGGAGTCTGCGCTTGCCGCGTGTGTTGCCGGCTTGCTGCGTCTGCGTTGGCGGTAGTGTGAGCCAGTTGTGGCCTGTTGGCGGTGGTCTGGGCCTGGGTTTTCGGTGGTGTTCTGGTGGTTCAGGTTCACTTCGGCTAGTGGTGCGCGTCCGCTGGTGGCCTGTTTGGGTGTGGTTTTTGCTTTTGTCGTGTCCGTTTTTTCGGCCTGGCTGGGGCCGTTCAGCAAAAATCCGATTTCTCCGTCGTGTTTTCGTTGGATGCACCTTGGGTTCGCCTCTCGAGTTGCCGTTTTTTGTTGTTGCACTCGGTTTCTTTGTGAGGGTTAGCCCTGCGGTATTTGTTTGCGCACCACGCGCAGAGGTGGGCAAAGCGTTCTACCCCGGTTCCGTGGGATGTAGTGAAGCCGCAGTCTTGGCCCGTATTCCATCGATGGCATGGCCGGCCGTCGGTTTCGTAGTTGAACTCGGGCCGCCTGTATTGTTGGTATGCTGGTGTTGATGTGGTGTCTGTCCTTTGGTTTTGGGTGTCATCGGTGTGTGGCGGAGGTGTGCGTTGGGCTCTTCTGATTGTTGCGGATCGTTTTTGTGCCTGGATGCTTCTCTGTCCGGTAAGGCACGCGTCTCGCTGCACGTCCTTTATGGCCGTAGGGTCTCTCCATGCCCTCGGGAGCCTGCCGTCATCTATCATGTTAAAGATCCTTTCGGACCATGCAAGGCAGGTCTCCCACTCCCACTCTGCCGCCATCTCCACTATCTGTTCGACGTGGTCTGCGAGTGGTTCAATCCAGCTTGTGGGTACCGTGTGGTCTTTCGCCATCCTGTGTATGGCGGATAGGTATTCGAACCAGGTGCTCTGGCCCTGCCCCACCTTCCCCTTCTGTTCTGCCCGTATAACAAAGGTGTGTGGAAGTAGTGGTTTCCTACCTCTGTGCTGCTTGTTGTAGCCGTCGCCTTGCGCTATGATGTCGTCCATTATCTTCTGGTGTGCTCGGTCATCTTCGGATGATGGGGAGCGCCTGGATGCGCGCGGTCTGCGTTCTCTCCCTCTGGTGGCGTCGCTGTCTCTCCGGTCGTTATGCCTCTTGCGCGTGGTGGACGCGGGGCGCCATGCTCGCCCGTGTTCTGGTGAGGATGATGGTTCACGGTTGCGGTTGCGGCGGTTGGTGTGGTGGTCGGAGTTGCGTCGGCTGGCGGGTGTTCGGGAGGAGGATGCCGATGATCCTTGGCTGTTTGATCGCTTCCTTTTAGATGTTTCCATGGCCGTAACCCTCTCCATCATGGTTCTGTTGAGCTCGGCCTGCTGGGCTAGTGTTTCTGTCAGTGTTTGCTGTAATGCGGCCATCTGTGCGGTTGGGTCGATTGACTGTTTTGGGGTGGTATGTGAAAGGACCTCGGCTGGCGGGGCTCGGGTGGTGGTGGCGCGTGGTCTGCCTCGTGTGCGTGTGGTTGGTGTTGCGTCTGCTGTGGCGGCTGCTGGCGCTGGCGTGGGTGTAGGTGCTGGTGGCGCGTCCGTGTGGTCCGATGCGTCAGTGTTGCGTCTAGTGCGTTTAGTTGTGCGCGCCATTTTTGTCGAGCAGCTCACGGGCCGTGTTGGTTGTTGGTATGCACGTCGACGGGCGCGGCAGCAGGATGGTGCGGTGTGATGTGGGTTGCTAGCTGTGGTGGCAGGGTGGCGACAGGCGGGCCGGTAGGAGCCGGGGTTGGAGATGTTCGTCCGGCTGTGCGGCGGGCAGTGGGGAGACGCTTGCTTGATGGTTGGTCGTTGCCGGGCGGTGCAGTGTGTGTAGTGGTTGGTTGTAGAGTTTTGGCTGTATGCGCGTGAACTGTTCGTGGTGCGTCGTGCCGAGGGTGAAGTGTCGGTACCGGGCCGAGTAGCTTGTGAGAGGTTGGGTTAGTGCTTACTTGGTGGTTTGAAGTTATGGTGGTGGATGGTACGTGGGCCGTGACGTGGGCCGTGACGTGAGCCGGGTGGCGGTTTGTAGAGCGAGCCGTGTGGCTATTTTGTAGAGCAGGCCGTGTGGCCGTTTGGAGGGCGAGCCGGGTGGCTGTTTGGAGAGCGAGCCGGATGGCTGGACTGGAGCTGAGCCGTCAATCGTTGTTGGCGGGCGCGGCAGCAGGGTGGTGCAGGGTGGTCCAGTGTTGTGTAGACTTGTTCGCCGTTCGTCAGGCTGCGCGCAGTGTTGTGATGTGTTTGCGGTGTGTTTTCGCCGGGCGGTGCAGTGGCGTAGCAGGCGGCGTAAGTGTCAGCGTGTCCGTCAGTCGTTTGTTGGACGGGCGCGGCAGCAGGGTGGTGCAGGGTGGTGCAGTGTGATGTAGGCTTGTTGGCCGTTCGTCAGGCTGCGCGCAGTGTTGTGATGTGTTCGCGGTGTGTTTTTGCCGGGCGGTGCAGTGGGGTAGCAGGCCGCGTAAATCGTCAGCGTGTCGGTCAATCGTTTGTTGGACGGGGCGCGGCAGCAGGGTGGTGCAGTGTGATGTGGTGTTTGTTGGCCGTTCGTTTTGGCTGCGGGCAGGGTTGTGATGTGTTCGCGGTGTGTCGTCTCGGGTGGTGAGTGCGGTGGGAGCGGCGGTTCGGTGTGCGAATGTTGGTGCTTACTTGAGTGTTGTGGCGGCAGACGGCGGGAGGGGTGCCCGGTATGTGCAGTGGTGAATGTGTCCGTCCGGCTGCGCGGCAGGCAGTGGGGTTACAAGCCGGTTGGCTGAGGTTTGTAGAGCAAGCCGGATGGCTGATTTGGAGAGCAAGCCGGATGGCTGGACTGGAGCTGAAGCTGGAGGCGTGGTGTTGGTCGTCTGACTGCCCGGTTGGTAGTGGCTGGAGCAGTGAGCTGCTCAGGTTATATAGGTGGTATGTAGGTCAGGCAGGGCGTGAGTCTCGCGAGGCGAGATCGTGACGTCAGCGTCCCGTGTGGTAGTTCTGCCTGTCTCCGGTAGGGTTTTTAGTTCGTGGGTTTGAGTTCAGATGGCGCCACCGTCGGGTCGGATGGGTGGAGCAGGGTGTGGGTCTCGCGGGGCGAGATCGTGACGTCATGGTCCCGTGTGGTAGTTCTGCTTGTCTCCGGCAGGGTTTCTAGATGGTGGGTTTGAGTTCAGATGGCGCCACCATCGGGTCAGAAGGGTGGAGGGAGGATGTGTGGGCAGGGGGGAGGGTAGGGCTCCTCGTGCGCGTGTAAATTATCCATGTTGGTTGCCCATCATGAACCATTTACCTTATATATAATATTTGTAATCCCATATAGACCAGTTCACATTAACTACCAATGTGTAATTATCGGAATATTGTACAACATACTCCGCCCCTCCACTTCTTACCACCTGCCCAGCAGCGTAGAAAGAAGTGCTCAGTACTACCTTGTACTTAGATTATCCATTTTGTCTCCCTTAACCCACAATGAATAATAACTTAATCTAAAGCGTTTTTAATGGATAAGGTTTTTCTGACTTCGAATAAAAATTTTAATAAAAAATTAATTTTCATTTTATTTATATGATCTCAATTTTCAATTTGTTTTGAATACTATATCACCATTCTGATATCTAACATGATGTCTTAAGAAGCATCTGATTCCTTTGCCATCATTTTTAGCTTAATCCGACCATTTTTCAACTTTGTGACGGTTTAGAGGTTCTTTGGAATGCTCCAAAGGTACACTTCATTCCCAAAGCTTAGACCTTTCATTAGTGCTCAATCGGATTTGGTATTTGCTGTCATTTAGTTTATCATCGATACGCTTGTCCTGTTATTTTGATCTCACCCACTGTCAACTTGAAGAAACCTGCAGACATCGATGGTAGACGCGTGGTTGATCGACAGGTCTACATAGGGAGTTCTCTGTGGCGGAGTGGTTAGAGTGTCTGACTTTTTTCTATGTCAGACTCCTAATCTGAGGGTCGGCGGTTCAATTCCCCGTGCCCCCAGCTCTGCCAATTTGGATTTCCACCGCTGTGTATAACTTACAGCGTCATCAAAGGCCGGTTGCTCTCATACCATGTGTATGTGGTGTGGGAGGTTAAAAATCCCTTGGGTCGGTAAAAGTGTAGGCTTGGGCTTTCTATCGACCAGCAGTGGAATGAGGAAGACCAGTCGTCTATGACTGAAATTTCCCCTGCTTAAACAACTAATGGACCAAAAAAAAAAAAAATAGAGTTAAGACTACGGATCTCAACTCAATGAGAAAACAAGGCTAAAGCGGTTTGAATCGATGACCTAGTTTAACGGACTATTTTCTTCCAAATCTAGACCAAATTCTTTGATTTCACCAAATATAAGTCGTTTTGTGTCGAAATAAAGGCAAAAATTGAATCAAAATGTATTTTTGTACCACCTGTACAAAGATAAAGCATCAAATATCAGTATTAACAAATATAATCACGACAATAGAATTTCATATACCGACAGCGTTAACTTAGCGTCAAAGGTAAACAAAGCAATGACAGTGGTTCAGTTCGAACTTCAAAATCATAATGCTCGCATCTATATTATTAGCGCATAATTATAGATTTAAATCTATTAGCTCAAGTTTCAACCATTCTGTAGCAGTATTAGAATGTTCTCCATATGTTGACGTCAATTTTTTATGTTAAGCGTTTCCATCTGCGAAACGTCAATTTTTCCATTGAATAAATATATATGCGATAGTTCCCCTTCCCATCTCGCTCTTGTAAAGTTAAAATAACATATTTGTAAAAAAAAAAGTGAAATCCCTATGATTATTTCAGCTGACCTCCCAACGAACAGTCGCCTTTGTGAAAATAATTTTAGTTCATTCAATATCCTATGTATTACTGTTACCTCCCCAGGTGTCTTCTCCACTTGATAAGCAGTAAAAAGCAAATCATGTCTCGCTCAGCAAACAATAGGAAAAAAAAGAAGAATCTTGCAGATCGTTTCGGGATAAACGAAAAAGATCTTCACATCAGACATTTCTCTAAATCTCCAGATGTTCAACTAATGTTTTTGCTTAGCGGTATATTTTTGAAGAGTGTACTATAGAATCAAACTTCCACAAGAGTAAACACACGTTCGACCTAACAATTGAACATAAATGCATCTATCTGTCCTGAACATAGGGTCACAGAATCGTCCTCGCTGTCACCAGTTACTTAACTCCGTCGAGTTATGTTTCACTCTGTAGCCCTAGAGAATTCTGGCCTTGAACCTGAACTTAGGTTTTTCATCCATAAGAATCACAATCTAGAACATTATTTATTTTAATTTTAAAATAAATAATTCTTTTATTTTTTTTATAATATATATCATATTATTAAGTAATATGAACATATAGAATAAATCTCTTGTTAGAAAATAAAAAATGTTTTTAAAAGTTAATTTAATTCTCTTATTTCATAATGTTATATTCATTTATGTATTGTAATACACATAATAACATAGAATAGATACTTTAGATGTCTTAGCTATGTTAGTTCATGTCTCTAAGTATCATAGTTCTTTAGTTATGCATTTATTAGCATAAAATCATAAGACCTGGGCCCATATGCATGGAGCGGTGTTAGCGAGCCAAACCGCGGTTAGGGCGGGATTTTTGGTTTAGCGCCGAAAAGTTGGTATGCATGGAGCAGTGTTAGACAAACACCGCGCGTTTAAACCCGGAAATTCTAACCCCTGCTCATAGTAGGTTTACAGCGGTGTTCGTGTTAGGTTAGTGTCAGGATGAACCCCAAATCTATTCAATGCTATCATATTTGACAGAATTAAATACGCAATAAGTGAAATTTGATCAAATTAACCCTAAATCCGAAGCGAAATTCACGCCGCCGCTACATCGGCGGAGATATTAATATTTTCCAATCGACGAATGTAAAGTAAACAAATCGCCGACGTCGATATCCATACTGTCGCACATCGACAAATCGTCGTCGCCACATGGACGTCGATATCCATACTGTCCATCGCCGCCGCCGGCGCCGCATCGGCCCAAATCTATTCAATGCTATCATATTTAACAGAATTACATATGCAATAAGTGAAATTTGATTAAATTAACCCTAAAATCGAAGCGAGATTAACGCTGCCGCCGCAGAGGCGATGATATTAATAGTGACGAATCGACGAATGTAAACTAAACAAATAGCGTTGCTCGCCGTCAACAGGCTCACCACTAAGAAGGCTGCTGGTTCCTGGCCGCCGATATTGTGAAATAGCGGTGCTCGCCGGCTACAGGCGCAGAGGGATTTCCATAATGAATAAATTAATTCACATATAGCTAACACTCACCGTTTAGGCCACCATGTATACGGCGTGACATAGTTCTCGACGCCGCCGATAACCGGTGATAGCTACCTGGAGTTAGAGGGATAACACCACACGCCGCTAACACTGCTCCATGCATACGGGCCCTGGACTTTCCCATAGTTCCAGTCAATGACGAAATGTCTACGCCAATCTTTCGCCAACCACCACAAAAGATTAGTGACATTTTAAGACAAATTTATCATGTTAATCATGTTATGTCTAATTAAGCTTCATGCCTCAGTTAATTGTCTGTAAAAACTGCTTCATTCACGCCAAATGAAAATGTTTAATTGCTTCATGAGTGTCGCCGTCGACACCCGATAAGAAATACTCCGAAAAGTTTACGCTCGCCGAATAGATTAACTTTATCGACCATACGCATCCGTCTTTTCCGCAATCGAGTGGTTCGAGTTCAAAGACAGTGCCTATATTAGGAGTATAGAATAGATTGTTTGACTTCGAGAATTCACTACGGTTATTATGGTAATGCAAAATAAATGTGCTATTTTAAGCGTTTTTGGGTTTTCCACTCTCCAAGGAATAAGATTTTTGTACTAAGAATAGATAATGCATTTTCAATGACATGTCCCAAAACGAAGTTTAATTGCATTCACTCCACTTTAATAGTGTAAATTCTTAGATCTGCTTGATCTACCCTTTTAAAAAATATAGCATTCCAAAATCTTAACGAAAGTCATCGAGTATTAATTCATGCAAATATAACATTTCCGTCATTCGTGTGACAAATCTTAGCGTTCTCCGGTAGATAAACAGTTTAAACTCAAACCATCGAGTAAGACCTGTTTTACGTCACACTACGTAATACTAAGGCGTACTAAAAATTAACTTAGATAAATAGAAAAGTCAATGGTAAAGAAATGGATTTTTTATTTGTTAGTGTGACATACAGCCATCACAGGTGTACTTTTTTCAGTCTATGTCATGGTAGAATAACAAGATTATATTAGTACATGGATGTACAAGCCAACGTCTATACAATTCCTCACCATGTTAATACTAATTTATCCATTCTATGCAATTCATCCACCTGAACTGTTCCTCGCCGTGAATATGGCCTATGCTGCCGACACGGCGTAAAGAAACCACCAATCAATCAATCAAGCGTAAGCATAAGTGTCAATGCATCTTACCATAGCAATGCTACTGCGGTGTCAATCCCATCACCGAAATGCCTGTAATAGTACAGCATTAGTAATTTTAATTAGTGGCGCAACTTATGTTACAGCGCATCCATGCTGGCGCTAGTTTAGTAAGGAGCATAAACATTTCTTATGACTAGACCTCGCAAACCCTGTCGATCAGATTTGGACCTGTCGACTTGCGCTATCATTAGTTCATGCTTCGTATTAGCGCATTGGTTAGGTATGGCGCAATCATTATTTCTTAGTGGCGCAGAAACAAAGAATTTCTGGGTCCCGTGCTGGTAGGTCGTGGGTTCGAACCCTGGTCGAGTCAAACCAATGACTTAAAGATTGATACTTGTCGCTTCCTAGCCAGGCACTCGGCATGATTAGGACAGGGCAAGGACTGGTGTGCTCTGTGTCAGGATAATGTGACTGAGTGGGATATCAGGTCATGGTGCTGGCAGCCTGGTTTCCCAGTGGGACAGCACTATTAAGTCACTACGAGTGCGCACTGTCACAAGTCGGTACCCGTCCTGATATGACCTTAGATGTTGCTATGATGTAAAACAACAACAAACAAACTTGTCGACTTAACCGAAGCACTCAGACGTCCGCGGGTCCATCGATCCATCCGCAGAGTTCTTTGCTGTAATTGGTCAATTCTGTTGAATAAATTAGAGCTACCAATTATTGAATCCACCATCCGTGCCTGCTGGTGCGTGAATGGCCCTCTACCAATTTCTCTCGAATGTATTAATTTAGGTTTTTCTTTTGTTTTAATCAGAAATAATTCATTAGTTAGTCGTTTAAGGTCAGAAATAACAGGATCGAACGGCAAACGTTGTGAAATACCTTTCCTTCTCTCTGTTCGAGTTAATCTTGGTGCAATGTCATCCCAAATTATGTTAGAATCCACTAATCTAACTTTATCCCGATTAACCACTTTTCGATCATTATTAGGGCCCACTACAGTTACTACTGCACCCCGTGATCTAACGACTATGTATCCTGGATCGTATTTTCTCTCTAAAAGTCCGGATTCATTTACTAACAAAAGAACTTCATCACCTGGAGTCAATTTAATTGCATTCGCCCAGACGAGCAATATTATATTTTTGACTTTCTTTTCGATTTTCGACAGCTTTACTCAAAGCTGTAGACAAACTATGTTTCGTACCTGGATGTCTACCATAGGTTCGAAAGAAAGGCGAATAGCTAGTGCTATCAGAAGGTACAGTACGATGCGCATATATCACATCAGGTAAATATTTTTCCCATAGACGAGCACGAGAATTAACCAACTTCCTCAAAATGCCTTTTATAGTCCTATGGTAACGTTCTACCATTCCATTTGACTGTGGATGATATGGTGTCGTATGTCTTACTTCCACACCTATTTCTTTGAAATGATCCATAATCAATTTGTTTTTAAATTCTAACCCATTATCAGAAATAAACATGCAAGGAATTGAATAATGAGGAATATAATCATTAAATATATAATAATGAATACCCTTCGATGATTTATCTGGCAATGTTTTATCTTCAACCCAACCACTACAATGATTTGTTTGTTTGTTTTTGTTTTATGTCCTAGCAACATCTAAGGTCATATCAGGACGGGTACCGACTTGTGACAGTGCACACTCATGGCGACTTTATAGTGTTGTCCCACTGGGAAACCAGGCCGCCGGCACCATGACCTGGTATCCCACTCAGTCACATTATCCTGACACTGAGCACACCAGTCCTTGCCCTATCCTAATAATGCCGAGCGCCTGGCTAGGAAGCGACAAGTATCAATTTTAAAGTCTTTGGTTTGACTCGACCGGGACTCAAACCCATGACCCCACGATCTACCAGCATGGGAGACGGACGCTCTAACTCATTCGGCCATCCCGTCTGGTCCACTACAATGATCTATAATAGTCAACAAATATCTATTGCCACTAGTACTAACTGGATATGGACCAGAAAGATCTGCAGCAATCACAATACCAGGTGCCCTTTACCATTAACCACACAATACAGAATTCCTGAATTTTGTTGGTAACACTAGTCTAGGATATTTATCTTTCTTAGAAGGAGCTATCATAGAATAAAGAAGATTATCCATAAATAAATAATTCTTTTCTTCATTCTCCCCTAACGTATACTCTTAAAAAAATTTCTGTTCATTAATTACCTCTTTATATGACAGTTCATAGTGTTCAAAAGGAATTCCCTGTTCTGCTAACAGTGAATCAAAGCAGTCTACAGGAGTGTACAATAATACATAAGGAAACAAACTTATTCCTGTAACAAATCTCAGCATTACAAATTTCCATTACATCTATACCTAATAGTAAATCAAAAGCTAAGGATTCAGCTACAAAGAAAGGGCATAACATATCATAGATAGAAATATACACTACAGCTAACGATGGAATTAAATGACCTGAGAGTGATCTCAGTCTACTACCCGGATAAAATTGCCTATGTGCTATTCCAATATCTACTAAACACTGAAACGCACTCAAATGTATTTAACTTTTAGCCCCACCTGAGTCTACCAGACCAGTTAATTTAATTTCTTGAAAATCAAGTTTAATACTCGGACGAGTATCAAGTGCGCTCCCTAGTTTCCCGATGGTGCAGTAGCGCTAATGTTACTACCCAGTAATTTTTCTTTGTGTGGACAATCTCGCATAACATGCGGTTCATTACATAAGTAACAAGTTAATTTACCCCAACCAGCGCTATTCTGTCGTCTGTATTGATACATTTTTAGACGTTTTTTGTCCATTTTTAGACGTCGACGTATGCGCATGTGCAGCCGGCGTCGCTTTCCCATACTCTCCACGCTGTTGCTTTGACAGCGCATGCTTCCCCGTGTGCTGTGTGACTGAACTACGTCTAAATTTAGATGCAGTGTCTATCCCACCCCTCAATTCTATGTTTTTGTGCGGCGACTCAAGACGTCCGCCCACTGCACAAGAACTGGCACCATATGGTGACGCAATGTTTACCGAATGAATTTCTGAACGACCAGAATTACTACCTGCCAATGTCTTTATCTACACACTTTCTCAGAGACTTTAATTCATTCTGGAGCGATTTCAGAGCCTGACTCTCTGAAGCTATACTAACTCCCCCAGAAGCAGTTGCTTTAGACAAATTCAAAGAATTAATGCTAAGACCATCTACAGGACTAGTCATATCTGAATTTGCTAGACGTGATTTAGACCTTCTCTGTTGCCTAATTACATACCTGTCACTTAATATAGTCAGACTAAATGCTTCTTCTAGAGATTTCGGGTGATTGGTTTCTACGTACCACATGGTGTTGTCATCTAATAATGAGTCAAGGAAACGTGACAGAAGAATCTCAAAGGTGTCAGTCCCCAAGGTGGCAGAATGAAGATTCCACCCCTTTGCAGCAGCCATTTTAAATCTTTGGCAATACGCTGCTACTGTTTCAACCTCACTCTGTCCCATCCCAGACAGCACACAGTCGTCGGCCCGACGGCGGCCCGACGGCGGCCGCTCCGGCGGCCCGACGGTGGAAAACGCCGCCGGGCCGACGTTGTTTTGTCCAACCTCCCGCCGTCGCCCCGACGGCGGCTGCCGCCGTCGGGGCGACGGCGGCAGCCGCCGTCGCCCCGACGCCGTCGGGGCGACGGCGGCTGCCGCCGTCGGGGCGACGGCGACAAACGCCGTCGGGCCGACGTTGTTTTGTCCAACCTCCCGCCGTCTCGACGGGGCGATGGCGGCAGCCGCCGTCGCCCCGACGCCGTCGGGGCGACGGCGGCTGCCGCCGTCGGGGCGACGGCGACAAACGCCGTCGGGCCGACGAGCCGAGAAGACACTGTCACTGTAAAAATATTACTTTTATTCAAAATTAATAGAAATCGAGAACCCATAGCATATAACTTTAATATAGTCTGTATGTATTGACACTATAGTGACAGTGTCTTCTCGGAAAAAACCAAGATGGCGGTCCTTCGTCAAAATTCCGTACAGGGTAATTCAAATCGTATTAACATGAATAATTCCATTAATACTTCGTACAAAATTACAAAACTTTTACAAAATAATATAAACATATTAATAAACAAACCTGTGAAATAATTCCTCAAAATTCCTGGTATTTCTGGAGTTACTGGTAGAAAAAGAACACTGATCAACAATCGCACGTGTTGCGCTGGCAACTCGAGCCGGCGACTCGAGTCAGATGGCGATTCGAAGTAAACAAACCGTATCGGATGATTCAAATCGTATTAACACGAATAATTCCACTAATACTTCGTAATAAATTACAAAACTTTTACAAAATAATCTAAACATATTAATAAACATACCTGTTAAATAATTCCTTAAAATTCCGGTTATTTCTGGAGTTACTGGTAGAAAAAGAACACTGATCAACAATCGCACGTGTTCCGCGGGCGACTCGAGCCGGAATCCAAATTTAAAGAACTGCGCATGCGCGGCGCACTACCGTCGGCTCGACGGTGGCTCGACGGTGGAACAGACGTGGAAAATGAATGCAAACCTGCGGCGGCCCACCACCGTCGAGCCGACGATGGCCCGACGGTGAATCAAAAGTGGAAAGGGATTGAACCCCAACGTCGGAACACAACCGGCGGCCCGACGGTGGCCCGACGGTGGCTCAAAAGTGGAAAAGGTTTAAAACCTAAGGTCGGGACACCACCGTCGGGGCGACGGTGGCCCGACGGTGTACGAGACGTGGAAAATGAATGCAAACCTGCGGCGGCCCACCACCGTCGGGCCGACGATGGCCCGACGGTGAATCAAAAGTGGAAAGGGATTGAACCCTGACGTCGGAAATCCACCGGTGGCCCGACGGTGGCCCGACGGCTCAAAAGTGGAAGTTTTGATTGAACCCTAACGTCGGAACACCGCCGTCGGGCCGACGAAGGCCCGACGGTGACTCAAAAGTGGAAAGGGATTGATTCCCAACGTCGGAACACTACCGGCGGCCCGACGGTGGCCCGACGGTGGCTCAAAAGTGGAAAGGGATTGAACCCTAACGTCGGAAATCCACCGGTGGCCCGACGGCGGCCCGACGGTGGAAAGTCGATCGCGACGGTGCGACCAATAGCCGACGTCGGCCCGACGGCTGTGTGCTATCTGGGATGGACAATACTATGCTTTTTAAATGACTCTTCTCATCAGCAGTTAATAAAGTCTTTGCAATTACCTCCTTAATATCATTCCATGATGTAGCACCCTTATGTTTGAAAGCTGTGAACAACACTTCGTGCAATGTACCAGTTGCGTTCGAAAGTGCGAAGCAAATTATGTCAATATCAGATACATCAGCTAAAGCACCTATTCTCTCTATCAGGTCTATCCATTCCCGTAGTGTACCCCTGTCAGTCCCATCCAGCATGGGCATGTACTTGCCATACGCTTTAAGAGCTCTGATACATACTTCATTACTTCTGTGTTCTAAATTGATTAATTCTCGCTTCTCCCAGCGTTCTTCTCTTTAATCTCGTACTTCGGTACGCTCCCTAATTTGAGACAAATGTTCCTCATTTTCCTCTTTAACTGCATCTAAACTATCGGACATAACTCCACCCATTCAATTTATCTGAATCAGCATCAAAAGTACCTTGTTCAACTTGACCCTCAAACCATCAGTCAAATTGCTCATGCAGTGCTTCCTCCTTGTGGCGTGTTCTAGGCATTCTTAGTGTGCTGTTTAAAGCGTGCTAGAAATAAAACTAAAGAATTGAATCCAACCCAAGAAATATGCCTGTAATGTAGGAAGGAAGTGAAAAGTCTATTTCGTAGTGTATTACTATGCTCTCATTTACCTCAAGGCTGAAGTAAATTACCGAAAGTAGTCCAAAATGAAAAAAGTTTCTACCGGCGACACGAGGCTTCAGACATGGCAAATTACAGTTATACTAGTGTCAAAGACTAATGTTTACTTAAGAATTGATACTTTTCATCGGAATTTTCGTCGACAAAGCAATTTAACTTAATTTGTGCCTTGAATAAGATGAAAAGAATAGAGAATCAATAGAAGAAAACTAACACTACCTACACCCTATCAACTACCAGACCAAGTTGACGGTCTCGAGCTCATGGATGGTCGGATAGGCCCGCCTGAACCGGTCGTCGTACGCCTCCGAGAAGCAGCGCTCGGAGGAGAACGCGCCCCCGCCGGTGAGGCAGGAGTCGCATTCAATAATCCAGGTCAGCCGAACGGGGGGCTAGGGGGGAGGAGGTAGAGTCTGTTCCCCCGGCCGCGTAGTCGTAGAACCAACGAACGTCCTTGCGGAGGTCGAGGTCCACCTCGGCGACGCCCGGGGGGGAAGAGCGTGGAGGCACATATACTTCCGTGCTGATGGGATACAGCCGCTGATGTGGGCTAACTTGCCTATAAGTCACTGGAGAGCCTTCCTGGTGAGAGACGGCCTTGAGAGCCAGCGGCCGCACTCCTCGACAACCTGGTCGAGCCTTGCCTGGGGAATGCTGTGAGCAGATCCCGAATCCCAGCCAGGTCAACCTCACCGCGGGGGGGTGGCACTTGTCGGGTGCCAGCTCAAGGCCGAGGGAGGCGCACAAGGCCAGGAGGGCATCAAAGGCCTGGCAGGCATGGAGGTATGAGGCCTCACAGCCGACAAAGTCGTCAATGTAGACGAGCAAGAAGAAGCCGGCCCGTGCCAGCAACCAGGAGATGGCCAAAGTGACGCGGATGCAGGCGACTCCTGATGTCCTGCAGCTGAATGGTGCTTCTGCCAGGCGGATATGACAGGTCGACGATGATGCGTCGTTTGCCGATGCCCGCCTTCGGTCTAGTCATGATTGGGCTGCACTGCGCCCAGGGGGAGAAGGGGGGGACCTCGAAGGGGCCCAGGAGGGCTCCCAGCTCAAGCTCCTGAGTGACGTACTCAGTCACGAAGTGGGCGTGGCTTGGTTCTTCCCGGTACTTATGGTATGTCGGCGTCTGGGGTCTGGGGGTGGAGTAGGTTGCCGGAAACCCAAACTCCAGCTGGTCGACCAAGGTGGTGTCCGGGTGGTCTGCCAGCGCCTTCCTCCAAGCATCGATGTTCAGGCCCGAGGGAAGGGGGACGCGGGCGGCCAAAAAGTTTGGGAGAGCCACAGCCCGGGCGGCGTCGTACGCCGCCGCGTATTCGAGGTAGCGCCTCCAAGCGTTTCCCGAGATCACGGGCCAGAATGTGTCGAGTGTTCGTTGGTATTAGTGGGGGGAGGCTCCACAGCGCGGCTCGACCGGGAGCGACTGTTGGAGTATGCCGTCGACCATGACATCGAGGGGCTCCGAGAGACCCACCGGGTCAAAGGGGCGGCGTCCAGGGAGGGCGAAGCGTGGAGGCCATGCGGGGCCAGAGGTGGCGGACGAACATCTCGTAAGGTGTGGCCGGGCTGGTTGGGTTTGTTGTTGTTCTGCCGGCTGCTGTGACGTCATGAGGGGGTCCTCCAGGGCCGGGGGGTTCCCTGCCGCTGCCGGCAGGGCAAATAGTCTGGTTAATATGCAAATTAGGGGTGTTCCCTGGGGCAGTACCCAGCGGGCCGGGGCTGGAGCCAGGCCGCGGCCAGGAACCGGCGGTGGTGCTGCCATCACAGGGGGAAATCCGAACGACGTCACGATGAGTGTCCGGGTGCGTGTCGAAGCCATGTGGCTCCGCCGCGAGAGTGTCAACAAAGCTACAGAGTTCTTTACCGTGGGTGCCTTGGGTGCCTTGGGTGCGGTCTGGCGAGTTGGTGTCCGGGGATGCGCCGTTGTCATGTGCCGTATGCGGGCGGGGGAGGCTACCCCGCCTGCCGTCTAAAAAACAGCCGAGGGTTTCTTGGCCGTTCCCTTCTCACGGGAGCGTTTTAGAGTAGCAGGCTGCCTCGGCGTGGTTTGTAACAATGCGCCTAACATTCTCGCAGTAGCCGCAGAGGTGTGGCAGCTTCTGTGCGCCCGTGCCTTTTTCTGCCTTATCACACGAGTTGGGATCACGGTTCCACACCGTACAGGGGGCTTCCATCGCCGCCTTGTCGTAGGCGCTCCGAGCCTCCATGGCTGCCTTTGTTATTGTTTTATGGGCGTCAGCTGTAGTGCCGTTCAGCACCGCCGCAGTGTGTCCGGCCATGGCGATGACCTCAATTCGTATGACCGTAATAGCGGCGGCATCCCTCCAGCCACGGGGGAGGCAGCCGTCTGCAATGCGCGTGAATATTTCCTCCGAATACCGACGTACTATGTTCCAGGGGAGGGAGCAGTTGTCTTGGGTGTATACTCCCCCCCCGTGTTGCATCTCCCTTTTTTTATTGATTTTCCCTCATCCTCCCTCTCTACCAAGTCATACGGGAAAAGGTATTTTGAGGAAATGCGTTTTTTGTGGCTGAAGGACTTGGCGTCGGCCACAGCCGCGATGATGTGTACGGCCTCCTCTGCCGTTGAGCGCGGACTACGGTAGCGGCTGTCCTCCCGGGGCATGCGGTCGTAGGCCTCGCGGTGACGTTGCCGGCGCCCATGGGATGGGCGACAGGGTGGCGTGTCCGTGCTGAGCTGAGCGCCCGGGTTCGTCTCTCCAAGCTGGGGGGGGGGGGAATTCCCAGGAAATGCCCGCCTCGGGGATGTTGCCGTCCATGTCGCCGTCCATGTCGCCCGGGAGGTAGGCCGGGGAGTGAGGGGAGGCTGTCCGGGCGAGCGGACGGGCCCGGCTTTCCGGGGCCAGGGTGGAGGAGGCCCGCCTCCGGGGTGGCGCGGGCCTGCTGGCGTCAGCTGGAGGGGCGGCAGGGGCGGGTGTGCCCGCCGCCGCAGCCTCCGTGAGCGCCTTCTGCCGCAGAACGTGTTGCCCCACACGCTTTCACCTCGCCTCCATGTCCTCCATCGTCTCCCGCATCTGAAGCATCAGCTCCTCCTGTCGTTTTGCGGTCCCGGAGGCCTACCAACCGGTCGTGACGTTCGTCGTGTTCTCTGCATTTTTTACTTTTACTTGGTGGTTTTTTAATGTGGGTGATTTCTCGTGGGTGCCGTGGGTGGAGTTGGGGTCGCTGTGGTTTTCGTGAAATGTTGGTCGTTTGGGGAAGCGAAACCGAATGGTTCTGTGTGGGGGGAGGTTTCGCTTGGTGTTCGTCGAGGCCACTTGGGGCATGGTGGGTACCCGGCTCCCCTCACCGAATCAACCACAATTTGGAAATTATGCGCCAATGTGTAATTATCGGAATATTTTTCAACCCCCATCTACAAAAGTGGTGATAAGGGGAACATGGGGAACTATAGACCAATATCAATTTTGCAAGCACCAGGCAAGCTAATTGAAAAAGTATTCCACAGGCACATACATGAGCACCTGGAAAAGAACAGTATACTAAACAAAAGACAAGGGGGTTTTAGGAAACTGCACACCACATCAAAAACAATAGCAAACCTAACAAGTGACATACTGGCATCGATGAACCGAAAACGATTAATAGGGGCAGCCTTCATTGATTTCAGCAAAGCTTTTGACACAGTCGACCACAATATACTACTAAAAAAATTAAACAACATGGGCATAAAGTCCCAAGTCAATAAGCTGGATAAAATGCTACCTAGACAACAGTCAACAAAAAACAAAAGTAAATGATGCTCTATCAGACCAACAGCCTGTAACATGTGGCGTACCACAAGGATCAGTCTTGGGGGCTCTACTCTTTATATTCTACATAAGCCTTTGACCAAGAAATGGGTGTACCCCAAGGGAGCATCTTATCGGTCACACTGTTCATAATCAAAATTAATAGCATTGTGGGTTGTGTCAGAACATGGCAGCTATAGAAAGAAAACTGCAACATCACTTGAACAGAGTAGCCGAATGGGCTGACGAAAATGGTTTTAAATTCTCTCTCAGCAAAACCTGTGTGTGTGCATTTCTGTCGACAGCAGGGTGTACACTCAGACCCAGAGATCTATCTCAACCAAACACAGATTCCTGTGGTTGAAGAAACCAAATTCTTGGGTGTCATTTTTGACAAGAAATTGAATTTTATTTCGCACATTAAATATGTCAAAAAGAAATGTCAAAAAGCTCTAGACCTCCTGAGAGTTGTTGCTCATACCAATTGGGGGGGGGGGGGCGACCGCACCACTCTTCTCTGTCTCTATCGTGCACTGGTCCGATCAAAGCTCGATTATGGCTCCATGATCTATGGATCAGCCAGACCGTCATACATCCAAATGTTGAAACCCATTCAAAATCAAGGACTCAGACTCTGTCTTGGAGCACTTCGAACTTCACCAGAGGAGAGTCTTAGTGTAGAAGCAGAGGAACCTCCACTTGTGCTGAGGACAGAAAAGCTCGCTCTACAGTATGCATCCAAGATCGCAGCAAATCCCAGCAACCCTCCCTATGACTGCATTTTCAACCCAGGCAATGAAACACTCTTTGCTAATAAACCCAAGGCCATTCCAACTTTCGGTATACGTATTAAGGAACTTTCGGTATACGTATTAAGCAAACAAACTGAACAGACACTTTGCCACAATAGGGCAAAAGCTGTCAGAAAAATTCAAAAAAAGATGGGAAAACAGATCAGGAACTGTGGAGAACGAAATCCCCACCTGCAAAACAGATATGATAGAAGTAAAAAAATTAATAAATGACATAGACACGAATAAACCAAGTGGAATAGATGAAATACCAACCAAAATACTGAAAGAGGCACTCCAAGCCATCCCGGCCACCATAGTAGACCTATTCAACATCTCCTTTGAGCAGGGGCGTTTTATCTCAGCCTGGAAAATGGCAACCATCACCCCCATTCACAAGGGTGGAGACAAACAAAACATGGGAAACTACAGGCCAATATCAATTCTTCAAACCCCAGGCAAGCTCATTGAAAAAGTGTTACATAGACACATCAATGAACACCTGGAAAAAAATGATATACTAAACGAAAGACAAGGGGGCTTCAGGAAACTGCACTCCACATCAAAAACAATAGCTAACCTAACAAATGACATAATGGCATCAATGAACCAAAAACAATTAGTTGGAGCCACCTTCATTGACTTCAGCAAAGCATTTGACACAGTAGACCACAAAATACTACTGGAAAAACTAAAAACCATGGGCATAAAATCCAACACTATGGATTGGATAAGATGCTACCTGAACAACAGGCAACAGAAAACAAAAATAAACAATACACTATCAGACAACCAACCTGTCACATGTGGTGTACCCCAAGGGTCAGTGTTAGGGCCACTACTCTTTATAATCTATATAAACGACCTTGAAAAATGGTTGCAAACTGAATGCCTCCAACTATATGCAGATGACACAGTCATATACGCAAATGGCACCACAGAGGAGGAGGTAATAACTAAACTAAATAAACTCCTACTAAAACTAGATGAGTGGTGTGAGTCCAACAAAATAACCATCAACACAAGCAAATCAAAAACAGTACTCTTCTCGCATAAACAAATGCCAGAAAGAAAACTACACTGTAAGTTAGGAAACCAAACACTAGAAAATGTAGACCATTACAAATACCTAGGCCTTGAGTTGGACAGCCAACTAAACTACAACCTATGTATAAATAAAATTATACAAAAAGTAAACCACAAACTGTGGCTATTTGCAAAGCTAAGAGACTACATGACACAAGAAATGTCAATAAAAATCTTCAAGGGCATGGTGCTCCCCTATTTTGACTATGGAGATGTAAACTACATAGGTGCGAGAAAAGAACTACTAAAAAAACTGCAAACACTGCAGAACAGAGCCCTAAAAATCTGTCTAAGAGTAGACAAGCTGCACCCAACCTATGACATACACAAAAGAACCAAAGTGAAACTACTAGAAAATAGGAGAATAATTCATTTGAAAACATTAGCATATAGCTATAGTCAAAACAGTAAACTTCTAACAAAACCACAAAGGGCTACTAGAGCAAATAATGCACCACTACTAAAGCAGACCAGAAGCCGAATAAAAGCTCATGAGAGAAGCACGCTGGAAATGGCTGCCAAGTTGTGGAATGCCCAAACGGTAAAGGAACGACAAATTCCTGACCTAAAAACTTACAAAAAATATCTGTGCAAAATAAGGCTAGGAAACCCCTAGTAAGCTGCACTGCAAAGCGGCATGTGATATGTCACGGCCCACCAGCGGGATGCCCAATGGAAGGTAACCATGCCAAAAGTAGCCAGATAACACACCACACAGCTACGTACAAGTCTATGATATGTAAATAGGAGTAGGCTAGTCTAGTAATAAGAGTAGAAAAATAAAAACATATATACCAAGAAAATCCAAAAAAACTAACATAGGCTACTAACCATACCAACCAATTATCTATCTGCTACTGAAATGCAGGCAATCAAATACCTTATCAGCAGCCACTGTGTGGTAAGATAACACCAACACTACAACTGGCCAGCATTGAAAACAAGCCTGGGTACCCGGGCTTATATGCTGTGGACAGTATAAATACAGCCTCAATAAAGAAAATAAAAAAAATTAGAAACACTCGAGTTTGATGTAGATAACATTGCAAAATTCCAATATCCAGACACACCACCTTGGACATACGCTGTCAATGTGAACTTGGCTTTCTCTGAAGCAAGGAAAGACTCAACTGACCCTCTGATCTACAACAGTATGTTCAGGGAGGTTAAAGACATACATTCTGATCATAAGTTCATCTACACAGATGGTTCTTACAAGGATGACAAGGCTGCAGCGGCAGCTGTAATGGGCAAGCACACCTTCTCGGAGCGATTACCAAAGGGTGCTTCGATATATTCAGCAGAGCTTGATGCCATATTCTTAGCAATGGACCATGTAGAAACCTCTTCCCATAGAAAATTTGTGATATGTTCGGATTCAAAATCATGCCTACAAGCTATTCAGAGCAAGGATTGGAAGAACCCTCTGATCCGCAAGATTTTTAGAAAGGTTACATTATTTATGTTCAGGACTTCACAAAACTGTGCTTTTTTATTGGGTGCCGAATCATGTTGGCATTCGAGGAAATGAGTCTGCAGACATGGCTGCCAAAGAACCTCTCGACAAATGCATTACACCTCTTCCCATTCCTCACACGGACCTCAAAAGGCACATCAGTGCACTCATAAGGAAAAAGTGGCAATTACAATTGGATGAAGCTGTCATGAACAAGCTTCATGCAATTCAGCCCACCCTTGGCAAATTTTCAGGTGCTTGTCATAGAAATAGACACGAAGAGACAGTTGTTGCACGTATGTGAATTGGACATAGCTATTTGACTCATAGTTACCTTTTTAAAGCAGAAGACCAGCCAGAATGCATACCATGTGGAGTTCCTCTGACTGTGAAACATATTTTGATTGAATGCATTGACTTTGCAAATGTTCGAGCACAGTATTTTAATGTAGCAAGTATGAAATGTTTATTTGACACTGTTAGTACTGCCTTAGTTTTATCGTTTTTAAAGCACATTGGACTGTTTAACCGGTTTTAAGACATTTGGATGGCATTGTATAGCCCTTAGTGTGCTGATATGCCATTAAGCATTTATTCATTCATTCTACATAAACGACCTAGAAAAATGGCTAGAAGCATGTCATCTCCAACTATATGCAGATGACACAGTCATATATGCAGAGGGAAACACAGAGGAAGAGGTAACAACTAAGCTGAACAAACTCCTACTAAACCTGGACAACTGGTGGGTCTCACATAAATCAATACCGGAAAAAAATCTTCACTGCAAGCTAGGAAACCAAATATTAGAAAATATAAATCACTACAAATACCTCGGCCTACAGCTGGACAGCCAGCTAAACTACAACCTATGTATAACAAAAGTCATCCAAAAAATAAACCACAAACTGTGGCTATTTGCAAAACTAAGAAACTATATGACGCAAGAAATGTGAATAAAAATCTTCAAAGGTATGATGCTCCCCTACTTCGACTATAGAGATGTAATTTACATGGGGGCTAAAAACGAATTACTAAAAAAACTGCTAGTCTAGAATTAAGTGTAGGAAAAAATAAAAAGAAGAAGACTCTTACCAAGAAAATCCAAAAAAACTATGATAGATCACTAACCACAAACCATAATCTTAAGAAACACTGACCGATAACTGCCCAGCATTGAAAAGAAGCTTGATCATTCGAGCTTATATGCTATGGACAGCATAAACATCCCATAAAAATAAAAAAAATCAACAATATACAATTTTTACTTCTCACCTGTCTTGTTAGCCAGTGAGTAAGCGAGTCGCTAGGCCACTTGACTTCTCTAGTCGTTTGTTGTAATGTTTTGCAAACGATCTAGCCTTCTTCCAGCCTGCATGGGCCAGGATTCTCTTCACTGAGATTCCTATTTGTCTTGCTTTCGAGACCATGGCCCCTCTTGTTGAATGGGATGCATAACCTCCAGTATTGACGCCTGCCTCCTTAAGAACCTTTATGGTCCATCTTGCGAGTGTGTCTCTCGAGATAGCCTTATGCAGCTTAATAAAGCTAATCAAAAGCTGCCTGGAACTCCGTATTCCTTTTGTCTTGGATATATAGGCCCTAATGGCCGACACTACACAGATACGGTGATCATCATGAAAACTATTCACATGCACCGTGGACAGTGGGTCCCCTGTGCGGTTCGATTTTAGTAATTGGTCTAAATCAAACGTTGCCTCTGTGCTATCTATCTCTAGTCCATTTAGAGACAAAGCTAATATTGTCTGACCTCTATGGCCCGTCACTAGCAGTAACAGGACTGCTAATTTAAATCCTAGTTGCTTAATAGATAAATGTGTATTACTAGGCCAAGACTTAGATAACTTAAATACGACGGTTACGTCCCAAAATCTGTTAGATTTTGGTTTTTGTGGGTTTCTCTCATAAACCGACCTTAAAAACAAGTGTACAACTTGGTGTTTCCCTACTGTTTGTCCATCTATTCTTGGTAGAATTATTGACAGTGCACATCTTGCTGCATTAATTGCACCATATCCTAATCCTTCATCTTCTAGCATTCTTAGAAAACGGACAACCTGAGCTATTGTTGGCCTTAATGGCTCCACTTTCTTAGTCAAACAATGAAGTCCCCATTTCTTCAAATAACTTGTATATAGTTTAACTGTGCCTTTCCTCCAGGAGTGTGAAACAAGCCTTTGTTGTGTAATTTTGTCGAGCCCAAACTGCTCTAAATGTTTGTTCAGAAAATGAATGCCAATGGGGGTGTTGTTGACATGTCTCCGTGTGTTGTCAGCGGACCTTGGTGTTTCAAATTTGTCCTTGCTCGTGGGAATCTGAGCATGTCCCTTGCTCCCAATGCCACTGCCACCAGCCATGGCTGTGTGTCTCATTCCGGTACCACCAGAACTGCGTGTGAGCGATCCATTCTGATCTTTCCTGCCACTCTGCTGATAATGCTGAATGGTGGGAATATATAATAAAATTCATTATTCCAAACCAAAGAAAATGCATCCACTCGCCAAGCATCTGGCTCCGGATGCCAAGATACATATATGGGTATCTTTTTGTTGTTTCATGATGCAACCAAATCCACTTGTGGCGTTCCCCATTTAAGACAAATGTGTTCAAAAATACTCTGACTCAATGACCATTCAAAATGATGATGAAAATGGTGGCTTTTCTTATCCGCTAACATATTCTGACTGCCTGGAATAGGCGCCACCGTTAGCCATATCTCATGTTGTTGGGCCCAGTTGCAAATTAATTTTGCTACCTGGTTACAAGGTTTGGATCGGGTCCTTCCCATATTACAAATGTAAGCCATCTCTGTAGTGTTATCTGTTAACACTCTAACATGAAATCTATGTATGCGCACTAAGCTGTGTAAACCTAGATAGATCGCTCTAAGTTCTAACACGTTAATGTGATCAGAGATTTCATCTTCCAACCAACGTCCACCAGTTGCTTGTTGGTCCGTATGAGCACGCCATCCTTCTAATGACGCATCTGTCATGACAATGTGTAAAATATTCCGATAAAACAGATTGGTGGGGAATGTGAACTGGTCTATAAGGGATTACAAATGGTCTATAAAGGTAAATGATGTATAGGGCCAGTTGCATGAAGGTAGTTATGTAGTGCTGGTGATCCTTTACTGGTATTAAATAGTCATTGTGTATTCTATAGATAGTGTGAGAGGGGCACTACTGTTAGTGTGGAAGTAGCTCAAGAGCTCTACTCACAACCCCCTCCCCCCCCCCCCAACTGATAGTCACGGATCACCACACACACAGACACAACAGGGGAGGTGAGGCCAAAAGCAGCCACAAGGCATGCTGGTGGTGGGTAGATCACAGTTGCCATGGTGACACAGAAATGCTTACTGTTGATTGATGGACCTATAAATGGTTACTGTTCATTGGAGGGCATGGTCAGGTGATATGCCATGTCAGGCCCAGAAACCACTATATAATAATAAACCTGAGGGTGAAAGCTCTCACTTACTTTACTTTCACTCTATACTCTGCCTTTCTTATACTTGCCTGTATTGATTTCCTATTAGCCTGCCTGCACAACTACAGCTGCCAGATGACGACTTTACAAAATGGCGACCACGGCGTGTAGAAACCGACCCGGTTAGGAATGACACAATGACTATTAGTAAGTAGAGACTTACATAATGATGACTGTGATGTGTGTACTCGACGAGTTTTGTTAACATTGTATAGTTTGACTGTGTACAATAGCATTGTGACTGGAACTTATATACTATATTTAATATAATAGTTGACTGGAAGTTATTTTAACGGAGATAGTTAATTATAACGCTATAGACTAGTGTTTTATATTATATTATAGATAATACTGTGGACTAGTAGTGTTTTTGACTTAAAGGTTTGACTATAACGTTTATTTCTATTCGAAATTAACAATATTGCATTTTGGTAGTTATTATAATACAATGGTAGTGACTGCACTATATACTAAATGGTGTTAATTACAAAATTAGAGGAATTAGAGACATCGACTGGTTAGTTTTATATTGTGTTGGTAGTGTTATTTTTCTGCTATCGAATTGTCATTCTTTAATCGTTTTAGAGGCTTAAAATGATTTGAAATTGCTTTGTCGGCGACTTTTTCCGACAGAAAGTGTCAATTCTTAAGGAAACATTAGTCTTTGATATTACTGTAATGTGCCATGTCTGAAGCCTCGTGTCGCCGGTGTGGCGGTTTCAGCGCCCGGTCAGTTTCAGCGCCCTGCCTTGGTCTAAACACCCGTGGCCTCGCCGGCTACAAGCTCAGCTGGTGCCCGGCAGTGTTAGGGACCGATTAGGCCGAAATCTATTGAATGCGATCATATTTAACAGAATTACATACTCAAATAATGAAATTTAATTAAATTAACCTTAAATTCCAAGCGATATTAACATAGCAGCTAGATCAGCGTCGAATCGCCGAGTGTAAACAAAACAAATAGCAGTGCTCGCCGCAACTTGCGTAAATCCGCGCATGCGCAGAAGCCACGACAGGCCGCTGAAACTGACCGGGCGCTGAAACCGCCACACCGGTAGACATTTTTTTCCATTTGGACTACTTTCGGTAATTTACTTTAGCCTTGAGGTGAATGAGAGCGTAGTAATACACTACGAAGAAGACTTTTCACTTTTCTTCTACATTACAGGCATATTTCTCTGGTTGGATACAATTCTTTACTATATTTCTACCGCGCTTAACTCAGCAGCCTGAAATTGCCTATAACACGCCACACGGAGGATAACTGCGTGAATACTATGAGTACATTTGCATTGCTGAGTCTGATATAGAAATGAGTTAATTGTTTGTTCGCAGAATTTTGATATTAAAAAAAAAGAAGAGAATAGGAACATATTAACATTGGTGACAGGTGGAAAAAAATAACGTAGGGGACCAAGTGTTGTTGCACTTAAAAATATCGTCATCACAGAGTATACAATTAGAGACGTACGGTAATTCTGTACCCGTGTGGAAGGGGCTGTTGCACTGTGTACGCGAGATATAGTTGTGGGGATATAAACTTTGGCGAGTATTTTGAGTCAAAATTCATTAGGTTCAAGTTGTCTTGTGCATTTGGTACAGAGCATAAGTTTTTGCCATTGTTTTTTTTTGCTTTCTTTCTAAAATCGCTCGAGGGACTATTTTAATGTCAATTCTGAGTTAGGTTCAGTAACTATGACATTCTGAATCAAATCTAGGTAATTTAGATATTTCTAGTCAAATAGATAGTCTGAATGCTTCTTCTTTGGATTTCTCTAAATCTTATTCTCTAGGAAAAGTCCTAAAGTTATTCTCTAGGAAAAGTCCTGAAGTTAGTCTCTAGGAAAAGTCCTGAAGTTATTCCTTTGAGTTAGTTAATCTTGGAGATATTCATGGTATAGTAATTAAGTCAAGGTGTAGATAGTTTGTTTGTAGCCAGTGGGACTGATGAACTATAGGGGAACATTCGGAGAAAATTCATTCTATGAACGCTGCGATGCCTGTTAGTTCTTATGTGTCGGGCGTACATCTTGAGTCGCCGTGTGAGAATATAGAACTGCCGGGTGGGGTAGATACTGCATCTAAATTTAGACGTAGTTCAGTCGCACAGCACACGGTGGAGCATGCGCTGTCAACACAACAGCACGGAGAGAATCATGGGAAAGAGACGCGACTGTGTACACGCAGACGTAATCGACTTTACGTAATACCATTGACTTTGCAGATTGGTACGACTATATCGGGACACGTGTAAACGTATATTCTGAAAAACAATGCTGGAGAGATTGAGTTCAACTGATTGACTTGTTACTTGCGTGGTGAACTGCATTGCTTGATATATTGTCCATACAAACTAGAATTACCATGAATGTTACTATACCTTTGTGAAACTAAATACCACATTTGAGATACGTCCTGCAATTAATCTTGAATGAGTGGAATTTAGATTGTTTAGTTTGGTAAACTCAAGTTTAGCTAAATGTTTGATACCTTTGACTGCATTTCAATGTCTGGGGGATGTTGTTGTAGCAGATAGAATTGTATACGGTTGGTATTGACTTTCATATTGCTTTTGCTTCTATAGGTAGTGGAAATTTACCACAGTAATTAGTTTAAATGCATATAGAGACAAATAAATGCATATCTTCTAGATAACAGAGTTTATATAATACCTTTGAGTGGGAGATTGAGAGAGAACTAAAGTAAAGCTAGATTATGATATTATAATATAGTTATATTCTTTTCTTCAGTATTTACGGTAGTATTGAGGATATATAGTACTATTCGTCACATTGACGATTGCCGTAAGAGAGGTGGTAATAAATAAATATGCTTATCCTCTACCCAGGATGTAAGATATTTTTGATTGTTTGCTTACTGGTAAATAAGGATAATAAACCTAAAATTTGCGATAAACACTCATATTAGATTCAGTTTAAGCATACGCCATTTGAATTAACAAATGCACGAGGTGTATTCCAAAGAATAAGGAATTTAGTTCTTGTGAAGTTCTGAAAATTTTGTTTGATTTATTTAGATGATTTTGTGGTAATCATAGTTGATGAATCTATGAGGAAATATGATCCATGATACATAGTCGTTAAATCATGATAGTAACAGTGGTGAGCACTTTACATAATTGGCTTCTGTGGTAAACTAATAACAAATTAGAGACATACGAAGATGATAGAAGGTACATCGCGACCTTTGCCATTAAATTTGTTCAGGTTTGACCAAGATTGACGCACTAATGAATTATTGGTGAATAAAACAAAATAAAAACTTAACTTAACAGATTCACGATAAATTGGGACTGGAGCATTTATGCGCCAGAAAGCACATATTGTGGATTCAATAATTGGTAGTTATAATTTATTCAGCAGAATTGACCAATAACAGCAAAGAACACCACGGATGGATCGATGGAAACATGGACGTGTGAGTGCTTTGGCTCATTCGACAAGAAAATTCTTTGCCTCTGCGCCACTAATAAATAACGATTGCGCCATACTTAACCATTGTACTAACACGAAGCATAGTACAAGTCAACAGGTTGGGAACTGCTCTGCAGGGTTTCGCAAGGTTTAGTCATAAGAACTGATGGTATTCCTTACTAAACTTGCGCCAGCCTGGACGCGTGGTGATGTAAGTTGCGTCACTAATGAAAATACTAATTCTTTAGAATTACAGGCATGTTGGAGATGGGATAGACACCGCAGTAGCATTGCTATGGTAAGATAAATAGACGTTTTTATTTACGAATGCTTCTGTTACATTTCAAGTGGATGATTTGTATAAAATGGATAAATTAGTATTAACATGGTGAGGAATTGTATAGATGTTGGCTTGTACATCCATGGACTAATATAATCTTGTTATTCTACCGTGACATAGACTGAAAAAACTTCACCTGTGGTGGCTGTATGTCACACTAACAAATAACAGATCCATTTCTTTCCCATTGACTTTTCTATTATCTAACTAGTATCACTTAGTCTCACGTAGCGTGACGTAAAACAGGTCTTACTCGGTGGTTTGAGTTTAAACTAGTTAGCTACTGTAAAAAATCTATGATCTGTCACATGAATGACTGAAATGTTATATTTGCTGAAATTAATAACAGGTTCCGTTAACACTTTTGAATGCTAATTGGAGAGTGGAGGACCAAAAATGGTTAAAATAGCACATTGATTTGGCAATACCATAATAATCATAGTGAATTCTCGAATCCGAAAATATTTATTCCATACTACTAATATAGGTACTCTCTTCATACTCGACGACGGAAAAGATGAATGCGTATGGTCGATAGAGTTCATCTATTCGGCAATTGTAAACTTTTTGCGAGTATACGGTAACGGCGCGCGAGCCTGGAGTCTATTTCTTATCGGGTGTCGACGGCGACACGCGCGAAGCGATTAAAAACATTTATTCAGCGTGACTGAAGCAGTTTTTACAAATAATTCACCGTGGAGTGAAGCTAAAATAGGCATAACATGATTGACATGAAGTATTTATCATAAATGTCGCTATTTTTGCGGTGGTTGGCGAAAGATACGCGTAGGCATTTCTTCATCGACTGGAACTATGGGAGTCATATGTTTATATTCTAATACATGCATAACTAAATAACTATGATACTTGGAGACATGAATTAACTTAGCTAAAGCATCTATACGATCTATTCTATGTTATTATATGTATTACAAAACATATAAATAAATATAAAATTATGAAATAACACAATTAAATTAACTTTTAAAACATTTTTTATTTTCTAACAAGAGATTTATTCTATATATTTATATTACTTAATAATATGATATATATTATTTAAAAAAATATTTATTTAAAAATAAAAACAAATAATGTTCTTGGGGAATCTTATGGATGAAAACGGACTCAGAGAGTGAATACTAGAGGACAACGATATGAACTCTAAGAGGACGACTGTCTGATCCCTATGATCCGGGCCAGAAAGAGCTTATTCTGTATCCCTACGTCAGGACAGATAGACTGGGTTTGTTTTTGTTCAATTGTTAGGTCCAAAAAATTTGGCGTATGTTTGCCCAATCAGAGCTCGATTTTCACTACAGAAGCCCGGGCACTCCTTCTCGCGTTGGAGTGTATCGAGGTATCCAACTACACTAACTATGTTATATACAGTGATTCGTTCTCTTGTCTCCTGGCTGTTGCTGGACTGAAAACCAATCACCCTATTCTAGCAACGGTCATTTATAAAATGAACCAACTGACAACGGATGGGTATGACATCCACCTGTGCTGGGTGCCTGGCCATGCCGGCATAAAAGGAAACAAACAAGCTGATCGGGCTGCGAAGAAGGCCCTGAACTGTGATTTTGAACCGTGTCTGATCCCTCACTCTGATCTGAAACCACTATAGCCACCCACATAAAATCCAAATGGCAACATGAGTGGGATGAAAACATTAATAAACTTAAAGAAATTGAACCATCTGTGGGAAAGCCACCACAGCCTCATGCGGGAGGTCGGCGGGACCAAGTGGTCCTTAGCCGCTGCCGTATTGGCCACTCGTGGCTTACATATGCTTTTCTGCTCAAGGGGGAACCTCCCCCCTGAATGTATTGGGTGTCAGCCCCCGCTGACACTCAAACACATTTGACTAAGTTGCGTTGATTTTTTGGCCCTGTGCCAACAGTTCTACACTGCAGACAGTATGCATAACCTTTTTACTAAGGTAAAACAGGAAAACATTTTAGCCTTTTTGAGGGCAGCTGGACTGTAACACCTCATATAATTTACTAAATAGATTCTATCAATTATTAATAAAACGTTTCTTTTTCTATGGGAATTTGTTGTTTCCCTTGACCACAAATATATGATTGTGAGCTTTCTAATTTAATGAGTGTCTATTGGCACATAATTGATTGTCTGCTTTTACATGTAAAAGTGATGGTTTGAACAAAAAACTTTGCTGGTCACTGTTCCAGTCACTCGCCCGTGAGAGGTTCGCGGGAGTAGCCCGCAATGATCCTGTTGCAGTGAAGACATTCACAGAGATCTTGGGGTCGATTGCAGAGGAAACCATTCCTAAGACCTCGGCATTTCCAAAACATATAACAAATCCTTGGTTTAATGCAACTTGTAAGAACGCTATCAATGAGCGGAAAAAGGCGCAACGTTTGTTCTTCCGGCGGCCTACCGCTGAGAACCACGTTCGTTTTAAAATTCAAAGGGCTCGGGCTCGCCGAATTATTAGGGAGGCGAGGAGGCTGTGTTGGAGACAATATGTCTCCAGCATAACCACTCACACCCCACTTTCTAAAGTATGGACCATGATCCGGAAAATAAAACAAAAATATGCTGGATCATCGGTCCAACATCTAAAACACAATAATATTCTTTTAACTTCCGTAACTGATATAGCCAACCTTCTTGCCAGTACTTTCTCCCAGAACTCATCTGTGCAAAACTGCCTTCCGGCCTTTGCACAGATGAAGTTGCGCCTGGAAAGACAACCTATAAATTTCAAATCTAATAACACTGAGCACTACAATAGTTTTTTCACAATAGATGAATTAAAGCACGCTTTAAATAGATCGCATGACACTGCAATAGGTCCAGACAAAATACACTACCAATTTTTAAAACACCTCCCACCAGCACCAATAGAACTGCTTCTGCACCTTTTTAATAATATTTGGCGCACGGGAGACATCCCAACCTCCTGGCAAGAGGCTACCATTATTCCCATCCCCAAACCAGGGAAAGACCATAGCGAGCCCGGGAACTACCGCCCGATAGCGCTTACAAGTTGCATTTGTAAAACTTTCGAACGAATGATTAACGATCGCCTCGTCTGGATCCTGGAGTCGGAGCACCATCTGACCGACTTCCAGTGTGGTTTCAGGCGGGGGAGGAGTACCCTCGATCACTTGGTCCGATTGGAGTCATTCGTTCGAAATGCCTTCATAAACAAAGAACATGTCGTGTCTGTGTTTTTCGACCTCGAAAAGGCATACGACACGACATGGAAGTACGGCATCCTGAAGGATTTGTTCAATATGGGTTTTAGAGGGCGCTTGCCCATTTTCATTTCTAAATTTTTATCAAACCGGAACTTTAGAGTTCGGGTCAATGCTACCCTCTCTGATCCTTTTGATCAGGAGATGGGTGTACCTCAGGGTAGCATTCTATCTGTTAGCCTTTTTGGCATTAAAATTAACAATATAGTCAAATCCATTAAGAGTACTGTATCCTGCAGTCTCTATGTAGATGACTTTTTAATATGTTATAAAGGTAAAAATATGAACACTATAGAACGGCAACTCCAATTAAATATAAATAGCCTTTCCTCATGGGCAATGGAAAATGGTTTTAGATTCTCCAAATCGAAAACCGTTTGCATGCACTTTTGTCTTTTACGGACTTTGCACCATGAACCTAATTTAACAATTGGAAATGATCCCATAAAAGTCGTCAAAGAGAACAAGTTTTTAGGAGTCATCTTTGACAACAAATTATCTTTTATCCCTCATATAAAGTACTTAAAGTCCAGGTGCCTTAAAGGACTGGACATTTTAAAAGTTCTAGCCCACACACAGTGGGGAGCAGATAGCACTGTTCTGCTCCAATTATATAGAACTTTAATACGTTCAAAATTGGACTATGGCTGTATTGTTTATGGTTCAGCCAGGAAATCATACATATCACAGTTAGACACTATACACCATCAAGGCCTTCGGCTGGCCCTGGGGGCGTTTAGAACCTCGCCCGTCCAGAGCCTTTATGTCGAAGGCCGAGAGCCTTCCCTTAAGAGTAGAAGGCTCAAACTGTCTATGCAATATGCGATAAAATTAAAATTAAATATTTTAAATCCTGCATATAACTCCATTTTTATGCCACCATATGAATGCCTCTATGAATCAAGGCCAACATACATAAAGCCGTTAGGCCTCAGAATAAAGCCTCATTTGGAGGCCTTGAGGGCAAATATACATAACATAGCACCCTCACAATATTCAGATGTTCCTCCCTGGCAGCTGAGGAAACCAAACATCATCCTCCAGCTGGCCATGTCAAAGAAAAGTCAAACGCACCCACTTTCATAACATGAAAGCTTTATCGATGTGCGAAGTGCTTTTAGCGCCCACCTAGCCGTTTACACGGATGGGTCAAAGACAGACAACAGAGTCTCTGCGGCAGCAATCGTCCACGGACGTGAACTAGGTACGCGTATTCCAGATCAGAGTTCCATCTTTACTGCTGAGGCACGAGCACTCCTACTCGCGTTAGAGTGCATCGAAACCTCAGCCAGTCATAAATTCATCATTTTCACTGACTCTTTTTCCTGCCTTCAGGCTTTAAACAATAGGAAACTGGACCACCCAATACTACTTAAAGTACTCATTAAACTAAACTCTCTTTCAATAGCAAAATTTGACATTCACCTATGTTGGGTGCCTAGTCATGTGGGTATCCCAGGAAATGAGAGAGCAGATCAAGCGGCCACTCGAGCCCTGACTGCTCCTTTGGAACACTGTCATATTCCCCACTCTGATCTGAAACCTACCATTCAAAAATACATTTGGAACCTATGGCAGATCGAATGGGATGAACACCCAGACAACAAACTCCATAGAATTACCCCCTCCGTGAACGGACTGCCGCAGAGTCGCCTGGAAGGGCGACACGACCAGGTTGTTTTAACAAGATGCCATATTGGCCACTCCTGGCTAACACACGTTTTTCTGCTCAAGGGGGAGCCTCCCCCTGAATGTATTGGATGTCAGTCCCCACTGACATTAAAACACATTTTATTAAACTGTGTGGATTTCATGGCCTTGCGCCAACAATTTTACACTGCAAACAACATGCAAGACCTTTTTACTAAAGTAAAACAAGAAAAGATTTTAGCCTTTTTGAGGGCAGCTGGTTTGTACCAACTCATATAGGTTTTTAAACAAATTTCATCAGTGAATAATACTATCATTTAGACTTTTATTTAGCTATATGATTGTGAGTTTACAAAATTCATGAGTGTCCATTGACACAAAATTGATTGTATGCTTTTACATGTAAAAGCGATGGTTTGAACAAAAACAAACATTTCTCGCCGTGAATATGGCCTATGCTGCCGACACGGCGTAAAGCAACCACCAATCAATCAATGAACAAAAAACTAATATTTCTCACCGTGAATATGGCTTATACTGCCGACACGGTATAAAGCAACCACCAATCAATCAATCAACTTATAAAAATCATTATGTATGACGACCATTCATATATTTAACTTGAGGTAGCGAGACTAATATCCAGCAGGGCTACAGAGTGAAATAACTTGAGGAGTTAAGTAACTGGTGGTAGTGATGACAACAATATGAACTATAGGGGAATGACTTTATGATCCATATGTTCATTATTGTCATGAAGTGTTGTTCATTTGAAAATTCATTGCATAAATTGTTGAATATTGTCATTTATTTCATAAAAGGGTTGTTTCATTTGAAATTCATAGACACAAAATGTTGAACATTGCATTTATTATCAAAGATATTATTAATGAATGGTATCATTGACATTATTCATGTTGTTCTGAGAACATATTAATGATCTTTGTACTGGAGATGCATATAGCTATATAATCTATAGGTTATAGATTTAAAATTTAAAAAATATGTGGAGAATTGTATTATTCTAAAAACAATTTGATTGAATAGAAACCTGATAAATGATGTGCTAGATCGGTAATTTCTATGGTTGAAGAAGTCATCGGTTGCCTTTTCTTCTACGACTGGATCGATATCATCAATATCACAGGACGATGCAGTAGTTCAAGGGGAACTCTAGCATATGCTGATTTGGTGCTTGGATCGACAACGACTAGCTAGAACTGGATCGATATCAACAATATCAGAGGACGATGCAGTGTGCACGGGGAACACTGGCATATATGATTTTGTAATTCAAGTGGAGCCACTATCATTGCTTTGTTTACCTTTGATGCTCAGTTAAGGCTGTCGGTATATGAAATTCTATTGTTCGTCAGGGGCATAGCTAGACCTTGAATGATGTGTGATCCTAATTTCGGCAGGGGATTGAGGGGGCCGCTTAAGCTTAAGCTGGCAGATTTTACACATTTTAGATTTGAGTTTTCGACACTCCGGACCTCTCTCTCTGTCTGTCTGTCTGTCTGTCTGTCTGTCTGTCTGTCTGTCTCTCTCTGTCATTTTTAAAATTGTATGACCTTAGATCTGAGTAATGGTATATTTCTTCTAGTCCGCAGGTAACCGCAAATGCATCGATATCTGAATTGGCACTCCGCCTCCCACACCATCGGGACGTCATTGGCAATCACCATAGCAACGCTGTTGAGCAATGTTGATGATGTGAATTTCATACAAAATTCATGGAAGTTACTCCACTCATCACCAATGGAATAGGAAGGACACATGCTTTGATGTAACCTCTGTATTATCTAGGCAATATTAACAAACCTCAGTTTGGACAACGCATTGCATATCATAATGTAAGGAGGACACCACTAAAGGAGAGCTAACCTAGGAGGAAATATGGTTACGCTAGAATATGTATTGATGTTTATTGCACAATATATGTACATGCAAACAGTGCAAATCTGCACCTGTACGTTTGTGACACAGTGCATTATATCAGCCATTCTCATAGACATCGACGAGTTCACAATGCTCAGGAGCAAGCATGATACTCAAGGATGCAACCAATTAGTCGTAAACATGCCATGCATGTTTCACTAACAAATAGTGAACGTATGCCTGGATCACACGACCTGATATATTGGCATGAAATCCACATTCCGAGATTTGCTTACTTAGGATTCTGGGTTAAATGCAAATAACTGACGATGAATGTCTCATAAAGGAGGCGAGAATAGCAGTGTAGCTATTAACAAGATTACTCTGCAACTTTATAGATTAGTTTATGTATGTCAAAACACGTCATTACTGTCATTAATCAACCAACAAGATGAACCAATACCTTCCCTGAACACTCCCATTATATTAATGGTAAATAAATCACCACATTTTGTCTATCAACAGAGGCAAGTGGTCCAGCAATGATATTTGTGTACTCACTGGAGTAGTGGGAATTACTTTGCAATCATTATCTTTGTTCTTTGGCAGTGCAGCTTCAGTGGCATTGCATATTGCAGATAACCAATACAGGCCACTATAGATGGTAGGCGGGTGCCATCTGCATTTACAGTCATCATGTAGCATGGGTGGCATATATACGCCACTTTGATACGTGAACATTCTCTCAAAATGGTAATGAAGCTGCTCTTGGGCATTGTCTGCCTAGCGTATACAGCAGCTTTCAGTGAAAAGTATACCTATGGCAATTACTCTGGTGACATTTTACTAATCGCTTACTTCCCTATTCATCGACGACATCGGGTAAACGAAGTACTTGCAGACCCGTGTGCAACGATGGTAGATGCCAACGGGATCCAAGAAGCAGAGGCATTCCTACAGTCGCTAGATAAAGTAAACAAGATTCCTGACATGTTCAACGGGTTTAAATTAGGCGCGCTTATATTAGATAGCTGTAATGATGAGACGCACATGATGGAGCAGACTATCGAGTTTACCAGAATGGCACTCTTGAACAGTACTTCCATGGCTTATGAATATACGTGAGTGATTTCTGTATTTGATTTGATGTGTTCCTTACTTAGTGTTAAAGATCTGGTTTAATATGTATTCTTCGCATTTTTTATAATCTCCGATTAACTATCACTAAATGTCAAGGGTATATGACAGCAATTTGTCAGTCAGAATCCTATTGTGATATGACCGTAGATGTTGCTAGGACATAAAACCCAAGGAAACAAAGAAGCAAGGAGTGATTGCTGAGAGAGAGAATGGGAATTGGTGGCGCGGGCGATACTATAGTAACTACAATGGCTTTCCAAGGACAGTGATTCTCTGACCGTGATAAGCCTATGGGAGAATATCCACATTTTCGTGCAAATTCTCCAATTGCATCGAATATTCTGATTTGCCACACAGGTCCCTGACAGTGATATAAGTAGTATAAGAGCCTCGCACAATCTTTGTTAAAATGGGAAAAGTAAAACAATAATTGGCGCATAATTCCGAATTGTGGTTGATCCGGCGGGAAGCCCGAGGCGCCCCCTACCAGACCTTCCCCCTCCTCCCTCCCGCCCTTTTCTCTGACCTGCATTCGGGCCCCATACTCACGTCAATGGATTTACATTCAAACTCTACGGCTCCGTCTCCACCCACGTCACCCACGTTAAAAAGCGGCAACGCAGTTAAAAAGGTACCCACGTTAAAAAGCAAGATGCAGCGAACACGTAGGACTGCAGCTCCCAGGGGCCGCCCCACCAAGCGCGCCCCCAAGAAACGAACCACCACGCCTCCGGCCGACCTGAGCATAACGACCGACTCGCAAGATGGCGGCGCTTCCCCGAGACAGGCCGTCCCGCAACCCCGGCCACCGTCCCCGACCCGCCAGTCTAAGCGGGTTCGGAGGCCTACGCTGAAGGCGAGGCAGGCCGACGGGCTAGAAAGAATGCAGCTTACCATCAATGCCATGGAGGAGCGTTGGAACATCATGGAGAGGGAGGCGGCAGAGCACAGGAGGGAGGCCTCCGAGCAGCGGAGCCAGCTCGCGGCCCAATCCAGGGTGCTCGCGGAAGCGACCGCCGCACTCACCGCCGCCACTGCTGGCGCGCGCCGCCCGGAGACCCAGTCCCCGCCGGCCACCGTGACGGCTCGCCGCCGGGCACCCTCGGCATCCCCCTGCACGCCCCGGCCGGCCGCCCGGCCCCGCGCCAGCCGGGCGCGATCACACTCGCCGGCATCGCCGGCGACTGCCTATGACGGCAGAGCCAGGACCCGCACCACATCATACCCTGCTATCGGAGTCAATCACAGCCCGCTCAGCCCCTGGTCCTCGCCTTCACCCACGCCGCCGCGACACCGACCCTGGCGCCACGGCGCCCCCCCACGCAGCCGGGCCGCACGCCGCCGACAACACGACACGGACGACTACGGTCGCGGGGCGCGATCGACAGCGGAGGAGGCGGTGCGCCTCATTGTGGCGGCGGCCGACGGCAAAGCCCACACTCGGAAGAAAGGTATTTCTTCGAAATATTTATTCCCCTACGACCTTGTTGAGCGGGGGGATGAGGGGAGGGCGATAAAAAAGGGCGAGGCAACCCGGGAGGAGTATGCGCTGGGCCTGAAGCGCCTTGAGAGCCAGACCGGCTTCCCCGAGAGCGGTCTCGACGGCCTCTCCGCCCACCAGGAGTTGGTCGTGCAGGACAATTGCATCCTGGCGTGGCCGGTGGTGAGGCGGTACTCGGAGGAGGTGTTCACGCGAATCGCGGACGGTAGGCTGCCTCGCGGATGGAGAGACGCGGCCGCGATAAACGCGGTCAGGATTGAGGTCATAGCGATGGCCGGCCACGCCGCCCCCGCGGCCGCCTCCGCCCCCGAAGGAAAGCAAGCCGGGAAGCCACAGAAACCCGGCGCCGACGGACGTGAGCAATACGACCGGGCGGTGCTGGGAGCGCCCTGCCAGGCGTGGAACAAAGACCCGGCCTCATGCACAAAAGCCGCGAAGGGCGCCTCGCACGGATCGGGTTCCCAGAAGCTCGCTCACGTCTGCGGCTACTGCGCGAATGTGCGCCGAATAGTGACCGGCCACCCCGAGACGAGTTGTTACTCGAAGAAGGCCCGTGAGCGCCCCGGGAAGACCTCTCACCGGGATTTTTAGTCGACCGGCGGGCGCACATGGCCCCGCCCCGACTATCGACTCGACGCCGACGCCCACACCGCCCCCGGACTACCATAGCGGCGGCCCGCCCCGCACCCGAGGTAAACAATAACAATGTTCTAGCCCCGAGTGGCTTCGGCCCGACCGCCCCGCCACCATGCGGGGATTCCCATCATGACGTCACGCACACCGCCCCACACAACGACACGGGATTGGCGGAGGGCGGGTTCCCCCGTGACGTCACACCGGCCACGCGACCCTGCCGCCACCTGGAGGACTCCACGCACACCACCGGCAGTGCTGACGGCACCCCCCCCGCCGCGGGGAACCCCCCCTGCCGGTGACGTCACGCCGGCCCGGTGGCGCCACCGTCGGGGAATACCCCGTACTACCAACATAAACAACGGTTCAGCAGCTGCCGACCACGCCACCCCGAACCCACACCGTCCCGGAAGCCCCCGCCACGCCACGCACCTGCCGTCACACAACAGCTTCGCGGAGTTCCAACCCGGAAGCTGCTCCACCCCGGCGGCCCCCGATCCCGCCGAGGCCTGTGGGATATGCGACGTGACCCGCGGCGCCCCCGCTTCCGGCGCAAGCAATAGCGAGCCCGTCGAGGAGGTGATAGACACTGCCATCCAGCACTCCCTCCCGGCGGCCCCCGACTGCGGCCCCTCCCCCGTCGAGTACAGGGCCACCCTCGACTCATTCTGGCCTGTGCTTTCGGGCGAGGGCTGGGCCGCCTACATCGCCTACGCGGCGGCCTGCGCCGCCGCCCGCGCCTCGGGACTTCCGAAATATTTGGCCGCCCGAGTCCCGGTTCCCTCGGACCTAAACATCCCCAACTGGCGCCGGATGCTCCAGGGCTACGACGACCCTCTCCTCGTCGACCACTTGGAGTTCGGGTTCCCGGCTAACTACACAGCGGCTGGCCCCCCGACGCCCACATACAAGAACCACCGCGAGGATACCAGCTTCGCCCGTCACGTGACCGACTACGCAGCGGAGGAGGTCCGACGAGGCGCCCTCCTCGGGCCCTTCGCGGTCCCCCCTTTCACCCCTTGGGCGCAGTGCAGCCCCATAATGACGCGGCCCAAGTCCACCCCCGGGAAACGGCGGGTGATCGTCGATCTCTCGTTCCCCCCGGGCCGTAGCGTGAACTCGGGCATCCCGAGGCGGGAATACCTCGGGCGCCCGCACGCCTACAGACTGCCTTCCGCGGCCGACCTCGGCCGCCGCATCGTCGTCGAGGGCCGGGGCGCATTCTGCTGGTCGGCCGACGTGTCCCGCGCCTACCGCCAGCTCCGGGCCGACCCTCTCTCCACGCCCCTCTTCGGCATCACAGTCGACGGCCGCGCCTACCTGGACATAGCCCTGCCCTTCGGATGCAGGACCTCTGGCGCGGCGTGCGTCAGGGTGACCGCCGCGGTAGCCTGGATCGTGGGCCTACGCGGTTTCTTCACGGCAGTCTACGTCGACGACTTCGTCGGATGCGAGGCCTCCTACCTCGGCGCGATGCGGGCGTTTGACACCCACCGGGAAGTCTGCGCCGCCCTTGGGCTCGAGCTCGCCCCCGAGAAGTGTTGCCCCCCGACCGTCCGCCTCACATGGTTGGGCATCGAGTTCGACTCGGAGGCCATGGTGCTTCGCATCCCCGACGAGAAGATGAGCGACGTCATCGAGGTCTGCGAATGTTGGCTCATCCGCCCCACCCTCACCAGAAAAGCCCTCCAGAGGCTTGTAGGCCGCCTCGCGCACGTTAGCACCTGCGTAGTCGCAGCTCGGAAATTCATGGGCCGGATCCTCCGGAGCCTCCGCGCCGCCCCCGCCGTCGGGGCCGCGGATGTCGACCCGGAGCTCAAGAAAGACGTCCGCTGGTTCCGGGACTTCGCGGCGGCGGGGAATGGCGTCTGCCTCCTCCCCCCAGCCGTCCGCCCCACCTGGACCATCGAGTGCGACTCCTGCCTCACCGGCGGAGGCGCATTCTCTACAAACGCCTGCTTCTGCGAGGCCTACGACCGAGAGATGATGGCGGCCTACCCCTCCATCCATGAACTGGAGGCCGTGAACCTCGTCATGGCGGTCCGCGTCCTCGGCCCCGACGCTCCGGGTGGCTACCGGATCGTGGTTAACGCGGATAATGCCGCATCCGCGAGCGCCCTCGAATCGGGCCGCGCCGTCGACCCGACCCTGGGCGCGTGCGCCCGCGAGCTATGGCTGCTTGCGGCGCTCGGCTCTTTCGACGTCACCATATACCATAAGCCCGGGATCGATCTGGTCCTCGCGGACGCACTCAGCCGCGCGCACTACTCCCGGGAAGCCCTCGACCTGGTAGAAAGGGAATGCTGTGGGAGGGGGATCCGTAGATTGCGTGTACGGCACTCGCCCGACATGTTCACACATGACCTTTAATTCTTTGCAGAGTACGGCGCGTGCGCCCACGACCACCTCATGACGCTCCACCGCGCAGCCCTCGCCCCCGGGACCTGGCGTAACCGGGACCGGCACGCCAGGCGCTACCTGCAGTTCGCCGTCGAGCGGGGGGTCGACCATCTGGCCCCCGCCCCCTACGACGTTGGGCAGTTCATCGCCCACCTGCACCGCCTCCTGCCCTCCCCGGCCTCCGTCGCCAACGCCCTCTCCGGGGCGCGCTCCTGGGTCCGGGAGGCGACGTCGCCCCCTTTGACGCCCCTTTCTCCTCGCGGGTGAAGAGGGGAGGCGAACGGCTCTTTGCGGCTCCAACCCGGCGAGCCCCCGCCATCACCCCCGAGATGCTTCCCATCGTATACAGACACATGCGCGCCCAGGGGCACCTCGGGGTTGCCCCCTGGGCCGCGATCATCATCGCCTACTTCAGCTTCTTGAGGCAGTCGAACATCCTCTCCCCCTCCCACGCCCCGTGGGGGAGGCCTCACACACTGCACAGGGATGACGTCCAGCCGGTTCCCGGGGGCTTGCGCCTCCAGGTCACATCGTCCAAGACCATCCGATCCCCGGCGCAGGCCGTCTCGATCTTTGTGCCTGCCCTCGCCGGATCACCGCTCTGCCCGGTCCGCGCCTGGCGGCGCGCCCTCGACCTGGTGCCTGCATCCGGGGCCGCCCCGGCTTTCCTCGCCCGCGACGGCGTCCCCCTGATGCCTCGGGACGTCACCCCCCTCCTCCGCTCCGCCCTGGGCGCGGCCCTCGTGCCCCGAGCCGAGGAATTCACCCTGCACGGCCTCCGCCGCGGCGCCGCCCAGGCGTGCGCGTCGAGGGGCGTGGATCTCTCCGCTATTATGGCCCAGGGGACCTGGGAGTCTGACGCGGTGCACACGTACGTCCCCCGCCAGGTGACGTCGGCCGCCCCCGCGAGCCTTGGCCCTGTGTTTTGGGTCGGCTCCCGGGCCTACCTCCTCCCAGGCCCCTCCGGGCCCCTCTGCGGACGTGGACGAGGTCGACTGACCTGCCCAAGAACATTTGCAGTCCTTATATTCATTACCCATTGTTTCACACTGATTCTCTACCTGTTTGTCAATAAACCCCCTTTTCTTACTCCCACATCCGCCTCGGGCTTCTTCTGTCCGGATCGGCGCATAATTCCGAATTGTGGTTGATCCGGCGGGAAGCCCGAGGCGCCCCCTACCAGACCTTCCCCCTCCTCCCTCCCGCCCTTTTCTCTGACCTGCATTCGGGCCCCATCCTCACGTCAATGGATTTACCACGCCCACCCACCCTCTTTTGCAGCCACTGCGTGGGGGTCGGCTCCCGGGCCTACCTCCTCCCAGGCCCCTCCGGGCCCCTCTGCGGACGTGGACGAGGTCGACTGACCTGCCCAAGAACATTTGCAGTCCTTATATTCATTACCCATTGTTTCACACTGATTCTCTACCTGTTTGTCAATAAACCCCCTTTTCTTACTCCCACATCCGCCTCGGGCTTCTTCTGTCCGGTGTCATGGTATACAACCCCTGCCTGATCGCAGCCCCTGTCGTGGCTTCTGCGCATGCGCAGAGGTTGTAAACAAGCCCAGCTCGGCTGCAGAACGACTACACACTGCCAGTGTCTATTAAAGATTAATAGAAATGCACAACCCTAACCATATAAATTTAATATAATCTGTTCGTTGGATATGTTTTCTATATATGTTCCAGGGGGTTTGTTTCTAGGTGGTGTATAGTTTCATAGATATTTCACTTTTTCTGTATGAAGATTGCACTGACACTCAGAATATCCCAACTTTCACTATTTAGTCTATTATCTCTGTTTTTAATACTTTCAGCATAAATTGCTCTTAGGTTACATTAAATACTTCAGATCTTCCTCTTCAATCGCGCATTAAGATATTTTTAATCGATCCACTGAAAGTTTTTAAATTTATTTTACAAAAATAAATGCTTAGTCAACTGTCTTCACGGCAGGGGCTGCGATCAGGCAGGGGTTTTATACCATGACACCGGATCACGGATACGATATGGATTATTGAAGCAACATTCTGTTGTCAGTGTTCTGTAATATTTACAGATTCCTCGTCACAGATTTGTTGATTAAATAGTATCATATGAGCTTATTATTTGACTGGTCTTCATCCGCTGTTGTATCTAGATCTATTGGTCACCTTTGGCTGACTCATGACTTTACTAATGGGGGCACCTACCCGCCCCCGCTCCCCGTTCCCCTAAATATATTTGAATGTCCGTGCCAATATTGTCAGGGTCCGTGCGGGGCCTGGAAAGTCTTGAACAATCTTGAACTTCATTTGCTCTATCTTAAGGCATTGAAAAGCCTTAAATTTAACCTATTTTGGATAATTAGTGTTGAAAAGCCTTGAATTCCATTAATTTGTCACCACTGATCTAATTTAATCCGAAATCGCCATTCCCCCCCCCCTGAAATCCACAGGAAAATGGTATTGAATTCCTATAAAAAAACAACCTTGAAAATCTTTGAATTCTATATCTTCACATGTGTACTGAGTAACTGACCCTGAAATAATTCTACTTGAGCGTGCAGATTTGTAAAGCATGAATAATTCGTTTAGAATTCCTAATGACAACTGGACTACATCGTCTCTTAGTCATTATACATCCGTCTTGTGAGTTAGATTTTGCTCTCATTTGAATCAATTTGAACCACTTCAGAATTTCACCTGATATCAATTTTGCTGACTTTTGCCACAAATTTATGATTTCAAAATTTCGTGTAAATTTTAATGCAAACAGAAATGGAATGCATTATTTCATGAAACCAAAACGCCAGAATAGATTCTGTTAAGATTTTGCCGCGAACATGATCTGTGCAACCTACGGCATTAAACCAAGTCCAATCAATAAGTCCGACAATTAATCAATCAAGACAACATACAAATCTGCTGAGAGTAGCCTACGACATGACAAACAAATGCAATCACAAACGTGAACGAATGTTCCAAACGGGCGAAATTGGTATTAAATCCGAGATCAAATATCTGCATCTATAAAGGATATATACATGTATATTGAATAAGCAATCTTGATTGTAGATTGTACTTAAAGGGGCAGTAACGCGACCAAAACTATCTTTACTTGATCAGAAGTATCATCACCCAACATGGTTATTCCTGCAACAACCTTTTTTTTTATATTTAGGGCCCAAGGCCACTGTATTTGTTTTATATGAATATTCGCTATATTTTAACTAAATATTTTAACTGTGGCAGCACTTAGAACTACTAAGAATAGCTCTAACAGCAGAGAAGGGTCATTCAGGCCAAAAACACTAATGTCACAACTTGAGAGTACGTCACCATCAGCCTGGATTTGACCGTAAATTAGAATTTTAGAATTTTATTTTACCATAAAATATGGTACAATGTTTTAGTTGGCATCCCCCCATGGGGCTAATGTTCCTGGCTGTACACCCAAATGTCTCTTAAGCTAACAATAAGTAACTAGCAAAGTATATAAACAATTTGACAGTTTGGCAATAACATCAAGATAAAAACAACTTTGGAAATTGGCTCATAATTTCCGAATTGTGGTTGATCCGGCGGGAAGCCTGAGACGCCGACATCTCCAAGCAGCGCATACGCCGCTCCCCCTCCTCCCCCTTACCCCGCTTGACCCGCATTCGGGATCCAGACTCAAACGTCTATGGATTTTACTTCCTGCACTCCCGCTTCCACCCACAATTCAACCACGTCACAAAGCATTAAAGTACTCAAAAAGGCACCCACATCAAACAGGAATATGCAGAGAACCCGGAGAGCCACAGCGCCTAGAGGCCGCCCCACTAAGCGCGCCACTAGGAAGGCAACCGCCATGCCATGGGCCGACCCGAGCAAGTCGATTGACTCGCAAGATAGCAGCCCCTCCCCGCAGCCCACTGCACCGCCAGCCCGGCAGTCGCCGCCAGCCCGGCACTCGACCCGCATAAGCAAACCGACGGCGAAAGGAAAGCAGGCCGACGGATTAGTGCGAATGCAGGCATCCATCGATACCATTGAGAGGCGATGGGGCTCACTGGAAAGGCAAGCGGCCGATCACAGGAGGGAGGTGGCCGAGCACAGAGCGGAAATGGCGGCACAGAGCAAGGTGCTCGTGGAAGCCACCACCGCGCTGGCTGCTGCCGCCACAAACACACGCTGCTGGGACCCGTCAACATCACCGTCAATGCCACGCAACCCACCGATGGGGCCCCAGCGGCCGGCGCACGAACGGCACCGCCCTGGCTGGGCGCGATCGCTCTCACCGACTTCTCCGTCGCCCGGAGGTCGCACCGGATCACAGTCAGGTCGCAACGTCCACACAAGCCCGGTGAGCGTCTGGTCCTCACCATCCCCACCCCTGCCCCGACACCGCTCCCAGCGCCGAGACAACATGCACGCCCCCGGCCAGCATGCCGCATACCACCGACAACACAACGACGATGACTACGGCAGGGGCGCCCACTCAACAGCCGAGGAGGCGGTCTGCTTGATCGTCGCGGCGGCAGACGGCAAATCACACGCAAGGAAAAAAGGTATTTCTACAAAATTCTTGTTTCCCTACGATCTCGTAGAGCAGGGGGATGAGGGGTAGGCCATAAAGAAAGGGGAGCCGACTCGGGAGGAGTATACGTTGGGACTCAAGTGGCTCGAGTACCAGCGCGCATTCCCGGCAAGCGGCCTGGAGGGTCTATCCTGCCACCAGGAGATGGTCGCGCAGGATAATTGCATGCTGGCGTGGCCTGTAGTCAGACGCTACTCGGAGGAGGTTTTCACGCGAATAGTGGATGGCAGACTTCCCAACGGCTGGAAGGACTCGGCCGCGATCAACGCAGTTCGCATTGCGATAATCGCGATGGCAGGCCACGCCCCCACCGCTTCAGCCACCTCGGCCGACCACCACCAGCCCGGGAAGCAGCAGAAGGCCTGAGTCGACTCCCGCGGCCATTACGACAAGGCCGTGATGGGCGCCCCTTGTCCAACCTGGAACAAGGATCCCGGCGATAAGGCAGCGAAGGGCGAGTCGCATGGATCGGGCACCCAGAAAATGGCGCACGTCTGTGGCTACTGCGCGAATGTGCGCAGAATAGTAACAAACCATACCGAGGCGAGTTGCTGTTCTAAGAAGTCAAGGGATTTCCCCGGTAAAACCTCCCACCGAGATTTTTAGCATGCCGGTGGGAGGACGAAACACCCATGCCCCGCCGTACTACCCTTCCCCGACCACTGGAACGCCCCGCCGACTAACCGTAAGGCGGCCCACTGCCCACTCCACCTAACCCGCGCAGATGTTGACATTGCCCCTGCCCCGAGTGACTTCAACTGGGTAACCCTGGCCCCGCCGGGATTCCCCGCTGTGACGTCACGGCCGTAGCCGGCTCCTGGCGGGCCGGCAACCACCATAGACCCGCGGCGTGCTCGCTGGAACAAGCGAAGGGAAACCCCACCGATGACATCACACCGGGCGACCCGGCCACCTCCCGGTGGCGCTGCCTGGCAGGAACTGCCGGTACCCATGAAAAGGTAAACATCAACACCTCCCCACCACTGCCGCCATGCTGCTCAGACACGGAAGGAGTACCTCGGCCGGCCCCACGCCTCCAAGCTGCCTACCGCCTCTGACCTGGGACGGCGCATCGTCCTCGAGGGAAGGGGCGCTTTCTGCTGGTCTGCTGCCATCTCCCGAGCCTTCCGGCAGCTTCGAGCTGAACCCCTCTCCACCCGACTGTTCTGTATAACGGTCGGCGGACGCCTATATCTCGACATAGCGCTGCCCTTCGGATTCAGGACCTCGGGGGCGGCCTGCGTCCGCATCACCACCGCAGTCACATGGATCCTTGGGCAGCACTGTCTACGTCGACGATTTCGTCGGCTGCGAGGCCTCCTTCCTCGACGTGATGCGCGCATTTGACGCCCTCCGGGAGGTCTGCGCCTCCCTCGGGCTCGCCCTCACCCCCGACAAGTGTTTCCCCCCCAACGTCCGGCTTCTATGTCTCGGCATAGACTTTGACACCGAGGCCATGGTCCTCCGCATTCCCGACCAAAAACTGCAGGAGGTCGTCGGGCAGTGCGAGCACTGGCTCGACCAGCCCACCCTCACGAGGAAGGCACTGCAGAGGCTCATCGGCCGGCTCGCCCACGTCAGCACCTGCATGCTGGCGGCGAGAAAGTTCATGGCTCGAATCCTGCGCAGCCTCCGAGCGGCCCCCGCTGCGGGCACCGAGCACATCGACCCTGACCTAAGGAAGGACGTCCGCTGGTTCCGCAACTTCGCGGCTGGCGGGAACGGCGTCTGCCTCCTCCCCCCTCCCTCGTCCGCCCGCAGTGGATCATCGAGTATGACTCCTGCCTGACGGGCGGGGGCGCGTTCTCGACGAACGCCTGCTTCACCGAGCCTTACGACGACACCATGGTAGCGGCATTCCCCACCATACGCAAACTCGAGGCCGTGAACCTCGTCCTCGCGGTCCAGACGCTCAAGCCTGAGGCCCCCGGGGGTTACGAGGTAGTCATTAACACCAACAACGCGGCCTCCACCCAAGCCCTCGAGTCCGGCCGCGCCACTGACCCCACCCTGGGCGCCTGCACCCGAGAGATCTGGCTAATTGCGGCCATCGGTTCGTTCACCATCAGCATCCGCCACAAGCCCGGGGTCGAGCTGGTGCTCACGGACGCCTTGAGTCACGCCCACTACTCCTGGGTCGCCCTCGACATAGTTCGCGAGCAATGCCGCATAAGCGGTCTTTCACGATTAAGGGTACATCATTCACCAACACTCTTCACCCATGATCTCTAATCATTCTAGACTACGGACCGCGCGCCCACCAGCACCTCATGGCACTCCACCGCACCGCCCTTGCCCCCGGGACCTGGCACAACCGATATCGACACGCCAAGAGGTACCTGAAGTTGGCCCTCGAGTGGGGCATCGACCACCTGGGCCCCGCCCCCTATGACGTCGGGCAATTCATCGCTCACCTCCACCGCCTGCTTCCCTCCCCCACCTCGGTCGCCAACGCCTTCTCCGTGGCCCGCTCCTGGGTCCAGGAGGCGTAGGGGGGGGATGTCGCCCCTTTCCTCGCCCCATTCGCGGCGCGCATTAGGAGGGGCGGCGAAAGGATGTTTGCATCCCTGGTCCGAAGGGCCCCTGCCATCACCCCCGACATGCTTCCCATCATCTACGCACACATGCGCGCCCAGGGGCACCTCGGGGTTGTCCCCTGGGCTGCGACCGTCATCGCCTAGTTCAGCTTCCTGAGGCAGTCAAACCTGCTGTCCCCCTCACACGCACCGTGGGGGGGACCCCACACGCTTCACAGGGATGACATCCACACCGCCCCCGGCGGGCTGCGCCTAGGCATAACATCCTCCAAGACCATCCGCTACCCGGCGCAGCCCGTCTCCATCTTTGTGCCCGCCATCACCGGATCACCCATGTGCCCCGTCCGCGCGTGGCAGCGCGCCGTCACCCTCGTGCCCGCGCCGGGCGGTGCCCCGGCGTTCCTTGCGCGCACTGGCACGCCTCTCACCCATGCGATGTCACCCCCCTCCTCTGGGCCGCCCTCGGCGCTGCCGGGGTCCCCGAGGCGGCCGCTTACACCTTGCACGGTCTGCGCAGGGGCGCGGCCCAGGCTTGCGCTTCGAGGGGGGTTGACCTCTCCGCGATCATGGCACAGGGGACCTGGGAGTCCGATGCAGTCCATGCCTAGGTCCCGAGGCAGGTGCCTGTGGACGCCCCAAGAGCCTTGGCCCTGTGTTTGGGTCGGCTCTCGGGCCTACCTCCTCCAGTTCCCAGGTCCTTCCAACTCCTTCCGCCAACTTAGACCAGGTGGACTGATATGCTGAAAGACTCTCATGTAACCCTCATTCTCAATTGTGACCTTGTTTCAATTCAATAAACCCCCTTTTACTCCCACCCTTGTATCGGGCTTCCTCTGTCCGGATCACATAGGGATGCATACAGATGTCATCGAAATGATTCCTTATACAGGAGCTAAATGGGTTGTGGCATCATAGAGATATATAAGAATACACAAGTATATAGTGTACGAGGCATAATACATGAGTAATTAAGACTCAAGAGCCCTGGTCTGTGACACTTGAGTGGAGTTGAGGTGGGGTATAAGGGACTAATGGTTGAGATGCGATGGTTGCTATTTATGATAAGTGTTTTTATTTAACTTGCAATCAATATGTTGTTTCAAGATATATTATATATACAAACCAGGAATGATCATATTCGATCACGATAATTCTTATCACGTAAAGTTATTTGTGTCATGTTGCTGCTTCTTTAAGACTTTTCTCAGGCCAGTCTGTTAGCTTTGGGTCATTCTGGGAAACTGGCTACCAGTGTGTGAAATGGAGACCAACAGTGAAAACATTCAAAATAATGATAGAATCTTTGTTCATGTGACAGTTTTTGTACTATTAGTCAGACAAGTCAATACAACAGTTTTCATGTTGTGCATATAGACCTATATAAATATATCAAAGTTGGGAAAAAAAGCTATTTCACTTTTTGATTGTTATCTTATGCATATGAAGCAAAACATTAAAACCACTCGTGCAACATGGAAAGCAAGCACACATCCGAAACATTATATTAACATGCACATCAAATTCAAACAACATTTTATTGGTTGCAGTTAAGCAACAAAACTTATGTCCTACAAGAAAAAATGGACAAGTTTGAGTAAATACATGGTGTTGATGTTAAAATTTTCACTTGAGCACAAAACTACAGAAGCATACTTTTCGTATACTTTCGGAGATAGATTAAATACATGTAGTATTGCTAACAAGAAGCATACATAACAATCCATATTTCATTCGCTGCCAAAACAAAACAAAAAAATAATGAATCATCACCAATGTAACTTGGAAAGCAAATATGTGGCAGCCATATTCCGAGAACCACCCAACAACAAGCATTTCACCACTTGTGCCTCGCCACACTTTACTGGCTACTTCTGTCACGTGGTCTCGTTATTTATCCGGGGGTGCTCCCTTCCTACCACGTTCTCTCTTCCAGGTGTCCGCAAGGTGAGGATATCCAGAGGACGCCTGAAGCTAGGGATTTCCAGAAAGTTGTTGGAATGGTCGGTGCAGGGGGCTCCCAGTTGTCTCAGCAGCTCGCATCTTTCTTTGCACTCTTCCCTATGCCTCAGGTAAGAACGTTTTGTGAGTGACAAACCGTGGGAAATTTAGTAATCATGGTAATATATTTAAGTGCTTGAATACCCCTGAAAATTATCCTGCGGTCTGGAAAACCCTTGAAAATGATAATTTGTTGCCCAATTAAATTAATTTGTTTGATGTATATATAATTGTATATATCATGTGATATATATATTATGTGATATATATATATATCATGTCAGTCGCACCGGAGGATTTTGTGCTGATGCTCAGGTCTGCAATTTTAATGCCTAGGGTGACCCACTTTTTGTTTAATTGTTCTATGCTGCTAATGAGGCAATCATTGTGTTTCGTGATTACAAGAACAATGCTTGTGGAGAAATTTTGAAACATTTGAATAATCATGGCACAGATACTGATCTGACTTAATCCTAATACCAATAATGCGACTCATGTGTTTGTAGATTAGCTTCCTGTCCACTAGCCCGACCCTGAGCGACCGTCGACGATATCCTTTTTTCATGAGAACAGTTCCCTCAGACACCTACAAAGCTAGGGCAGTGTTATCACTTTTCCGGTGGGTTACACCTTTTGGAGTTTACTTTACTTGTACCAGGGTCATTCTCTGAAACTGGCCATCACATAGTCGGTTTCCAAGTTACGATGGTGATAATTAAATCAGGGGTTTTTGGTGGCAAGTCAAATAATTATTGTTTCTGTGTATTAAGTATGTTAATGATAATAACGTATTTAATCTATCCCATGAAATGTATCAAAAGTATACTTGTATGGTTTTGTGCTAAAGTGAAACGATGAAAATTTACATATCGACAGCATGCATTTATCCTAACTTTTTTCAACCTTTTTCTTGTCAAACAAAATCTTGTTTGCTTAACTGTAATCAATCAAATTTTGTTTGAATTTGTTGTGTATGTTAAAATGATATTCTGGATGTGTTTGTTGGCAATGTTACACAAGTGATATTAACTTTTTGCTCAATTTCTATGCGGTCAAAATCAAAACATGAAATGGCTCTTTTTTCAACTTTAATATATGCACATCTCAACGTTCATATGAACATGTATTCTGCTATTATTTGGAATGTTTTCTGCTATTTGGAAGGTTTTGACTTTTAGGTTTCCATATCACACTTTAGTGCCCAGTTTCAGAGAACAACCCACAATTCTTGTAACATGGAATAAGATAATATATATCATCGTCATTGTTGTATTTTCATTTTGAGGTTGCATTTAACTTACATCTTTATATTACTCATTTGGAATAACTTCTAACCTACACGCACCTTGAATTTTTAAAGCATATTTTCTTAGACAAATAAAGCTAGAACTATTCAGAGTAGGGCCTGTCTCCGAAGGGCGACTCTGTATCCATACCAATGTGGTTTTGGCATAGCAGGTGTCCTCTACCCTCAATGACAACCAAATTAAACAAAGCAATGTCTAGCCTACATTGTAAACCTGTTCACCCACGCCAGGGGTTAGCTGAACACAGGGGTCGCTGAGCACAGGCGCTACTGTTTTTTTTATTAAAGTTGCATAGTCCGATGAAAGCATCAAATCTTAAATGCAAAATACTTATCTACATTTGATTCTACATATCCAACTTAGATATTGGTGCACTTATTAAGTATGTGTTGCTGCATAGAAAGGAATACTAAATCAATTTAATAGAACCTGCTACTGCTGAAGCCTATGGGATCAGAGTTTTGACAAGCATGACAACATTAATGTTGCATGTTTACACTTCAAATATCGCATAAGTTAGTCTCATTGCTCGTGGGCACAGAGGACGTGGAAGGTGGAGTGGAAATTGACTTTATTCCGGGTGCCCCCCCACTGCGAAGTACATTCAGTATTATGTGACAGGCCGTTGCCCAGATAAGGTCATGGCAGCATAATAATCAATAGATTAGATGAGATTAGAGTGTGAGCTGTATGCTCAGGCCAAGTTGGAGACTCCACCATCAGGGCTCACCACATGTGGTGAGGATGCTCTGTTCAGTTTTGCTATGTTGACATGTCAATTGCAGTTGTCGATTGTAGGCGGGTCAAGTTATGCACAAATAGACCCCTACCGCCAAAACATTCTAACAAAAGGTTCTCCAGTGTTTTTTTTAATCTATGGGATGTATTCAATGGCAGGAAAAAGGTCAACCAGAATATGACCACATGATCACATCCAAGATGGCCGCTAATGACCCTAAAACAAAGAAAAATGGCGTAAAACAGTTGCTTCCCAGATAGCACACAGCCGTCGGCCCGACGTCGGCTATTGGTCGCACCGTCGCCACCGTCGGCCCACCGTCGGGCTGACGGCGGTGGGCCGCCATTGGGTATCAATCCCTTTCCACTTTTGAGCCACCATCGGCCCACCGTCGGGCCGACGGTGGTGGGCCGCCGTTGGTTTGCATTCATTTTCCACATTCGAGCCACCGTCGGGCCGACGGTGGTGTTCCGACTTTGGGTATCAATCCCTTTCCACTTTTGAGCCACCGTCGGCCCACCGTCGGGCCGAGGGTGGTGGGCCGCCGTTGGTTTGCATTCATTTTCCACATTCGAGCCACCGTCGTGCCACCGTCGGGCCTATGGTGGTGTTCCGACATTGGGTATCAATCCCTTTCCACTTTTGAGCCACCGTCGGCCCACCGTCGGGCCAATGGTGGTGGGCCGCCGTTGGTTTGCATTCATTTTCCACATTCGAGCTACCGTTGGCCCACCGTCGGGCCGACGTGTTGATCCGCGCATGCACAGTTCGTTACAAAATGGGTTTCCAGCTCGAGTCGCCAGCGGAACACGTGCGATCGGTGAGCAGCGTTCTTTTTCAACGAATAACTCCACAAATCGGACGAATTTTAAGGAATTATTTAACAGGTTTGTTTATTAATATGTTTAGATTATTTTGTAAAAGTTTTGTAATTTATTACGACGTATTAATGGAATTATTCGTGTTAATACGATTTGAATTACCCTGTATGAATGTTGACGAAGAACCGCCATCTTGTTTTTTTCCGAGAAGACACTGTCACTATAGTGTCAATACGTACAGTTGCAAAATATTAGTTTTATTCAAAATTAATATATATCAAGAACCCTAACCTTATAAATTTAATATAATCTTTTTGGTAACGATGTTGTCTATATGTGTACCAAGCGATTTGTTTCTACGTGGTGTGGTTGTAGAGATATTTCACTTTTTTTGTATTTAATTAAGCACTAACCCTAACCCTAACCCATACAGAAAAAGGAAAATATCTCTACAGCCACACGTACCACGTAGAAACAAATCGCTTGGTACACATATATAGACAATATCGTTACCAAAAAGATTATATTAAATTTATAAGGTTAGGGTTCTCGATTTCTATTAATTTTGAATAAAACTAATATTTTTGCACCTGTACGTATTGACACTAGAGTGTCCAACCACCCACCGTCGGCCCGATGGGGGTATCCACCGTCGCGCCGACGTTGTTTTGTCCAACCTCCCGCCGTCGCGCCAACGGAGGTATCCACCGTCGGCCCGACGGCGGTAGCCACCGTCGGCCCGATGGTGGATACCGCCGTCGGGCGGCGTCGGGAGGTTGGACAAAACAACGTCGGCCCGACGACGATTTCCACCGTTGGCCCGACGGAGAGGCTGACGTTGGCCCGACGGCTGTGAACTATCTGGGTTTAGTTTGTTTATTGTTTTACGTCCTAGCAACATCTAAGGTCATATCAGGACAGGTATCGACTTATGACAGTGCACTGATGGCGACTTTATAGTGTTGTCCCACTGGGAGACCAGGCCACCAGCACCATGACCTGATATCCCAGTCAGTCACATTATCCTCACAGTGAGCCAACCAGTCTTTGCCATATCCTAATAATGCCGATGGCCTGGATAGGAAGCAACAAGTATCAATTTTTAAGTCATTAGTGTGACTCAACCAGGGTTCGGACCAATGGGTTCGGATCCCCTGATCTCCCAAAACAGAAGGATGATCAACTTATTCGGCCACCCCGTCTGGTTGAACAATTGTAAATATGTCTACCCCAAGGTTTTAAGTGTCATGGAATTCACTGATACATTGCGCTGATCGCACTGGCTATTCGCAGAGCTACTCTGCGAATAACAGCCACCAATCCTCTAATTCACAGAGCAACGTGTGCGCTGAAAACGGCGTCGACAGCAAAACAAATGCGTACACCTATTGAGTTTGGCATACGCGTGTTGCACATCTTCGATTTATTCTAAATTAATAGAAATACATAGCAATTTGGCATGAACATAGATGCAAAGCAGCTCTGCGAATAGCCTCATCCATACCTGATATCTGAGTCATAAGCACTACACGAGCTACATTTAGTAGGCCTATGGCTGTAGGTAGCCCATCTCATTCTTGGTTATACAGTAGTTATTCCGACCTTCTTTAAATGTAATTTTCTTGAATATTGGCTGTCATTGCACCATTTCAAATCTGTCTTTCTGTACAGGTGCATCATCTTTATCAGTCCAAATTCCATGTGCAATCTATGTGGAAGATGGTGTTTGGCTCGTCGTATGGTGAAGTTTCTGGTTTGAAAAGAATGCACCAAGCTGTGTCACACCAGATTTGCTAATTGATGATATAGATCTATTGAACTTGTCATTGTTATTTTCAGGTGACAATGTAGATCACAATTTTATCACCATTGACAGTGAGGATACATTTCATGGAAAGGTGTGTTGACCCCAGGGAGAAAAACAAGCCATCAAGTCACTAGTCAAAATATTTTGAAGCTGAGCATGGTAGAGATGTAAAAAATTCATAAGGTTTCTGATGACCATTTCGCTACCCATGGTCTTCAAAACATAAAGTTTCAAGAACTTCCCGGACTCCAATATTGTGATATGTGAGTCAATATCTTATAGGAACTTTCATTCCATTTCAAGCAACCAGTTCCAAATTGGCAGGGCATGATGAATATCATTCTTCATAGGCATACACATCCTGGCCAATCCTCCATACAATATTTGCAAATGATTGATATGTGTCCTGGGGACAACACTTGCCTTCTGTCTACTTTGGAGTTCCTCAGCAACTTGACCATCACACATCATGTCCCTCCAGTAAAAAATATTTGATCAGCCCGTGTATTGGAAAGCAGCTGAGATCATCAGTGCTTCACCACAGAATAGCAACTTGAAGGAGATAGTTCTTAAGCTGAGTACTTTCCACACATTCATGAATTTGCTTGTAGCAATAGGCACACTGTTGGAGGGAACAGCCCAGATAGCACACAGTCGTCGGCCCGACGGCGGCCCGATGGTGGAAAACGCCGTCGGGTCGACGTTGTTTTGTCCAACCTCCCGCCGTCGGGGCGACGCCGGCTCCCGCCGTCGGCCCGACGGCGGCAGCCGCCCGTCGCCCCGACGCTGTCGGGGCGACGGCGGCTGCCGCCGTCAGGGCGACGGCGACAAACGCCGTCGGGCCGACGTTGTTTTGTCCAACCATCCGCCGTCGACTCGACGGCGGCTGCCGCCGTCGACCCGACGAGCCGAGAAGACACTGTCACTGTAGTGTCAGTACGTACAGCCTACAGGTGCAAAAATATTAGTTTTATTCAAAATTAATAGAAATCGAGAACCCATACCTTATAAATTTAATATAGTCTGTACGTATTGACACTATAGTGACAGTGTCTTCTCGGGAAAAAACCAAGATGGCGGTTCTTCCTCAAAATTCCGTACAATCTGCTGGTGGACAAGCGTCATCATCAAATGATTGTGAAATCTCTGATAGATGAAAATCCTGAGTTTGCTTCCCTAGTAGATGACATGGATCAAATATATTCCTCCTTGTTGAAAGGTGACATCACTCTTGAAAGACTTGTCAAATCCGCTGCAGTTGTTAAAATCAGTGAGACACTTGACAAGAAAAAAACTGAACTTAATGCATGCTCCAAAACAAGCTAGTCGGCCACAAAACAACGTCGGCCCGACGGCGACAAACGCCGTCGGGCCGACGTTGTTTCGCCCAACCTCCCGACGGCAGAAACCGCCGACGAGCCGAGAAGACACTGTCACTCTAGTGTCAATACGTACAGATGCAAAAATATTAGTTTTATTCAAAATTAATAGAAATCGATAACCCTAACCGTATAAATTTAAGATAGTCTGTACGTATTGACACTATAGTGACAGTGTCTTCTCGGAAAAAACCAAGATGGCGGTTCTTCGTCAACATTCCGTACCAGGTAGTTCAAATCGTATTAACACGAATAATTCCATTAATACATCGTAATAAATTACAAAACTTTTACAAAATAATCTAAACATATTAATAAACAAACCTGTCAAATAATTCCTAAAATTCCTCCGATTTCTGGAGTTATTTGTAGAAAAAGAACGCTGCTCAACGATCGCACGTGTTCCGGTGGCGACTTGAACTGAGTCGAACCGTCAACAAACCGTACCCGATAATTCAAATCGTATTAACACGAATAATTCCATTAATATGTCGTAATAAATTACAAAACTTTTACAAAATAATCTAAACATATTAATAAACAAACCTGTTAAATAATTCCTTAAAATTCCTGCGATATCTGGAGTTATTTGTTGAAAAAGAACGCTACTCAACGATCGCACGTGTTCCACTGGCGACTCGAGCCGGAAATTTAAAGAACTGCGCATGCGCGGATCAACACCGTCGGCCCGACGGAGGCCCGACGGTGGCTCGAATGTGGAAAATGAATGCAAACCAGCGGCGGGCTACCGCCATAGGCCCGACGGTGGCCCGACGGTGGTTCAAAAGTGGAAAGGGATTGAAACCTAACGTCGGAACACCACCGTCGGCCCGACGGTGGCCCGACGGTGGCTCAAAAGTGGAAAGGGATTGAAAACCAACATCGGACTACCACCGTCGGCCCGACGGTGGAAAGTCGATGGCGACGGTGCGACCAATAGCCGACGTCGGCCCGACGGCTGTGTGCTATCTGGGATACTGCATGAGCATTGATCAAATCAGATCGCACTGGGTCTTGGGATAATCACTTGCATGTGGTCTTTGATGCCTTGCTAATATTCACTGCAGCAGGACATTAAACTACCTAAAGTCTGCTTATCGCTACATTCACAAACTGAGTGAACTGGTGAGCAAACACCCTGCTGTATATAGGAAGTTTCAAGATGGCTTCCATGTCATTGATTGAACAAATCAGTTTTGGGCAGGCCTCAGTTGCGAGCTAGTCATTGTGTAAATGCTTATGAGATCAGTAAAAAGCATAGGTGGCTTGACTCATGGCAGTAAGATGATGGTATAGTTGCTAAGACATGGTCAATGTGCATTAATATGAGTCAGTAGAAAAAGACATTATTGAAATTCATCTGCTGTCAAGGTTACTTCTGACAGGACCATTAATTCCAGTTTGCTGCTCCAGCAATTGCTTGTAGTATACAGGACTGGAGGAAGTGATGAGATATGAGCTGAGTCCATACCTGCCATCTCTTTTCGAGGACAATAAAATCTTGAGAAAGGCTGACAAACTAACTCGCCCAAGCCATCACTGTCCACTTTAATAAGACATCATAATGTGAAGCGACATCAGACGTCATCCCACAAACTGAAGCGTATGTGTTTGATGGAGGCTCCTTACTGCACAAACTGAAATGGACGAGAGGAGACACCTATGATAAAATAGATTATGCTAACTTCACGAGTAAGCACTATGGGTCTGCAACTGTTGTGTTTGATGGGTATGTATCAGGTCCATCCATTGAGGATAACACACAGCAGTGATGGGGACAGACCACCATTTATCCGATTGTGAACTTCACAGGAGAAACCAAATTTGAAGGGAAGAAAGAGGAATTCATATCAAGGGGCAGTAACAATCAGCATCTGCTCAGTTTAATAAGTGGCGAACTGGAGAGAGTGGGTTGTATGGTCATTCTGGCAGAAGGAGTTGCTGATGTGGACATTGCTAAAGCTGCAGTTAGCATTGTATGTGTGCATTCCACCACAAAGATTGGTGAGGACACTGACTTGTTGATTCTGCTACTCCATTATTGTATGGCAGATGGACAACCACTTTATTTTAGATTGGATGAACAGTCGAGAAGCTTTAACAAATATTTACATCAATTCGATAAAGTGTCTTCTTGGCAGTGAGATGTGCATACAAATTTTATTCTTACATGCATTCACAAGATGTGATTCTACATTTTGTGTGTATGGCTTTGGAAAGAAACCAGCCTTTGAAAAACTCAACAAATTTGATTCAGTCCTCCATTCTTGTGTGAATGCATTCGCTTTATGCAGTAGGAATCACTCTGACATAGAGCACCTTGACAGCCAAGCTGTTTCATTTGATGGGGAAAGCACATGTTCTCTGGCAGCCTTGCGTTATGGCATATTCACAAAGAAGTCACCTCTACTAAATCATTTGTTATGCCTGAACGTCTTCCTCCAACTGAATTTGCCACCAAATTCCATTGTCTCAGGGGTACTATCAGACCATGACTTGGATGTGGATGGAAAGTGACATTGCTCCTTTGGATTGGGGTTGGGGACTAGAAGACAATCAACTAGTACCCATAATCTCTTATATGAATGCTGCACAGGACAATGTATTGAAAATGGTACATTGCAATTGTATAACTGGTTGTAGTGGCCCTTGTTGCAGTTGCAGAAAATATGGGCTTCCATGCACCTCTGCGTGTGCATGATGTCAACGTACGTATTGTGACAATCAGCTCATTCAGGTTTCTGATGACCTAGAGGACAGTGATCAGGATTCAGTTACGGTGAGATGAAATAGTGATAGTCCCAGATAGCACACAGCCGTCGGCCGCTCCGCGGCCCGACGGCGGCCGCTCCGGCGGCCTGACGGTGGAAACTGCCGTCGGGCCGACGTTGTTTTGTCCAACCTCCCGCCGTCGACTCGACAGCGGCTGCCGCCGTCGGCCCGACGGCGGAAACCGCCGACGAGCCGACGGCGACAAAACAACGTCGGCCCGACGGCGACAAATGCCGTCGGCCCAACGGCGACAAACGCCGTCGGCCCAACGGCGACAAACGCCGTCGGCCCGAAGGCGACAAACGCCGTCGGCCCGAAGGCGACAAACGCCGTCGGGCCGACGTTGTTTTGTCCAACCTCCCGCCGTCGCCCCGACGGTGACAAACGCCGTCGGCCCGAAGGTCATCTTGTTTTTTTCCCCCGAGAAGACACTGTCACTCTAGTGTCAATACGTACAGGTGCAAAAATATTAGTTTTATTTTATAGAAAACATGTTTTCTATATGCATCGTTACCAAAAAGATTATATTAAATTTACAAGGTTAGGGCTCCTGAAATCTATTAATTTTGAATAAAACCTGTACGTATTGACACTATAGTGACAGTGTCTTCTCGAAAAAAACCAAGATGGCGGTCCTTCGTCAGCATTCCGTACCGGGTAGTTCAAATCGTATTAACACGAATAATTCCATTAATACATCGTAATAAATTACAAAACTTTTACAAAATAATCTAAACATATTAATAAACAAACCTGTCGAATAATTCCTTAAAATTCCTCCGATTTCTGGAGTTATTTGTAGAAAAAGAACGCTGCTCAACGATAGCACGTGTTCCAGTGGCGACTTGAACTGAGTCTAACCATCAACAAACCGTACCGGATAATTCAAATCGTATTAACACGAATAATTCCATTAATATGTCGTAATAAATTACAAAACTTTTACAAAATAATCTAAACATATTAATAAACAAACCTGTTAAATAATTCCTTAAAATTCCTGCGATATCTGGAGTTATTTGTTGAAAAAGAACGCTGCTGAACGATCGCACATGTTCCACTGGCGACTCGAGCCGGAAATTTAAAGAACTGCGCATGCGCGGATCAACACCGTATTGAAACCTAAAGTCGGAATAACACTGTCGGCCCGACGGTGGCCCGACAGTGGCTCAAAAGTGGAAAGGGATTGAATCCTAACGTCGGAACACCACCGTCGGCCCGATGGTGGCCCGATGGTGGCCCGATGGTGGCTCGAATGTGGAAAATGAATGCAAACCAGCGGCGGGCTACCGCCGTAGGCCCGACGGTGGCCCGACGGTGGCTCAAAAGTGGAAAGGGATTGAATCCTAATGTCGGAACACCACCGTCGGCCCGACGGTGGCCTGACGGTGGCTCAAAAGTGGAAAGGGATTGAATCATAACGTCGGAACACCACCGTCGGCCCGACGGTGGCTCAAAAGTGGAAAGGGATTGAATCATAACGTCGGAACACCACCGTCGGCCCGCCGTCGGCCCGACGGTGGAAAGTCGATGGCGACGGTGCGACCAATAGCCGACGTCGGCCCGACGGCTGTGTGCTATCTGGGGTATAGGCTTTTAGACCTATGTTCAGCCCTTCAGCTGTGTGCACCATCTCAAGATAGGATTCATTGACCAGGCAAGAATGTTAAGTTTCTCCTAACTCCAAACTATTAATTTTAACATCAGTTGGATCTGCTGTTCAGTTAGAATAAATTAAATTACAATCACTAAATTATTTCTTGTAAATACACTTTTTGAAACATGTAAATAAATTCTTCCTTAATGGAGTTGTTGTAAATATATAACATCACCAGATTTGGTGGCTATCTTGGATTCATCATACCAGGGTTAACAAAAATAATAAAGGGGCATGTTGCATTGTTTGGTCCCTAATATTTTTCATAGAAAGCAAATGTAATTGCCTTATGTCAAATGATAGTGCACTGTGCACTTTTTTTTTATGCCCTTCACTTTTGATTATTGACCACCATCTTGGATTTTTGGTGATAACTGGCCAGGTCAAAAATGTATCATCGCTAATGAGTTGCTCAACACACTAACACCATGGACTATAAACAAGAATTATGGTTCAAACCCTAAATTTAAAGCAATTTACAGCGGTTTTACTGATTTTTACGGCTGATGCAGCCATCTTGGATTTAACCAACTTCTAGGGATCAGATTTTGGTAGACATTTTTATTGTCATTCACTACATCCACTAGGGCAGAAAACTGTTGACAGATCTTTTGTTAGAATATTTTGGGGGTCGGATGGTATACTGACCCGTCTATTGGTTATAATTACAAATGAGTTGATTTTACATGAATCTTAGATGTTTGTTGATTCGTAGAATAGTTTGTTTTTGTTGTTATTCGCTGATAGCGAATCAGTCGGCAGGGTGGGTGAGTGGGTTGGAAGAAGGGGGCTCGTGCTCGGTCCACAAGCGATCTGATGGCGAGTGAAGTGAGAGGGGGGGGGCCTAGGTGGCTGACCTCGAACGAGGGAAGGGGGGGGGGGTCAGCTTCACGGCCACCTGTGCCCAGCAATGACCCTAGAAACGACTGGGCTATATCGCCTCCTGTAATGTTGGCTATTTTTTGTGAGTTATACTTTGCTGTTTGTTGACACAAGTCTAATGTCTTTAAAATTGTGTTAGAGATGGTTTTTGATATCGTTTGACATGGACCTACGCCATTCCAGAATTGTGTGTAAATCTTAAGGTAGGCGTGTGAATGTAATTGACAAGACTGACAGAATATACACCATTAGTTTTTCGCCGTGAATATAGCCCTTGTTGCCAAAATTCAGCCATTTAAAATCAAAGTTAATTCGAACTAAAGTAAGGTAGGTTATAACAATCAATATAATATATTTATCTCAGAAAATGACAGAGTAAAAACCATCGGACTATGCAACTTTAACAACTTTAATTTGATGTGCTTAGATTTTGGCGTGCGCAGGAGGTTATCCAGTCAAGCTCTAATTACAAGGACTATAATTATCGGGGAATTATACGAATAGAGGTAGGCACAATCGGACTCCTATATGCTGAATATTAGTTTGTATGATTTTGTTGTCATTGATAAACCAGTTTATTCATCAGAACATACATTTTGTCCGCGCCGAGGCACTGGTCTTGTGGCCGTTTACATTACATTGTAAATAGGTAGATCAACGGGTACTTAGGTAGGGGACCTTATAGTCCGGGAGATATCTGAATAATTGTGCCTTTTACGATACAAGCATCACATTTGGCACACTGTTAGAGCATACCCTAAGAAAGATTCTTAGCTATAGGGCCATCGCATATTTGTCCCATGCCCTTAATGGCGGCCATTTTTACAAAAGGGCTACTATTGGTTCTTATTGTACCAGTATCTCAGGTTGTAGACCACCTACAATCTTGATTCTGGTGGCTAATTCTACATTTTCAAGGATGAGGAATGCAGTGGTACTATTTACAACAAGCTAACAACTACCTAAATACAGCTATCTAGCACTCAGAGAACTAAATAATAGTAATTCCATCAACATCTTTAACATTGGCAGAGCGATGCTTGCTCTAGCACCCTTCCATCATAGCATTACAGGTTTGCAATGAAATGCAACATTAGTTCTGAAAACAGTCCACCACAGTGGCAATGGGCAATCCACTGAAGAGCTACCTTGACATATTTGCACTGTCTTCTGCAACCCATTTTGTAACCACAGCAGGAGTATGCAACAGGCTTAAGTCGCTTCTGGTGGTGTGCACCAGTGAACTTTCCATCCACCTGTGGCCTTCCTCTTCCAGCCCAGTCACCTGAGGATGGGAGTTGAGGGACTGCAACCATCATCTGTCCCCAGTAGTGACCAACTTGGTAGGCAGCCCTCTTTGTGTGCTGAATCAGTGTTGCTTGTGTTGGAGGGGAGTCGATCAATTGCTCTACCTTTCTGAGTGAACAGCTCCTTGACTGATTCCTGGCTGCTAGTGTGGTCACAAAGCAATGCCACAAATTGCTCCAGAGGCTCCATCCAGTCATCTATGGCATCTGTATCTTGGGTTGCAGCAAAGGCACAGAAGGCTCCAGTTACGTCATTAAAGTTTGTCCATGTATCCCATATCATCTTCTTGCACCTGCCACCAAAAGTTGACAGTAAAGGCATCGAATATTTGTAAGGCTATGCATCGATCTGGATGTAGTGCACTTGCCATCTCATGAGCTGCTAAATGCTGGAAATTGTTCCCAGTTCTGAAACCAACCCACAATTCAGGGGTGTTGAGGCATTGAGCTGCTGTAACTGCCAGTACTAGTACATCTGTGTCAACTGTGAGTGATGACATCTTGGTGTGCCATTCCTTCACTGCATCTTCTATGTGCGGTAGGATATGCGGGTATCAGCATTCTCATATGTGCATGGTGCAAGACCTGACATATCTCGGTGCTGAGTTCAGAGGATGTCAGCATGATGGGTGCTGATTATTTGTTTTTCAGTGTCAAGGTCTGTCACACTAGTAGCCGGAAAGGAGAACAGCCCAGCCTTAGTGTCGATGCACAGAAACTCTACCAGTTTCCAGGAATGCCACTCAACACATCTACAAACTCCCTTCCCTCTCTTGCTGCATGTATCAGCCTTCATACTATCAGGGAGATATTCATCACAGACGACATCCACTCTGCTGACATGCTGCAGCTAAGACAGGATGTATGCTGAGAACACTTGCTGTGCATAGCTAGGACGTAAAACAACAACAAACAAACAAACATAATCAGAAAATGTCTTAGCAGCACCAGGTTGTAGCATGTTCATGAGAGCAGCCCCGTCAAAGATGATGACCTGTACTGTGGTGTTGGATGGAAGGAACCAGGTCTTCTAAACAGCCAACCAAGTCTGACTTGGTACCAGTTTTCAGCTTGCCCATTAGTGACAATGCGGATGGATATGGCTGGTTTTCATACTAAAAAACTAATCCAGATTTTCATCCTGTATCTGTGATGCTATGTACAGCCTCGAGAACAGCGAAAGTCAACATTTCATTCTTAAAGGACGACAGCTGTTCCTGGCACCTGGACTTTTCTCAGACAGGATGAATAGAGGGAGGTTGTTCCTCTTGATGGGATCAGGCATTCACTGACATAGGTGTCATACTGGTCCTGACCAAGTTTCTTAATCTGGTTCATAGTGTCGATGACTGTTGGATCTACAAGGTCTCTTGTATTCAGTACAAGAAGTTTTCCACTTCTGTATTCACAGAATAGATTGCCCATGTCTTCTATTGCACCGTTTAGTGCTTTAACATCTCGTGCAAATGCCATATGCATGTTTGGTTTGCTCATGGTCCTGGGTGTGAGTGTCCTTTCTCTTCTCAGTGGAGGCTTCAAACTATCCAATCACATGTGTCATCTCAGGATCAGACACCATCCAGTGTTGAAGAGCAGCAGCATTCTCTGTGAGTCCCACAGCACCACCATCATCTTTCACAGAAGAATTGTTCTGCTCATGAGCCTGGCCACTGGCAATAACAGAGAAGCTGTGTGTCGTCTTCTTCACAGCAAAGTTTCCTTTCAGAAACTGGCTGTGGACACCACTGTGAGTATCTTTCAGCGTAATCATATCACACAAGTGGACTGGTATCCATCAGCATACCTGCCAACTATTACGATTTTGGCGGAATAATTACAATTTTTCTATTCTCATTCCGCCCTACGAATTATAAACATATTATTCCGCTTTTTCAAAATCAAATTCGAAAAAAAATCCGGCCCGCATCCCGCGTCCCGCCCGCACCGTGGAGTATGCGGGTTTTACACCTGTCCCGATTACTTTACGCTGGTAATAGTACACGCATATCCATTGGTCCAATTGCGCGCATACAATACAATACATTTGCACCAGAATGCACCATTTTTTATGTATTTTTCAAATTTTTCCGGGGGGGCATGCCCCCGGACCCCCCTAGAACGCTTGCCCGCCTCGCTTAGCTCCGATGGATTTCTATTATTAGGATTTTCGTTTAACAAAAGTTGCCAGGTATGCATCAGGCATAGTGGGTGTGTCCCAAGGCGAAAAATCAAGGTGCAATCTTGGTCAAGGCATCTACATAAAGTAGGAAGTTGACCTCTCTTATTGATTGCACGTAGACCACCACCTTTATTTCCAGCACCAGGATGATGAACTAGAAGTGAAACTGTGGAGATGACACAGCTTTTTCAGTGCACCAGTCTTCCAGGGAGATTAGATCATCTCAATCCAGGTTTTTGCTATTCTCAGTGTAGGCCTTCTGCAGGAGAAGATAGAGGCTGTTGGCCGGGACTTGATGAGTGTAGGGTAATGAGTGTGTGAGTATCAGGTGGTAGCCATACAGGAAGTGCTTTATTCCGAATCTGATCATAATAAACATACCTGATACAACATCTCCCCTCTTTCAAAGATGACTCGGATGGTCAAGATCATTAAATGAGTATCTTAAACCTCAATGATATAAAGTCAATTTAATCACTCAAACCAGTTAGTTATGTTCAGCACAATTCAGAGTTCATCTTTTTTTCCTTATTTTTTTTGAGTGATTAACTATGTCTGTATATTTATCATGAGACTAATTGAGGTTTTAATATATATGTAATGAAGCATAAACCAAATGTTCAAATACGACAAGTGGAAGTCAAACTTGACTGCTGAAATTAATTAGTAATCTTTATAACATGATGGTGTTTTCACTTCTCGTGGACTCCTGGTTTTGACAACTATCTCTGGACATGCTGTTGATCTGAAACTGTTCAACTGGAGGAGAAACAACTTTCTCTGGTATTTGCTTGGCCTGAGAGTTTGAAGGTATTTCATTTAGCTGGACTCTGTTGCGTACATATGCCCCTTTTGGAGTGTTAATGACATATGACCTCTCATGGTGAGCATTCTCCTTAACAGTACCAGTTTCGTTCCGGTCTTTTATTCACACATCATCTCCTGGATGGAGTTTGGACAAGGGACGAGCACTGTGGCGATGGTCAACGCTATCCCCCATTTGCTTGCGGTACTTTTCCTCTCGTTCCAGCACAATGTCTATATCAGGAGGTGCTGGTTTCAGCTTTGACGGTAGAACTGGGATCTTCGTGTTTAGCCTCCGGTTCATCAGCAACTGTGCTGGACTAAACCCATTTTGAATAGGAGCATTCCTATAGTTCAATAAAGCGATGAAGGGATCCGATTGTTTTACCAGTTCCTTGAGAGTACACAAGGCTCTCTCTGCTAGTGATGTGGGTGAATTCATACTTCTTGGCAAAATTTGCGAAATCTTGACTAGCATACTGAGGTCCATTGTCAGAGCAGACCGTTTGGGGAATGCCATGAAGAGCGAAGAATGATTTCATATGGTTAATTATGGTAGTACTTGTTATGTCCTCTAACTTTGCATACTCAGGATACCTAGAGTAGAAGTCTACTACCACAATGTAGCGATCCTTCCCAAGTTGGAAGAGGTCTGTGGCCACTTTTGACCACACATGTCCTGGCAGCACTGACGGAATAAGCGGCTCGTAGTGTGTTGCACTTCTCTTCCTACAGTGATGACAGCCACTTATTAGTTCCTCAATATCAGAGCTGAGTCCTGGCCACCAAACCGAGTCATGAGTAAGCTGACAACATTTGGCAATACCCTGATGACCTTCATGCAATTTACTGAGTATGTCAGGATGCAGACTGGAGAGTATAATTATGTGTGTGCCCATTAGTAGGATGTCAGCTATGATAGTCAAGTCTGATTTGTATGGCACATACTTCCTCACAATGCCTTTAACCATAGAGTTGTCAGGCCATCCTTCTTGCACATACATACACATTTCACAACAGACATCGTCCTCCCACTGATCATTTCTGATCTGATTGAGTCATTGATCAGACCCAGGGAGTCATTGCTGGAAGAAGTTCACAAATGCTATAGTCTTCTCTTGGAAAGCTATATCGGCATCAGACGGGTCACTTCTTGGAGCATGTGAGAGAGTGTCGGCTGTTAACAGCTCCTTCCCAGGAACGTGGATGATGTCATAGTTAAACCACATCAACCTCATCCTGAACCTTTGGACCCGAACAGGGAGTTGGGCCAAATCCAGAGCTCCTAAGAGTGGAACAAGTGGTTTGTGATCAGTCTCAATGAGGAATCAAATAGTTGCGAAAATTCTGACAGGACCAGGTGATCACCATAGCCTCTTCTTCAATCTGGGCATAACGCCTTTCCGTTTCTGAGAGTGCTCTCGAGGCATATGCAACAGGATGCCACTCTGAGCCTTTCTGTTGCAGGAGTATTGCCCCAAGACCAAACGATGATGCATCTGCTGAGATCTTGGTTGGAGCTTTAGGATCATACAGAGCAAGAACTGGAGTTTTGGTGAGTAAGTCCTTGATTTTTGTGAATGCTTCCTCTTGCGATAGTCTTCAGAGACATTCGCTCTTGATACTCATAAGCTCACGTAGCGGTTGGGAATGAGATGTAATGTCGGGAGCGAACTTCCCAAGTTGATTCACCATCCCAAGGCACCTACAAAGTTGTCTGATATCACTAGGAGTTTCCATTTCCATGATAGCGGACACCTTACTGGGGTCGGCTCTGATGCCATCTCCGGATACAATCTGACCAAGGAAGCTGATGGACGATTTCCTGAACACACACTTTTCTTTGTTGAGTCACTCCAGCATCCGCCAGTCTGTTTAGAGTTGCCTTAAGTCACTGGTCACGTTCAGCCTCATCCCAACCTGCAACGACAATGTCATCCATGAGGCAGACTGGTCCCGGGAGTCCCACAATTATCTGTGAAACCTGGCTTTGATAGAACTCGGGTGCTGAGGTGATTCCAAATGGCAACCGATTGTAGGCAAAGCGCCCAAATGGAGTGATGAAAGTAGTGAGGAGCTTCGACTCCTCTGAGAGTACTACTTGATGGAAACCACTATTAGCATCAACCTTGGAAATACCTTAGCATTTCTAATTTGCCCTACAACATAGTCAACTGATGGCATGATATACCGTGGATGCATGAGAGCTTTGTTGAGTTTAGTCAAGTCCATGCAAAGTCTGATATCTGTCCCCTTTGGCTTCGGGACAACTACTATCGGTGCACACCACTCAGTATGTTCAGTGACTGGCGATATGATGTCGAGATCTTGGAGTTGCTTTAGTTCTGCTTTAGTTCCGATTTAGTTCCGCTTTGGGCAAGATGGGGTGAGTCACTTGATGAGGAGTGTGAACCGCATATGGTTCAGCATTGTCTCTGAGTTTGATGTCGTACTGATGTGCCATTTTCCCTAGCCCATTGAAAAGAGAAGGGAACTGCTCCGTGTATACCAAACTGGTAAACTTCACGAGACCGACGGCTGTCAAGGCCTTGCAGCTAAGAAGATGAGAGGCTTTCTCAATCACATAAATGTCCTCGGTGTGAGTATGATCCTGATATCATTGGTTAGCGTGGAAGTACTCTTGAGCGCTAAACTCACGCAGCTTGGCACCTCGGAAGACACAATTTGTAGTCTTGAGTTTATGGCCTGAGAAATGCTTTTCGAAGAGATGAGTGTCAATCAAAGTCACCTCTGCACCAGTGTCAATGTGTAGAGGAACAGTGACACCATTGATCATGCACAACCTTCTTGGTGACTACTTCATGCCACGTATCAACCGCCCCTAGGAAAAATTCCTGTTGAGAGTGGGGTGAGTCAGTTTAGAGAGCTTTGCTAGGCATCCAACCAGCAACTTCCTTGACATCCTTTTTCCGACAGACTTTCGAAAAATTGGTTCTCTTGCAGAGATGACAAACCACATTCTTAGCCAGACATCGTGAATGCTGATGTGAGTTTCCCCCCATAATATGGACACGAGGATTTCCCTGGTGTCTTCTTGCTGTAATCCTAAAATTTCTTCCTTGACTTCTGAGAGTAGGATTTCTTAACAACAAGCGCATGCATTTTCAAGAAATTCTTCAGTTTTAGATCACCAACTCCGAGCGCTTTAGTCCTAAGCATGGCATCATTTGTTGAATTGACGAGAATTTGCACCAGAATCATTTCCTGCACATAATTGATTGTCTGCTTTTACATGTAAAAGCGATGATTTGAACAAAAAACTAACATTTCTCGTCGTGAATATGGCCTATGCTGCCGACACGGCGTAAAACAACCACCAATCAATCAATCAAACCTGTATATTTATTGTCTCAATCTTCTCTTTTACTCTCATGTAGAAGTGGTCCATAGATTCTCCTGTGTTCTGCCTCAAGTGGTATAGCTGATTTAGGAGATATATCCCGCTTCTTTTAGGACTATAATGTTTCCTGAGAGCCTCCTTAGCAACAGTGTAATCCTAATCAACAATTCCATTCAGTTCTAATTTCTTCAGAAACTTTCTGGTAGGGCCGAAATAGTGGTACAGCTTGACAAACTTCTCTTTATTGTCCATAAGTGTCATTGCTGCTGGCATAGAGTCTAGTCCCTCTATCCAATCTTCCCAGTCAATAGCTAAGGAAAGGCCTTCTTTTTCCTCAAATGCAAGATAATTGGTTAATGCAATTACCATGTTTAGTTTGATGAGTTACTTGAGTGAAGACATACACAAAGCTGATTCACACTGGGCACAATATCACACATACAGTGGCATTGGCACTGGCAGCAGAGACAGAGTCACTATAGTGCCAATAACACACATAGGACTGTAGCTGTTCTATGCACATACAATGACATAGACCAAGTTTATAGAGCAATTGAGTGCCAAATCTAAATATCCTTCCTTCCTGAATCTCCTTGGGTTAATAGAGAATTCTACAGAGTCAGTGAGTCCCATATATATACTGTGTGTAGAGTAAACAAACCCACATGCTTTCTACTTCTGTGCTGGTGACTGATAAGTGAGGATTCTATCACTTCACTTCACTCAATAACAGTTTTAGAGTGATTTACACATTAGAAATCACACACACATCAACAGCAAAAGCAAAGTATATGAGTGCTAATATACCATAAATGAGTGATACTTAGCCTGTGAGAGCTTCATAGTTTACCACTATAATGAGTGTGTTAGTCTCAGGTGGTAGCCATACAGGAAGTGCTTTATTCTGAATCCGATCATAATAAACATACCCGATACAACAATGAGCATGTTGAGATCGTGTCGAGTGTGTGTCTCATGGGAGGCTTTCAGTAGGGAATATGATATCCCAGGAGTAGCAACTCCTGTCCACCCGCTCCCATCCAGGAGATCGCCAAGTGTTGTGAGTGCCATCTCAATGTGAAGCCCATCAAACATCACAATAAAATGATCTTCACCATGAATCTCAGGCCAGCTCCCCAGGATTTGTTGTGCCACTGTGTACAGAGGTTGATCCACAGTGATGATGGGTACCTGACCAGGTTTCAGAATATCCACAGTCTCCTTCACCACATCCATGGAATGGTGAATCATAGCGACAGATTTGCCCTGATCGTAGAAGAGGGGAAGTAGAAAAGTGAGTGTGACACTGCTCTCTGCTAGCATGGTGTACAGCCCACGAGATGGTTTTATCTCCTTGGAGGGTCTCAGTGGCCAGCACAGTTTTCATCTGCTCAAGTCACCTGTGAAACAAACAAGTGCCGAGAGTGATGCTGCATTAATACATTAGAGTGGTAACAGTAGTGTGATAGTAGTCATTGTGTTTAACTAGAACAAGCATTGCTATGCTCTGGTAAAATTTAACATATATCCACTTTTGCTGCATGGCTTGATGCATCAGCTGACAGTCTACTTTGTTGGGTTCCTCAACCTTTGGCACGGGAGGATCCTGTCTGGGCAGGGCAACGGGGGCATATTGGTGTATGAGTCTGACAGTTGAGTTGCCTTTCTTTTGGGACCTTTCAGAATGTTGACTTGACAACATCCTGCTGAACCACAGTGAAAGCATCATCTGGATATCGGAAGAAGGAAATCCCAGTTCCATGGAATGAGTCATGTGCACTAGTAAAACTGGTATTATGGTCAATATTGTCCACTGCGCCAGTTGTAAATAGGCCACCCTTACATTGAGGACAGACAGCTTTGTCCACCTCATCATCAATATCATCGCGATGCGACAAAGACTGCTTTCATTACTTGACTGCTGCTCTCCATTTAGCTCTCTGCTGTGAGAGTTGCGTCCATGAGTCGGTCTTAATGTCTCTCAGCTTCAGCTTTCTCTTGATACATTTCATGAAAGCTGCCTGCAAAAGTGTTGAAGTGCTGCTGGCTTTTGCAAGTTACCAGCGGCACTCTCTCAGAGAGCAAATAGAGGTTTCACACCGGCAAGAACATGTCAAGACAGGCGCAAAACTATTTGTCCCTGCAGTGGCTGGTCGGGAGATGTTGGGAGTTCCATACATCAACCGGCCTTAATGCTGCCACAGTCACATGGTTTTCTGTCAAGAACCTGTACCACAAGGCAGTGGTTTCCAACTCTGCAGGGCAGGGGCGTCAAACTCCCTGAGGTATTGCTATACCTGCAATACCTGCATACCTTGCACTAACTAGCACCTCATAATGATGGGAGATCTTGTTTCGAAGTTCTGTGGAGATGTCCAGCATAGGCTCCTATGAAATAGGTGAAAGAGAGTGTCCACAAGGGCGTGTTTGCGGTTCTTTATGTGGTGCATGATGTGCAAGTAGATGGGCAATGGTGTCTACCAGTCTTGGTTGTGCTTAGTGCTAGTAGACCTACTTGTGGTGGTGATCTCTCTCTGGTGCATCACACTGTTGTACATAAGTAGCTGGGAGAGGCTGAGGGCTGGTTGAGACAAAAACACAGAGCTGGACTGGGTTGTGATGTTTGGCCCAGGCAACATCATGGATACTAATATGCCAAGAGGGAAATTGGCACTGACTCCTCCTGACAGTGGGCATCAAATGAGTCATTGAAGTCTTGCGTCATGTTGAACATGTCTCTCCTCACTATGTTAGTGGCTCTAGCTAAATAAACTGCACCATTGTCAGCATCATACTCACATGCTTTCCCCAACGCAGCTAATATATTGAAGTCCCAAAAGCTAAAACCACAACATATATTATCATTGTGACATCATTCTAATGTGACTTTAGCTGTTGCTAGGATGTAAAACAACATCATTATAATGTTCTGCGTGATGTGCATGCATTAAAATAGATGTATAAATATAAATATATGAAGTCTGCATACAACTCATGGGCCAATTTTGTAATTCTGGAAAATGTGTAAAAACTATGCTAATATTTGATGGATTTACTATTAATTAGTAACCTGAATGCTAAATATATGTAGTTAGGTAGTGTAATATATGCATAATAGACGTCTAGACACGTCTGTAATATATGCTGATGAGATGCATAATGTTCCAGACAGTGAGTGAGACAAAGGAGTATGTAAATGAGATGACGTCATGGCGGTTCAGTGAGCCCTGGATGGGAATAAACCATTCAGTATCCAGAAGTCAAAGTGTTCAGACGTTGTACTTTTACATGGTGTCAGATGAGGAAGAATGCCGCCTGCTAATACGCTGCCAGGTTTGCGGCCGCCAGGTCAGCTTGTCCTCACCCACAACGCACGATCGAACTGGAAAACATGGATCAGAGCATATGAGATATATGCCATTGCTGCAGGTGTAATCACGAAGGCGGAACGAGTGCAATGCTGCATCTTCCTTCATGTCGCCGGCGAGGACGCGCAAAAGGTATTTGCCAACATGTCCATCGAGCTCGCTGATCGAGACAAGATCGGACCGCTCACAGATGCATTTCAGACCTACTGTACAGGTAAAAGTAACTTGATAATAACACGCTATCGGTTCAATTCTCATAATCAAGCTACTGAGAATATGTCTACATATGTTAGTGCGTTAAGAGACAGAGTGAAAAACTGTGAGTATGGATCAGTGGAGGAGTCACTGTTGCGCAATCAGCTGGTGGCTGGCATAAGGAACATGAATTTGAGGAACAAACTGCTACAAACAGCTGATTTGATGTTAGAAAAGTGCATCAACATGTGCAAACTCAGTGAGTTCAGTTCTGATCAGTTAGAGGACACAAAATCAGATGGTGAAGTCAAGGAAATTGATTTTCTAAGGAACTATGCTACTGCGCATACCAGTGCACCGGTGGGCCGGTCATCGGCGATGCCATCTTGGAAATCGCCATCTTGGAATGCTGGAAGTGCCGTTGCTGGAGAGTTCAAGATCCGCTGTCAAAACTGCAGATACGAGCACCGCCGGGGAGTCTGCCCAGCGAAAGGCAAAGCTTGCATAGCCTGCAAGAAGATCGGGCACTTCGGTAAGGTCTGCCGGAGCCGACTGGGCAAGGTCAACGAGTTGACCGTTGAAGAGCCTGACCCTCACAATGCTGAGCAAGACCCGGATCCGGTGGAGGTCAATGTTCTGACAGCGGATCTGTTCGAGTGAACGGTCGTCCTGTCAAGTTCAAGCTCGACACCGGGTCGGAGGCAAACATGCTTCCGAGGAACATCTTCGACAGAGTCGCACCGGGGCGGCTGATGAACACCCGGTGTTCGTTGGTCACGTTCTCCAGGCATCGGATCACTCCTGACGGTGAGGCGTCGGTCGACGTGAATGGCAGAGACTTCAGGTTCCAAGTGGTATGGAACTGTCAGCCTATTTTGGGGAAACAGGCTTGTCTGGCATTGAACTTGTTGGCGCGTGTCGATGAGGGGTGCTCTGCCGTGCTGCCGAACATTTCGAAGCTGGACGACAGTCCCAGTGCACAGGCGGAACAGCTGGTAAGCAAATACAAAGATGTTTTTCAGGGCTTAGGTCTGATCAAAGCAAAGGCTGTCATTCATGTTGATAAATCTGTACAACCTGTTATAGATCCACCTAGAAGAATCGCATGTGCAATTCAAAGTAAGGTACGTAGTGAAATTGATCGTATGGTAGAAATGGGTGTAATAGTTGAGCAGGATGAACCTACCGAGTGGGTTAATTCTATAACTATCATAAAAAACCCAAATAAGATATTTTGGATCTGATTAAGTTGAACAAAGCGATAAAGAGAGGGCCTTTCCCTACCAAACCAATTGACAAAATTATTGCCAAGACAGCAGATGCAAAATATTTCTCAGTTTTGGATGCAATGACAGGGTATTGGCAAATACATTTAGATGAAGAAAGTTCACGTCTGTGCACATTTAACACTCCATGGGGCCGATACAGGTACACCCACCTGCCTTTTGGCATCAAAACAGTCAGTGACATTTTTATTCAGGAAATGCACCATGTCATGGGCGACCTACCGGTATCAGGATAGTCACGGACGACATATTGATATATGGGTCAACAGTGGAGGAGCACTACGAGAGGCTCAAGGCTGTGTTGGACCAAGCTAGGTCAGTAAATCTCAAATTATACGAGGCAAAATCGTTGTTATGCAAAACTACAGTAAAGTATGTAGGGCATCAACTTATCCAACAAGGTGTCAAGCCTGATCCAGACAGAATACAAACAATCGTAGACATGCCAGAGCCACGCAACAAACAAGGCGTCCAACGGTTCCTGGGCATGGTTGGGTATGTGCACAAGTTCATAGCTAACATGTCCGAGATTGCCAAACCACTGCGCACGCTCCTCACTAATGATGTGGCGTGGCACTGGCAAAACAAACAACAGTGTGCTTTCGATAAGTATAAGGAAAAGTTGAGAACTGCTCCTGTGTTGTCGTATTACAATGTAAACAAGCCTATTGTCATTCAGGTAGATGCATGTCAGTCAGGTCTAGGTGCTGTGTTAATGCAAGAAAACAAGCCAATCACACTCGCATCTCATGCGCTCAATTCAGTGCAGTGTGGTTATGCCATGATAGAAAAAGAAATGCTCGCCATATTTTTCGGATGCCAGAGATTTCATGACTATATCTTTGGCAAGGAGGTTCAAATTCAAACGGACCACAAGCCTTTGGTGGCGATAATGCAAAAACCGATTCACAAACTTTCGGCCAAAATGCAGAGAATGCGAATGCATTTGCAAAACTACAATATTCAACTGTGTCATGTGAAGGGTTCTCTGATGTTTTTTGCAGACACATTGTCCAGAGCACACAGTGCCAGTGTAGGTCATGAGACTCTGTTCGATAACGCGTTCAGTGTTGCCGCAAGGGACATTCAATCGTCAAGTTTGTTAAGTAAAATTGTCAGAGAGTATGAAAAAGATGTATCCATGTCCATGTTGATCGCATATATTGAAGATGGGTGGGACACTACACACATACAGACACCGCTGTGTCTCAGACAGTACGTTCCACACATAGACGAGTTAACGGTGGAAAACAGTAGTCATGAAAGGCAATCGGGTGGTGGTCCCTCCGGGTCTCCACAGTGAAATGATTGAGGCGTTACATGAAACACACTTCGGCGTAACAAAATCCAAGCAGCTGGCGCGAGACTGCATGTTCTGGCCTACCATAAACAAACAAATTGAGGAAAAAGTCAGTCGGTGTGACACTTGCCAGAACAACCAGGAAAGTTTGCATAATGAGCCGTTGATAAACCACCCGATAACCTGTCAGCCGTATGATAAAGGAGGGGCAGATTTGTTTGAATTAAACCATGAAAATTACCTGATAGCCGTGGATTATTACACAAAATATCCAGAGGTGACGTTGTTGAGAGATACGTCGTCGGTCACAGTCATTGAGGTGATGAAGGATAATTTTCCTAGGCATTGTATTCCTAGTCAGGTTATTTCGGACAATGGTCCGCAATTTAAGAGCCATGAGTACAGGGAGTTTGCACAACATTATGGTTTTAAAGCGGTATATTCCAGTCCGCAATATCCACGGAGCAATGGCCAGGTGGAGAGGTTTGTACAGACAGTGAAAGACATGTTAAAAAAATGCGCAAAAACAAAGACAAATTTTCAGTTAGCTTTGTTAAACTATCAAAACACTCCATTGCCCGTCTTGAATACATTTCTGGCTCAGCTGCTCATGAGCAGAAGGCTGAGAGGAAGGTTGCCGATGGCGGAAGAAATCTTGATACCCGAAACACAAAATCCGAAGAAAGTACAGACAGCGAGAAGACAGCAAAGTCAGAAAGTTTTTCATGAAAAGAAATGCGGTAAGCCGCACAAGCCTATGAGTGTTGGGGACAGTGTAAAATACAAGAATAATGCAGGAGAGTGGAAAAAAGGAGTAATTTTGGGTCATACAGGTGTGTCAGGGAGAGAATATCAGATTTTAAATGAGTCAGGGAACATGTTGTACAGGAACAGGGTTCAAATTATAAGGGTGCCCGAGGGGAGGCAGCCCGAGTTGGTCGAGCAGACGCAAAGTGTGTCAGCGACGTAGCCAAATGTAAACAGTGCGGCTAATCTAAGTAGGTCAGGTCGGGTGATCAGCTGCATTTGGTGTGTGTGTTGTACTATAATGGACAATATATCATATGGAGGCTAAGCAGCCGGACAGTCAGAGGACTTCAGTGGCATAGTGCGCTCAGACATTCGCTAGAACCTGTGGTTTAAGCTAAGTACACATATATGTTTTGTATTTTTGTGCTATTCATTTTACTGGGTATGTATATATAGTTGATGGTCATTTTAAAACATTTCATGTTTCAGAAATACTTTGAAGGGGATATGTAATATATGCGTAATAGACGTCTAGACACGTCTGTAATATATGCTAATGAGATGCAAATGTTCCAGACAGTGAGTGAGACAAAGGAGTATGTAAATGGGATGACGTCATGGAAAGTTTAGCCGGCGGTTCAGTGAGCCCTGGAAGGGAATGAACCATTCAGTATCCAGAAGTCAAAGTGTTCAGACGTTGTACTTTTACAGGTAGTTGCTAGCTTGTTGTAAATAGTACCACTGCATTCCTGATCCTTGAAAATGTAGAATTAGCCACCGGAATCAAGATTATATGTGGTTTAGAACCTGAGATACTGGTAAAATAACAACCAGTGGTGGTCATTTTGTAAAATGGCCACCATTATGGCCAAGGGACAAATCTGCAATGGCCCTATAGCTAAAAATGTTCCATAGAGCATGCCTTAGCATAGATAAAAGATTCACCCCGTACTTCCAGTACAGGGGTGAAAACCAGCCTTATATAAAAATGGTCGAAAAATCGGGCTAATGAACTGAGTCTTTATGAGAGCCTAATTTCACAATCTAAGAAGCAACATTTATTCTTTGTATATCTCTTCATGTTTACCCGCTACTTTTGAGTTGGAAAATATAATAAAACATATACTTTAATGCAATTTAAAAGTGAAATCGACGGCGTTCTCTGGCCGCCATCTTGTCTTTTTGCATTCTCCCCCATTTCACCAACTCTGTTCTGATATAAGTAACCATTTGACACTGGTGTCAGGCATTCTACTTCTTGTTCCATACTAACGCTATTTTCGCCCGTATTTATATAAGGCTGGTCTTCACCCGTGTACTACAAGTACCGGGTGAATCTTTTATCTAGCCTTAACAGTGTGCCAAAGCTCATGCTTAAATCGTAAAAGCCACAATTCCCTACAATATTGCGCATATCTCCCAGACTATTACTAGTAGATTATGAAGGAGGTTAGTGTGTTAGTAGGTTAACCATAATAAGTTCAGTGTTATGGGCTAATGGTGTTGTCACATTACGACGCTTCTCGCCAATGTACGTCGACATATGTGATTTTTTGGCGCAACATCGGGATATGTCAAGAAGTATTACGCGCGCGTTAGGCGCGCGTTGGTATTCGTTGATCTACAGCGACGGTCGCCGATGGTCGGTGGCGCGCATCAGGGTATTGCCGAAGTTTTGTGCTTGCACAAAACTTTCGACGTGCGACAACGCACGGGTGCCAACATTATTGTGACCTTAGGAGCACGTCGAAATACGTTACAGGCGCTGGAATAACGTAATGCGAACGATAGGCACACACTGCCCGCGCATGAGGGTCGATCCCACACGTTGCGCCAAACTGTTGCTTTGTTTGTTTGTTGTTGTTTTACGTCCTAGCAACATCTAACGTCATATCAGGGCGGCGCACCAAACTTTTTTGTTTTTTTTCCTCACGCGTCGATATACGGTACCACAACGTCGGCTGCACCCTACCAACACGTTGCGCTGACGTCAAACCTTTTCCCACCGCGCCGAAAAGTTTGATGTTTCTCGACTTTTTTGCGCGTTGGCAGCGCGCCGGCGAGAAGCGTCGTAATATGACAGCACCATAAGATGGAGGGTCGCTACAAAAACTGTGCTGCTATTATGGGTATGGTGTATGTGTATGGTGTATTATTATTACATTAGTCGATTATTGTGCTATTGTTCTGACCCCGCCTCTGTACTGCGATAAGTATTTGCCCCAAGAATTCTGACCCTCACCTCCCCACATGAAATACCACATACACAGGTAGGTGCAGGGTAGTGAGTTGCACTCACCTCCCCAGGTGGAATGCCACATACAGAGGTAGGTGTAATGTAGTGAGGTGCACTCACCATCACAGGTGAAATGCCACTTACACAGGGAGGTGTAGTGTAGTGAGGTGCACTCACCTCCCCAGGTGAAATGCCACATACACAGGTAGGTGTAGCGAGGTGCACTCACCTCTCCAGGTGAAATGCAACAAAAACAGGTAGGTGTATTGTAGTGAGGGCACTCACCTTCACAGGTGAAATGCCACATACACAGGTAGGTGTAGTGAGGTCACTTACCTCCTCAGGTGAAATACCACATACACAGGTAGGTGTAGTGTAATGAGGTGCACTCACCTCTTCAGGTGAAATGCCACATACACAGGTAGGTGTAGTGTAGTGAGCTGCACTCACCTTTCCAGGTGAAATGTTACATACGCAGGTAGGTGTAGTGTAGTGTAGTGTAGTGGGGTGCACTCACCCGCCCACATGAAATACCACATAAACAGGTAGGTGTAGTGTAGGTTTCGAGTCGAATTTCCTTCGATTACCCCATTTTCATTTGATTTCCAATTTTCCTTCGAATACCAACTTTAAAAAAAATGGTGTTGTAGGCCAGTACCTTTCCGAACCGTAGCACTAAATTCTTCTTTTACCAGAAGTCAGATTTTGTTGTTGGCGCTGATGGCCCTCACCTCTGCATAGCACTCTTTGTTCCAAAATGAAAATGTGGCATAATCACTTACTGAAGACTTCAATATATGTGTTTCTTCACTTTACAGACGCTTAAGGTGGAAGTATGTGTCCGTAATTTATGAGGATTCTTACTATGGTCTTATGGGCTTTGCCCAGCTGGACAATTTACGCACTGAGTTTGGGGTATGTTTCGGAGGCATTGGACGAATTGAGATTGATAACCCAAACTGGGACCAAGCAAGCAACGAAGCCTTAATCAAAGAAATAATTGCAGACCCCTACTTGCCGGGTGAGTAATGTACACATACCGTCTGTTGTGGTTGTACATCTTGGCAACAGCTAAAGTCATATCCGGACGGCTACCGACTTGTGACAGTGCGCCCCTATGGTAGCTTTAGAGTGCTGCCCCACTGGAAGACCAGGCTTCCGGCATAACTTTAGAAGTTGCCCCCTAGATAAGTTCCCCCCCCCCAACCCTGGATAAGTCCCCCCCCCCCATCTGGAATATTGATTACAGGGTTTTCAAACTTCACATGATGAAAAATGTCTTCTTTACATAGATGCAGCAATTCTTTTCTCTATTTTAGAGTTTACAATTTTAGGTTTGCTTAACTGGTCATATGTGAATACACTGCACATACTGTTTCTAAATTATCGAGGGCAGGGGGAAGTTATCCTAGTGTATGTTCCCTCCAGTGGGAAGTTGTCCAGGGGGGGGGGGCGGAGTTATTCTGTTATACTGGATAAGTTGCCCCCTGGACAAGAACCCCCCCCCCCCAGGGAAACTTATCCTGGGATAAGTTGCCCCCCACTCTGGATAAGTTTTCCCCCACCTTAAATACTTATACAGTGTTTTCAAACTTATGATAAAACATGTGTCTTTCCATAGATGCAGTAATTATTTTATCTTATAGTCTAAAATTCTAGGCAGACTGAACTGGTCAGATTTTCACCAATAATTTGTACATCAACAAAAGTATTTCACCATTTTTAAGAAAGTCAAACTTTAAAATATTTACCATATTTATGCAAATTCGGAAATAAATCCCAGCATACCCTGCTTGTACAGTAACACTGTGGCTATTTGTGATGGCCTTACACCACTCCCCCCAACTAGTTGCTAGATAGGTTTTCATTGAATTTAACATGTCATGGATAAACTCTTAATGGCAAAATATGACAGCTTTCCATGACTTCCATGATTTCCATGTCTTCAAATCTAAACACAAATCCCATCTTTGCTTATGATAGTACATGTATGTCATGAGATTCACATCCACTTCTTGACTTTCAGTATTTTAGGAGTCAGGTTATGTTGTCCCATTGCAATTATGATTAGTGATACTCTGTTTTCTTATGTCTAAGATGCCAAAAGATACAGTGGTATAACATTCATATTAGGACAAATATTAAAAAAATAGTGATCATACTTTTGAAATAAAAATCAGGGTCAGGTGGGTGTTTTTAATTTTTAAATTTTGACGTAGACGTAAAACGTAACCAGACGCAATAGCTGAATAAATTGAGCATCCACCTCCCGTTCTGGTAGGTCATGGGGTTCGAACTCCTGGGTTCAAACTCCTAGGTTCAAATCCTGGCTGAGTAAAACCCTGACTTAAAAATTCATATGAAAGTTGAATTGCTGCTAGCCTGACATATTCTTAAGTTTAAAAAAAACCAACGTCTGGGCGGCCAATTTTTCAGGCATGGGCGGGGATGATCACCAATTAAAAAAAATAAGTTTGGCCCTATGAGTAAAATGTCAAGAGGTGCAAGTTACCAAGCTCCAGTCAAGGTTATTGGAATATTATTTTATCCTATTGCGACAATAATCTATGTAATAACATGTTATTTCCAAAGATTCCAGGTGGGGGGCAAGTTATCCAGGATGCGGGGGATGTTATCCAAGGATATGTTCCCCCCACGGGGGAAGTTGTCCAGGGGGGTAAGTTATTCTGTTACACCGGCACCATGACCAAATATTCCACTCAGTCACATTACGTAACAAGTCCTTGGCCTATCCTATTCATGCCAGTCAGAATTAGACATGCACAAACACAACTAGAATTCAAGAACCTGGTAAGAATTCACCAAGCCAATCAGACCCTTCTACAGGCCTAGTGATCACATTGAATAGATTTGGCTATAATATATCGGTGGCCACCACACTAACCGACGCGGCTTGCAGTTAAACGTGTTTTAAAACTGGGGTAGCTGCCATATTTAATTATCTATCTATTATAAGCACCTATGGGCACCCCCCCCCCCTCCCACCACCCCACACACTCCTTTACCTGCTGCCAACAAACCAAGTTATCCACTGTACAAATTATTTGCCCAGTAAATTCGGAAAATGTGTATCAGTCTGTTAGTACTGCTATAAACCGGGGACCCTGTGATACTGGGATGGCTCACTCCCTATGTCTCCCATGGTAATGTAAATTTCGCAGGGCCACCTTGTGGTGGGTTTGATCAAACCAGCTGCTGGTTGGTGTTTCACATGTAAACACATAAAATTATATTGTACATGAGACAGGTAAGTATGAATACACATCAATATGAAATTGCTATGAACAAACACACATCATCATCAGCAGCATCGCCATCATCACACATCTTTAACATTCATATATACATTTATACATATAATATAGCATCTGTTTAACCAAGAGAACAGCCAGCGCACCAAGTGGTGGGTTTGATCATTTTGATTACAGAGTACAGGCTGAGTGAGCCGTCTTAGTATTATAGGGTCTTTGTATAAACATAGACACTAATAAAGTCTGTACTAGGCTACTAAATGACTGAAACGTACAATCCTCCAAGCATTGTTTATCCCATCATTACTAGCAACCTACTTACTCAAACTACTTCATGTAGTAAAAAAAAAAACACCCGAGGTATTAACCTTTTAAGCCTAACCCTACAAGCTAACCACACTCTATCTAACAAAATAAACAAACCATTCTTCTAACACTCCATCTCAAAATGTTAACTCCAACAACATGATAATTTTGCAATTCAAAACATAGCAGGCATACAAACCTATGGAGGGAAACTATGCACCTAACCACTCCATAATGTAACGGTCTAATCAATACACATGTATGTATCTAAGTGTGTATGAATACAACATATAACTACTGTTTTTATATACGAATTGTCAAACTATACCATATGTAAGTCTTTGAATGTTTAATATTGTTATTTCAGCTGATTTGAGCTAGCTGCTGATGACAATATCAGACTACATATACATATATTGTAAATAACTGTATTGTCACATGGCTGGAAGACCAGTGCCACGGCGCTGATAAAAAACTTTATTCAATGAATAAACTATATTTACAAAAAAACAAAACAAACAAAAAAAACAGGATAAGTAGCGACAAGTCAATTTTGTAAGTCATTGTTTTGACTCGGCCGGGATTTGAACTCCTGACTTTCCACACGGGAAGCCTGCGCTCTACCCATTCGACCACCACATTCGGTCACTCAAGGACAGTGGTATTCTCTCCAAGGATAGTTGAATTAAAGCTATTTATCGATTACGTTTGATCAAATATGCAATTCCTCCTATCCCTTCCTTGCCTGATGTCACAAAATATGTACAATTGAGTTTCAACCCGGTGGGGAGAGGGTGATCTGTCCACTACCATTAGACTAAGCATCCCATGGATGTTCTTAGCAGTTTGATGCCGAATATCGTCGATATTTCTTGTATATCATTAATATCTTGGATATCGTTAATATATAACAAATATTCATGTAAATCACACAAGTTAAAGGCACCATACCAGATGTTTAAAGTTTCTGTCATTTTTCTGAGATTAATGTATTAATTTGATTATGATCTACCTTACTTTAGTTTGAATTTTATTTTAAATTGCAACTTTTGAGATATTTGAAGTGAAAACATGTCCAATTAGTTTTGGCAAACACCAAAACTTTGACACTATAGGCTTCTGCAGTCACAGATTCTATTGAATTGACTCAGCATTCCCTTCTATGTGGTAACAAATGCTTAACAAGTGCTTCAGTATCTAAGTTAGATATATAGAATCAAATCTAATTAATTGTTTTGGTTTTGGAAATTTGATACTTCATCGGTCTATGCAGCTTTAATACAACACATAGTAGTCGGGTCAATATAGCGCATACCCACAAAATAATTGCAAAACAACGCTTTATGACATTTTCTTGTACTATTTGATGTGGAGAACAACATATCAAAAGTTGGACAATTGTGGCGCATGGGAAACTCTCCAAAAATGATAGAAAATCAAGATGGCCACCAGAAGAAAAACGTTAAAAATTGGCGTGAAAACCATCAAATTCCAAACCTGATGTTTGAAAAAATGTTCTTCTCACCAATGTTTTTCAAATAACAGTACTAGCTAGAATGAATGTCGCATTTGCAATGATGTCACAACGTCATCCATGACGTCATCAGTGACCTAATCAAGAGAACACTCTAGTTATTACTCACTACTGATGTCATAATGCGTAATATCCAACCTTACAGCTTCTCAGATGCCGTATTGTTCATCATTCTCTTCTGTCAGTGGTTCATTTGTCATATTGCCACAATTGCCATCTTAGAAATGCCCACATGCACTGGTGCATTCGAGCTCATGCTTTCTGCAGGTAGACCTTAGGGTTTTGCACCCTCCTAAGTGGTTGTAGTAAATCATCTGAAGAAGTACATCTGGATCAGGGCATTTGTCTGTCATCACCGGAATGAGTTTATCGCCTTCTACCCTCCACCCCCATTCAGACGGCTCCATTTCATCACTCCGGCCAATCCATTTCATAACCTGGTGATGTTGGGGGGCAGTCTTTCAGGCATGACAAAAGCCTTAGCTCTAGCAACTTTCTTGCAGAGCATATTGTACCTAATAGATGCCAGGGAGTCATTCTGATTTGCATTGAACAGTGCCACCATTGCCCTGCAGTCACTGGTTTCCACAACATCCTGACTTTGACTTGGTGAGCAGAACACTTCAGATGAGTATTTCATTTCCTTTTCTTTCTTGATGATTCTTTGGAACCCTGACTTCTTTCCAATCTCAAATACTCTCGACGTTGATTTGCATCTGGTAAACTCATGAATGAAGAATAGATCACTACATACTGCTTCTCCAAGTATCTTCTTAAGGGCCTTGATATTATCGACCTTTAATTTTACCTTGTCCAAACGGAAATAGAGTTCAGTGCAGTTTGTTGCCTCAGCGTAGTAGAGCAAGAGTAGGAGGAGATCGGTGTCTTCTCCAAGGAGGGTGGTAGACTTGAAAGCAGACTTTGTGATGGCTGCTTTTGGAATCTCAACATCGGCATCTCCTTCAGCCCCTGGATCACCTCACAGCCCCTCTGTCGCAAACTTTCCATGATGAGCTAGATAATTGCCTGCTTGTTTGCTTCATTTGACAAGAAATCTTCCTTTTTTCCCCAACCAATGTTGTCACCCCTGTACTGTTCACCTTGTTTGCATTCTTATTTATACTTCTATGCTGATGAGCACAGCCTTTTATGCTTGGCCCAGCCCCATAACATTCAAGCACTAATGTGGCTTTGACATAGTGTTTGACAGTGAATGAGGTGTAGTCATCTGCAATTGAACTGTAGGTGCACCCCTCCATTCATTTTAAGCAGTGCAAAAGCGATTCCCCATCTAGAACTTGATTACATGGAACCCAAACTGGAACTTCTGATGAACTTCAGGATTTTTCATACTTCAATGCATGCATCTACTGGAGATAGAGACGAGCTGACTTCAGATAATTGGGATGGCCAGCGGCCGCAAATAACGACAAGCAAGCTGTGATGGCATAGAGGTGCATCTTCCATGACCCCATTTGAGCAGCTGCAACAAGTGCCTGAGCAATTCCTACCATGCGCTTGTAGATGATCCACAGTGGGCACGGAAGGTTGGGAGTTCGGTTCCCGATCAAGTCAAACCAATGACTTTAAAATTGATACTTGTCACTTCCTAGACAGGTGCTCAGCATTAATAGGATAAGGCAAGGACTGGATAGCTCAGTGTCAGGATAATGTGACTGAGTGGGATATCGGGTATTGGTGCTGGCGGCCTCATTTCCCCATGGGGCAGCACTATAAAGTCACCATTAATGCGCACTGTCACAAGTCAGTACCCGTCCTGTCTGGCAAATGCTTTTCATCAGTCTCCATCAGCGTGTAAAGTTTCTCTAGTTCCTTCACCTGGTCTTGAAAACCAGGGTCATCCTCCATGATTTTAGCCCCAATCTGACATGTAAGACACTGATTCACCAGCAGGTGCCCACGAAATGCTCGCTGCAATTCTTTTCCCCTCATCATGTGTACAATGGCATTTTTACCATTCACCGTATCCAGGATATCCATAAGTCCACTGCCATCCATCAAATTTTCGATTGCTCCCAACAAATTCATAGAAGTATGGAAGCTCCCAAGCAATGACACCACATTCCTGATTGGGCTATCATCTGGAACAACATACACTATCGCAGAAGCTTTCTCCTTCCTGATATGACCTTAGATGTTGCTAGGACGTAAAGCAACAACAAACAAACAGAAGCCTTCCAAAACAGTGGTTGGTCAAAGGTAATAATGGTTGGCATGTTGTGTTTTGACGCATGTTTGCATAGGTAATCTAGGGTAGACAGTATAGAGGTTTTGTCCCCTGGATTCATGTCAATCATTGGGAGAAACTGGACTTCCCTGGATCCTCATACTCCTTGTGTACTAAATACATCATGCCTTGCCAACTAGGCATACTCTTGTTGAAGCAAAAGGACATTTCCCAGAAGATGTCAACTGTGCAGTCACAGGCAGATGAGAAGGGGAAGGGCTGAAATTCCTTTTTAAGTGTGTCAAGTGAAAATGTGGGAAGATTTGTGCCCTCTTTCAATGTCAGAAATGTTTACTTTTCCATGTTCCATTTCTGTCCAACTTTTAATACTTTATTCACTATCCCTGAAAGTACAAGAAACAATCATAAAACGAATTTTGCCAACTTTTATTTGGTATGGGGTATTTTGGCACCATATTGACTACTATAGGTAAACCACATACGTAGCTGATTCCCGATGGTGGCGCCATCTAGTGTTTACAGTGAGCGCTAGTACACAGTAGAATAGACTACATCACGGTTCCGACTGCGCATGCGCTGAAAACGGCGTTGGGAGCAAAGCAAAGGCATACGGCCATTGAATTTGCCTATATGCGCATTGAAAAACGTCAGTTTTATTCAAAATTAATAGAAATCCAAAACCCTAACCGTATCAATTTAATATAATCTTTTTGTTAAACCTGTTTTCTATATGTGTTCCAAGTGGTTTGTGCCTAGGTGGTGTGGTTTTATCAATATTTTACTTTTTCTGTATGGAGATTACTCACTGCCATTGACAATGCATTGAGTACTCTGGCTGTGGCTCTAACACTAGTCTGAATGCCTAGATCGTTCTAAATCTAAATGCACATGGCATAAGATGTGCTGATTATATTGATGTAAATGCAAGGCTGGATAAAAGATTAATATCTTAATGTATTATATATATATTTTTAGTTAGTATTCTATGTTTCAAACAAGAGCTGAGATGAGCTGAAACTAGCACATTTCATAGCTGCACCCATTGTATTAGCATGTGCCATGTGCTTTTGGGGGGGTTGTTGTTTTGCTCTGACCCATCCCACAATGCACTGCGCCGCTGGAACCGTGATATAGTCTATAGAGAGGGGCATATTCTATATCAGCGCTACCTATCGAATAACTTGTAATTGCAGAACCTCATTCAAAATTATAAACCAATTTTCAGATCAGGATTCAATGATCTCCAATCTCCAGGACTGTTTCAAAGTGAGTGAAATCAGCAACTGCAATAAGCCTGCCAATCTTAGCGCATACCCATGCATTATATTAGAGAACATGGTGTTCCTAGCACCGATTATTTCGGTTGATTTTTTAATAAGTAGTTTTGATGACTAATGTATCGAAGCATACCTGGGACTATTCAACCTCACAATCTAATCTAATGATTAAACTCAAACAATTCAAGTATGGAAAAGAGGTGAACTGAAGAGTGCTTCGTTGTGTAATTCCCTGCATTATCTGCACACAGCGGTCATTCTCTGGACTGTCTCACAAAGAGCTGTGCAGATCTTGGTCGCTGCTCACCGGCTCAACGTAACCAAGATGCTTTGGATCGGAACCGATGAGATGCCCCAGTTGAAATCGAAAGGTCTGAATGCGGATATCGGTGTTATCACCGTCATTCAACCATATGGGAAAAAACTGAACGGATTTGAAGCATACTTTAGCAAGTAGGTTCATCAAGTTAAACTATTTGGGCTAACATATTTTTGTTACCAGCCACACACTTGTAATGTTCACAGTGGAAATCTTAACCGCTGCTCCACACATCTGTTTAAGCTTTTTTTGATCAATCAAATTTGTCTACACTTCACCTTTTTGATCCAGGTGAGGTGGTATTTATGCATCTACTACTGCATGTCAAATCTTACTCTACCTGTCAAGTCTGACTGAAGTACTCCTCATGTAGGTCAGTATTCGTTCTGGTCATGCAGGAATCGGTCATGTACCCATGCAGATGGAGGCCTGGAGGTATTGGCCATGTTGCCATGCAGGCATAGGTCATGCAATAATGCAGATATGTCATGTAGCCATCCATGTTTAGGGCATGCAGACACGTAGGTATATAGCATGCAGTCATGCATATATGTTATGTAGTCATGCAGGTATAGGTCATGTAGTCATACCAGTATATGTCATGCAGGTAAAGGTCATGTAGTCATGCAAGTATAAGTAATGTGATAATGCACATATAGGTGATTTGGCCATGTGAGTATAGGTCATGTAGCCATTCAGGTATAGGTGATGCAGGTACAGGTAATGTAGCCCTGATGATATAGGTCATGTAGCCCTAAGGTATAAGTCATGTATACATGCAAGTATAGATCATGTGGCCATGCAGCTATAGGTCATGTAACCTTGCAGGTGTAGGTCATGTAACCATGCAGGTATAGGACATGTAGCCCTGCATATTTAGGTCATGTAGCCATGCAGGTATAGGTCATGTAACCCTGCAGGTATATGTCATGTAGCCATGCAGGTATAGGTAATGTAACCCTGCAGATATAGGTCATGTATCTATGCATGTATAGGTCATGTATCCCTGCAGATATAGGTCATGTAGCCATGAAGTATAGCTCATGTAATGCTGCCGGTATAGGTCATGTAGCCCTGCAGATATAGCTCATATAGTCATGCAGGTAAAGGTAATGTAGCCATGCAAATATAGGTGATGTATCCATGCAGGTATAGGTCATGTAGCCATGCAGATATAGGTCATGTAGCCCTGCAGATATAGGTTATGCAGCCATGCAGATATAGGTAAAGTAGTCATGTGGTTTTATGTCATGTAGACATGCGGGTATATGTCATGTAGTCATGCTAGTATAGGTCATGTAGACCCGCTAAGGCATAAGGAAGAGTAGTGGTGGGAAATACAATTTATTGACACAAGATAGTACTGTACCTGGCTGGGTACAAACCCCGAACGGTGAGTTAGTTTGCCGCGCAGGCCGGGTGGCGTATCACGAAGGCGGCGGGCCGTTTGAGCGCCGTGGTTATATAGCTGCTGGTAGCGCCGACTAGCGAGTAGCGGGCGCATAATGCTTAGTCGACCCAGCCCGGCACTAGTGGCACCGACTAGCGTAAATGCCAGAACCACTGCGCAGCCAGCGCGTTCGAAACGCTGATCGTGAAACCTGATGGCAGGGGAGGAGCACCACCCCGTGGGTGCTCTCTCTGGTATATACGCGTATATACTATCTGTAGACCCGCTAAGGCATAAGGAAGAGTAGTTGTGGGAAATACAGTTTATTGACACAAGATAGTACTGTACCTGGCTGGCCACAAACCGCAAATGGCGCACAGCGCCCCCAGCCAACTAGTAGCCCGACAGGGCCGTCACGACACGCATGTCCGCTAATATCCGCATCGAAAACCGCATCTGAATACCAGTGACCCCTAGTCTTAATTTCCTCCAAAGAGGCTCCCTGCATTGCAAGAAAAGTGCAACCACCACGGCGCAGCGAATGGCAAGAAAATACCTCCTTCTGGAACCCTGCACACTCAGATAAATTCTTAATCGCGCAATTCAAAACTTGATACTCCAACGGCTTGAAACCAACCCTAGGCAAAGGGACCTGGAAAGCCGGAAACGTGTCCAACAATGGTACTTCACGGAAATGTCTCCCGAGTCCAGTAGACCGCACATAAGTCATGATTAGACACCTTAGCGATTGGAATTAGCAATTCGCGCTGCTTAAACTGGATAGTTTTAGAACGTCTAATTGTAATAAGCATGTTCCAACTAAAGAACTTAGAGTCCCCTACGTAACACAGAGTCAGACTTAGTCAATTGGCATTTCCTCAACAAACCCCTAAAACCAGTTAGTAAAGCAGCGCAAATTGCAACATGACCAATGCTATATCAGACATGAATGAAAATATCAAAAGCAACTGCTTTGGTAATAACGGGGTCATACGACGCACCATGCACCCTAACCTCCTTTTAGCACCCCCTAGAACCGTCTTAACCACATGAGACGCATAATTAATGGGAGGGGAGCCTTCTGATCGAAGGAAAAAATTCAGCACAATTCTGAAGCAGTGGATATTTTGAAGTGCTTCCTGGAGTCGTGGTAGTTTGTTCTCTGTCACTGCCCCAAGGACAGACCTGGCATCAGTCAGGAAAACTATCTGAGAGCCTGTGGCTCTGGTGCTTTTCAATATCTTAGCAGCTTGGACCAGGGCTTCAACCTCAGCTCTATAGTTTGTGCAGTGAAGGCCTGTTGGTGTTGCCTCTGTCTGCCTTTGTCCATTTGGGTTACCTAGTCCTCATTATTTTCGTTGTCTTCAGTCAGTCGCCCACATTTGTTTGGGTCCCCATTGCAGGTGCATGCAATAATGCATGCCGATCTGGCCTTTGCACACGAACAGTTCCTTAAACAGCCCTTCTTGCACTTGCAGTACGTCAGTTTTGCCACTGCATGTTTGTTTGGCTTGCTCTTCATGACAGGAACTAATCTTCCTTTGTCCATATATCTGCCGTACTGTTCAGGTGGGAGAAGAGTTGGATTGCTTAGATGGGCCTGTTTGTAGAGGCTAATGTTGCAAAGACTCCTGAGAATGTGGAAATGAAATGCATCTTCAGTGGGAGGTAGAGAGCGGAGGTCCCGTTTGCTTGATGCAAATAAATGGGCTCGTAACCTATCTAAAGATGAATATCCTGCCCTTCCATACAAATCACATAAGAAATCATGTGCTTCTTTGTACAACGTATCATCTAGGCACACAGTGTCATGAGCGAAATTTGTCAATGCTGGCATTGAACTGACATGCTGCATTGCTACAATTGCTGCCCTTTTTTTTCCTCTTCCGTATGGATAACTCACTGAGTCACAGACAGACATGACATACAAAGTGAGTAATGTGGCTGTTAGTTCCATTTCATTTTTTCCCACCACTTTCGCCAATTCCACAACCAAGTCATGAATGGGCAGGAAGAGTTCATTCTTTTCCACCCATAGGTTTACAATGTGTGGAAGCCAAGGATAATGGTACATAGCAAGCATGATGATATCTGTGTCGGCTGCATGGATAACAAATATGCTCCTGTCTTGGCAGCTAGCAAGATGTGCGATGATTCTCATGTCGGCTTCCTCATGCGTTTGGCAACACAGCTCCTCCATCACATTGGTGCCGCTGTTGGTCACACATATTCCCTCTGTGTTAAGTCCTATTATAAGGGTAAACACATCTGGCAGGGATACAGACTGCGACCAAGAAGATGACAGGTATGAGAGCAGGTTTGTCTTGTTTTTAGGGTTCGAAAGGAATGTTTTCCACACAGGTATTTTCATGTTATGAGCAGGAATATACTCCGGTGTGCTCCCATTTCCCGTCTATGGCGCTCATCACTCTTTAGGCTCATTGAACCAAAGTCATATCTATCGCCGACAAAATGCACTTCTGAACAATGTTTGGGTTTCATACTTAGAATCTTGTTTTTGTACCTCTCCTGAAGTTCGCCAAAATCACTTGCCCCAAGGGTCTGAAAACGTTGCACGAATACCATGGCATCAATAACATACACTGGTTCCGATTCGGAGGGAGGCAACACTTTCATTGGTTCCCATGAATCCTTAACCTTGTTTTGAAGAGTTCCTATAAAGTCAGATTTAGTTCCTTTGCGCATGGTAAATCCCCCAGTCTTGTCTGGCTCAAATAACGATGTTGGATAGTCACTCCATTCGTAACTGAAGGCTTCAATTCTTGCCTCGTCACTCAACTCATGTGTAAAGCCCTAGTAACCGAGCTTTCCTCAGAAATTAATTGTTTTACAGAGTCCTGCTTTTTGCCTTGCTTCTGTTGTGTGGCAAAAGTCATTATCTTAGGGGTGATGATTTGGTCAGCATCAGTTTTGCTGGCAGCCGTCATTGCCTCTAACCCAAGTTTTTTGGCGTCCACGAGTAGTGTTGAAACAAGCATTTCTCCCGTTGCAATGTTAACTAACTTATCATCTGCGAGGGAAGCAGCAAACGGATTTCTCATTTTCTCTGCCACAGTGTCTCTGATTTTCAGTACCTTTACCATATCATCTTTATTCATTTTTTCATGATGATCTGATTGAGAAGACTCCATATGTACCATCTGCTTAACACTCTCAGAGATCGCTGTTAGGAATGGCATGGTTTTATGTATTTCTCTCTTGTTAATTCTGCCTGGGTAATGCCCTTGAATAGTCTTGTCTTCCCTTCCTTGTTGTAAGTTTGTTCCAATGCAAGGTCTGTCCATACTCCATTAAAGTCTCCATCCATCTTGTGCACTGCAAAATTACCCGCTTCAAATTCCTTGTGTACTTCAGGCGCAGTGTTCGGGAGGTCATTCATTTCACTTAAATAAATTGGCAGACAGGACATGTACTTTCTATGTCCAGAACAGACCGTGTACTGTAGCATGTTTTGTGCCTCGAGCAGATGTTGTTTCCAAATGCCAACTCTTTCAGCATGGATATAACATTTCAAAATGAGCATCATTTCAATATACATTCCCCATAACCGAGCTGTTATACCCAATGTATTCTCAAAGTTCTTCCAGTGAGATTGAACTAATCTTAGACTTGTCGTGATATTACCAACAAGTTTTTGACCTTCATTTGAAAGGCTGCCCTGAGACATTCCAACACAGATGACAAAGATGAGAGTAAGTCAAGTTCATCTTCTTGCAACAACCATTTCTCAAAGGCTTCCCACTTGAGCATAAAGAATGCCTCACTGAGCAAGGAATGGTAACGAACCATTTTATAATAGTCCTTCCCTGCCATCACTTTATTAGCTGTTCCTCTACCACATATGTCACTTGCAACTAGTACGTCTTCAATGCCGCTTTCTTTCATGAAGAAACCAATGGACCCCAAAAAGTTCTGTGCAATATGGAATCCGCCCAATCGTACTATAACATCTTTATATCTGGCAGGCTCCTTTTTCACCAAGCCTTTTATGATATCATATATTGCCTGGTCACATGTTACCACAGTCTTTGACAGGCCCAATTTCAGATTCAGTGTAACGAAGTAGTCAAGAGAGGTTTTGACAACATCTGGATTTGTAGGAGTTTGAGGATACATTGGACCATAGCCAATTTTTGTTTTCTGTGTCTGTTTCCTGGAATAAAATTCAAAGAATGCGTTCCAATTTGGTGTACAACAAACACTTTCATCTTCACCTATCATCATCTGGGTTCGGAACATCCAAAGTAGAAACCAGACAATGTTTTCATCAACCAAATCATCACTGCTTATATTGCTGCCACAGCTAATCTCTGTACCACGTAACGATCTAGCCTCTTTTCGGTCCTTCAGTGATAGATTACTTACAACTGGTTCAAATATAACAGCTTCCTTAATTGTTACTTGTCTTGTTTTCTGAAGAGGAACTTTTCCAGTCCCAACATTGTTCTCCTTATCATTTGTATACTGATAGATAATATTTGTAGTTGCATCAAGACTACCACCATCCTCGTTTTCTGAATGAAAGTTCAGGTTATCAAAAGCATACTGCGCAAATTGACCATGAACAACATTGGACGTAATAAAAATACCTTCTCTTTCTTCCCGTTCAGTAACCTCATTAGCTGTGGTTGTCAGGTAACGTTGGGCACTGGCATAGCTAATGCTATTACCAAATCGGTTTAACATTGTCACAATATTTTTACTATGCGTTTCTTTGAGAATATGCAGAGCAACTCCTACGTGTTTAGGTATAACCTGTGTACCAAGATACCCAATAATGTCCTGGGCTAGGTTCAACACATTCTCTTTGTCATTTTCCGGAAGATGAACTTTTCCATCATCGCCAAGGCTATCATCATTGTCAGTAATTAGCCATGCTATTAGATTGTACAAATCTACTGGAACCTGGCGAGATGCTGTTTCATGAGATATCTCTATTTCTCTATCTTCAGCAGCATGCATTTGTTTTGCAATTGTTTTTACCTCTGTTCGCAAGTACTTTGCCAAAGGATATGATGTACTCAAAATGTTTTTGAGGAGATTAAAATCAACATCATCCCCCTCACAATATAGCTGGTATTCATATAATTCATTTTGCACGTCAACTATCTGGTCATACAATTCTTTCACAGTCAGAGAAGATGCACAAACTAAATTACTGTGGGGGGGGGGGGGGGGGGGTTGGACGTAATCAAATGAACAGGAGGGTATAGACTAAACATTCACTATTTGGACTCATAATCAGATAAGTCACTGTTACATTTGTTATTACTTTACATAACGTCTAGGGCAACTCAAGAACGCACACCAACTTCAAAGAGGCCTAACACCAACATCCTGTCAAGCAGCCATGTGCCAGTGATGAATCTGCCTGATTCATCACTGGCTATTAGATTTCGCTGCTCGATTTTCGCATCTATGTGCGTTCTTGAGTTGCCCTAGACATAAGAGGCACTGAACTCACATGTATACATGTGCATTCTGCATGGTATATTTTGCCATGTGTTGATGGGTGTCATGGCCTATTCAATGCTGTGGGTTGTATTCAGGCACTTATTGGTAGCTAAAACTAGAACTAAAATGTTATTACTAGTACTTACCAATTTAAAAACTGTGGCACTGGCTATATATCATTCTTGAAAATTACTTCTTTTCAGGAGAATTTACAAACCCCTTTTAGACCTGTCCTAGTATGCTATATTAGTTAATGGCTGAAATAAATGGATTATTACGCACATTTTATTTGACTTAAATGGAGCCGTCAAAAACTAATGTTTTTAGATATTTTTCCAAAACATAACTTAGAAATATGTCTACAAGATGCCATTTATTCTATATGAGCCTTGACACCCCTTTCCTAAAAACATCACAGGGATCTAAGGAGTTGATTGAAACAGTATTTTAGTGAAAAAACTTATGATATGGTGTATTAATAGGCACTTCTTTGATGAAAATCCAGGATTTCTGGCATACCACAACCTTCGCGACCTTTTGACCTCTAGTGACCTTGAGGTTCATCCAATCAGAATCTACTCTGCTTATTGTTTTAGCCTACATCCATACCAAAAGAATGAGTGGTAATTTGTTGCAGTAGAGTCTTGCGTTGTGATGATATACTAGATTTAGTTTCCCCTACCCCGGAATTAGGCGGCAGGTGTCATCACAGCCTATCGTCAAAAAACGGTGTCTACCGAATTTGCGCAATACATTCAAAGTGTCCAAATTCACTTTTCAGATGTCCAAGACCCCTATAGACATAATCCAAGTGTCAAAAATTTTATAGCAGGGGTGTCACATCAAAACCCTTAATTTGCACATTTTCTGGTTGTGGATCCCAGACTATATAGTCCTACGAACGCATACTGTCAACAAGGTCGTCGACGCCCAAATAGGAAAATGTCTGACAGACCCTGTCCACATACGCGTTCACAGAAGTACACAATGGCCTGGAACAATCCACCACACAACGAAATCCCTGTCCTGAAGATTTCGGCACACAGAAAATATTATGCGTACAAGTAGGAATGATAATCGTTTCAGAAATATATCCATTATGCAGTTCGCCAGTCAATTGTTTTGAAATAAAGTTATAGTGTTTCTGAGAACGAATAGTCTGATTGGTGCTACCATACTGTGCGCAACAATCATAATTAATTACATTGAAACCAAAAATAAAACCCCTCAAAATATAATCCCAATCTCCATCTCAAGAACCGAATAAAAATAATTCGGAAAATACTCGACAAGGCTGCAAATGAACCAGATTACCAGCAATGTAATGTCGGCAGTGACAAACACCCTGATAACATAAATCAGTAACAGGAAAAACAACAATACAATTATTATTTAAACAATCAATAGCGCGAACCCTGAAACAGTTCAAGTCTACAGACACGGTCAACCAATCACTTCAGTCCAAGTCAGTCCAATTAAATAAACAATCTAGCCAAGCATTGTCCGTAGCGCCATCCCGTGCAATGTCCACTGAAACGGGCTGAGTGTGTGTCACACGACTGCCCGGAACCGCCCCGGCGACTGGCATACGCCGCACGTCTGGACAATTGTCAGCAACCTCGACCGCCGCGGTCAACGAGCCGTGACGAATATCGAGTACTGGCTGTTCCAGAATACCGGCACGTTCTAGTGCTCCGCTATATCAATCCTTCCTACACTTATCCCGCCGGTGCGATTTTGCACCGCACTTCCCGCACCAATGACCGTAACGGCATGCTTGTTCGTCTCGAGGACAACCATCCTCACTATTAAAATTATAGGAGGGACGCGTTCCATCCTTGGTATACTGCTTACCCTGTCCCGACTTCTTTACTTGGCTAAAGTTATTTGATTTTAAGCAGTCAAACGCATAATATCTCAAGGTCAACTCTGAATTTCTTGGATTGAACGTGGAATAACCCTCCTCCGCTGCCAACAGACGAACACCTAGTTCACATGCGCCGAAGCGACGAAACGGTCGGACTTTGCCCTTCCCGCCAAATAGGATATATGTCTTACAAGACGTCTATAATCTCTAATGGTTGAGTCTTTAGTCTGTAACATCCAATAGCAATTTGCCTCAATCAGTTCATAACAATTTAATGTACGCACTGCTTTTTTCTCCTCCGTAAAGCGTTTCACCGACCACTTACTTCGGAGTCGACGCTCACAACTGTGCTTCTGCTCCGAAGACGACGACGACCAACTGCGCCGCCGATGGCGCCTAGAATGACTCCTCCCGTGCCTCTCGTCTGACTTGTCCGAATCGTGCACAGGTGTCATAGAGCGCGGTCGAGCGCTTGGTGAAAGCATCCCCTGACGCTTCCTTGACGAGGTGCGCTCCCTAGACGCACTCCACCGCCCACCACACGAAATGCTCCGACCGCCGGTGCTCGAGACATCCCGATGACGACTGCCCGAGTGGCTCCTTCTCCGTCCCTGTGACACGCCCCCCCCCCTCCCCCACATATACAAGCTTCCGGTGTCCTCAGACATGGGCCGCCACATGTCCCTCGAGGGCAGGGGCGCGTTCTGCTGGTCTATGGCCATCTCCCGGGTCTACCGACAGTTGCGGGCTGCCCCTTGTCGAGTCCACTCTTCTGCATCACCGTCGACGGCCACCTGTACCTAGACATCGCGCTGCCGTTTGGGTGTCCAACATCGGGCGTGGCCTGCATGCGCGTCACCGCGACGGTGTCCTGGATCCTCCAGCAGCGAGGCTACTTCAGCCTCGTCTATGTGGACGACTTCATTGGCTGTGAGGCATCCTTCTTGGACGCAATGCGCCCCTTCGATGCCATCCGCAAGGTCTGCGTGGCCCTTGGGCTGGCCCTCGCCCCAGACAAGTGCTTCCCACCTACCATTACGCTGGTCTGGTTGCAAATAGAGCTCAACACAGAGGCCCTGGTCCTCCGTATCCCCGACCACAAGCTCGAGGTCGTCGATGACTGCGAGCGCTGGCTCGCCCGGCCCACTCTCACAAGGAAGGCCCTCCAGAGGCTCGTGGGCTGCCTCGCGCACATAAGCACCTGCGTCCCGGCTGCCTGGAACTTGATGTGCCGCATTCTCGGCAACCTGCAGACGGCCCCCGCGGACCGGCTTTGCCGACATGGACCTCGACCTGTGGCGCGACGTCTGGTGGTTCTGCGACATCGCATCCAGAGGCAACGGCGTCTGCTTACCACCCCCGGTCGCGTCCCCAGTGGGTCATCGAGTGCGATTCCTGCCTCACCGGGGGGGGTGCCTTTTCCCGCAACCAATGCTTCTCCAAAGCCTACACGGGCACATACCCCACCATCTACAAACTTGAGGCCGTGAACCTCGTTCTGGCGATGCAGACCCTTAGGCCGGAGGCTCCGGGCAGGTAAGAGGTCATCGTCAACATCGACACCGTGGCCTCGGCCCTCGCCAAGTGGTGTGGACCTGTCAGCCTATTTTGGGGAAACAGGCTTGTGTGACATTGAACTTCTTGTCGTCGAGGTGCACTCTGCCGTGCCGACGAACATTTCCAAGCTGGACGACAGCCCCAGCGCGCAGGCTGAGCAGCTGGTAAGCGAATACAAAGACAGTTTTCAGGGTTTAGGTCTTATCAAATCAAATGCTGTCATTCATGTAGATAAATCTGTACAACCTGTTGTAGACCCACCAAGGAGGACCCTGTATGCAATTCAGAGTAAAGTATGCAGCGAGATTGATCGCATGGTAGAAATGGGTGTAATTGTTGAACAGGATGAAACTACCGAATGGGTTAATTCTATAACTATCGTAAAAAAACTGAATAAGATAAGGATTTGTCTGGATCCGATTAAGTTGAATAAAGCTATCAAGAGAAGGCCTTTCCCTATCAAAACCATTGACAAAATTATTTCCAAGACGGCAGATGCGAAATATTTCTCAGTTTTGGATGCAATGACAGGGTATTGGCAAATAGAGTTAGATGAAGAAAGTTCACGTCTGTGCAAGTTTAACACTCCGTGGGGCCAGTACAGGTACACCCGTCTACCTTTTGGCATCAAAACTGCTGGTGACATTTTTATTCAGGAAATGCACCGTGTCATTGGCAATCTACCTGGTATTGGGATAGTCATCGACGACATTTTGGTATATGGGTCAACAGTGGAGGAGCACAACGATAGGCTCAAGGCTGTGTTGGACTGAGCTAGGTCAGTAAATCTCAAATTAAATGAGACAAAGTCTCTTTTATTCAAAACCACAGTAAAGTATGTAGGTCATCAACTTACCCAACAAGGTGTGGAGCATGATCCAGACAGAATACAAGCAATGATAAGATAACTCCACCACTACAGCTGGCCAGCATTGAAAACAAACCCAAGTACTCGAGCTTATATGGTATGGACAGTATAAACACAGCCTCAATAACAAAAAAAACAAAACAAAAAATAGTAGACATGCCAGAGCTGCGCGACAAACAAGGCGACCAAAGGTTCCTGGGCATGGTTGGGTATGTGCACAAGTTCATACCTAACATGTCTGAGATTGCCAAACCACTGCGCACGCTCCTTGCTAAGGATGTAGCATGGCACTGGCAAACCGAACAGCAGGGTGCTTTTGATAAAGGGGCTGTCACATTAGGGTTTTTTGCGGGAGCGTATGGCGGCGTAGGCGCGTTACGTCATATACGTCGGCATACGCTGTATACGCTACTCATACGCTACGCATACGCTACTCATACGCTACTCATACGTCGCCAGCTGCCGCCAGATGCCAGCTTATGAGGCATATGCCGCCATACGCTTTTATAAATCCGTCCGTCCACATTTTTTTGTGCATGCTCAAAAAATCTCGACCTATGAGAGCGTATGGCCCATACGCTACTCATACGCCGACATACGCTCCTCATACGCCGGCATACGCTCCTCTAGCGTATCTCTAGTGTATGTAGCGTACGCATAACCTACGAGTTACGTATGGGAGCGTACTCCTAGCGTATGCACAGCGTATGCACAGCATATGCACACTACTCATATGCGCATACGCTATGCGTAGGCTACTCGTACGCTACTCGTACGCTCCACATGCCAATCAAAACTGTCAAAAAATGTCACAGCACGCTCCCACACGCTCCTCATACGCTCCTCGTACGCGCATCATAGGTTCCACATACACTCAAAACCAGCCAAACGGTCACCAAATGTCATCATAGGCCGGCACGCACAGGACCTATGTAGGTTTTCAATACGCTGCCGCCATACGCCGTAATGTGACAGGGCCTTAAGTTGAAGGAAAAGTTAAGAACTGCTCCTATGTCGTCGTATTACAATGTAAAGAAACCCATTGTTATTCAAGTAGATGCTTGTCAGTCTGGTCTAGGTGCTCTGTTAATGCAAGATGACAAGCCAATCGCACTCGCATCTCGTTCAGTCGCCCCAGCGCGACTCTGTCGAAGATGCTCCTTGGAAGCACGTTTGCCTCCAACCCGGTGTCGAGCTTGAACTTGACAGGACGACCGTTCACCCGGACGGTCGCGTACCACAGTTCGGCATCTTGGTCGGCACCAAGATGGCGATTTCCAAGATGGCTACACCACTATCGAAAAAGAAATGCTCGCCATATGTTTCGGATGCCAGAGATTTCATGACTATATCTTTGGCAAAGAAGTTCAAATTCAAACGGACCACAAACCGTTGGTGGCGATAATGCAGAAACCGATTCACAAACTTTCGGCCAAAATGCAGAGAATGCGAATGCGGTTGCAGAATTATAACATACAGCTGTATCATGTGAAGGGTTCTCTGATGTTTTTTGCAGACACTTTGTCCAGAGCACATAGTGCTAGTGTAGGTCAGGATACAATGTTCGATGACACATTCAGCATTGCTGCAGTGGACATGCAATCATCAAGTTTGTTAAGTATAATTGTAAGAGAGTATGAAACAGATGTATCCATGTCCATGTTGATCACACACATTGAGAATGGGTGGGACACTTCATGCATACAGACACCGCCGTATCTCAGACAGTACATCCCACACAAAGACGAGTTAACGGTAGAGAACAATCTAGTCATGAAAGGCAATCGGGTGGTGGTACCGCTGGGGCTCCGCAGTGAAATGATTGAGGCATTACACGAGACGCACTTGGCCGTGACTAAGTCCAAATAGTTGGTGCGTGACTGCATGTTTTGGCCTAACATAAACAAGTAAATTGAGGAAAAAGTCAGTCGTTGTGACACATGCCAGAATAACCGGTAAGTTTACATAACGAGACATTGATAGACCACCCGATAGCCTGTCGGCCTTATGACAAAGTAGGTGCAGATTTGTTTAAACTAAACCATGAAAATTACCTGATTACTGTGGATTATTACACAAAATATCCAGAGGTTACGGTGTTGAGAGATATGTCGTCTGTCACAGTTATTGAGGCGATGAAGGATAATTTCGCTAGGCACAGAATTCCAAATCAGGTTATTTCGGATAACGGTCCGCACTGTAAGAGCCACGAGTACAAAGAGTTTGCATAACATTATGGTTTTAAAGCCATATATTCTAGTCCGCAGTATCCCCGAAGAAACGGCCAGGTGGAGAGATTTGTACAAACGGTAAAAGACATGTTAAAAAAAATGCTCAAAAACGAAGACAGATTTTCAGTTAACTTTGTTGAATTACAGAAACACTCCATTGCCCGTCTTGAACGCATCCCCGGCTCAGTTGCTCATGAGCAGAAGGCTGAGAGGGAGATTGCCGATGGCGGAAGAGATTTTAGTACCCGAAACACAAAACCCGAAGAGAGCACAGACAGTGAAAAGGCAGCAAAGTCAGAAAGTTTTTCACGACAAGAAATGCGGCAAGGCGCACAAACCTATGAGAACTGGGGATAGTGTCAAATACAATAATAATGCAGGAGAATGGAAGAAAGGGGTCATTTTGGGGCGTACGGGTGTGTCAGGGAGAGAATATCAGATTTTGAACGAGTCAAGGAATATGTTATACAGGAACAGAGTTCAGATTATAGGAGCGCCCGAAGGAAGGCGGCCCGAGCTAGGCGGGCAGGCACAAAGTGTGCCAGCGGCGCAACCGAATGTAAACAATGCGGTTGATCTAACTAGGTCAGGTCGGGTGATTAGGCCGGTGAGCAGGTTAGACCTATAACTTAGTCAGTCGCAAAATATCAGCACACAAACACATGTACATGTCAGTTTAAGTTTGTTTATTTTCAGAGTCGTTTGTGTATTTATATTTGTGTCATTATGAACAATGTGTCATTGTGGAGGCTAAGCAGCTGGACAGTCAAAGGACTTCAGTGCCATAGCGCGCTCAGACATTCGCTAGAACCTGTGGTTTAAGATAAGTACCTGTATATTATTGTATTATTGTGTGCTAGACATTTAACTCGGTATTTAGATATATGGTGTGTGGTGATTTTGAAACATTTCATGTCTCAGAAATACTTTGAAGGGGGGATGTAATATATGCTAATAAGATGCATAATGATCCAGGCATTGAGAGAGAGAACAAAGGAGTATGTTAATGAGATGACATCATGGAAAGTTTAGCCGGCGGGTCAGAGCCCTGGACAGTGAATAAAGCATTCAGTATCCAGAAGTCAAAGTGTTCAGACGTTGTACTTTTACAATGCCCATACTGGATATTGACAGCTCATGGTAGAACATTCAACCTGGAATGGCAGTCCTGTTGGTTCAAGGGCTGTCATAGGCATTGGTTTCCATAGGTTTTGCAAGTACAATTCATAGCCCCTTTAAAGCATTTAATCCTTCAGAATTTTGTTTTACTCTTTTCGTGTCTAACAACAATTGTATGACCTTTATATCCCTACAGTCTAAAGCCAGGTTCCAATTCATACAACCCCTGGTTTACTGAGTATTGGGAAATGGCCTTCAACTGTTCATTCTCTAATAATCAAACGCAGAATTCGACTGAAGGCCAAAGGGAATGTACAGGCAACGAACAACTCATCCCGAACAAAAGTAGGTCAATCAGTCGCAGATATATATAACGCCATCTTTCCACCATTAGGATTACAGGATACACCTATCGCAGGTTGTTTTAGATAAAAGAGTCACCCTGTACTATTCTCTCCAGTAGGGGTGAAGAACAACCTATTAGAAGAAGTGGCGAAAGGCTCGGTAAATGAAACAAGCACCCACATTTATAATTAAAGGAGCAACAAATACTATTCATATACCTCTTTATATAAAATATATTTACCCACTATTTTTGATTTTTTTAAATAAATTATATTATGTAGTTCAATAGAGTTAAAAAGTCAAATTGAGAGTATTCTGGGACTGCCATCTTGCTTTTTGCATCCTGTCATTTCACCAACCTTAAAGCTGCATAATCCGATGAAATATCAAATTTTCAAAACCAAACAAATTATCTAGATTTGATTTTACATATCTAACTTAGATACTGATGCACTTATTAAGCATTTGTTTCTGCGTAAAAGGCAATACTGAGTCAATTTAACAGAACTTGTTACTGCAGAAGTCTATGGCGTCAGAGTTTGGCAAGCTTGCCAAAACTAATTTTCCACGTTTGCACTCAAAATATCTCAAAAGTTTATGATTTAAAATAAAAGTAACTTTAAACTAATGTAAAGTAGATACTACTGATCGATCTAATATATTTATCTCAGCAAAAATACAGAAATTCAAAACCATCGGACTATGCAACTTTAAAGGGGCCAGTTATAGGTCACTGAGACACCACCCGTACTCCAACAAATGTTCTCCGAGCATACGTTTGCTGGTTTTCAGTTTATGCAACTACATATGTTGGGGGAGAGTGCTGACAATGGTTGCCTCTGTTGTGTTTTATTTAGTTCAGCAGCACTGACACTTTTAGACAACCATATAGAGAAAAAAATGCTAGAAATTGGAATCTTAAATGATAAATATAAAGTTCAAATGTTTATTTATCATAACCAGCTACTTTTTGTGTGAATAATTGATTAAATGATGTAGATTAATAGACTTTAAAAGTTTAATTGAGAGCTTTCTGTGGCTGCCATGTTGGTGGTTGCCATGGCTTCCCCTGTGTGTGGGGAACCCCTCTAGTCATGTGATGAGGGAATCCCACCTATGATGTCATTCATACATCACAGACCTCAACTCTCCTCCCACATGTTCAGTGGCATGAACTGAACAAACTAAGCAAAGGTATGTTTGGAGAGCTTTCGATGCTGGATTCGTTTGTATCTAGGTGAGGTATAACCGGCGACTTTATGCCAGTACATATAAGACACTGGATACTGGAACCAGGACTTCTACTTCCTGTTAGTCCTAAAACAGTGGTCGCTCTGTGAAGTCTTTGTCAGACATGGTTGTCATTCACCCCTACTCTGGGTTGGGGTGATTCTTTTATCTAAGGTTGTTTATGTTGTTCAGTGCGCAAAACTTTTCCTCCGCCAGCCTTAAAGGCCCGTTTATAGTTTTGCCGGCGTGTGACACCGTCAACTTTACGGCGGTGTTGCGGTTTCCCAGGGACACCAGTTTGCGAGGGACACATCACTTCTGCACATGCGTCAAAATCGAACAGCATCATCACTAACCTTATAAATTTAATATAATGTTTTTGGTAAAGATGTTTTCTATATGTGTACCAAACGATTTCTTTCTAGATGGTGTAATTTGAGAGATATTTGACTTCTTCTGTATTTTCTGTATGAACATTGCTCACGACCATTGACAATGCCTTGAGTTTGACGGTACGCGCAGTGCAAAACATTAGTTTTATTCAAAATTAATAGAATTCAAGAACCATAACCTATAAATTTAATATAGTCTTTATGGTAAAGATGTTTTCTATATGTGTACCAAGCGATTTGTTTCTAGATGGTGTAATTTGGTGAGATATTTGACTTCTTATGTATGAAGATTTGCTCACGGCCGTTGACAATGCATTTGAATGGAAGTGTCCCTGGCAAACTGGTGTCCCTCGGAATCCGCATCACCGGTTAGAGCCGTGTGACGGCGCAACACGGCGGGTAATGCTACGAGTGGAACGTGGCCGTGAAAGTCTGAATGCTTTGACGCACACGGTCGGAAAACGTTACGGTAGAGCGCGCGGCAATGGGCTCACACACGAGCAAAGTCCACTGTCACCGACATAAACATGCGTGAGCAAACGTCAATAAGACCCAAATAACCAACAAAAAGCACAATTTCAATGAATATTCTACTGCTTCTGACCATAAAGGCCCTAATCGATTAATCAACTCGGGTCACCCGAAACACTTTTTGGCGCATGCGCACATCCTATAGACTCGGGTCGAATAATCGAATACGCTCGGGGTGGAAACAATGGTGGTTTAATCCAAAACCTTTTTTTGTTGTTTAATAACCGATATAGCTACAGCAAGATAGGATTTAAATTGTTTTATGATGGCATACTTTAGTGATATTTCCATTTAATTAATCTATGTTATTACCCAACAAAACATGTATGACTGGTACCGGTGGCTGTTATCCTGCAGGTACCAGCGCAAATGTGACGTTATCGCTCCTAGCTACCCCGGGCAAGAGGTGGGTTACTGGGGTCGGGTCATTTTGCACATGGCACGTGTATTTGTCGACTCCACTCGTGGTGTTCTATTTGAAATTTTGACGACTCGGGTGACCCGAGTCGCCCAGTGTTGCAGTTTCCGCGGCACACCAGTTTGCGAGGGACACATCCATTCAAATGCATTGTCAATGGCCGTGAGCAAATCTTCATACAGAAGAAGTGAAATATCTCTAAAACGACACCACCTAGACACAAACCGATTGGAATACATATAGAAAACATATTCAACGAACAGATTATATTAAATTTATAAGGTTAGGCTTCTGCACGTCTATTAATCTTGAATAAAACTAATGTTTTGCACTGCGCATACTGTCAAACTCAATGCATTGTCAATGGTCATGAGCAATCTTCATACAGAAAATACAGAAAAAGTGAAATATCTCTAAAACCACACCACCTAGAAACAAATCGCTTGGTACACATATAGGAAACATCTTTACCAAAAACATTATATTAAATTTATAAGGTTAGTGACGATGCTGTTCGATTTTGACGCATGCGCAGAAGCGATGTATCCCTTGCAAACTGGTGTGCCGCGGAAACTACAACATGTGTTCGTGTTAATCGATTGGCCCATAATTTCCGAATTGTGGTTGATCCGGCGGGAAGCCCGAGACGGTCACATCTCCATGCACTCCACGCTCCCTCCTCCCCCTCCCCCCCCTGTGACCTGCATTTGGGCTACTGGTTCCCTCCCTTATGGATTTACCACACCCACCCTCTTTTTAAATTTCTTTATTATACTTACTACTCTCCCTATCTTAACCTTACATTATCACTCCAGGGGGTCGGCTCCCGGGCCTACCTCCTCCCAGAGTGCTTCCTCTGTGGACATGGACCAGGTCGACTGACCTTGCACCTATTGACACTGTATCTTGTGCCGTTATCGCTTACCTAATAAATACCCTTTCTCCCACCTCCGTCTCGGGTTTCCTCTGTCCGGATCAGGGCCAAACTGTCTTAATCTGGCGGAAATGCTGTTCGATTTTGACACATGCGCAGGGCGAAAGTGTAGGTTTTAAACTCCCGGAGAATTAAAACCGCGACTCGGGTTGATGTGTGGATCGCTGACCTTGAAAGTTCCACATAGTTGAACTCTGGTCAACGCTTGCACCGTAAAGGCTAAATCAGTAAATGGGAGCGTTGGATTGCACCGTCTGGCGCCGTCACACGCCGTCAAAAGTAAAAACGGGCCTTCACGATGCTACACCCTGGTGCCACCTGCCGTCTCTTCGAACTACGCTAGCCAGTATGCCGTGCCCACAAGCCCCCTGTCAGCTACACGTGGTGTGTGGAGCTGTATCACCTTTTTCTCACCCACCCCATCTCCCACCCCTACCCAAACTATAAGAAACAGGCAAAAATGTTAATACCCCTGTCACACTACGACGTAACGAGCAAACGTAAGCCTGATGTGATCACGTTTCGTCATTATGTTGATGTACGTTGGGTTACGTTATGATGACGTCAGAATGACATTCGACAGACGTCGAGCTACGTCACCTTACGTCGTGTTACGTAGGCGTGCGTCAAAATGTTGAACCTGTTCAAAACTTTTGATGTAAATCGAACGTAAGGGTTTACATTCGCCATACGTTCTGTACACGTTCGGCGAACGTCAATGACGTTAAATGGATATTAGTCAAACGCTGCTCACTACGTTGACCCACATTAAACCCGGTGGAAACATCCATGCGGCGTAATGGGAACGTCAGGAGAACGTCAGGAGAACGTACGTTCTACATTTCGCCACCGTGTCATGACGTATGTAACATCACGTAACGTAGTTCTGGCGATGGAATAACATTCATAACGTTCCGTGAGCATACTGACGTTGTCCTCTCTCGTTGAATGACAGTATCACTATGCTTTACCGACGTTACGCTCTCGTCAACTACGCTGCATCCACGTTGAACTTGTGCCCAAATTTGCATACTACGCTGAGAAGTTCAACGTTCTTCACGTTCTCCCTACGCTGACGTCGTTATGTCGTAGTGTGACAGGGCCTTAAGCATCCTGGGTCCCGTTTAGTAAGAGTCTTCTTTTATTATTTCATTGACTAACAGGTAATATTCTATGCAAAATAAAGGTCTAGTAGGCTGTAGAAAAGTCCAATGGTTAGCACCCTAGCTCGGAAAGCAAGAGGTGTGAGTTCAAATCCTAGTTGCGGTCTGAGAGGTCTGTGCAGACATATGCAATTATCAACCTAAGTATTTAACTGAGAAATATTAACAAACCTTTACACCAGTTTATGTAGCTTTGAATAACCATCACATATATCAATATAAAAAGGCTTACAGTTCATTGGAGAAGTAAACGAGGAACAGAATTTAAAGAAAACTGAACTTGTGTTAGTAATACTTATTTTCTATATTATTAACATATTTCATTAGAAGCGACACAGCATTATTCATTTGGTGAACGTCTTATACGACTGGATACAAAGGACCTAGCGCTAGTTTATTAAAGTTGCACAGTCCGATTGCTTTGAGTTTCTGACGTTTTCTGAGATAAATACATTTGGTCGATCATTATAATGTACATTACTTTACCTTGACGTAGCTTTTCTTTCAAATGGCTAACTTTTGACATATTTGATGTGCAACCTTGCAAAATTAATTTTGGCAAGCATGCCAAAATCTGACACTATAGCATACTGCATTAACAGGTTCTATTCAATGGGGCTTGACGAGCGAGATAACGCTAGGCGACGCCCGTGTAATATCAGTCCGTACTCTTTGTGTCGTGCTATGACTGCCTGCCTGACTGTATGACTACCTGTCTGCCTGCCTGCCTGCCTGCCTGCCTACCTGTATGACTGCCTACCTGCCTGCTTGCGTGCCTACCTGTATGAATGTTTGTCTGACGGCCTATATGAATGTATGACTGTCTGCCTGCATGTATGCCTGCCTGTCGTCCTGCTTGCCAGTATGACTGCCTGTATGTTTGCTTGCCTGTATGTATGTCTGTTTGCCTGCCTGCTTGTATGGCTGCCTGCCTGTATGGCTGCCAGCCTGCCTGCCTATATGAATCTCTGCCTGATTTTCTGCCTGTATGTTTACTTGCATGTATGACTGCCTGCTTGCCTGCATGTATGTCTGCTTGCCTGCCTGCCTGTCCGAATGACGGTTCGCCTGCCTGCCTATATGAATGTCTGCCTGATTTCCTGTCTGTCTTCCTGCCTGTATGTTTACTTGCATATATGACTGCCTGCTTGCCTGCATGTATGTCTGCTTGCCTGCCTGCCTGATCGAATGACTGTTTGCCTGCCTGCCTATATGAATGTATGCCTGCTTTCCTGCCTGTATGTTTACTTGCATATATGACTGCCTGCTTGCATGTATCTATGTCTGCTTGCCTGCCTGCCTGCCCGAATGACTGTTCGCCTGCCTATATGAATGTCTGCCTGCTTTCCTGCCTGTATGTTTACTTGCATATATGACTGCCTGCTTGCCTGCATGTATGTCTGCTTGCCTGCCTGCCTGATCGAATGAATGTTTGCCTGCCTGCCTATATGAATGTCTGCCTGCTTTCCTGCCTGTATGTTTACTTGCATATATGACTGCCTGCATGCATGTATCTATGTCTGCTTGCCTGCCTGCCTGCCCGAATGACTGTTCGCCTGCCTATATGAATGTCTGCCTGATTTCCTGTCTGTTTGCCTGTATGTTTACTTGCATATATGACTGCCTGCTTGCTGCATGTATGTTTGCTTGCTTGCCTGCTTGAAATACTGTTTGCCTGCCTGCCTGCCTGTATGTTTACTTGCATATATGACTGCTTGCCTGCATGTATGTCTGCTTGCCTGCCTGCCTGCCTGCCCGAATGAGTGTTTGCCTGCCTGCCTATATGAATGTCTGCCTCCTTTCCTGCCTGTCTGCCTGTATGCTTACTTGCATATATGACTGCCTGTTTGCTGCATGTATGTCTGCTTGCCTGGCTGCCTGAATTACTGTTTGCCTGCCTGCATGTTTACTTGCATATATGACTGCTCGCCTGCATGTATGTCTGCTTGCCTGCCTGAATGACTGTTTGCCTGCCTGCCTGCTTGTTTACTTGCATATATGACTGCCTGCCTTCATGTGTGTCTGCTTGCCTGCATGAATGAATGACTGTCTGCCTCTTTTTCTGCCTGCCTGCCTATATGAATGTATGCCTGCTTGCTTGCTTGCATGACCACCTGCCTGCATGTATGACTGCCTGTATGACTGCCTGCCTGTCTGCCTGCTTGCCTGTATGTATGTTTGCATGCCTGCCTGTATGACTGCATGCATGCATGCATGGCTGTCTGTTTGGCTTCCTGCCTGTTTATATGAATATGTCTGTTTGCCTGTCTTCCTGCCTGCCTGCATGTATGACTGCGTGTATTCCTGTCTGCCTGCTTGCCTGTATGACTGCCTGCTTGCCTCTATGACTGCCTGTATGCCTGCCTGCATATATGACTCACTGCTTGCCTGTATGTGTATATGTATGCCTGCTTGCCTGTATGTGTATATGTATGCCTGCTTGCCTGTATGTGTACATGTATGCCTGCTTGCCTGTATGTGTATATGTATGCCTGCTTGCCTGGATGTATGCTTTCCTGTATGTCTGCATTTATTTGTATGAACCTTGTATCACCGTCTTATGCTTAGGTATATCAAGCATAATAGAATACAGACGCATTGTATATTTAATAATGTATCTATAAATGCTTATACCTTACATAATTCTATGTAAGTTCTTTTATTTCCAGTTTTTAAGGAGAAGACAAATCTCCTTCATGTAAAGTTGGCTGTGTATTCCTTTGCGAATGCTCTGTCTGCAATGCAGAAAGATATATGTGGAAAACAACCAGGGATCTGCACAGATATGGATGGATCTCATTTTAATCGCACACTTCTACTGAGTTATCTGCAAAATGTAACATTAACAAGTGAGTACCATCGACACTCGATGTGCTGGTCTATCGGCCATAGTTTCTTGTCAACTATTTTTATTCCAGTTGAATAACATTTTTCTTTTCAGTGTCGAGACGTTAGTCATCCAGCCTTAACAGGTAACTTGAACTATTTATGCATGAGGTGAGATGGTATGAACATGAGATGGTATAGCACGGATCTATCATGCTTTACATATATTATCAGATGTTATTTCGTACATGTAGACTGGAGGATAGTCGTTTGACTTTACAATATATCATAGATTTGCTTACTTGTTTGGAGGGATTAGTACCATGTAGGTACTTGCGTAGGTATGACTTGCTGCTGTGGTTAATACTGGACTTGGGATTGCATAGATAACATTTTCAAGATACATTTGAATTGTCTTGTTCAATTATAACTTTGAAGTAGGTATATATGTTATTAGTGTGGTCAGGTATTATAGGGTGAAGGTCATGCTTTGGTATAGTTTAATTAAAATGGCAGAATAATAGGTCATGTAACAATAGTTACAGATTCTAGTACCATACAGCAACTGCATGGTAAAATAATCGGTCATGTAGCAGTAGTTACATATTCTAGTACCATACAGCAACTATGTGATAGAATAATAGGTCATGTAACAGTAGTTACATATTCTAGTACCATACAATACAACAACTGCATGGTAGAATAAAAGGTCATGTAACTGTATGTAAAGACAGCCCCAGTAATGTCTTTAGTTTTAATTGATTTATAATAATATGTGCACAGAATCCATACCATATATGTTCAAATGTATAAAGTCTATAGAGACTCCATCGTGTCGCATGAACCCGCTAACCCGGATCTGGGTAACCCATCAGCCTCCAGAAGGATATGGGTGCGGTGGGAATCGGATGTGTGTGTGGGTTGTGGTGGACAGGTTTATGGGTATTGAATGACGGGGAACTCCCAAGAAGCACACACACCCTATACTGGGAAACACTGAGTAGCCTGCCAGATAAAGGTTGTATCTATACATTAAGGAAAGTTGGTTGGTGTCATCAGAGATACCCAGAATGTGTGACTGACCTCCCACACAATGACGTGTTTGGGCATGTCGTGTCAGCCACATCCCGGAACTTTGTGGGTAGATGCGTGGGTGGGAGTTTGAATATATACTGTGTACATGACCATTAAAAGACAAGTTCCTTTCTGAGCACTGAAGACTATGGTGTTCTTCGTTCTTTGTGGAGGGGACTCACTACGGCGACCATGAGCGGCATAGACTATGCAGGAGCACAGTCTACAGCGACATAATAAGAATCTGCGAAGTTGACCCAGGACGCGGCCATGAAGATAGGGGTCAAACTTTACACTGGCAGACCACGACGATTTGAACACACAGCTGATTGAAACTTCAGCTGGCTTGCAATCCTAGACTAAGGAACTCACGACGACCTACACGCACAGCTGATTGGGATTTCAGCTGGTTGGCAAACTTACGCTGACGACACTACGACGGGTGTGCAGCTAATAACCATCAAGATGGCTGAACAGGTTTTGCAAGTGCAGCAACATCGCGTTCGACAGCATGACACAGTCATGTTGCGGAAAAGTCTGGAACAGCATGCTCGTTTCATTAACAATTGTGATGGGACTGTTCGCACGCAGCTACGTGCCTGGATAGAGGCAGTGACTGAGGCAATGGACTGGACCGCTGCCGGGGATGAACTAACTATCCAGATGGTGGGCTACTTATCGAGTGGTGCCCTCAGGAGGAGCGTGTCTGGCTACATAAAGTCAGAACTACACAACGGACGCAATGCTACGTGGCGGAATGTGCGTGCTCACATCACAGCGACGTTTCTCGATGAGGACGAGGCTGAGTACACACGACAGGGAGTGGATGATATAAAGCAGCTACCTTATCAGGATAGTCGCGAGTATGCTATTAATTTCCAGTCTGCTGTGGATAAGGCATACTCACCACAGGAGCTGGCGATCGACCTGGTGTCTCAGAGGTTGGTGAATGTTTTTATTAATGGCCTGAGGGATGAGAGCACTCGTACCCAAGTTCATATGCACCGCCCTGGTACGCTTCAACAGGCCATTGATCGGGCCAATACAATTGCTCGAGCACAGGCCCTGGGGAGGATTGGCACACGGCGTGAGGAACCTATGGACATCGGGGCCCTCCCACCTCCAGCAACGAGTAATGCCACTTCAGAATGGATGAAAGGCGTCAAGGAGATCACAAGCAGTTTCAAGGGTATTCAGAAACGTATGAGCCACTTGGAAAAACGTATGGATAGATTTGATCAGAGACCTTCGGAACACACCAGGAGAAAGGTTGCCCGAGGTCCGGACAAGCCAGTTCGTAAATTTGGCAAGCCGGCGTACAATGCTGATGGCAGTCCCAACTGTTTTAGATGTGGGAAAGCGGGTCATATCGGAAGGAACTGCCCCGCACCTGAAGACTGTATGTCGGGAAACGCCTGAGGGCACCGGATACGCGAGTGTGTATACAGCTGCCCCTGAGTAATGGCATATGTGCACACACGCTAGTGGATACCGGTGCCTGTAGGACACTAATACAAAAGACATTTTGGTTGGATTTGTGTAAACGGTGTCACCGGCAGCCACTCATGAAGACGGCAGACAATTTGAAATCACTCACGGGTCACCTGATAAAGACGGAAGGTAGGTCACTAATCGAAGTGATGGGGGAATACCTGGAAGTGATTATTGTCGACCAATTAGCCCATGACATTTTATTAGGAGATGACAGTCTCCGACGACTCAGAACTGTTATCGACTATAGGAATGATAGAGTGATTCTCAATGAGAAGTGGGAATTACAGTACGCACTGGCCAGAAAGGAGGATCTGAAGATCGCAAGCACGGTTTTGGACAACTGGGTCAGGATGAGACCCGAGGTATTTGCTACAGAGGGGACAGCGAATGGACGGATGCCAACGGTGAGCTTGTCAATTGATACCGAAGGCCATCCGCCCATACGGCAGAGGCCATATCGAATCCCATTGAGCAAGAGACAGTTGGTAGAGGCAGAAATCGATAAAATGTTGAGCGAAGGTGTCATTAGACCAAGTAAGTCACCATGGGCCTCTCCGATTACATTGGTTCCAAAGAAGGATGGAACAATACGCTTTTGTGTGGACTACAGGAAATTAAATGCTGTGACGAAGAAGGATGCTCACCCGCTTCCCTTAATACAGGAAATATTTGATAACTTAGCAGGAGCTAAGGTTTTCAGTACACTGGATCTGAAGTCAGGATACTGGCAGATCCCTGTTGAGGAGGTGGATATTGAAAAGACAGCATTTGTGTGCCATAGAGGTCTGTATGAGTTTACAAGAATGCCTTTTGGTTTGGCTAATGCACCGGCGGTCTTCCAGCGGACCATGCAGGAGGTGCTGGGTGACATGGTTGGAGACTTTGTCATGGTTTACATTGATGACATTGTGGTCTATTCCAAGTCCCCTGAGGAGCACCACGAACATTTGCACAGGGTTTTTAATGCACTGGAGCATCACGGCCTGAAGCTGAAGCAACAAAAGTGTCATTTGGACGTACCTGTGGTCGAACTACTGGGATATGTGGTAAGTGCCGAGGGCATAGCGTGCAACCCAGACAAAACCAAAGCCATTTCGGGATTGAGTCAACCACAGAATATAAAGGAAGTGCGCTCATTCCTAGGGATGGCTGGATATTATAGACAGTGTGTGCCTGATTACGCGAAGGTTGCTGCACCACTGGTGAAATTGACCAAAAAGAATGTGAGGTTTGTGTGGGGATTGGAAGAACAAGATTCCTTTGACATGCTTAAAAGTCTTTTAGTGTCAAGTGCGGTTATGGCGCACCCCGATACGTCGAGGCCATATAAACTGTATACGGATGCTTGTGACTATGCTGTCGGGGCAATTCTGGTCCAGGAAGACTCTGCTGGTATGGAACGCCCAATACAATATGTTTCAAAGCAATTAGCCGGTGCACAATTGAACTGGGCTACAATCGAAAAGGAGGCATATGCGGTGGTGCATTCCCTTACTAAGTTGAGGCCATATCTATATGGTGCGCAGTTTACCATATACACGGACCATAAACCACTGAAGGCATTATTCCTATCTGAGGTTAGGAATACAAAGATCCAGCGTTGGGCGACGTTGATTACAGAGTATGGAGCACCCATTGAGTATAGGAAGGGAGCGCATAATATCCGGGCGGATATGTTATCTAGAATCCGATCACATGAAATTGGAGCGATGGACACACAGGACTGGGTAGCTGCCGACGACCTGGGACAGGAACACCCAAATCAAATCCCATGGGAGTTTGACAAATTGGAAAAAGAGCAAATACGAAAGGAACAGGAGCTAATGGAGGAGTACAAACTGGCAGCAGATGAGGATTCAGACTATGAGTTGAACGAAGGGCTGTTGTATACAACTAGGACGCCCCCAGGCCGGCTGCCATATCCAAGGTTAGTACTACCCCCAAGTGCTCGCTTTCGTGTGATTCGTCGTGCACACACTGAAGTAGGTCACCAGGCTGTAAGAAAGACTCTGGAAAGGCTACAGGAAGCTTACAAATGGCCTGCACAGAGAAAGGATGTGCTGGAAGTGATACGACAATGCACACGGTGTGCGATTAATAGCGATCGCCAGGAGTATCCCATGCCAACTGACATGCCGATAGCAGCATATCCAGGGCAGATTGTTGGAATGGATCTCTGTGGCCCCTTTCCACTGTCTAAACATGGAAACAAGTACTTATTGACAATAATCGATCATTGTAGTGGATGGGTTGAAGCGAAGCCCATCCCATGTAAAGAATCTGAACAGGTTTTGCGATATTTGGAGCAAGAGTACCTGCCACGATTTGGAAGCCCAGAGGTTGTGATTACTGACCAAGGGTTGGAGTTTAATGCTGCCCCACTGAGGCAGTACATGGAGACAGTTGGTATTGACCATCGCCGAACTACGCCATACCACCCAGAAACCAATGGCCGGATTGAACGGTTTCATCGCACTGTAAAGAACATGATAAGGAAACTGGTCAATAATCGTGCCTGTGAGTGGGAGGATTGTTTGGGGCAAGCCTTGTGGGCATATCGTATCTCCACCTCGACGGTCACTGGGTTCACTCCATTCTTCTTGCAATATGGGCGGAAACCGCGAGCGCCATTGACACAGATGCTGGGACGGACGGCAGGGCACGACCCACGAGCGATTAGTGAGCGGATTGACATGCTGGCGCAGGCATTTCAGGATGCCGCCAGGGCTACAGAAGAAAGCCGCAAGTATAACCGCAAGCGGCTATCAAAGAGGGCAAAGGCGGGACAGCTGCAGCATGGGGATCACGTTGTGCTCTTGGCTCATGAGCGTGCCCCATTGGATGCTAAGTGGGACCACGTGTACATCGTGACTCGGATACGCGGGCCGGTGATCACGGTTCTCGGTACAAAGACCAATAAATCACGCACAGTCAACAGGGACAAAGTGAGGTTGGTGAACCCGGACTTGGTATGGGATGACGTCAACCCGAGGTTGACCCGTACCCAACGACGACGGCCATTGATATATGTACCGATATCAGCTCCCACACAGCCAGAGCATCCAGTGGTGACTCGACGGACACGCAAGCGGCGGAGGATCAGCCCCCTTGACCGTGAAGAGTCAACAGATGATAGGACTAGTGACGTGGTAACAACCGTACGGAGGAGTGCTAGGGTGGCACGGAGACTGGCAGCAGATGACAGCAGCTCTTCACAGATACCAGTGACCATTTTAGAAGATCAGCATATGAGGACGGATATACCGGACTCACCCGCGCAAGTAGAGAGGATCCTTGCGCCAACGATACGAGGAAAACGGACTCGTGACGACGAGCCAACTGTGCAGAAGAAACAATGCATGAGGCCATGTATTGCAGCTATCTTCTCGCGATGTGCTTAGTGATAGCACACTTTGGACAACATATCAACACTGATCTGTTCAAGGATGATGGCATCCTGATTGAACAGGTCGGACCAACACGGACGATTAGAGCAGTCTGGACCACTTTGGTTGTGATCAACCCACCGAAACAGGTATCCATGCTGGCGTGGGTCGACCAGGTTCGGAGGGGAATCCAATCATTGGGACCAAGAATCTCCCAGCAAGATCAACAGACTTGGACGGCACGGCTGGATGCGTTGGAACTACAACAGCCAGTTGCAGGGACTGACCAGAGCCGTTCCTTCCGTTCCCTACATAAACGGAGAAGGAGGACCAGGAGAGGATTACTGAATCTCGTAGGGACGATCAGTAAATCTCTCTTTGGGACTGCAACAGAGAGTGACGTGAGCAGGTTACGGGCGGCATTGGACAATGTTGGCCATACTACGGACATGTTGGTACATGATCATCAGCGGATGATCAGTGTTGTAAACCAAACAAGGAAATACGTAATGGAGAATCGCTTGGACCTCCAAGATCTCCAGAGGCACCAAGAGGCACTGGACAGACAAGTACTGAACTTTTGTGATGATGTGACAAAATTATCTCATAAAGTTAGTAAGCTTACATTAGCAAGGTCTATTGACCAAGTTATTGAGGAACTGTATGTTGTGCATGAATCGTATTCTGCCCAGATGGATGCTTTCCTGACTCAGAGGTATGAGTTAGAGCGAGGATGGCTCACTGAGAATACATTAAGCATGCAGGAACTGAACGAGATTCTGTTGACAATACGTAAGTCGGGTTATGAGACCCTAAGCGCTGTATGGTATTACGAGAACTTGAGAATTGAGCCATTATGGTCTGAAGACGGTAAATTGGTTTTTCGTGTTATCCTACCTGCTGTTGGCCAAACACAATATTTACAATATAAGATCCACTTCTTTCCAGTAGGAATAGATTCTGATCATATTCGGATTGTCAAAGGTCACAGTGATATTACTATTAACACTGATACAGGGGCTGTATTTTGGCCGGTAAATTGTTATGAGTCTAAACCAAGAGTATGTGCACCTCAGAAAGAAACCTTTACTGCAACTTGTGAATGGGGATTAGTTACTAATAACTCATTGGACCATTGCACTATCGAAATTTCAAAAAGGAATAATAAGGATTCAGATATCTTTCCACTAGATATTGGGAGTTTTGTAATTGTGGCATACAAGAAACTGACAGTAATCTTGAGATGTTTGGGAAAAGCAGCAGTAGTTAAGGAAATATGTGGACCCAGCCAAATTGAAATTCCTGGAGATTGCAAATTAGAGACAGCTCAATGGCAAGTCTATGGAACTAAAAAGGGGTCCAGCATTCAAGTTCGAAAGCAGGTGACTTTGGTCTACAATAGGACCATGAATTTTGTATTGCCACCAAAGATAAGAACAAAGGTACAGCAGGCACTTCAATTCAAGAGCAGAGTTCAGGTTCCTTTGCTTGATGTTAAAGACTGGCAGAAGTGGAATGATGAGTTGGTGATGTATGACATGTCGTTCAGTTCTGGGAAAATAATTGGGAGTAGCTTTGCCCTAGCGGTATTCATTGTAGTGGTAATACTAATGATTATTGCTTGGAGGAGATGTAAAGGATCAGCAAATCCTTCTGTGAGAACAAAGGTACCCTGTCAAGACAGGTTGAAAAGCAAGTCGGAGGAGCTCAGCGCAATTGAGCTAGCATCCTTGGACGTATAACTTTGTATTTACCCACTGCTTATATTTAATCGTTGCACTCAGCCACATTGCAGTAGATCTAGAAGTACATAGACTCAACGTGACAGTTAGGTATGTAACAGGTATCATCTGCGAGTGTTGGCTAATTATTTGCTTTTACTTGTGTACTCGTACATTGCCCTTGGTAGTATAAATCTATTGACGTACTTGGAGTTTTGAAGCCTACGAGGTGTAGCTTAAAAACTTTTAAGTGGGGGAGGTGTGTAAAGACAGCCCCAGTAATGTCTTTAGTTTTAATTGATTTATAATAATATGTGCACAGAATCCATACCATATATGTTCAAATGTAGAAAGTCTATAGAGACTCCATCGTGTCGCATGAACCCGCTAACCCGGATCTGGGTAACCCATCAGCCTCCAGAAGGATATGGGTGCGGTGGGAATCGGATGTGTGTGTGGGTTGTGGTGGACAGGTTTATGGGTATTGAATGACGGGGAACTCCCAAGAAGCACACACACCCTATACTGGGAAACACTGAGTAGCCTGCCACATAAAGGTTGTATCTATACATTAAGGAAAGTTGGTTGGTGTCATCAGAGATACCCAGAATGTGTGACTGACCTCCCACACAATGACGTGTTTGGGAATGTCGTGTCAGCCACATCCCGGAACTTTGTGGGTAGATGTGTGGGTGGGAGTTTGAATATATACTGTGTACATTGCCATTAAAAGTCAAGTTCCTTTCTGAGCACTGAAGACTATGGTGTTCTTCGTTCTTTGTGGAGGGGACTCACTACGGCGACCATGAGCGGCATAGACTATGCAGGAGCACAGTCTACAGCGACATAATAAGAATCTGCGAAGTTGACCCAGGACGCGGCCATGAAGATAGGGGTCAAACTTTACAAGTAGTTACATATTCTAGTACCATACAACAAATATGTGATTGAATAATAGGTCATGTAACAGTAGTTACATATTCTAGTACCATACAGCAACTATGTGATAGAATAATAGGTCATGTACCAGATGTTACAGATTCTAGTACCATACATCAACTATGTGATAGAATAATAGGTCATGTAACAGTAGTTACATATTCTAGTATCATACAGCAACTATGTGATAGAATAATAGGTCATGTAACAGTAGTTACATATTCTAGTATCATGCAGCAACTATGTGAATGAATAATATGTCATGTAATAACAGTTACATATTCTAGTACCATACATCAACTATGTAATGGAATAATAGGTCATTTAACAGTAGTTACAGATTCTAGTCTCATACAGGAACTATGTGATAGAATAATAGGTTATGTAACAATAGTTACAGATTCTAGTACCATACAGCAACTGCATGGTAGAATAATAGGTCATGTAACAATAGTTACAGATTTGAGTACCATAGAGCAACTATGTGATAGAATAATAGGTCATGTAACAGTAGTTACAGATTCTAGTACCGTACAGCAACTATGTGAATGAATAATACAAAATTTAAAGTTTTTTGTTTGTTTAACGACCCCCCAGCAAAAAAGTAGACATAAGCTATTTAGGGGTCATACACTGTTTTAAACATCCCATTAAACAATTATAAGTTTTTATTTGTTGTTGGTGGGTTTTTGTTGGTGTTTTTTCTTTTTTTTTAAACACATTTGATCAAACAGGTAAAATAGAGCACAGATATATATGCCAAAAGAGCATACATCTGTGGTAAAATCACAAGTGGTGTATGATAAGTAAAATCGTGTCCTGTTGTCCTATGTTAATAGTGAGAACTGGGCAGACCCTATTATCAGCCCCAATTCGATGAACACGTGGTACCTGGTGAAAAATCTAAGTTGCTGCAATTATTCTGGCCATCTCCTGAATGCAATCTAATTGCACCCTGGAGCTTCCCGAAGTGATAAAAACTCAATTTTGGTCTAAAAACATGCCTTAGCTTCCAGAAACGAGCAAAAAGAAAATGTTTTAAAAATAATCAATTGTTGATGGAGGACAGGAAACAATGTCTATGTAATGTATATAAGCACAGTCTGAATGTTTTGGGTCCAACCAACAATCTATATATATACACGATAATTGTGCATATATATATATAAAATAATAGAAATACCAGTGTCTAATGCCTCCTCCTCCTGGTGCGCCCAAAGAACAGCTCGCGGGTGTGGGATCGCAACACACGTGTGGGAGGATCGTCACAGCTGACTGGTGGTGGGCATTTGATCGCACTGGGCACTGTCCTGCTGTCGCGACCAGGTGTTCACAGTCCAGTGCACCAGTGGATATGCCCCCCCGACGTCGCGTCATGCGGCGTCACTGCCCGCCACACATCGCTGGGCACTGCATCGGTGTCCGGTGTGTGGGTTACGATGACCTCCTCAATTGGCCCTCCAGCACGCTTGCACCCACGTGCCAGGTTGACCGCCATCTCGGGCGCGGCCCCGTCGTGCTTCATCACCTGTTCGGGACCCTGAGGAACAAAAGACAGGCGAGACACTCAAGTACCGCTAGCTGCCCTCCTGACCATCATCCCCCCATTACCTTGCTCAATTATCCCATCACTACCTCTGCCACTTTTACCACCCTGCATACTGTTAGTGTCACCATCCCTAAACATACCATCATTACCCTGGCCACCTGGGCCTGCACCCCGCATACCATTAGTGTCACCATCCCTACACATGCCATCATTACCTCTGACACTTCTACCAGCCTCCCTCTGGCCAATCATGTCCTCATTACTTCTGACACTTCCTCAATTATACTTACTCTTGGGGTCCCTGGCCATCATTGCCCTCCTAAGTACCCCATTAGTGCCACAGTCCAGTTTTCTTTTGTTTTTTTTGGTAGAGTATTTATTCATCTGAATATGACATTTGTCAGCGCCGGAGCACTGGTCTTCCAGCCATCTTACTATTGGAATTGACATTCTAAATAATCTAAGATTGGTCAGTGCTGTATTAGTCACAGCACCGATCCTGTAGAATTAAGGGAGTGGCTCCTGCTGTATAATGTACAGCACCAGTCACTGCGGTTCATGCAAAAGTGGGCGTCCATCCATGTCCATAGGCCCGGTGGAGTCGCATCTTCTTTTATGGCCCCCTTTGTGACTGACACCACTCCCGTCACCTGCCCCATTATGGCGGCCAATTGAGGGATGTGTCAGCCGATTTATAAGGACCAATGGGCCATTACTTGACTCCCCCCCCCCCACCTGTACCTTGGCCCGCCCTCTAGTCATCATTGCATGCTCACTTGGCATGCCTGACCTCTGACTCCCAGTAGACCTTGTAATTGTCATAACTGTTCTGGCAATTGGCAGTTCCCATCCCAATCAAACTGGCAATAGCTGGTGACACGTGCATCTGGACACGCCCACAACTCTCTCTCTACCACCCATGTCTTTTACAGCCCTCTTTTGCTGTAATTGCTGCTTCCTCCTCTGCCCCCGGGTCAGCCTTGAGTTGACTAAGTCCCACTCCATCTCCCCATCTAATTTAACCTGGTCCCGGTTCACCACCCTCTTGCAGTTCTCAGGACCCACCACAATAATTACAACCCCCTGACCTCTGTAACAATGAACACAGGGTCAAACTGCCTGTCCAATGGACCTGGTTCATTAACTAGCAGTAAGACAGCATCTCCTACAACCAGCTGCACACCATTAGCCCTGCTAATTTCCCTGGCTGTATTATACTGCCTAATTATGGCCCTGTTTCTCACCGCCTCCTGTAGTGAGTCTGCTAGTTCATCAATCCACTTGGCTGCATTCGATGTTATCTCACCAGTCTGCCTGTATAGCAGCTGGGACTGGTTTATTTGGGTGCCTGCCAAACTGCAAATAAAAAGGTGAAAACCCTGTGGGACCCAGGCCTGTGCATCTATATGCCAATAATGCATCCCCCAGATATTCCTCTATTAGATAATCATAGGTCCCCTGCACATCTACCCAGCCTGTGCAGTGATCTATGACTGACAACAAATATGTGTTGCCTTCTCTACTCTTGGGGGATGATGTGACTGGCACCAGTATCAATGATACCTGCAACTGGAATTCCGCCAAATTCCACCTGGATGCATGGCCTGCTATCAACATACATATATATACAAAAACACATATATACACAATGTTGACCGACCCTATCTAGGTCGCCTCAGGTCAAGTTCACACACTTCACCACACCCCTCTAATCACACTCACACCCACACACACACAGAGCTCCGGCGGCCTTCACCGCCCCCAGGCCAGTCATAAAGGTGAATGGAGTCACCAAGGCGTGCATCCCAGCATCCTGTCTACCCTCACTTAGTAGCCTGGTCAAAGGAGTGCCAGCTACTAATATGTTATTAGCCACACCCCCCTCACCACTCCTACTGACCAGCAATTTCTGCTTTAACTTTTCCATATTTCCCATTTTGCTACACATTCCCGTCCTTACAACCCTTAAATTAGTCATAAATAGCGGAACAGCAATGTCTCACCATGTCTCAGCGCCTGTGTGCCCGAAAGAAGCAACAAAACCAAACGGGACCCTACCTGGTCTTTGGAGACGAATCTTCCGTCATCTGTCATCTCACACCTTCCGTCATCCCATATGCGCCTTCCGTCGTCATGGAGGCGCCTTCCATCATCACGGAAGCATCTACCGTCCTCAGGACCGTGTCTCTGTCATCAGGGATCGATCACCCAGCGTCACAGGTCCTTCCGTCTTTGGAGGCGAGTCTCCCATCATCTGAGACAACACTTCCGTTTCTCAAGCCATGTCTCCCATCTTCTTAGACAATCGTCGCGGTCGCCAATGACGAATTTACTGCTGGCCGTTGCAGTTACTCCTCTTATACTCACTACTATCAGGAGGATCCTGGCAACTCTCTGCAAATCTCCCCCCACTAAATACCAAAACACAACTCATAAGAAAGAAAGGGAGACAAGTCATGCAAGATTGACAGTGAGAAGGTTGAGCTTTATTGCTACAACTCTTTTTCACCTACTAGTGACCTGCCACCCTGACTCACTTACAACCTGCTACACAGACCCACATAGCTTCTGCTTGTTCAGTTAAAATCAGTGCCAACAGTCCATTGAACCTAAGTTCTATGGATGTTACACACAGCTCAGTGGTGAACTGCTTCCTTTGGTATCTCTAGAGTGAGTGTGTGGTCTGTCCAGCAAGTGCAAGGAGTACATGGGTGACTGGGCTCACACAGCCAGCCAATCAGACACCTCTGCAGCCTGGGATGGGTGGCGCCTAAGAGGGGGCACCCCTCACTCAACCCCAGGGCAGGGGTTGTCCTTAATGTATGCAGAATGGCTGGGTATGCTTACCCAGCGGTCCCATGGTAACAAGTAGTCGCCATACAGTTACAGTAAGCAATAATCTATGCCCCTCTCCATTTGCACTCTTCCTGGTGCATGGAGGGAAGATTTCTGTAATTAGTAACCGTATCTTAATATCCGGACACCATACCGCAATCCCGGTCACTGTGCATCATAAGATTTGCACATAGTTATTTATGTCACACTGCGAGTAGGCACACATTGCATCCCTATTACATAACAATGGTCCCCAACTCCGTCGCCCGAGATATTGATATGATTCCAAGCTCATCTATCACGACCGAAAAACCGTATATTTTTACAAACAGTAAAACACTTTTCAAGTTAAAAATGGAAAAAGAACTTTTAGTAAAAACCAGTTTCTCTCAGAAATTTACAAATGAGTTGTGGATGGAATCGGAAGGACTCCATCAAACCCTCATTTCCAAATACATCATTTCTAACTGGTTGTAGGTGAGGACATTTCACCAAAATGTGATGCACTGTCAGAATACACTGGCAGTGCTCACACGGAGGCGGACGGTCTCCAGCCAAAATAAAACCATGTGTCAAGTATGTATGACCAAAACGGGAATGGAAGAGGATAACCTTGCCCTGTCTCAACCGTCTGTAGGAGGACTGCCAATCTCCCAAGACTGGCTTCACAGAGCGAAGTTTGTTCGCTCCCGCATCGTTCCATTCATCCTGCCAGTTAGACACAATGTACAATGTGAACTTGTCCATGTGAAATTTAAGGTCTGTATATGAGATGCTCAGGTTTGAATGAGGCAAGTTCAAAGCAGCCTTGGCAGCCAGATCTGGCTTTTCATTACCTCCAATACCAACGTGACTGGGCACCCATACGAAAACAATTTTCTTATTTGAAGATAAAAAATACACACCTCCATATCACCATCCCAATAAAGGGATGTTCCAGCTTCATCCATTGCAAAGCCTGGAGACACAAAAGTGAGTCTGAATATAATGAATTTGGATGCATGTAAATGTTGGATTTTTTCAAGGGCATCAATAATCACCTGGGCTTCAGTTGTAAAAATAGAAGCCAAATCATGTAATCTCTTGGAAATTATTTCAGATGGGAACACTGTAGCAGAGGCTACAGCATTGCTATCTCGTGACCCATCAGTGTAAACCTGAGTAAAGTCTGTAAATTGTTTTTTTATTTCCAGGAAATGTTGCCAGTATACTAAGGCATTTGTTTAATCTTTCTTTAATTTAACTAGATCAAACACAATATCAGGCAGTTTAATATACCATGGTGGGAGGACAAAGTATGGAGAAGTCTCTAATATGCCATCAAAATTAATGTTGGATGCAGATCAAATTTGCTTGATGCGAAGGCCAAAAGTGTGTATAGCATTTGACTTTGCATCAAACAACCTCACATACCTGTCCTCAAACACCAAGTCGTGGGCAAGGTGTATTGGCATCGATTTAAGCCCAGATGCATACTGAAGTGAGAGCTTTGTACATTTAGACCCGAACCTACGTTTGTGAGCATCAATATACAGGCTCTCAACAGGAGACATTTTGAAGGCACCAAAACAGATCCTGAGTCCCTGTTTGTGCACAGGATTAAGCATCCACAAGTAAGACTTGCGGGCAGACCCATAGACAATGCACCCATAATCTAATTTGGATCTTACCAGAGATTTATAGAGGCGGAGCATAACCTTAGTCTGCTCCACATTCAGTGTTACTGATCACTTTTAAAATGTTGAGGGCTTTTAGGCCCTTCTTTTTAAACTACCTTAAATGTGGTATGAAGGAGAGTTTTCTGTAGAAAATTATGCCTAGAAATTTGGTTTACTCCACAATCAGAATCAGGATTTTGTCCAACTCCTGTTGGGGGTCCAAATGGGAGGCACGTTTTTGACAAAAGTGCATACAGGCCATCTTTGTCCTTGAAAATCGAAAACTGTTGTCAGTTGACCATTGCTGAAGTTTAATCAGACAGCTGCAACTGACGTTCGATGATATTCATATTGGATGATCTATAGCAAATTTGAAAATCGTCAACATATAGACAACTTTCAACCCCAGGTTATTAAAGCATTAGGTGATGATACTGTTTATTTTAATAGAAATAAGGTGACTGAAAGGATGCTGCCCTGAGGCACACCCATTTCCTGGGCGTGAGTATCGGAAAAAATGGATCCGACCCGAACCCTAAAATATCTATCTTTTTAAAACTGTGCAAAAAGGTAGATCCTTGAGCCTGGGAACCATATGGTGGCCCTTCTCTGGACATTTCCTAGTACACTGCAGTCCTCATGTATGGGGCTGTCACACTACGGTGTATGGCGTAAGCGTATTCCGGCGTAACGGTTTGCGTCACATACGCCGTCATACACCACACATATGCTATGCATACGCTGTATATGCCCGGCTTATCCCGTCATACGCCATCTTACGCCCGTCCGTCCGAAAATGTTTGTGCATGCTCAAAATTGTCACCGTATGGCGGTGTAAGGCTCATATGCTATGCATACGCTGGCATAAGTTACGCATAGAATAGGGGTACGCCGGCATATGTTAGGCATACGCTGAAACCGTGCCTTTGGTGTATCTATAGCATATGTAACGTATGCCTAGCCTACATGTAACGTATTTGAGCGTACTCCGAGCATATTCCTAGCGTATTCTCAGCGTATACAAAGCGTATGTGCAGCATATGTCCGGCGTATGGTCTCGGTATATAAAGGCGCTTTTGAAAGCATAACCACTGTTTTTACATACATACTAAGAACACAGGGAAAAAGAGGGTGAGGGACAGGGACAGAAAGGGGGAGAGAAAGGGAGGGAGGTAAGGAGAGAGAGAGAGGGAGGGAGAGGCTGGGAGGGAGAGAGAGAGGGGAAGAAAGAGGGGAAGAGAGGAGAAGAGATGGGAAGAGGTGAGAGAGGGGGGGAGAAAGGGTAAGAGAGGGTATAGACTTGTGTCCTTAATATTCATAATAATTATTATTTATTTTCAATTTTACTTTAATTGTACTTAATTTATAACAATTACATTATGGCATGCCATTATTGAACGGGGACACAATAATTATAGGTTGCAATATATTTATTTATACAAGACATTTGTAAATATATATATACATATGTGCATTCAAACATACAAAGATAAACAATACAACAAAACATTTTACAAAAAATACAAACTATAAATACATATCTACACATATCTACAAATGATCATTTGTCGTGCGTCCCGCCCGAGCCCCCCTCAGTTGGGGACGTCGTGGCTGACGGGGGGGAAGAGGTCCAAGTTGGAGACCCCCCAACACTCCCGAGATCCTCGACAGCCTTGACAAGTTCAATAGTCCGTCAGACGTCGGGCTGGCCGACTCCGACAAAGTTCCCGTCGCGGGGGCGACTCGTGTTGGTGTCGAACTCGCCACGGCACAGCCACTGGAAGGCGACAGCCAGGCCACACAGACAGTGCCCGCACCACCTGGGCGGGCAACGAGTCCTGGAGAGGCCCTGGGGTGGCCCGCCATGCCGAGTGTCTGGAGTTGCGCCATCGCCACAGACGGCCGTTGCACCAACTGAGGCTGAGGCTGAGGCTGAGGCGGGACCAGCTCCTGATGCAAGTGGAATGGCAGAGCAGAGGTTGAGGCAGAGGTTGAGGCTGAGGCTGAAGATGCGGCTGCGGGTGAGGTTGAAGATGTGGCTGCGTCATATATCGCTGCATGTACTCCTGTGTCTGAGATGCCCATGGTGATGCCGGTGGTGGCTGGTGAGTCCACTGGTGGGGTTGAGGCTGGTATGCCTCACTTGTCGACACAGGAACAGGTGCAGCCACATGAGCCACCGCAGCCACAGGAGCCACGACTTGTTGCCCTTGCCCCTCCAAATGCTGCGACACCATTCGGTTTATTGGGCCACAGGTCTCCACAAACCGCTCCTCCGGCATAGTCAGGATCATGTCGCGGACATAGTTTGCAAATGCCACGCGCTTTGTAATCGCTGGTGTAGGAGGCGGCTGCATGACTTTGAGCATGTCCCCAGACTCGTCGAACCTCTTCTGGATGGCAGCGAGGAGGTTCCCGTCGTCTGGGGCTGACCACTTCCCCTTCCCCTTTCCCCACTCTCGGACCTTAGCGGGAGGAGTGGCGGGAAGGTCCTCCTCCATCCCCACGTCCACAGCCGTGGCCACATTCTCCTCGAGGCTGAGATCCCGATGCGCATCCTCGATGGCAGCGGCCACCTGCAAGACAAAATAATAAAATAACATAAGTAACATGAACGCAAATCAATCTTTCCATAAAAGACAACACAAGTCAACAATAAAGAAAAAAAGTTAACGATAATTCACAAAATTGATTTATCAAGAATCATAATGCAAATAACATATATCGATTGTCGACTTATCGATTTAACAATAACAACACAACAAGTCAACATGAAAGAAAAACAACAAACATATAACATTAAACAAATAACTTGATTTACCAAGAATATTTACGTAAATAACATATATCGGTTTGTCGACTTCTCCAGAATAATCGGGGTTTTACGAGAATCCTAAAGTCCACACTAGTCAGAAGGATAAAAGATTATGTACTTACACTTTTGCAGGGCTCCGGCCGGTGACGGACAAGGGACCGCAGGAAACCAAACTTTCGCATGATCCACTCCTCCCTCTCAGTCAGGACAGGCGCTCCGTCCCCGCTCTTTTTTTGTGCAGCCTCGTGTTGGTGTCCCGGAGTGACTTGAACCACTTGTGGAGATGGACTGCTGTCGTCCCCAGAAGTGTCGCCTGGTCCTCCCACATCTTCCCCCTTCCTATCAGTGCGGCAGTAGTCGGTCAGCTTGACGTTCCAGATGACTGGGTTTTCCTGGAGGACCTCCAGCATCTACCCCTCCTTGAAGACCGACAGAGAATTGTCGCTCTTCTTTGCCCTCCTTCTCTATGCAGAGGACAGGCCAGAGGTTCTGGTGGAGGCTGAGGCAGGGCATAGTATGTGGAGGCGGCGGACGACACCTGTGAGCTGCCCCGAGAAGCAGGAGATGGAGAGCTGGAGCGGGAACGCCACTGTCGCGTCGTCTGCGTCTCCACTTCCATCTCCAGCTCTTCCAATGGACAGTGGTGTTGTGGAGAGTGGTGCTGTGGAGAGTGGTGTTGTGGAGAGTGGTGTTCTGGAGAGTGGTGAGGTCAGGAGGCAGGTGAGGAGGCTGGTGATGGTGAGCATGGCAAAGTATGCTTCTTCCTGCCTCTCCCACGGCCTAGTCCTCCTCCAGTGGTGACAGCAGCCCTGGAAGCTGGTGTAGCAGCAGCCAGTAGCAGTGGTGTTCCTCTTAGCAGGCATGGTGGCAGAGTGAGGGGAGAGCTGTTGCTCCAGGGTATTTATACCCAGGCGGCCACCCACCCCCGACCTCGGAGAGATACCATACGCTTTTCATACGCTACTCATACATCGTCATACGTTACTCATATGCTACTCATATGCTACTCATATGCTCAGCATAAGTCGCTCATACGTTACGCATATGCTCAATCTGCCACTCACAATTGTCAAACCACATCAAATTACACCGCGCATACGTCGCTTCTCATACGCCGTCATATTCGAGGGTTACGTTACGCATGGTCGTAATGCGAAGCATTACGTTTGATGCGAGGAGAGGAAGAGACCCTCCTGCGCCCCGGGCTGTCGCGCTGCGCTCACACCTCACCCGACGCCGCCGCGCGCCGCTCCCTCCCCCGCCCCCGTGTCGCGCAGCATTCGCGCCTCACCCGACGCCCGCTGCTCACCGCCTCTCGCCCTCCCCCGGGCCGGCAGCATTCACACCTCACCTGCTGCGGCGGGACGAGTCCCGGGCCTCGGCCCCGGCGTCGCCCTCGGACCGCACCTCGGGCGCCGAAACGTCGGCCATACTGGAGGCGCTCCAGCGTCTCCAGCTCGAGCAGCGCCAGACTGCCGCCGACATCCATGCCCGGATCGACGGCCTGGAGGCCGAGGGGGCTCGGCCCGCCCCCGAGGCACCCTATCCTGCACCCTGACTCCAGGCCGCCTACGCTGCCGCCCCCGCACCTCGGGCGCGTGCCTCGGCCGGAGCCCGGCCCCCGCCACCACCTCCGGCGGCCCTGCCGGGGGCCGCTCACCCCCAGTATGAGCGGTACCATGACCTCGGTACCCAAGCCGCAGCTGCCCCGTCGCCGGCCTACCACGAGGAGCCGACGCAGCACACCCCGGCTTCCGCGGCCGACGCCGTCCGGGAAATCCTTGCCTCTGCCGAGGCGCGGCACTCAGTCAGGTGACAAGGTATCCCGGTCGGCTACATATTTCCTTCGGACCTGGTAGAGAGGGGGCCTGAGAGGAAGCCGGTGAAGAGGGGCGAGGCAACGAAAGACGAGTATAGCCTCGCCCTTCTCACCCTCATTGACCACCCCGACTTCCCAGCCCACTCCGTCCAGGGCCTACACCACCATCACCTCACCGTGCTCAGGGACAACCTCCTCTACCCCTGGCCAACCGTCCGCCGCTATTCCGAGACGGTGTTCTCATGGATAGCGGACGGGAGGCTCCCCCAGGGGTGGCACGTCGGTCGCCCTCGACCTCCTGAGGGTGCAGACCCTCACCCTCCCCGCCCCTCAGGCCGCCCCGGCAGCAGCGGTCCCCCGAGGTGACGACCCTCCCCGAGGCGCACACTTGCCCCAAGCCCAAGTCGACGCCCGCACCGCCTACGACAGGCAGACCCACGGGGCCCCCTGCCCGGCCTGGAACCGCGACCCCGCCTCGTGCGATCGGGCCCCCGTCGGGGAGGCCCACGGCGAGGCAGGGGACAGGCACCATCACGTCTGTGCCTACTGTGCCAACGTGCGGCGCATCCTAACTATGCACAGCGAGGCCGGCTGCATAACGAAACAAGCCCGTGAGCGCCAGACCCCCCCCCCCCCACCTCGGCGGATTTTTGATCCGCCGGCCTCCCCCCGGCCGGCCCGGGGGGCCCTTCCCGGCGCCTCACCCTCACCACTGCCGACAGCCCCGCGACTTCCACCGACAACCTCCCAGCGACCACCGATCGCAGCGCCGCCCAGTCACAGCCGGGGATCATCACCTCGGACCTCACGCCTCAGACCACAGCCCAGCCCAGCCTCACGAGGAACCCTCTGCCGACATCACAGCCGCCGACCCTCACGACACCGCCTTCACCAACCCGCCCGACCCGACCCCAACCGCCACCCCACCCAGCCCTGACGACTTCGCTGCCTCCCTGCTCGACCCTCGTCGGACCTCCTCACCAGATCTCGCCAAGGAGTGGTCCTCTTCCTTCTTTGGCCGCCCGCTCCCTGTCGACGCAGGCCCCGGACACTCGCCGCCCACAGAGGGAACCTGACACCTGAGGCGGTGCGCCCTATCTGCCGGTCCACCCTCTACCTCCCCCGCCTCGCCCCCTCGGGCGCGCCGCGAGCCCTCTCCGCCGTCTTGGTGGAGGGCTCCTCGGCACCCCCTCACTGAACATATACAGACACTAACTCTCCCTGAACATTCCGATTTGTTCTTGTACATTCCTACTTGCTCCTCCTGAGACCCTCACTGCATTGCTCCTCATGAGCCTCTTTCTGCTGCTCCTCATGAGCCCTTTCTTTGCATTGCTCCTCATGAGCCTGTCTATTACCTTCCTCTGTATGCTCTGTTGTTGAGGCGTTAATAAAACGCCTTTCTTTCCACCCCCGCCTTGCCTTCTTCCTTTTCGCGCATCGGTCGTAATGCGAAGCATTACGTTTGATGCGAGGAGAGGAAGAGACCCTCCCCCGCCCCGGGCTGTCGCGCTGCGCTCACACCTCACCCGACGCCGCCGCGCGCCGCTCCCTCCCCCGCCCCCGTGTCGCGCAGCATTCGCGCCTCACCCGACGCCCGCTGCTCACCGCCTCTGGCCCTCCCCCGGGCTGGCAGCATTCACACCTCACCTGCTGTCGCCCGTCCCCCTTCCCTTATAAGGCCGCCCGCCGGCCTCCCTCAGGCACTCGCCCTCCTGCCGCCCTCCAGCTCTCTGCCTACGTTACGCATACACTCCAAAAGATATGTCAGTGCACAAAGGTCACCATACATCACCCCACAACGTTTTTCAAATTGTTGCGGTACGTTTTATATACGCCGCCACCATACGCCGTAATGTGACAGGGCCAATAGTGGTGAAAAGGCAGGGTACCCATATCCCACAAGGGATGTGTGCAACTTCACCAGGCTGTTGTACAACCTCAACACGCTGTTGTACAACTTCAGCAGGCTGTTGTACAACATCACCAGGCTGTTGTACAACTTCACGAGGCTGTTGTACAACTCCATGAGGCTGTTGTACAACTTCACCAGGCTGTTGTACACCTTCACCAGGCTGTTGTACAACTTCACTAGGCTGTTGTACAACTTCACCAGGCTGCTGTACAATTTCACCAGGCTGTTGTACAACATCACCAGGCTATTGTACAACGGAATCAAGCTGTTGTACAATGGAACCAGGCTGTTCTTGTTTATCGTTGATTTCTACCAAAACAGTTTTGCTCAGATTTAGACATGCTGGTCGTTCACCCCTACTAAGCTCAGTTGAATATCTTATCTAACCTACAACCCAAGTTTCAGTGGAATGCGGATGCTTCGTGAAAATTATGTATTGGTGGCAAATTTTGCATAGTTGACTTTGGCGTTTGGTTTGACTTGGTTAGAAGGAAATAATCACAATTTCTCTTTCCAAAGAGCCTCGCCGTGAATATGGCATATGCTGCCGACAGAGCGTAAAGCAACCACCAATCAATCAATCAAACCTTTCCAAAGATTCGGCTTCGAGGAATAATTTTCTAGAAGTTAAGACATTTCTTTTCCTGCAAATAACATAGCCTAAACATTCTCTTTTTGTTCTTCTCCTGGTTAAGGCGAGGAAGAGATGTCCTTCAAGTTCTTGGACGGCAGAGATGCCCAACCACAGTACAGGATCTTAACTTATCAGGATAATACTTCCAGTTTGGTTGATGCAGGTATGTACTTACATGGTAAGTCCCTACATTGAAAGAGAATAAATCGCTTTTACAATCTGGCGCACTGCCATCCATATATATATATATATCCATAGGATAATAGGATAATAGCCCAAGAATGGTTGAAATATAAGTTTGACTCCTGCTCTAGGTCTGATGTTTCCCTTTATTTGCAAAACCTACCCCACAACATTGGTTCCATGACCAAGATTCTATATTTGCAGCACGCTGTATAATGCTTGAACTTTCGCTTTGTATGTTCTGTAAGTACACTCGGTACCTGGATATTTGTAATTGTAAGTATGAAACTTACAATTCTAGGGGGATGAGTCTAGGGAGGTGCACTCACCTCCCCAGGTGAATCCCACATACACAGGTAGCCATGGGTAGGTTGATTGCATCAGGGAGTCTAGTTAACATGTTGGAGAGCTTACCTCGATCGGGCTCTGGTGGTTAAATACCTCATTCGAGCCCCGGTGCAATTTCCAAGGTCGAATTTCATATAGGATTAAGGTGCAGGTTCACAAATATGGTTGTGGAACACTGAGTTTTAGGATGTTTTCATATTGCAATACATCACTACAGAACACTACATACAGAAAGCCAAAAATTTTATCTAATTTCTTGGATATTCCTAGGACATTTATTTGGGACAGGATTGAGTAAATTAACAGTGAATATTAGGAAATAATTCAGTAGTTACAACACATGGCTACAGGACAGAACAGCCCATGATAGTACTGTGTTGGTATAGCCATTAATCCCAAACAATAGAGGAACCTCCAGTCAACCATGGGGGTATATCCTGGTCTCTGGCCCACTCATATACTTCCACTTGCCACTGGGGGAGGTCCTGTGGGGACTGTTGTACATCATTTAGATATATTTTTTGCATACCAATATATATATATATGCATAATAAATAATTCACTGTGATTATGCATCTGATGCATAACCACCACAAATATAGCTTGTCTTGCTGGTACAACATTAAGACAAACCTACCTTAAATATTATTGTTTTTGATTTATTTTATTGTTGATTATCACTTTTTATTTCTATTCATATTGTTTATGGGAAGGCTGGTATGCCTCACTTGTTGCCTTGTGACGCCATTACACCCCCTCTATACTGCTGCGGTAGCCACAGGAGGGGTGAAGAACAACCCTCTGGCGACAAATTTCTACATGCTGGGTAAATGAAATGAGCAGATAAATTCTTAATTTAAGAAGCAAAATATATTCTTCACATATATCTTAATATTTACCCGCTACTTTTTATTTGAAAAATATAATAAAACATGTAACTTAATGGACTTCAAAAGTGAAATCGACGGCATTCTATGGTCGCCATCTTGTCTTTAAATTGCATTCTCTCCCATTTCACTAACTCTGTGCTGATATAATTGATACTGGAACCAATTCTACTTCCTCTTCCATACTAAAGCCATTTTCGCCCGTGTTTAGACTATACGTTGTCATTCACCCCTACTGCACGTACGGGGTGAATCCTTTATCTAGCTGGCACCCACACCGACATCTTCGCTCCCAACCCCCACCAAACCCAACTAGTCAATGTTGATGGTCCCTGATTCGAAAAACACGAGACAAAGACATGTGTTAGTATGCCACTGTGTATATGTTTGAATTCATGAATTTTCTAAAGTCGCTTATCGGATAAACTACATACCTTTGTTAGAACTTTGTTCACGTCTGCTGCCCACTTGATCGATGCTAACTAGTACTAGGCTACTAGTTATTTATTGACTGTCACTTGTACTGACTTTTCATATTGATTACTTTGACCATCTACGTTGATTTCCGATTTACCTGATATCACTTAAACGACTTATATACCCAACAAGAAATTACAATGAATCATCCAGTCTGCCTGCAGGTCAGCACCTATTTTTAATGAACTTGCGACACAACTCTAGCCAATACCGACGTCTGTTTACATGTGTAAAGTCCACGGCTGGAATCTGTGGTTTGTGTCAGCAGGCTATATTGAAATCAATACAGGCAAAAATAGAAAGGAAGAGTATGAAGAGTGAAAGTAGAGAGAGCCAAGCCCTCAGGTTTATTATTTATAGTGGTACATGGATCTGGTTTGGCACACCACCTGACCTTATTCTCCAATGAGAATCAAGCATCTAAACCTCCACCAATGAACATCAAGCATTCCTGTGTCCCCATGGTTACAGTGCTCTGCCCACCACCACCATGCGGAGTGGCTCCTTGGCCACCACCTGCCCTGAGCTGAGTGTGTGGTGATCCGTGACTAACAGAGCGTGAAGGGGGTAGTGAGTAGAGCTCCAAGTGCCCCTAACACACTATCTTACTAACACATAATGACTATTGACCATGAGTAAAGTATCACCAGCAACTACATAAATACATTCATGCACCTGGCCCTATATACCTTTTACAATAGACTATTTGCATTCCCCCACAAATGCGTTTTATCGGAATATTGTACACATGGTTATGCACTGGAGCGATGTGTGGTGATGGTTTAGGGTGTGGTGTGGGTGTAGGTCTGTGGTGGGTGTAGGTGTGTGGTGAGGGTTTGGTGTGGTGTGGGTGTAGGTGTGTGGAGGGTGTATGTGGTGGGGGTGAAGGTGTGTGGTGAGTGATTAGGGGTGTGGTGAGAGTGTGGGTGTGTGGTGGGGGTGTAGGTGTGTGGTGGGGGTGTAGGTATGTGTGTTGGTGGTGTAGGTGTGTGGTCAGTGCGTGGGTGGTGGGGTGTAGGTGTGTGGTGGGGTGTGTGGTTGGGGTGTAGGTGTGTGTGGTTGGGGTGTAGGTGTGTGTGGTTGAGGTGTAGGTGTGTGTGGTGAGGGTATATGTGTGTGTGGTGGGGGTGTGTGGTGGGGGTTTAGGGATGTGGTTGGGGTGTAGATATGTGTGTGTTGGTGGTGTAGGTGGGTGATGGGTGGGTGTGGTGGGGGGGGGTGTTGTTGGGGTGTTTAAGGATGTGGTTAGGGTGTAGGGGTGTGGTGGGGGTGTAGCTGGGTGTGGTGGGGGGTTTAGGGCTGTGGTGGGGGTGTAAGTGTCTGGTGGGGGCTTAGGGATGCTAAAGATTGTGAGATGCCGCTTTGCAAGACACCCCTACACCTCCAGCACAAACCACCTACACCCCCACCACACACACCGTCAACCCCCACCACACACACCCCCCCCCCCCCCGCCACATCCCTAAACCCCTATCACGTACACCTACCACATCCTTAAGCTCCCACCACACCCCTACACCCCCACGTGGATGCGGTGGATTGTGGGATGTTGGGCAGCAAAACAAAGCCGCGCTTGGCTCATGCTAAGACACGTATGAAGGCTGTTATGAAATGTGCTAGTTTTAGCTAATGTTTGAAACGTACAATATTAATTCGTATTATACCATGTGCATTTAGATCTGGGCAAATCTGGTTACTCAGACTAGTGCTAGAACCATGGCCAGAGTCACATTACTTATTTTATTCATGTTTTTATTGATATCCTGTTGAGCTAGGAAATGGGTAGGGTTAACCAGATATTGGCTATAAGTTTCTATGAAACAAGTTTCTGTTGACATATTTCACATTTTTAATATTTAGAACAAGAATTAAAGATGTTGATGTGAATGGGGGAAGTGGGGAAGTGTATGTTTCTTAGCTCAGAATGCTTAACTATGGATAGCTCAGAACGCCGGACCTCGATATAATGATGGAGATGTGTGCAAGCAGAACGGTTATGGGATCAATGCTGCCTGGGCGCTAGACATTGAGGGGATACCAGTTAAGGATTACAAGGCCATACTTGAACACGTAAATTGTATTGCTGTGCGGGCCATGAACAACGATTTCAAAGACTCTGCACACATGGCGTATGACACAAAAAGGCGGTGATCTGGGGTTTCTTCACCTTCTCTGAGGCATACAATGGTGGTAGTGTTATCCACTATGGAACGCAGCACATGCGTTTAAAAAAGTCTAGCTCGTCTACAAGCTCTGCTAGGCGAGTCTTTCCCCACGGGGGACGGAAAGCGGCCATATTTCCACTGGAACAAGGATTCCGGCTGCAGCAACTCCGAGGATGTATGTGGCTTTGGTCATGTCTGTGCTAAAAGAGGTAGCCGAGGCCACAAGCGCATTAAGTGTAAGTGATACTGTGGGTGGGGGCTGCAGCGGCAGAAGTGGCACTACCCATTTTGACTATTATCTTAATGAAAAATCTGATCTTGACCATGCTGGAAACCTCAGACTTTCTCCTGCCCCTTAATGATTGTACTGAAAATGTGGGTCTTGTTACTGATGTAGGTATTGATATTGATGCTGATATTGGTGTCGGTATTGAGCTTGATATCGCTTCCCCCGTGCACAGACATGATGGCGGCCCCCCACCAGGAGCCTATGCATGCTCACCCCTCGCTTGACCCAGTTATGGGCAGGGGGCTGGAGGGGAAGAGACCCCACTGCTAATGGCTGCCATGGTGTGGATGCCTCTTCTGTCAGTATTGTCGGCGAGCCTGCCGGCAGGACACCCGCCCCCCCCCCCCCCCCCCCCCCCCCCCAGAGGGTGTGATGGCTGAAGTGGAGTTGCTGGTTTCCATAGTGGCTCGAGGGTCGCCGGTTATGGTGGGCAGAGTGTCGCTGGTTATGGCGGCCGGGGCGCCGCTGGTCGGCAGGGGTTCTGGCAGGGGTTCCTCCACTGGATACCTCTTTCCCCCAGGGTGGGGGCGTGGCTGACATCCCCTTGAGCCCGGTGACTGCGGGCCATCTGGATGGCTGCTTCCCCATGGACGGCCCGACGGGAGCTCTCTCTCATGTTGTCACCTGTCTCCACCACGCCTCCCGAGAGGGGCGGGGTAGCCGGTGAGGCCAGTACTGTTGTCCTCAGATGGGTCCCATTTGACGTCGGGCTGGATGACTGGATGTCGGTCGACTAATGGGGGCTGCTGACTGCGCCCTCCGCATCACTTCCAGTTCTCCTCTGTCTACATCAGGAGTAAAGACAACAATGTTGCTGACGCACTCAGCCGCCTAGATGCCATTGGCAGCTTCGGGCGCGTTCGAGAGGCGGACATCGGCCAAACTATGTGCTGCACACACATTTTTGACGATGACTCTAATTGTGTTTCCAGAGCTTGAGACTTTGATGAAGGAGAAGTGCCTATTCCAGAACTGATCCTATGCCCCAAACTCGGTTGTGACCAGGGCAGTGCAGGTGCGGAAGTACCTCCAGTGTGTGGGGGAGTTCACTCCCCACTCCCCTGCTCATCCCCACAGGTGGCCCTCTATGCCACATGGTTGGCCAGGAAGCTGAATTACACCTCCATCCTAAACTACCTGTCGCGACTGAACAACTCCCTGAGGCAGAATGGGTCACCGCCCATCGCTTACACAGACTTTGAGATCTCTTCTACCCTCTGGGGGATTCGCCGTGAGCAGTCCTTCACCCCGCGTCAGGCCATCCCACTGCTTCCAGGGATGCTCATCCGGATCTTCAGCTTCTTGACCTCTAACAAAGGCCATGTCGCCTGGCGGGATCCCATGCTGTGCATCTTCCGGGCACTCCTCAGGAAGTGTCAGGTGACTCTATCCAACTCATCCCTCCTCCACAGGGACTTCCGGTTTTTCCCCTGGGGGCTCATAATATCGATCAGGAGATCCAAAACGATCCAATTCCGTGAGAGGGTGCTCGAGGTACCTGTCACAAGATGCCCCAACTGTCTCCTCTGTGCCATGCACTGGACGGAGCGCCACTTCCCAGAGGTACCAGCCCAGCCAGATGCCATGGCCTTCAGGATCCTCATGGCCAATGGCGCCTCGGCCCCTCGGCCCCTCTCACCTACTAGATCTACCAGACAACACTCAAGATATTCTCCGAGAAGGCGGGGCTAGACCCGGACGCCGTGTCATCTCACTCTCTCCTCAGGGGGTGTGGGGGGGGGGGGGGGGGGGCTGCACCTTCCTCTCCATGTGTGGGGCCACCCTGGAGGAGCTCCGGGTGAGGGGCGATTGGTCCACCGACACAGTGTTCACCTACCTCAAAATCCCCCTCACCCTCAGTATTGTCAGTGACATGCGAGTGGCCACGGCCCTCGCCACTGAGGCTGAAACAGAGCCGGAACCAATATACTAGTGGGTTGGGGGACTTTGTCTTTGCCACTTGGATCTTGTCAGAGAATACAGTTTTCCATACTACTACCTTGTTTGTCTTTCCTTCCATCTTGTCGGAAATAATTATGTGCTGTATAAGCATTATGTGGGTATAATTATCTGTAAACTGATTATCCTTTAATGGTGCCTCTGCTTGCAACTTAAGGGGCTGTCACACTACGACGTATAGCATTAGGGTATGCCGACATATGCGGTTTTCGACCAACACATCGGCATACAACATCATAGGTTATGCATAGGTTGGGCATACGTCGAATACAATTTGCATACGGCGTCGTAGGTCGGCATAGGTCGAGCCGCCGAAAAATGTTTGTGCGTGTTCATAATTGTCAACCTATGCCGGCGTGTGGCTCATACGGTTCTAATACGCTGGGCGTACGCTGGGCGTACATTACGCACATGTTAGGGGTAGGTCAGCATAGGTTAGCCATACGTTGAACTGCCGCACTCTGCATGTCTCTGGCGTATATAGCGTACGCCTAATGTACCAGTAATGTGTGCGAGCCTGCCCCTAGTGTGTGCTGGCGTACCCCTAGTGTATTTTGAGCATACGTCGAGCATATGCCCAGCGTATTGCCTCTCGGTCTATAAAGGCACCACCAGGCTTCTTCTGGCAGTCCTGCTCGGCTGCTCAGACAGGATGGATGTCCAGGCACTCCATCTACAGTTCCAGCATTAGTACCAAGTTGCCCTTTATCAGCATAAGCTAGGTCTCTACCTCATGGCTCTTCTAGCGGCCTGTGTCCAGAGGAGAAGGAGGAGGCAGCAGCGGACAATGTGGGTCAGACCCAGGATCGGGAGGCGCCCACAGTTTGGCTTGTACGACAAGCTTATGGTTAGCTCCGCAGCGAGGACAATGCGTCGTTCGTGAACTTCATGCGGATGCCTCCCCAGTTGTTCGACAAGATTGTGGCGCGAGTGGGACCGAGGATCGCCAAAAAACGCACAACATACCAGGTTCCGCTCGAGCCTGGGCTGAAGATCGCCCTTACTCTGCGGCACCTGGCATCTGGGAACAAATACTTGTCCATGAAGTTTGGGTGGAGGCTCCCCCACAACACACAGTCGCTCATAGTGCGTGAAGTCTGTCAGGCCCTCGTCGACGAGTACCTGGATGAGGTCATGACGTGTCCGATGACTCCACAAAGATGGCGTGCCATCGCCGACCAATTCCTAGAGAAGTGGAACTTCCCCCATACCTGCTGCGCTCTGGATGGGAAGCACATCGCCTGTCGGTGCCCTCCAAAGAGTGGGTCACTCTACTACAACTACAAGGGCTTTTACTCCGTGGTCCTGTTTGCACTTGTAGACGTGGACTACAAGTTTATCTGGGCAGATCTTGGGGGTATGGGCTCCGCGTCTGATGCCCAGATCTACAACGACTCCAAGCTGAAGGTGGGCACTGAAGGTGGCACCATCGGTTTTCCGCACCCCGAACCGATCGTGGACGGCCAGAAGGATGTGCCATATTTTCTCATCGGTGACGATGCCTTTGCCCTGCAACCGACCATGATGAAGCCATACAGCAGGAGCGGGTTGACAAATGATGAGCGACTGTTCAACTACCGGCTCTCCCGAGCTAGGAGAGTTGTGGAGAATGCCTTTGGCATTCTAGCCAACCGCTTCCAAGTGCTGCTGACCACTGCAGCACCACACCTCCACCCTGAAGGTCATCGTCACCACATGCATGGTTCTGCACAACCTGATGAGGATGCGCTATCCAGCGCTGCAGAACCAGGAGCTGGATCGACCCGAGACTGGGAACAACAACTTTGTCGCTGGAGCATGTAGAGAGGGGCAAAACCTGCGAGACGTTGACATCGTACCAAAGACCCTATAATACTAAGACGGCTCACTCAGCCTGTACTGTGTAATCAAAATGATCAAACCCACCACTTGGTGCGCTGGCTGTTCTCTTGGTTAAACAGTTGCTATATTATATGTATAAATGTATATATGAATGTGAAAGATGTGTGTTGATGGCAATGATGATGATGATGATGCTGATGATGATGTGTATTTGTTCATAAGAATTTCATATTGATGTGTATTCATACTTAGCTATATCATGTATAATATAATTGTATGTGTTTACATGTGAAACACCAACCAGCAGCCGGTCTGATCAAACCCACCACAAGGTGGCACTGCAAAATTTACTATGGGAGAGATAGGGAGTAAGCCGTCTTAGTATCATAGGGTCTTTGACTGTGCCTAGTTCCAACACCGCCTCCAAGATAGGAAAGGAGCAGCGCAATCTAATTAAAGACTGGGTCATCTCGCCTGCCGGAGCACTATCATGGCAAGACAGCATGATCTGATGAACCAAAACATTGTATCTGTCTGTATGCACTGTGAACATGTACTGTTATGATATATTTATGAAAACTTACATGTCTGTTATGTTGTGACATGTATACTGTTATGAGATGGTAATGTTTATATGTCTATTTGTAGAAATAAACTATATCAGTTTTAGATATCAAAACAAAATTACATGTCTTATATTCTTTCTATCCCTAATTAATGTAATCTAGTTAACAATACTTTTAATTAATTTGCTCTCTGTTTATAAGAATTAAACTTTTGAAAGCATAACCTAGTTTAATATACTGTTTTTAGGTTCATACTAAGAACACAGGAAAAGAGAGGGGGAGAGTCAGGGACAGAAAGGGGGGAGAGAGAGGGGGGATAAAGGGGAATAGAGGGGGAGAGAAAGGGGAAGAGAGGGGGAGAGAAAGGGGAAGAGAGGGGGGAGAGAAAGGGGAAGAGAGAGGGGGAGAGAAAGGGGAAGAGAGGGTAGGGAGAGATGGGAAGAGAGGGTAGTGACTTGTGTCCTTAATATTAATAATAATTAATCTTATTTTCAGTGGTTATTTACGTATTCATTTTACTTTAATTTTACTTTAATTTATAACAATTAAATGATGACATGCCATTATTGAACGTGGACACAAAAATTCTAGTTTACAAAATTTGTATTTGTGATGGGCATATTGACACATATATACATATTTACATACAAACATAAACAATACAACATGAGAACAATTTACTTAAACCTATTACTACATATCTACACATATTTACACATATTTACAAATATTTACAATCACTTGTCATTGGAGCCGTTGGAGCACGGCCCAGCTGGTGACAAGGGGAAGAGGTCCAAGTTGGAAACACCCAGCACTCCCGAGATCCCCGACAAGTTCAATAGTCCGTCAGAGTTCGGACTAGCCGACTCGGACAAAGTTCTGGTTGCGGGGCGACTCGTGTGGGAGTGGAACTCGCAATCGCTCGTGTAGTCGACGGCCAGGCCACTCCGACTGTGGCCGCACCAGCTGGGCAGGAACCTAGTCCTGCAGGGGCCATGGTGTGCCCCGCCACACCAAGTGGCCAGAGTGCAGGCGGCTGCGCCATCACCATGGATGGACTTTGCATGAGCTGAGGCAGAGGCGGGACTGGCTGATGGCGCATGTGGAGCGGCTGTACGGGCAGAGGTTGAGGCAGAGGTTGAGCATATATTGCTGTACATGTTCCTGGGTTTGCGACACCCAGGGTGATGCCGGTGGTGGCGAACGAGTCCACTGTTGGGGCTGTGGCTGATACAACTCACTTGCAGAAGTTCCAGCGCAAACCACAGGACCCGGTGCAGCACAGGAGCTGGTGCAGCCACAGGAGCCGCCGCAGCCACCGCAGCCACAGGAGCCTGAGGAAGCATGCGTCGGCAGTCCTCCACCCCCTGCGACAAGATCCGGTTGATCCCTGCCCGTGTGTTCAGAAACCGCTCCTGCGGCATCGTCATCAGCAAGTCCCACACATAGTTTGCGAAAGCTGCACACTCCATCATCGCCAGTGTAGGGGGCGGCTGCATGACATTCAGCAGCTCCCCAGACTCGTCAAACCTCTTCTGTATGGCAGCCAGGAGGTTGACGTCGTCTGGGGCTCCCCGCTTGCCCTTTCCCCGCTCTCAGACTGGAGCGGGAGGAGTGGCGGTAACGTCCTCCTCCATTCTCGGCCGCGTCCAGATCACCCTGTGCAGCATCTAAGGCAGCGCCCACCTGCAAGACCAAATCATAAAATAACATAAGTAACATGAATGCAAATCAATGTTTCCACAAAAGACGTAAACAACAACACAAGTCAACAATAAAGAACAACAAATATATAATGATAAATGATTAAATTGATTTCTGAACATTAATTACGTAAATGAAGTCAACAACACAAGTCAACAATAAAGAAGAACAACAAATATATAACGTTAAACGATTAACTTGATTTATCAAGATTAATTACGTAAATAACATATATCGATTGTCGACTTCTCCAGAATAATAGGGGTTTTACGAGAATCCTAATGCACACACTAGCCCAATCTAGTCAGAAAGATAAAATATTTTGTACTTACAGTTCTGTAGGGCTCTGGCCAGTGACGGACGACGGACCGCAGGAAACCAAACTTCTGCATGATCCACCGCTCCCTCTCAGTCAGTTCGGGTGGAGCCGCGTGTTGGTGTCCCGGAGCGACTTGAACCACCCCTGCAGATGGATGGATGTCCTCCCCATCCGGTTTGCCTGGTCCTCCCACATCTTCCCCTTCCTGTTCGAGTGGCGGAGTCCGTCATCTTGACGTTCCAGATGACTGGATTTTCCTGGAGTAAGTCCAGCATCTGGTCCTCCTTGACAAGCAACATCGAACAGTCGCTTTTCTTCGCCCTCTTTTTCTTGGCAGAGGGGAAGCCGGAGGTGCTGTTGGAGGCTGAGGCGGAGGCAGAGGCAGAGGTGGTGGAGGCGACGGATGACGCACGCGAGCTCCCACGAGAAGGTGGAGAGCTGGAGTGGGGTCGCGTCTGGCTCTGCGTCTCCACCTCCATCTCCATCTCTTCCAATGCAGAGTGGTGTTCTGCAGAGTGGTGTTCTGAAGAGTGGTGTTCTGGAGAGTGGTGTTCTGGAGAGTGGTGTGCTGCAGAGTGGTGTTATGGAGAGTGGGTTGCTGAGGAGGCAGGTGATGACACTGGTGATGGTGAAGATGGTGAAGTTGGCAGAATGTGCTTCTTCCTGCCTCTCCCATGGCTTAGTCCTCCTCCTGTAGTCTGAGCAGCCTTGCAGGCTGGTGTAGTAGCAGAGGTGTTCCTCTTAGCAGGCAGTGTGTGGAGAAAACAAAAACTCCACAGTATTTATACCCAGGCGGCGACCGATCATGTGACCTAACGGCGATACCATACGTCGTCATATTCTTTGCACAAGTCCCACATAAGTTTTGAATACGTTTTGCACACGCTACTCATACACTGGTATGCTAGGCATACGGTGGCAATACATTGGCGTAGGTTACACACATGCTAGACCTGTCAGCTCTAACCATCAACAAACATCCCAGTACGCCAAGCACACGTCGGCATATGCTTTGAATACGCCGATATACGCTAGGGATACGTTAGTCATACGCCAGGCATACGCTACGCGTAAGCTTCATACGTCGCTGGGACCACCCACGGTGCAAAAAGTTTGCCGTATCTCGACCTAGTTTGATTTTCAAATCATTTCGAAACGTTACGCACACACCGCCGCCATACGTTGTAGTGTGACAGGGCCTTTATCTGGACACCTCACAACTATTGACACTTAACAACTCAGGCGAATGGACAGGCTCTCTGCCTTGCCTGGTGCTGTCACCTTGCCTATTGAGCTGTCATGACTTAGCCTCTTGCCTGTACCACTTGCTTAATTTGTTTTTTTTTACCGGCAATAGGGCACTTACCTTTGGGCAGTGAATACAGTTTTCAATCCCACTACCTTGTTTGTCTTTCCTTCCATCTTGTAGGAAATAATTATATTTAATAAATATATGCCAAAAATGCGAAAAGCCTAAAACTTTGCCAATTTACTTGTTGACTTCTTTCAATTAAACCTCCACAGGTGAGTTTTCTGTCAGGGGTGTCCTTGACCTAAAGCCTTCCTTCGTGAATAAGTTGTTGTCTCATCGTCGCTTATCATGCAGTGTGCCATGTAAAGAGAACCAGGCACAAGTCTACTTTAAAGGGGGAACCTGCTGCTGGATATGTGTAAACTGCTCACAATGGCAAATTGTCCTACAATTTAAAGGTACGTCTCTTTGAGCTCATTCTCAAATAACAGATGGGGTGAGTCAAATTAGTTGAGTTTCCGTCTCCTCTTTTGGTAGATCGTGGGATCCGAACCCACGGTTTGAACCCTGGCTGAGTCAAACCAATGACTTTAAAATTAATTTTATACTTGTCGCTACCTAGCCTGCCGTTCGGCATTACTAGGATATGGCAAGGAGCAGTGGAATGAGGAAGACCAATTGTCCTCGATTGAAAAAGCCCCTGCATAATCAACTAATGTACCAAAAAGCAAAGGAAATTAAAAAAAACAGAAAGGGAGAGACATTATTCACATGCCAAATTAAAAAAAAAAAAACCTTGGCTATATTCAGTTTTCATTGTTTTGCTCTTTGAAGTTGTTTGAAGTTGTTATTTGACTTGCTTGATTTGATTCTTTCTTTCTATGCCATGTTGATTACCATATTATGCGCTTGTTTATGGAGTTTATACCACTGATCCACAATTTCTTATCCAAAATTCTGAAATCCCCAAATCTCTGAAAAACGATTTTTTTTTCATGCAGCATCTAAATACACTGTAATACTATTTATAGTTTTATTTATCGAATATTCATATGTTTCTTTTGAGAAATATTAATGTGTTTGATTATCAGATCATTTGAATCTGTATATGCTTTTAAGATTGTCCAAATGTTGCTGGAAATATAATGCACTAACGTATTTATGGTCTATAATTATCACATTATTTCATATATCAGCATGTTATTCTCTAAATAAACTGTCATAGTATGTGTAATCTTTATTTATCGCACTTAAGTGAGTATATATATATTTTTACCAGCAGGATTCTTTCTAAAATTTGAAAAATTCTAAATTCCGAAATACAATTGGCGCCAATAGTTCGGACAGGGGAATACTGGCAATTGATAGCTGTTATGTTGCTGGCATGTATGTAGTTATTTAACTTTAATTGCTCAGCACCTTCAAGTACTGCTAACTGAGAACTGCAACTTGTTATTTGTTCACTGATGTTTCTTAATGCTTGCTCAGAACAGAGTTCTGATAAACGCTACCCTGGTTGTTATATTGAGAAATGATCTTTTACCAGCGGATTAGATATCTGAATGCATTCCGAGTTTGTTCAATGACTCCTCAAGAAGGACTGAAGGTGTAACCCAGCATGGTCACATGCCGGAAGTTGAGGTACACAAGTCGTCTTCTTGCTGCCATTTTCGCCCATTTCACGGCAGGCGGTGACACTTGTACATCCTCCTCGCTGCTGCTGCAAGAAGACGACTGACATCTATTCGAGTTCTTGTGCTTGAGACCAGACGACGCCAACCATGACTTCCGCCCGCTGCCTTGCCCTTCCTGCGCTTCGTGCGCTGTCCTCATTGCAGTATTGTTTAATGACGACTCCAGACGCTTCAGCCGATCGCAGAGGGATTTAGTGTTACTCCCACCTTATTTTTAACTTCTTTTGTAAATATGACACAGTCACCAAGGCAGGCAGATCCACTAGTGGAGCACTAACACATCCATATTTTGAAGCTGAAGGAGATTCTATACGACTACCTTGTGACAGGGCCGGTGAGTTTGCTTTGACACTGCTCCTCGCGTCCACCGAAAAAATCTGGGTCGATTTCAACTTCCTTCTCATGCCCTTAAGGTGAGGCATGATGTAGCTTTTTTTTAATGAAACGGTCAAAAGACGTATATGCTATTTGAAATCGACCTGTACGGTGTCCTGCTCCAGTAGTGAATGCCCATCGGCTTGTTTGCATTCGCCACAAAGGCTAAATCCCCATAGAGATTCAAATGCTACGTACTATGGGGACCGGGAATGCTGGATCCCCATTGGTAGAGCTAAGAATGCTCGTTTCTCATTGGGAGAATGGGGTGGGGTGATACTGTATACTGAATCCATGTACCTATAAATAATAAACAAGAGGGCTTGACTCTCTCTTCTTTCACACTTTTTACTCTTCCTTTCTCTTTGCCTGTATTGATTTCACTATAGCCTGCCCAGACAACCACAGATTCGAGCAGTAGACTTTAGATACTGGTGACCACAATGGTTATTGACACTATATTTTTAGTAATGCTGCATGTTTAGTTTATGACGACTTTATAGACTGGTACAGTATTTTTATATACTGTTAACCACGACGGTTATTATTACCATACAGTTGGACTATGACATATTTAAAATGATTTTGGTTCTAAATTGACGGTTGGTTCAATTTGACATTATCAGACACGATGGGTAGTGACTGCGGTAGTTACTGAGACATGTTAATTTAAAAGCGTAGAACTAATTGACTATTGCTTGTTTGGTGAGTTGTGTAGGTAGTGTTTTTTCTGCTATATATTTTGTATTACTTCATGTATTTAGAGGTTAAAATTTGTTTGAAATTAGCTTGTCAACGACTTTTCCGACAAAATGCTGCTATTCTTAGAAGGGACATTAGTCTTTGGTACTGGTATATCTGTAAATTGCCGTTAGTGAAGCCTTGCCTAGCCGGAAATCGCAAACCCCCACTTGTGATTTCCTAGGAAATTGCAATCCCCCATACCATATATGGGCATGGGGGGTTTGCGATTTCCTATGAAATCACATACCCCCTGGACATCGCAAACTCCCCATGCTTGGCAGTCTTATGGCCCTGTCACATTATGATGCATCTCACCAGCGCGCCACCAATGCGGAAAATCACTTTTTTACATCGAGATTTGTTTGTTTGTTGTCGTTTTACATCCTAGCAACATCTAAGTGTAAAAATATACGGATTTTCGGTTCGGAATTATATATTGGCAGAGAGCATTATTATTCTTGGGTCCTACCAGAGCTATTGCCAAGCACACCAGCCATACCACATTCCTTAGGGCCACACCCTGCAGGCTGGGTTGGGTGGCAACTCCCCATATTAGGGCATTGCACTGACCAGTCTGTAGGGGGGAGCCTGATTGGCTGGCTGTGGGAGGTCCAGTCACCTGACCCCCTTGGCCTATCATCACCACACAAGTCTCATTCTAATTAATTATTCAAGAAACTTCTCCACCAGGCACACTGGAGAGATCACTCTACTCCTGGCTCTTGAGTGAGACACACCTACTCTAGAGCAGGACCCCAGCCACTCTGTCTGATGCTACCAAAATTCATATATCAAAATTGAGTTGAGTGTAACAACCAAGAGACTCTGGTTCAATGGGCTGTAGGCACTGACTCCTAGATCTAAGGCAGGCAATGAGACTCTGTTTAGGCAACAGGCAAGGAGTGGAGGTGATAGGTCACTAGGAGGGGTACAGGAATTGATGCCAATAAAGCAGACCTTCTTCACTGTTTATCTTGTGTGACTTGTCTTACCTTTCTTCCTTATGAGTTCGCTATGTGGGTTGATTAAGGGTTGATTAAGGGAGGCATCACAGATGATATGAAGGGGAAGAGTTTTATGGTATTCTCTGGGGCTCTGAGCGGCCGAGTAACCCAGTAATACTATATATGGTCATATCAGGCCGGGTACCAACTTGTGACTGTGCACTCATGGTGACTTTATAGTGCTTTCCCACTGGGAAACCAGGCCGCTGGCACCATGACCTGATATCCCACTCAGTCACATTATCCTGACTCTGAGCACACCAGTCCTTGTCCTATCCTAATAATGCTGAGCGCCTGGCTAGGAAGCGATAAGTATCAATTTTATAGTCATTGGTTTGACTCGACCAGGGTTCAAACCCACGACCCCACGATCTACCAGCACGGGAGACGGAGCCTCTAACTCAATAGGCCATCCCATCTGGTTTTTACATCGAGATGCGGCAAACTTTTCGGCATGGGGGGAAAAGTTTGACGTCAGTGCAATGTAGTGGCCGAAAGCGTAGCATGCGCCCGACGTTGTGGTAACGTATGGCGACGCATGAGAAAAAAAAAGAAAAAATGTTGGGCACAACGTGTGGCTACCGAGCCTCTCGCGCACGCGGCGTGTACCTAGCGTTGGCATAATGTGCTCCCAACGTTCCGCTAGTGACCGTCCGACGTGTTGCACAACGTATGAGAGTGTAGTGCCAGTGCGTAAGCGATGCATGTCCAACGACACTCCAGCATGTTTCGGCATTGCGCCAGCGTGCTCCCAGCGCACCAATGTTAAGCGAGCACCAGACGCGCGCCCTATACGTCAAAACCGTCGAGACACAGTGGAGAAATGCCAACTGCGCATCGGCCATACGCTATGCACACGTTAGAACAACGTCGTCATACATTGGTGTTACGTTGCAAATGCGCTGACGGAACGCTCTCTGTCAGAGGAAAAAAAGTCAACATAAGACAATGTAACAACAACATTCCTCCAACGTACGTCTAATGTACATCGATGTATGCTTAACGTTTACATATCGTACAGTGGACCTAAAATCCACACGTTTGTCGAACATTGTCATGCATAGAAAGTAATGTAGCAGGCCATTCACAATCAAATAATGTTTGCTTCTAGCACGGGTGGTACTTTTTTGTGCCTTTCTAAACCCATCAGGGTATGTTGCAGAGCGTATGTACCCGAAGATTACATCATGTCTCAACCAAGCAGTTGCTGGCTGCTTTACAGCACTGGTGCCTTCGGACATCATTTAGCTGGATTCACGTCATGTAGGACAATGATACAGATAGTGTACTGGCTTTTCTTATTGATGTAGTCTAGTATCTTTGACCAAAATTGACCTGGTCCCCTATCCTTCCTGTGCGCAGTAAATATGGCCCTTGCTGTGACAGGCATGAAATTAAAAATAATCAATTAATCCATCTTGTGAGGGATCCCCCTTATATGAAAATAAATGTGACTTAATCATGCTTACATAAATACAATTTGTATAATAGATTAATTCCATACAGAGTAATTCCATAATTCCAGCATCAGTGTGCATTGTGTGATTTTTAAAACCAAAACAAACTTCACAAAGCACATGTGCTTGCTTTAAGTCTAAAGCCGTGTTCACCGGGAAAAGTTTACGCCGCTTTATACAAGGCGGATAATATGAACCGAACTAGTGTCGCGTCCACATGGGCAGTACTTGGGCCGGAAATCGATATCAGCGCATGAGCAAGTCCATACTAACCAGCGCCAGTTTCGGTTAGTCGACGTCGGCACGAGAGAGTGTGGGTTCGACCTAGATATGTATAGACTGAATCATATTGTTTTGGAACCGTAAAAACTTCTGCTGGGCAGTGAAAACCTATAAATAAATGATGAAAAAAACATCTGTGCACCTCTATCCGGTTCATAGACCAAATTATATAATATGCGCTTTTGATCGACCGGAAAGTCAACAAACTAAGGTCTCGACTGCATATGCGTGTGACGTCCTTAATCCGCCTCAAGTAAGTCGGTTGCGTTCACACGGGCGATATAAGTCGAATCATAAAATTTGGTTCATATAAACCACCTACACAAGTGGTTTATAAAATCCGAATAATATGAATCGAATCAATGCCTAAGGAATGGGTGGGCCTAGGGTTCATCAGACATTGGTTGGTTATGTATTTCTTCTGAAACATTTGACATTTAGGCCTACATCATTTAGATCAATAATTAAAAAGTCTAGATTTACATCTAGAGGAAGATAAAGTTGCTCTTATTTTATTCACATTGTTTCCTTATTATTTATGCTGGTTTAAAACAAGAATTGCAGCATTGGTTGGGGTCAATTGTCATTGAATGCAAGTCATTTTATGCAGTTTGTATATATATCCATAATTATATAACTCTAGATTCAGGTTTAGAATTCTAGATCTAGGCATTTCTAGAATTGTTATTTGTGACCAAGAAGTTATAAGGCCAAAAAGCCAATACCACCATTGCTGGATACTTGTTCTGATTTTCTTCATTTGAAAAGTATGAAATTTACCAGCTTATGTATGTACAAAGTGACTGATAGTTTTGTAGGGAATTGGATATTTGTTAGTTCAAAGTGTTTAAAGAAGTTGTGCTGGCTTTTCTTAATGTTGTAGTTTAGTATCTTTGATAAAAATTGATCTGGTCCCTTATCCCTCTTGTGAGTGATCAATAGCAGTGGAAAAGGCCTTTGCTGTGACAGCATGACATCAAAACTAATCAATTAATCCATCTTGATCCTCCTTGAAGCCATTTTATCCCCCAGATCTGGTAGAAATCCAAAATCAAACATAGGCCTATAGCTGCCATGCTTGTTGTGATGAATGCTACAAAGCATGTGGGGGTTTTGCAATTTTCAGGGGGGTTTGTGATTTCCTAGGCAATCACAAACCCCGGGATGTGCAATTTCCAGGGGTTTGCGATTTACCACCACACCGGTAGAATATATTTTTTATTGGGACTACTTTCGGTAATTTCTTTAACCTTGAGATGAACGGGGGAGCGTAGTAATACACTATGTTTTTTTGCAAATGTCTTCTACTTTACAGCCAAAAACTATACTTGGATACAATTCTTTAAATTATTTCTACCACCGCATACAACAGCAGCTTGAAAATGACAGTCACACATGCAAAGGAGGAACAATTGCGTGAAGAATTTCAGCATTGGTTTCAAGGTGAGTGTGATTCGGGGAACTATACCAATGAAACTGGACAGATAGAAGCATGGAGTGAATTTATGGCACAGAGTCTTGACTTTATAAGAGAAGAAAATGAAGAACGTTTGTCTAATGTAAGGGAACATACAGAATTAAGAGAAGGTAGAGAAGAACGTAGAGAAGCATGTGAGCTTTTGCAAATTGAGCATAGACAGCGAGAGGTACGTAATAGGTCTTTGAAAGCGTACGGTAAGTCTGTACCCTTATTGGATGGGTCGGACAGGGGAGCATTGCGCAACTGGATAGATTTAATAGAACGTATTGGGACTCTGGCTGATGTTTCAGACTTGGATATAATCCGCTTTGCTTTGTCAAATGCAACTGGTACATTGCATTAAGTTCTCTACTGCTTTTCAGCATAAAGGTGCTAAGTGCTGGGAAGAAATAAAAGAAGTAATAGCTTCAACTCTACTAACGGCAGATGAATGTAGTCATTTAAAAGGGATAGTAATGGCTATGAAGCAAAATGAAGGGGAAACAGTATATAGTATTTCTGGGTTACTCGGCTGCTCAGAGCTCCAGATAATACCATAAAACTCTCCTCTTCATATCACCTATGATGCCTCCCTTAATCAACCCCTAATCATACCCATCAACAAACTCATAAGGAAGAAAGGTAAGACAAGTCACACAGTTTAACAGTGAAGAAGTTGTGCTTTATTGGCGTCAACTCCAACTACTAGTGACCTATCACCCTCACTCCTTACCTTCTGTCCACACAGAATCTCATTACTTCTTTAGCCTGTCTATGAATCTGTGCATAGAGCCCATGGAACCGGAGTCCCTTGGGTGTTGCACTCAGCTCAATTTGGATATATGAATTTTGGTAGCATCAGACAGAGTGTCTGGGGTCTTGCTCTAGAGTAGGTGTATCTCACTCAAGAGCCAGGAGTAGAGTGATCTCTGTCCAGTGTGTCTGAAGCAGAGTCTAGAATAATGAATTAAATCTCAAAATGAGGCTAGTGTGTGGTCAGAGGGCCAAGGCAGTGTAGGTGACTGGACATCCCCACAGCCAGCCAATCAGGCACCCCCACAGTCTGGGTCGGTGGCACCCCCCAGTAGGGGTGGCTGTCACTCAACCCAGCTGCAGGTGGTGGCCTGTGTGTATATGCAGATTAGGCTGGTGTGCCCGCCCAGTGGTCATGTAGGGACAGGTAGCTGCAGACAGTTACAATGGATCTCTGTTAAAATGGTATTTTCTCCAATTGCACTCTTTATGGATGCATAGAGAAGCATTTCAACAATCATGTACTGCCTCTTATATAGGAACATCTCTTCATTAATCTCAGGCATCATATATGAACATATATTTCACACAGCTTATATCATGTCACAATGGGAGTGGGATACTATTATTTTTAGTTTATATAACATTGTCCCCACACTGTTGCCCAAGTATAATAATGCTCTCTGCCAATATGTAATTCCAAACCGAAAATCCGTATATTTTTACAACATCCCTTTTCCATTTCTACTTGTGCAAACGGCCAAGGAAAAATGGAAGCCTTAAAACACTACGCCTTTTTCGGTTTAAGTCAGAGTGAGTGCTATACAGTGGAGCAAATATGAGCCTTCAATAGACTTTGTCAATTCTGTACCCTTCTCGTTCGAATGCCCACGCATCGTATTTTACTTAGGTCTATACTCCACTGTATTGGCTACTCCTCCCTTAGTCACTGTCAAAGTTTTTCTATCAAGTTTTCTGTGTTTCTCCAGTTCTCCACCACCTCGAGGACCATTCCTATCTATTTGTTTCCAGTAATTGTTTAGGCAAGAACAGACCGAAAAATCTATACCAGAATGGGGGTCCCAATACAGATGGTGGCTTTGAACCGGCTATCTTGCTACTCCCCCCCCCCTTTAATTAATATTAAGTTTATATTTAAAATGATGTCTTTTATCATCTGCTAATTCTCTTGCGCGCCCAGGCCCCCTTTAAAACTTCATGAATCTTTTTTTTTTTAAGGGTAAGCAGGACAGAATAGCAACACAAGCAGGGAACCATGACAGGTTAGATCTTGCAAGATAATCAGATCAAATATTTCTCAGTAGTGATTGATCCAATCAACCAGGTTTAGACTACTGTATAAGATAATCAAATCAATTATTTCCTAGTAGTGATTGAACCAATCAATCCTCGACCCGATCGGTCCACCGATCCAACATCAATAAAAAAACCCGCATCAATCCGATGATTCGAATCAATCAAATGACTCAAATCAATCAAATGAACCCAATCATTTCCTCCATCAATGGTTGACATAACTAACCAATGGTCCCGTCACTCCAGTGACCCTCACGAATCATTGACCCCATCAATCCTCGACCCAAGATCAATCAAAAGATCCGAATAAATCTAAAGAAGAACTCTTTAGACTATCCATTTGTTCACAAATAGCTAAATTACCAAGACATGATTTAGCATGTCTATGCTGCCTAATAACAGACCTATCACTAAGTATAGACATTTCAAAGGCTTCCTCAAGAGTTTTAGGATGGTTTGTCTCCACATACCACATGGTATTATCATCAAGTAAGGAGTCAAGAAATCTAGAAAGGAGTATCTCGAAGGTATCAGTACTAAAGACTGCAGAAGAAGATTCCAACCCTTAGCCGCAGCAGTTTTGAACCGCTGACAGTATGCAGCTACTGTTTCCCCTTCATTTTGCTTCATAGCCATCACTCTCCCTTTTAAATGACTACGTTCATCTGCCGTTAGTAGAGTCAAAGCTATTACTTCTTTTATTTATTTCCAGGGCTTAGCACATTTATGCTGAAAAGCAGTAAAGAGAACTTCATGCAATGTACCAGTTGCATTTGACAAAGCAAAGCAGATTATATCCAAGTCTGAAACATCAGCCAGAGTTATGTTCTATTAAATCTATCCAGTTGTGCAACACTCCCCTGTCCGACCTGTCCAATAAGCATACAGACTTACTGTATGCTTTCAAAGACCTATTACGTACCTCTCGCTGTCTATGCTCAACTTGCAAAAGCTCACATGCTTCTCTAAGTTCTTCTCTATCTTCTCTTAATTCTGTATGTTCCCTTACATTAGACAAACGTTCTTCATTTTCTTCTCTAATAAAGTCAAGGCTCTGTGCCATAAATTTACTCCATGCTTCTATCTGTCCAGTTTCATTGGTATAGTTCCCCGAATCACACTCGCCTTGAAACCAATGCTGAAATTCTTCATGCAATTGTTCCTCCTTTGCGCGTGTGACTGGCATTTTCAAGCTGCTGTTGTATGCGGTGGTAGAAATAATTTAAAGAATTGTATCCAAGTATAGCTTTTGCCTGTAAAGTAGAAGAAATTGTAAAAAGAAATGTTGTAGTGTATTACTATGCTCCCCCGTTCGTCTCAAGGTTAAAGAAATTACTGTAAGTAGTCCCAATAAAAAATATATTCTACTAGCTACACGAGGCTTCAACAATGGCAATTTACAGATATACCATGACCAAAGACTAATGTCCCTTCTAAGAATAGCAGCATTTTGTCGGAAAAGTCATCGACAAGCTAATTTCAACCGAATTTTAACCTCTAAAGAGATGAAGTAATAAAAAGTATATAGCAGAAAAACACTACCTACACAACTCACCAAACAAGCAATAGTCAATTAGTTCTATGCTTTTAAATTAACACTGTCTCAGTAACTACCGCAGTCACTACCCATCGTGTCACTTAGCCGTCTCGTCGTGGTCACCAGTATGTAAAGTCTACTGCTCGAATCTGTGGTTGTGTAGGCAGGTTATAGTGAAATCAATACAGGCAAAGAGAAAGGAAGAGTATAAAGTGTGAAAGAAGAGAGAGAGTCAAGCCCTCTGGTTTATTATTTATATGGTACATGGATTCAGTATAGAGAATCACCCCCACCCCATTCTACCAATGAGAAACAAGCATTCTTAGCTCTACCAATAGGGATCCAGCATTCCAGTCCCCATGGTTACTGATTGATTGATTGGTGGTTGCTTTACGCCGTGTCAGTTTTGTTGAAACCATCGCTTTTACATGTAAGGCAGACAATCAATTATGTGCCAATAGACACTCATTAAATTAGAAAGCTCACAATCATATATTTGTGGTCAAGGGAAACAAATTTCCATAGAAGAAGAAAAGTTTTATTAATAATTGATAGAATTTATTTAGTAAACTATATGAGGTGGTACAGTCCAGCTGCCCTCAAAAAGGCTAAAATGTTTCCTGTTTTACCTTAGTATAAAGGTCATGCATACTGTCTGCAGTGTAGAACTGTTGGCGCAGGGCCAAAAAATCAACGCAACTTAGTCAAATGTGTTTGAGTGTCAGCGGGGACTGACACCCAATACATTCAGGGGGAGGTTCCCCCTTGAGCAGAAAAGCATGTGTAAGCCACGAGTGGCCAATACGGCAGCGGCTAAGGACCACTTGGTCCCGCTGACCTCCCACATGAGTCTGTGGTGGCTTTCCCACAGATGGTTCAATTTCTTTAAGTTTATTAATGTTTTCATCCCACTCATGTTGCCATTTGGATTTTATGTGGGTGGCTATTAGTGGTTTCAGATCAGAATGAGGGATCAGACATGGTTCAAGATCACAGTTCAGGGCCTTCTTCGCAGCCCGATCAGCTCGTTCGTTTCCTTGTATGCCGGCATGGCCAGGCACCCAGCACAGGTGGATGTCATACCCATCCGTTGTCAGTTGGTTCATTTTATAAATGACCGTTGCTAGAATAGGGTGATTCGTTTTCAGTCTAGCAACAGCCAGGAGGCAAGAGAATGAATCACTGTATATAACATAGTTAGTGTGGTTGGATACCTCGATACACTCCAACGCGAGAAGGAGTGCTCGGGCTTCTACAGTGAAAATCGAGCTCTGATCGGGCAAACGTACACCAAATCTTTCCCGTCGGCAGACTGCCGCAGCAGCTACCCGGCTTTGGTATTTCGAACCATCAGTGTATATGGAGAGGTGGTCTGCAAACTGGCCTTGAATTTCTGCATGCAGTTCTTGGTACTCGAGTGGATGTGTCCCAGACTTCCTCAGTTCCGTGAGTCGGAGGATAACCGATGGCTTTCTCAACGACCACGGGGGATGTTCTGGGACTTTGGCATCCTCCAACACGTCCAAATCCACTCCCAAGGCCTCCAAATTAGGTTTCATTCGGAGCCACAGTGGCCGGATGTAATTCGGCCTGGCCATGGTTACTAGTGATCTGCCCACCACCACCAAGCGGTGTGGCTCCCCTGGCCACCACCTGCCTTGAGCTGAGTGTGGTGATCCTGACTAGCACAGGGGGGAGGGGGTAGTGTGTAGGGCTCTGAGTGCCCCCCTTTCCCACAGTCCTGCCAGCATCACTATGTCTAGTTACCTATCAATCAAGCACCACCAGCAACTACATAAACACATCTATGCACCTGGCCATGTATACCTGTTTCACAATAGAACATTTGCATTCCCCACCAATGCTTTTAAATCGGAATATTTTACAACATGCCCCCTTGTGGAACAGGTTAGTGGGGGGGGGTTCCTGGTTTTATTTTGCACAAATATTTGTTGTATGCTTTTAGGTCAGGAATTTGTCGCTCCTTTCCCATTTGAACGTTCCATACTTTGGCAGCCATTTCCAGTGGACTTCTTTCGTGAGCTTTGATTTGGCTTCTGGTCGGCCTTAGTAGTGGTGCATTCTTTGCTCTGGTGTTCCTTAGTGGTTGGATTAGATTTTTATTGTCTCGACTATATCCATACACTAGGGTTTTTAGGTGGATTATTCTTCTGTTTTCTAATAACATTACTTTAGTTCCTTTGTGGATGTCATAGGTTGGGTGCAGTTTGTCTACTTTGAGGCAGGTCTTTAGGGCTCTATTTTACAGTATTTGCCGTTTTTTTAGTAATTCTTTTTTAGCCCCCATGTAAATTACATCCCCATAGTCGAAGTAGGGGAGCACCATACCTTTGAAGATTTTTATTCACATTTCTTGCGTCATATAGTTTCTTAGTTTTGCAAATAGCCACAGTTTGTGGTTTATTTTGTGGATGATTTTTGTTATACATACGTTGTAGTTTAGCTGGCTGTCCAGCTGTAGGCATAGGTATTTGTAGTGATTTACATTTTCTAATATTTGGTTTCCTAGCTTGCAGTTTAGATTTCTTTCCGGCACTGATTTATGTGAGAAGAGCACTGTTTTGGATTTATTTGCATTGATGGTTATTTTATTGGACTCACACCAGTCGTCCAGCTTTAGTAGGAGTTTGTTCAGCTTAGTTGTTACCTCTTCCTCTGTGTTTCCCTCTGCATATATGACTGTGTCGTCTGCATATAGTTGGAGAAGTTCTGTTTCTAGCCATTTTTCTAAGTTGTTTATGTAGAGTATAAAGAGTAGAGGCCCCAGGACTGATCCTTGGGGTACACCACATATTACAGGCTCTTGGTCTGATAGAGTAAGATTTACTTTTGTTTTTTGTTGCCTGTTGTTTAGGTAGCATTTTATCCAGCTTATTGACTTGGATTTTATGCCAATGTTTAATTTTTCCAGAAGTATATTGTGGTCGACTGTGTCAAAAGCTTTGCTGAAATAAATGCAGGCTGCCCCATCTAATTATTTTTGGTTCATCGATCCCAGTATGTCACTTGTTAGGTTTGCTATTGTTTTTTTATGTGGAGTGCAGTTTACTAAAACCCCTTGGCTTTTGTGTGCTTGTGGAATACTTTTTCAATTAGCTTGCCTGGTGCTTGCAGAATTGATATTGGTCTATAGTTCCCCATGTTTTCCTTATCACCACTTTTGTAGATGGGGGTGATGGTTGCCATTTTCCAGGCTGTGATGAAATGCCCCTTTTCAAAGGAGATGTTGAACAGGTCCACCATGGTATCTGGGATGGCTTGAAGTGCCTCCTTCGGTATTTTTGTGGGGATCTAATCTATTCCACTTGGTTTGTTTGTTTCTATGTCGTTTATTAATTTTGTTATCTCTTTTAAGTCGGTTTTGCAGGTGGGGATTTCATCCTGGGTATTGTCTGATCTGTTTTCCCAGTTTCTTGTGAATTTGTGTGATAATTCTTGCCCTACCGTGGTAAAGTGTGCATTTAGTTTATTTGCTGCATCACTATTTCTGAGCATATTCCCTTCATTATCCTGGAAATTTATTCGCTCTTCAGTGTTTTCTTTTGTGAATAGCAGGTTTACATTTTTCCAGAACTTATTTCTGTTGCTTCCCCAGTCTTTGTCTTGCTTTATTATGTATTTCTTTTTTGCTGTCTTTACCGCTTTGAGAGAGTGATTTCTGGCAATATTATAGGCCATTTTATCTTCTCGGTCTTTTGTACCCTTAGCTTTGTCACCTAATTTTTGCCTGGTTGTGATGAGTGTCCGTAGTTCCCTGTCTACCCATGGGTCTTGATTTCTTTTGTATTTTTAGTTTCTTTATGGGACACATCTGGTCTAGTGATTATTTTATCTCTGTGATGATATTGTTCCAGTAGGTCATCTCTGTTTTTGGTGATGTTGTTTATGTTTTGGTGTAAGTGGCTTTTAAGCATTTCTTCTGAGTAATTTTTTTAGGTATCTGCCCATCTTGTATTCATAGTGGTTTGTGCCTTTGAGATTTTTCCTGGTTACATATATTAGCTCATGATCACTTATACTCCAGCTTCTAGTGCCCCATTTTGTGGCATGGTTTGAGTTGGTTAGTATTAGATCAATTGTTGGTTAGTATTAGATCAATTGTTGCTTAGCCTCGTGTTTTCAGTAATGAGTTGCTGTAGGCCTAAGATTTTGATAGTGGTTTGTAACATTAATTTATTTTTGTCATTGCTGTTGTAGTTTACATTGAAATCCCCTCGTACAAAGATTTCTGCACTTGTTAATTTTTGCAGTGTGTTTATGCTTTTATCTAGGGCTTCAAGGAATACTTCTATGTCTCCTGACGGTGATCTGTAGAGGCTTGCTATGGCTATGTTTGCCTGATTCTCAGTTTTTATTAGGCACCACAGTAGTTCCATGTGCTCATTTGAAAGATTTGCTGGTTTTAGAACTTCAGTGTGTAGTTTTTTGGAGGTTTTCCAGTAAAGTGCAATACCTCCACCTTTTTTTGTTTGGTTTGTTATATTGTTTTGCTGTCTGTCATTACATACAAGCCTATAGCCATCTATGTTGAGGGTGTTGTCTTGGTGCATGTCGGTGAATCAGGTTTCCGACAGTGTTAGTACAAGATTTTCAATTTTTAGGTGTATTTTTATTATGTCTATTTTTGTGGATACACTCAGGCAGTTTAGGTGGGCAAAGTGTGTGCCCCTCCCCAGTTTGCATTCAATTGCTTCTACCATCTTTTAGGTTAGTGGCTGCTTGATTTTGCGAGTTTTAACTGTGTTTAGATTTAATATTTATTAATGACTGTTTTGGGGTGTATGTGCTGGTGCATGCAGCAGATACAGCCTGTTTTGGTATATAGTAATATACACCACTGTAGATTGTACCTGTGTGTGTGGAGGCAGGTATGTGTCCTGCAGTACATGTTAGCTATTAGTATTACATGGTATTACTTAGAATTTGGTTAATGGGATTAATAGAAACTTTGTGATACTCATGGTTTGGAGCCCTGGTGGTGTTTTTCCCAGTTCTCGGTGATGCTTTTTGTCAGCCTGGTAGTGACATATTTGGCATATTCCTCATTGTAATGTATGCCATCTGTCATATCTATGCTGTACCGCGCCGATCTCCTCCCATGCCTTGTTTTGTGTATGTAGTTAGCATACCTCGGTATGGCTACTCCACTGTTTCGGCTGTTGTTTAGGTGGTGGATGTAGGCGTTCAGTTCTGGTATCCAGTCTTTGGTAGTCTTGGTTTCCGCTGCGGCCACAGTACAGCTCAATGTCCATGCCCACAAGCTTGCATACCACTGGCAATTCTGTTAGTTGGCTGAGTGTGTCGTGAGCAAGTTTGTTGGAGGTTTACGTCCTGGCAACATCTAAGGTCATATCAGGAAGGGTACTGACTTGTGGCACTGCACACTCACGGCGACGTTATAGTGCTGCTCCAATGGGAAATCAGGCTGCCGGCACCATGACACTGAGCCAATCAGTCCGTGTCATATCCTAGTATTAATGAATGTTTGTACCCCTTTGTCATGTACTCCATGAGTGCCACTTTCATCTTGAATGCTGGTTTCAAGTCCCTACGGCCCACTTTTACTGTTAGGTTGCAGATACCTGCCGTCACGTATATCTGTGCTGGTGGGGCACAGCTTCAATATTTCCTGTATACCTGGCAATGGACGCTCCTGGTACATATTCTACTATTTCTCTGTAATTTAGTGGGTTGTGGTGCAGATCCTTCACATGAGTGGTTAGTGCTCTTACTCTTGAGTCTCCACCGTTTTCTGAATTTTGGTATCCATTCGCCTAAACGACCCACTTCTAATTCTCTGTCGTTGTTGTAATTCGCAGTTGACGGTTTGTTGATTGGAATTTGGCTTGGGCGGAAGTGGAGCATGCTTGCCTGTTGCTATGCTCTTCGCACCTCCTTTTGACCTGCTGGGAGAGCTCTAAGGCTTTTCACCTAATCGCTGTCTTATTTATATTTTCTTCTATATTTATTGGTGGTTATTTTGATGTTCATTTTGGTGTTTATTTTCTGCTTATTTCACCTATTTATTTGGCTGTTTATTTATTTGTTGGTGTTTTTTAGACTTTCATTGACTTTTTGGAGGATGTCTCCCATCTTGTTTTCGTATCCTTGCTTGACTGTTTCACCTTCGCTGGCTGAGTCTAGAAACCTACCTGAGCGAGAGAAAGAGAGTGGGACTTTGGGTTCCCCGTCCTGTTTTTTGCCTTCGGCCTGTTCTTTGTCTGCTGAATTTTTTTTTCTGGTGTTTTTTCCTTCATTTTTCCTAGACGGTAGGCTTTTGTCACTACCGTCCAGCCAAAATGGTAGTCCGCTCCATTTAGAATGTCTGTGACCATTTTTTCTATGCTTTCATCTCATGGTTTGGTGCTTGGGTTTGGGCTGCACCCGTGGGTGGCTTCTTTTTGTCAGTGGGCGTTGCCCTTGTGTTGTTAGTATTGGTGTTTAAGTTTGTGTCGTTCTTTTTTGTCTTTAGTTTTTCGTATTCTGCTTTGTACCACGTGCAATGTGTTGTAAGCTACCTGGAGTCCTCCAAGGTCCGAATGTACTTGGTACTTGCCCTTGAAGTTGCCTAGATGGCAACTGGCCACCCTTTTTCAGTTCAGACTGTTCATTCCCTTCGGCATGCGACTTATTCAGAGACGGTTGCTGCTGCAGCCTCCGTTTCTTCCTTTGACCCCGGGTCAATCTAGCATTAATCATATCCCACTCTATCTCCCCATCGGCCAGCTTCACTTGATCCCTATTGACTATTCTTTTCCTATTTTCGGGGCCCACCACCGTAATCACCGCTCCCCTTACGTTGGTCACTATAAACCCCGGATCAAATTGCCTATCCAATGGTCCTGGTTCATTCACTAATAGTAATACGGCATCCCCCACTTTCAACTGCACGGCATTAGCCCTGTTAACCGCTCTGGCTGTATTATACTGTCGACTAATGGCCCTGTTTCTTACTGCTTCTTGAAGCGAATCTGCCAATTCATCAATGCGCCTGGCTGCATTTGATGAAACCTCCCCAGTTTGTCGATATAATAATTGGGACTGTGGTTTATTTGGATGTCTCCCAAACTGTAAATAGAATGGTGAGAATCCTGTGGGACCCAGAGCCGTGCATCTATATGCCAATAGTGCATCCCCCAAATATTCCTCCCACTCGGAGGCCCTAGCATTAACCAATTTGGCCAGCATGCTTTTTAGTGTTCTATGGAAACGTTCCACCATGCCATTAGATTGTGGGTGGTACGGGGTGGTGTGTCTTACCTCCACACCCAGTTCGTCCAAATAGCCCATAATAAGTTTATTTTTTAATTCCAGCCCATTATCTGTTAGGAAAACCTCTGGTGCTGAGTATCGGGGTATGTATTCTCTCACTAAATAATCATAGATCCCCTGTGCTGACTTATTAGGGAGTGCTTTTACTTCTACCCATCCCGTGCAGTGGTCTATTATAGATAGTAGATATTTGTTTCCTTCTCTACTTTCCGGGAATGGCCCTGTCAGATCTGCTGCTATCAACAATCCTGGAGCTACTGGAAGTGGCATTTCAGTGGGGAGCGGAAAATCCCGCTTCACCCGGTTTAGGGAGCACGGTGGACATTTTGCTATAAATTTGGCAATATCACCTCTCATTCCCGGCCATCTAAAGTGCTCGTGCACCCTCTGTAATGTTTTAGTCATTGCCATGTGTCCCACATCCTTATGAGCCCGTTCTACTACTTGTTTCCTGTACTCCATTGGCAACACTAATCGTGGATAGTTTTTTCCCCCCTGGTGGTGGAATCAGTGAATACACTAACCCATCCATCAGGATATAATCATCCTGATCTTCCCTAGCCAGGACTGCCTGTGTGGTGTCAGCCTGCAGTTTTGCAATGTATTCCCTGTCTAATTTGTAATATTCGAATGGGACTTCCTCCTCCAAGCCCGCCATTTCTACTACCGACATCTGTTCTGGCTCATCAGCTACAGCACTTGGTCGCAGCCTAGACAGCATGTCTGCCCACACATTAGAAGCACCCGCGAAATATTGAATTGGAGCTGAATATTCAGCTAGCAACACGGCCCATCGTTGTAGGCGGCTGTTTTTCATTTCTTTTTGAAATAAACATTTTAATGGCTTATGATCAGTATAGATCACAAACTCCGCACCGTACAAATAGGGTCTTAATTTAATGAGTGCAAATATCATTGCATATGCCTCTTTTTCAATGGTGGGATAGTTCAGCTGGGCTGTATTCAACCTTCCACTGATCAAGTGTACTGGCCTTTCTATGCCATTCTCATCCTCCTGTACCAGTATAGCACCTATACTGTAATCGGAGGCATCCGTATACAGTTTATATGGTTTTGTGGGATCTGGGAATTTGATTATGACACAGTCCAAAAGAAGCTGTTTCAACTCTTTCCATGCTTTCTGGCACTCCGGTCCCCACTCAAATTTCACAGTATTTTTAGTCAAATTGGTGAGTGGTGCCACCACATCTGCATAATTGACCATTAGTTGTCGATAATAGTTGGCAGATCCCAACACACGACGCACTCCCTTTTTGTCGGTGGGAGGTGCCATATCTCTGATTGCAGCAACTTTATCAGGATCTGCTTTCAGACCCTCAGCACACAACACAAAACCCAACAATTTAACCTCTCTCAGGCCAAATGAACATTTGGATTCTTTGATGACAAGGCCAGCGCCCCCCAGGGTGGCCAATACCTCCGCCACATGAGCCCTGTGCTGATTTTCATTTCTGGAATAGATTACTATATCATCTAGGTAGATCAGACATGACTTGCCCAGGAACTTTGCCAAAACTGAGTTCATCATGCGCTGAAACACTGCAGGTGCATTAGTCAGCCCAAACTGCATTCTTTTAAACTGGAACAGTCCCCTATGGGTACTTATTGCGGTCTTTTCCCTGCTGTCTGGGTGCATTTTTACCTGCCAATAGCCTGATTTTAAATCTATTGTGGTGAACACCTTTGCACCTGAGAGCTGGTCAAAGATGTCTTGGATTCTGGGTAGTGGGTAGGCATCCTTATGAGTCACCTCATTTAGACGCCTATAATCCCCACATAACCTAATAGAACCATCCTTTTTCGGCACAACCGTAACAGGACTTGCCCATGCACTGCGGCTTGGCTCTATTATGTCTTCTTTCAACATCTTCTCCAACTCTTGCTCCACTAGTTTCATTTTAGAGAGTGGGATTCGATATGGCCTTTGATTAATTGGGCGGGCCTCCCCAGTGTCTATTGTCATTTCTACTACATCGGCGGTATTCAGGGCAGCCCCCTGCTTGGGGAAAACGGTGGGGAATTTTCTTCTCCAGTATTCCACCTCAGACACTATCCCAGATACACTAGCACATGTGGCCTCTGTACCCAACCACCTATGCCTCTCCCCATTCAGGACAATACTCATATCTGTATAGGACAGCACCGCATCACACCGCTGCATGACATCCGTCCCAATCAGGATATCATGCTGTAATTCACCCACAACACAAAAATCACACTCTACTCCCACCAAGGTGACCTTCCCCACTCCCCTTGTAGGAATTAAATGTCCTGAGAGTGAGCGAAGCCTCAATCCTTCCTCTAATTCGCCCCTTGTATACCCTTTACTTTTCAACGCATTATATACTCTACTTTTCATCATGCTCTTACTGGCACCAGTATCAATGAGCCCTGAATATGAAATTCCGCCAAATTCCACTTGAATACACGGTCTTAGATCTGATGCCTGGCCTAGTTTCCCGACTGCACAGGGCCCCGCCGTGCGGGTGCGCTCTGGCGCACCTGTCTACATTTTTGTTGATGGGTATGGATATAGTCTCGGTGATAATTGTGGGCACAATACCCACACCTTACTGTATCCGGGACCGGAAACCCTGTTTAGGAAAGCGACCCACTACCTGGCGCGGCGCCCTTCTATTTTCGCCTCGATTCACCTGATTATGGAGGGGTAGATTGGGTGCCGTCTGTACCACCACTGTGGAGGGTGGCACCGGTGCAACTGCCACCTGGGCAGCTTGCACTGGGCGCTCTGTACGCTCTACCATCATTTTTCGGAGGCTTTTTATCTCCCCCTGGAGTGTTTTAAAGGCAGCCCTGTCTACGGCGGACGCCCCGGGCTCCGCCCTTGCCTGACCCTCCATGGCCCCTATCTCCATGGGTTCCTCCCTCCTATGGGCCCCGGTCAGCCTGCCCCCTGGCCCTGCCAACCCTTCTTCATTTTCCCTGGCCACCGTCATGGCAGCCTCTAGGCTACCGGACTTGGCCAGGCGCACAGCCAACCGCACTACTGGCTCAATCAGGGAGTCCTCAAACTTCTTAATCACCATGTCATGCACTGCGCCCATTTTTACCAACCCTTTTTCTGGCCACGCCCTCTGAACCGCCGTACTGTATCGCATACAGTACGCCGACATCAGCTCTCCTTTCTCCTGCTTCAGTGTGAACACGATATCAACCAAGGCAGTGGCTTCCCTGGCGGTTAAGAATAGTCCCACCAGTCGCTCCCTGACCTCCTCCCATGAACTATCGGCATCATTCTCATATACTGAGTATATGACCTCATGGAGGTTGCCCTTGGAGTGGCTGAGTGCAAACTTTACCACATCTACTCCCCTTGCCCCAGCCACTCTACCCGCTCTGCCCACCTGCTCTACCCAGGTCCTCAGTACTCCCAGGTCTGACCCATCCACCGTGGCTATCTGCCTTCCCTGCTCCCTGAGATCCCTTACAGCTCTCTCCTCCTCTTTAAGTCTATCTCTTCTTATAGCCAGCCGTTCTTCCCCCACTATCCTATCTCGCAGGAGTTGTGCCTTCTCCTGCTTGAGACTGACCCCAAACTCCCTGGTTTCTCGAAGCAGCTTAGACTGGGATTCCAGCTGCCCGGCTGCATATTTGGTCATATACAGCAACTGCTCCCCATCTGCGGGTATCTGTCCCGCTGCTACCCCATTGGCGAACCAGTCGGCAAACCCCCGATTAAATTCTGCTTCTGCCATGCTGATCTCGGCACTGTTATCTGACACAATACCCCTCCTTCTATCTAGATCCCTTTCCCTGGAAGCTCTGAACCTGTCCAGTTTTATTTCTTTTATTTGCTCCCGGTTACTTTCAGTCAGTAAGGCAGCACGGCATTGTTAACAGTCAACATATATCGACTCACTTACTACCTCCCGACACTCACCGTTCTCCTTGGCGACTCCCCTACACACACACACCCCCCGCCGGCCCCCACAGCCGATGGGTAGATGATTGATGTGTATAGGCTACCGGCCCGGTCTAGCTTGCTCCGTGGCCGACTTCCCTTCACCCACAATGTTTATCAACACCACCCGTAATTCTATCCCTACAGTCCGTGATGTTATTGCTGCAATCCGTTATTTTCTCCCAACAACCTGCAAACTTAGCATTAAGAACTTTACTCGAATTGCAACCGGGCTAGAAAGGGACAAGAACTGACTTACTGAAATGAGATTTCAATCTTATTCTTTTTCACCTGCAGTCTTTCTTCCCGCCTAGCTTCTCTAATTTCGTTTGCTACCGCTCCTACTGCATCCCCCAATCCCAGATAATATTCGTACTGTCTTTCAGCCTGTCTTTCGCCTTCCTGTACCCTCTCGAAGTCTTCCTGTTCCCATGTCTTTTTAAACTGTTCCTTCTTTTCTACCACTTCCCACATTAAGTTAACATACTGGTCTCGTTCCCTTTCTACTTGTCTACTTTCCATGGAACCTTCCCATGCTTTTAACCTCTGTTCCAACTCTAGGTCCTCCTCTTCTTCCCGCATTTCCTCGTATCTCTGTTCTAAGTCTGAGTCCACCTCTCTCTCGTCCTCTGTTTCTGAGTCTATATCCGAGTCTGTATCCGAGTCCGGAAGTGGGACTGGAGCTACAATTTGTGCTTCCTCTGTTTCGTCCTCGAACCCCTCGTCAGCTCCGTAGTCTAGTATAAATGGTCCCTCCCACGGATTAATGCCCACTTTAATTCCCAGATACTCCTCCACACAGATCCACTCAGCCATTTCTCGCTACTCCTGCCTATATCTCTCTTCTCTCTCCTTTTTCTTCTCCCTATCTGCCTTAATCCTTGCTACTATCTCCAGGTATTCTTCCTCTAACAAATTGATCCTATCCCACTGTATTTTTACTACCCATTCTCTCACCCTCACGCGGTCTAATGCCTCCTGTTCCCATACTCTCTCGAACTCTTCCTTGTCATTCTCCCATGCCCTTACTGACCGCTGCACCTGCTGATGTTCCTCTTCTAACTCTTTTCCCTCATCTGAATGTTCCCAATCCCAATTTAGTTGTTCCTCTAATTCGTCTTCCTCCTCCTGTACAGGTATGGGTAGGTCTATTGGTGGCGGCGGCTCAGGCCACACGATGCATTCATCACAGAACCCTTCATCCTCATACTCGTACTCCCATTCCATCTCCTACATGCATACCTCTGCACAGAACCCATGCATCTCACACTTTCAATTCTTCTGTTTAGTGTATTGTATGACTGCGGGCGGTGTGCATGCCGTGTGGTTGTGTTGCCCCGGTTACATACATATATCACATATAGCCACATTCACCTTATAGCACACCGTGTCACACCCGTGTCGACCTCCCGCACTCCGGACAAGCACTCTTAGTAACCCGGACCCTACCTGCCCCTCGGTGGTGTGTGTCGTCGTTCCGGTCGCGGCACTCATCGCAGCACTTCTCCTTTCTCCTCACGCAGCAGTTCATCGCCCTCTTCTCACCACGTCTGTGTGTGGTTCGCGTCTCAGGTCTTCGTCATGGTCGCCAATTATAGAAACACGGATCTGCTCGGCCGCTGTGAGCACCCCATGAGACTACAAAACTCTCCCCTTCATATCACTTGTGATGCCATTAGCCTAATCAAACCAACTCATGAATCAGTACTGAAAAGAGGAAGGAAAACTAGACACACAAATGAACAGTGAATAAGTTGTGCTTTATTGAGCAGCAACTACTGTCCATTCCCCTATGTGTGACCTAGCACCCTCACTCCCCACCTTCTGTCCACACTAGTTCTCATTACCACTTAGCCTGTATACTGAAAGCAGTGCCCACAGCCCATGGGACAGGAGTCCTATGGCTGTGGATACACTCAATTGGAATATGTGAATTTAGGTAGCATCAGACAGAGTGTCTGGGGTTCCTGCTCAAAAGTATGTCTGCTTCACTCAAGAGCCAGGACTAGAGTGCCGGTGTCCAGGATGCCTGGAGCATCGATCCTTCATTTACATAAATGCGGTGCATCTCCCATATTTAGTGTGGTCAGTTAGTCAAGGCAGTGTAGGTGACTGGGCAGTGGAGGCAGCTACCACCCTACTCAGCTGCAGGTGCCACCCTGAGTGTATATGCAAATAAGGCTGAAGCTGGGCCTTCCTTATGGACACAGGGGTGAACCAGCAGTTGTATACAGTTACATTCATATATATATATCCATATATATAGACCAAGCACGTCCCTCCTTGGTGATGGTACATGCCTAGAACTACACATAGGAAATTTCCACCCCTTGGGCAGCTTCCCCTAGAACACCCTGAACTGGTTCTTATATAACACAGCTCCTCCCTAATCCTAGGCAGCATGCAGGACATATCTTTCCCTATGCTATATCATGTCATACTATGATTATGGCATCCTTGCTTCTTAGTTTACATAACATTGTCCCCACACTGTCATTCAAGAATAAAGATGCTCCCTGCTAATATATAATTCTTAAACCGAAAATCCGTATATTTTTACATCGTGTTAATCAGCGTCCACGTTTTCAGCGTCCACCTCCTGTCGCCATCTTGATAGCTCAGTGACGCCCAGAGCCTGGACAGCGGGCGAGGACCTGCGCCATGCGCCACCTAGCATTTAGAACCCTTACTACCGGCGGAGCCACGCACAGTGGAGCCATCTAGTTATCCCTACACTTGTATATATACGGGCTTATATACAATGTATATATATATGCCTGTCCATAATACCACCCAGATTTGGTGAAACTATACAATGTTTGTTTGTTGTTGTTTTACGTCCTAGCAACATCTAAGGTCATATCAGGACGGGTACAGACTTGTGACAGTGCGCACTCATGGCGACTTTATAGTGCTGTCCCACTGGGAAACCAGGCCACCGGCACCATGACCTGGTATCCCACTCAGTCACATTATCCTGACACTGAGCACACCAGTCCTTGCCCTATCCTAATAATGCCGAGCGCCTGGCTAGGAAGCAACAAGTATCAATTTTAAAGTCATTGGTTTGACTCGACCAGGACTCGAACCCACGACCCCACGATCTACCAGCACGGGAGACGGACGCTCTAACTCATTCGGCCATCCCATCTGGTCCTATACAATGTATAGCATTAGAAAACTAAATGTAGCATATAATGACATTGTGTATGTTGGTGTGTCAACATAGTTAATTTACGAACGTAGCCACACGTACTACTTTTTTCGAATGCACTACTTTCCTCAACTGCGTCAGTCGATTTACCTTCCGCTCCTGCACCTGCCCTGACTTCAGCTGTTAAAAGTGAGTTTGTTGTATTCATTATGCCACCAAGGAAGAAGAAGAAAAGGGGTAGTCCTCCCCTCAGTGTTCAGCCTTGTTCTGTTGCAATTCGGAGAATTTCTTGTAGGAGCGGGAGGGTAGTCCAGGAACCGGGCTAGGCTGGGAACGCCCCCCCCCCCCCCCTGCATCTCCTAGGGTGGCAGCAGTGCTGGTGCCTCAGCCGGTGCCGTCAACCTCAACTGCACAGGACCTTCCAGACCTGGACTCTATGATGCTGTATGAAATGCAACGGGGGAACTTACTAAGGAATAGGGAGTTGGCCCTGAGGGTGGCGGAGTTGGAAAGGAATACATCTGTTCTTTCCTCCGTTCCATCAGCCCTCGGGTCTTTGTTGGGTTGAAGGCTGATGTTTCTTCTCTTGCCTGCCTGTTCTCTTTCCCCATTCTTTATTCTCACTGACTCGTTCTCGACTAATGATGATATACTTACTTGATTTACTGATATGATTGCCTTCCTTACTGATTGCCTTTTATGTTCCTGATTTGATGACTTGATTCGATATTACACATTGCTCGCTATTATCCTATTATGACTTGATATCCTTAGACTGATATTTACTCTTGTTGTTCACGATACCACGATACACAATACCGATCATGCTCTCCACACTCTGATACCAGACCTGCCTGCAGGTTATGTTCTCCAATAAATATTTTTAAATTTCATTCTTCTTCTCTTCTTATTGGCTGCATGGGTAAATTATGAGGTTATTACTCCGTCTAACTAGGTATCACAGTGCTAGTCAGCTATTTCCCGATATTGATGTCCTAGCCTTCCAGCCTGCTATCAGGAATCTAATATTAAATTTATTACTAGATTTGACAAGTCAGAGAATGCAATTGTACGGGGACTCGTGAAAATAGGAGAGAGTGGTCTCTGATTTAGGCATTAGTAAAAACTACTGTATGTAGACCACTTTACGTAACTGCATAAGGCGGAGTCTTAAATAAAGTATTGAATTGAATATGTATATATAAATTATTATGGAATGCCATTTCTTGTTTAATTCAGTATTTAGACATATCATTAAAATGTTATCTTAAATATTTAATGATATCATTAATTCGATTTAGACATATCATTAAATATTTAATGATATCCTTAATTCGATTTGATCATATCATAAAATGTATTTGAACATATGTTTAAATCAAGGTACTTTTTATTCTATTTAATCATATGATCAAATCCATTTGAACATATGATTAAATGTATTTTAGCATATCATTAAATCAATTTCATGATATAATTAAATATAGTACATTTACCCAGATAGGACACAGCCGTCGGGCCGACGTTGGCTACTGGTCGCACCGTCGCCACATATTTGCCACCGTCGGGCCGATGGTGGTGGCCCGCCTGTGGGTTTCAATCATTTTGCACATTTGGGCCACCGTCGGGCCAACGGTGATGGCCCGCCGCTGGTTTTCAATCGTTTTCAATTGTTTTGCCCCCGTCGAGACAACGTCAGGCCGACGGTGGTGTCCCGACGCTGGGTTTCAATCTTTTGCACATTTGGGCCACCATCGAGCCAACATCAGTCCGACGGTGGTGGTCCACCGCTGGGTTTCAATCTTTGGCACATTTGGGCCAACGTCGGGCCGACGGTGGTGGTCCGCCGCTGGTTTCCATTCATTTTGCACATTTGGGCCACCGTCGAACCAATGTCAGGCCAATGGTGGTGATCCGCGGATGCGCAGTTCTTTAAATTTGATTTCCGGTTTGAGTCGCCAGCGGAGGACATGCGATCATTGAGCTGCGTTCTTTTTCTACAAATAACTCCAGAAATCGCAGGAATTTTAAGGAATTATTTAACAGGTTTGTTTAGTAATATGTTTAGATTATTTTGTAAAAGTTTTGTAATTTATTACAACGTATTAATGGAGTTATTCGTGTTAATACGATTTTGAATCGTATTATCCGATACGGAATGTTGACGAAGCAGCGCCATCTTGGTATTTTCCGAAAACATTAGTTTTATTCGGGCCGACGGCGTTTGCCGCGCCGTCGGCCCAACGGTGGAAACCGCCGTCGGGCTGACATTGTTTTGTCCAACCTCCTGCCGTCGGCTCGACCGTCGGCCCGACATTAGCCCGACGGCTGTGTACTATCTGGGTAGGTGTATGTTGAAATGTATTAGACAGATCATCGAATCGATTCGATGATATGTTAAAATACACACATAATTAATCATAATATTAAATCGATTTGATGATCTGTTTACTCCTAGATAATGAATGCTCTCTCTTTCCCCCTCCTGTCCCCCTCTCTCCCTCCCTCTCCATCAACTCCTCGTCCTATTCCCCCGTATCCCTCCCCGTATCATTAAATCGATTTGATGATCTGTTCAAATCGATTTGATGATCTGTTCAAATCGATTTGATGATCTGTTTAAATAGGACTACCATCATCATCAGCAGCAGCAGTAGCATTATCAAGTGATCGTCATCATCATTAATTATTATTGATGTCCCTATGATCACTATTATTACTGTCATTACTATTTTTGCGAGCGGGACATAGCTCAGGCAGTAGAGTGTCCACCTGTGAAGCTGTGGGCCATCCGATCGATCCTGCTCAGTGGACCCATTTGCAGTTGGGTTATTTTCCGTTCCAACCAGTGGTCCATCATCATCATCATCATGCTGTCGGTCGCGATGCGACAAAGACTGCTTTCATTACTTGACTGCCGCTCTCCATTTAGCTCTCTGCTGTGAGAGTTGCGTCCATGAGTCGGTCTTAATGTCTCTCAGCTTCAGGTCTTCTCTTGATTGCATTTCATGAAAGCTGCCATACAAAAGTGTTGAAGTGCTTGCTGGCTTTTGCAAGTTACCAGCGGCACTCCTACTCGGGGAGTCAATAGAGGTTTCACACCGAGCAAGATCATGTCAAGACAGGCACAAAACTATTATTCCCTGCAGTGGCTGGTCGGGGGATGTTGGGAGTTCCATACATCAACCGCCCTTAATGCTGCCACAGTGACATGGTTTTCTGTTTAGGGTTTGCTCCCTTAGCCTTCAGTTCTGTCAAGAACCTGTACCACAATGCAGTGGTTTACAACTCTGCAGGGCAGGGGCGTCAAACTCCCTCAGGTATTGCTATACCTGCATACCAGTGGTCCACAACTCGTTCATCAAAGGTAGTGGTATGTGCTGTCATGCCTATAGGAAAGAGTAGCCTATGTGGTGGCAGCGGGTTTCCTCCTAAGAAATATATGTCAGAATGACCATGTTTGATGTCCAAAGGCCCATGATAAAAATCAATGTGCTCTAGAGGCGTCATTAAATAAAACATACTTTGAACAAAGTATTATTGCTATCATTACCATTATTACTATTATTATTTTTATTATTATTACTATTATTTTTATTATTAAATCACCACTCATCGTCACCGTCGTCTCGACCATATCCCCAGCTTGGATCGCGTCAGGTGCTGGCAGAAACTGGTTGTGGTATTCTTCAACTTCAATCACAAAGCCGACCCGTGGTGGTAGTTTAGTAGCCATAGTCAATTTGCTGCTAAAATAGTGTTGTACTTGTCCTTCAGAAAATAGCAAAGATGAGAAGTGTTACGATTGCCGAATCGGTATGAAGCCAGACCTTCACCGGACAAGGTGTATATACATTACGAACCAAATGTCGTATACAAACGTGTACATTATCATCCCCATCATTATGTCCGTAATCGGTCTCGTCATTGTCATCAGTAAGTAGTGGATCAGAATATATTGCAACATGTTTGACTTACGTACCCTCATCCGGCTGTTCCGATAGTAACCATGGTTTGTGCGGGTCTTGGAAATCATATAAAGTCCTTGAGTTTCACCATTTAAAAACCAGGCACACAAATGTCCCGGAAAAAAGGCAAAGGTTTAAATCTCGGAAAAGTGATCTTAAGGGGAACTTTTTATAGTTGGCTAAGACTCCGGAAAATGCTCTACAATCACAACTTTGCTTAGTTTTATTTCCTATACATGTATAACTAAATACAGGAAATATATTATCTACCCTATTTTAGTTTGAAGCAACTTTTATTTAATGTCTAACCTAGGGAGATAAAACATGCAAAACTAATGTTGGCGTGCTTGTAAAAACTCTGGCCTCGTAGGCATCAGCAGTAACAGGTTCTATTAAATTGACTTAGTACGGACGTCTATGCAGCACCAAATACTTAAATAAGTACACCAGTATCTAAGTTGGATATGTAGATTAACATCTATATCAGTGTTTAGCTTTTGAAAATCTGATGCTTTTATCGGACTACGTAACTTTAAAACAGATAATGACAGGGTATTCTAAAAAATAAATTCCTTAGCAATGGCTGGATACAACATCCCCCTGTGCTGGGTGCCTGGTGATATTTCTTAAGAAATGAATAAGTTGATAGAGCTGCGAAGAATATTTGATCTATATCACTATTGGTGTTTATTCACTGCTTCCAAAGCATTGCTAATACATAAACAAATATAGAAATAAATATAGCCCACAAAACCCTAACCAGTGCTCACCTACAAGAAATTAGTCATAATGCTACCACTATCGGCTATGGTTATTGTAATATATGTAAATTAGATGACGTCAGAGATGAAGGGTGCCGGCGGTTCAGGACTCTGGACGGTGAATAAAGCATTCAGTATCCAGAAGTCAAAGTGTTCAGACGTAGTACTTTCACATGGTGTCAGATAAGGACAATGCAGACTGCTAACACGCTGCTGGACCTCAGGCGGCCAGGACAGCTCATCCTCTGCAACAACGCACGATCGGACTGGAAAACATGGATCAGAGCATATAACATCCCAGATAGCACACAGCCGTCGGGCCGACGTCGGCTGTTGGTCGCACCGTCGCGATCGACTTTCCACCGTCGGGCCACCGGTGGATTTCCAACGTTGGGAATCAATCCCTTTCCACTTTTGATTCACCGTCGGGCCTTCGTCGGCCCGACGGCGGTTTCCGACGTTTGGGTTCAATCCAAATTTCCACTTTTGAGCCGTCGGGCCACCGTCGGGCCGCCGGTGGTATTCCGACGTTAGGGTTCAATCCCTTTCCACTTTTGAGTCACCGTCGGGCCATCGTCGGCCCGACGGTGGTGGGCCGCCGCAGGTTTGCCTTCATTTTCCACGTCTGGTATACCGTCGGGCCATCGTCGGCCCGACGGTGGTGTTCCGACCTTAGGTTTCAATCCTTTTCCACTTGTGAGCCACCGTCGGGCCACCGTCGGGCCGCCGGTGGTGTTCCGACGTTAGGGTTCAATCCCTTTCCACTTTTGATTCACCGTCGGGCCATCGTCGGCTCGACGGTGGTGGGCCGCCGCAGGTTTGCCTTCATTTTCCACGTCTGGTCCACCGTCGAGCCACCGTCGAGCCGACGGTAGTGCGCCGCGCATGCGCAGTTCTTTAAATTTGGATTCCGGCTCGAGTCGCCCGCGGACCACGTGCGATTGTTGATCAGTGTTCTTTTTCTACCAATAACTCCAGAAATACCCGGAATTTTAAGGAATCATTTAACAGGTATGTTTATTAATATGTTTAGATTATTTTGTAAAAGTTTTGTAATTTATTACGAAGTATTAGTGGAATTATTCGTGTTAATACGATTTGAATCATCCGATACGGTTTGTTTACTTCGATTTGCCAGCACAACACGTGCGATCGTTGGACAGCGTTCTATTTGAACAAATAACGCCAGAAATCGGAGGAATTTAAAGGAATTATTTAAGACGTTTGTTTATTAATATGTTTAGATTATTCTGTAAAAGTTTTGTAATTTATTACGAAGTATTAGTGGAATTATTCGTGTTAATACGATTTGAATCATCCGATAAGGTTTCTTTGCTTCGAATCGCCACCTGACTCGAGTCGCCGGCTCGAGTTGCCAGCACAACACGTGCGATCGTTGGACTTGGACAGCGTTCTATTTGAACAAATAACTTGTAATTTATTATCCCACCGTCGACTCGACGGCGTTTTTCGCCGTCGACCCGACGGCGACAAACGCCGTCGGGTCGACGGTGGGACGTTGGACAAAATAACGTCGGCCCGACGGCGTTTGTCGCCGTCGGCCCAACGGCGGCAGCCGCCGTCGCCCCGACGCCGTCGGGGCGACGGCGGCTGTCGCCGTCGGCCCGACGGCGGCAGCCGCCGTCGCCCCGACGGCGGGAGGTTGGACAAAACAACGTCGGCCCGACGGCGTTTTCCACCGTCGGGCCGCCGGAGCGGCCGCCGTTGGGCCGCCGTCGGGCCGACGACTGTGTGCTGTCTGGGATATATGCCATGGCTGCAGAAGCTGCAGGCTGCAGGAGTCGTAACGAAGACAGAACGAGTGCAATGCTGTATTTTTCTTCACATCGCGGGCGAAGAAGCTCAAAAGGTTTTCGCCAACATGTCCATCGTGCTCCCTGAGCGAGACAAGATGGGATCGCTCACGGAAGCGTTTCAAGCATATTGTACCGGTGAATATAATTTGATAATAACACGATACTGTTTCAATTCGCATAATCAAGCCACAGAAAACATGTCTACATATATCACGGCATGTAGAGACAGAGTTAAAGATTCCGAGTATGGACCGGTGGAAGAATCGCTTTTGTGTGATCGGTTGGTGGCTGGCGTCAAGAACATTAATTTGAGAAATAAAATGCTTCAGATAGCCGATCTTACGGTAGAAAAATGCATAAACATGTGCGAGCTCAGTGAGTTCAGTTCCGATCAGTTGGAGGACAAGAAATCGGTTGTAAAGTTAAATAAATCGATTTTCTGAACAGGTTTACAACTGTGTGTACCGGTGCACTGGTGGTTCGTCCACCTGGGCCGCCATCTTGGAAGTCGCGATCTTGGAAAGCTGCCAGCACCGGTGCAGGCAAATTCAAAATACAATGTCAGAACTGTGGCTACGAACACCGCCGGGGAGTCTGTCCGGCCAGGGGCAAGATGTGCATTGCCTGCAAGAAGGTCGAGCACTTCGGGAACCCAACCCTCACAATGCTGAACAAGACCCAGATCCGGCGGAAGTCAATGTGTTGACAACAGATCTGTTTGTCGGTGCCGTCGACCGCAGCACTGAAGACATGCCAAACTCTGGTATGCGACCATCCAAGTGAACGGTCATCCAGTCAAGTTCAAGCTTGACACAGGATCAGCGGCGAACGTTCTTCTGAGGAACATCTTCGACAGGGTCACTCCGGGGCTGGCGAACACCCGGTGATCGCTCGTGACATTTTCAGAACATCGGATCACTCCCAACGGTGAGGCGTCGATCGGGATCGCCGGTAGAAACTTTACATTCCAAGCGGTGGGGGACTGCCAGCCCATCTTGGGTAAACAGGCTTGTGTTGTGTTGAACTTGTTGGCGTGCATGGACGAGGTGCACTCTGGCATGCCGACGAACATTTCCACCCAGAGTGACGTCCACAGATCGCGAGCCGAAGATCTGGTAAGCAAATACAAAGACGTTTTTCAAGGTTTAGGGCTGATAAAATCGAATGCTCTCATTCATGTTGATAAATCTGTACAACCTGTTGTCGACCCGCCGAGGAGGATCCCATATGCGATTCAAAGCAAGGTACAAGACAAGCTTAATCGTATGGTAAAAATGGGTGTAATTGTTGAACAAGATGAACCTATGAGTGGGTTAATTCCATAACAATCGTAAAAAAACCTGATAAGATGAGGATTTGTCTGGATCCGACTAAGTTGAACAAAGCTATCAAGAGAGGGCCATTCCCTACCAAAACTATTGACGAAATTATCGTAAAGGCGGTGAACGCACAGTATTTCTCAGTTTTGGACGCCATGACAGGGTATAGGCAGATTGAATTAGACTATGAAAGTTCACTGTTGTACACGTTTAACACTCCATGGGGCCGGTACAGGTACACCCGTCTGCCTTTTGGCATCAAAACAGCAGGTGACATTTTTATTCAGGAAATGCACCATGTCATGGGCGACCTACCCGGTATTGGTATAGTAACGGAAAACATTTTGGTATTTGGATCAACTGTGGAGGAGCCCAATGACAGACTGAAAGCAGTGCTGGACCGAGCTAGGTCGGTAAATCTTAAGTTAAACGATTCAAAATCGTTGATATGCAAAACTACAGTAAAGTATGTATGTCAACTTACCCAACAAGGCGTAAAGCCAGATCCAGACAGAATACAGGTGATTGTAGACATGCCAGAGCCAAGCGACAAACAACCCAGATAGCACACAGCCGTCGGGCCGACGTTGGCTATTGGTCGAATCGTCACCAAATATTTGCCACTGTCGGCCCACCGTCGGGCCGACAGTGGTGGCCTGCCGCTGGGTTTCAATCATTTTGCACATTTGGGCCACCGTCGAGCCACCGTCGGGCCGACGGTGATGGCCTGCCGCTGGTTTTCAATCGTTTTGCACATTTGGGCCACCGTCGAGCCAACGTCGGGCCGACAGTGGTGTCCCGTCCCTGGGTTTCAATCTTTTGCACATTTGGGGCACTGTCGAGCCACCGCCAGGCTGACGGTGGTGGGCCACCGCTGGTTTCCATTCATTTTCCACATTTGGGCCACCGTTGAGCCACCGTCAGGCCGATGGTGGTGGTGCGCGCATGCGCAGTTCTTTAAATTTGGTTTCCGGCTCGAGTCACCAGCGGAACACGTGCGATCGTTGAGCAGCATTCTTTTTCTACAAATAACTCCAGAAATCGCAGGAACTTTAAGGAATTATTTAACAGGTTTGTTTATTAATATGTGTAGATTATTTTGTAAAAGTTTTGTAATTTATTACGACGTATTAATGGAATTATTCGTGTTAATACGATTTGAATTATCCGGTACGGTTTGTTGACAGTTCGACTTTGAGTCACCAGTGGAGGACGTGCGATCGTTGAGCAGCGTTCTTTTTCTACAAATATCTCCAGAAATCGCAGGAATTTTAAGGAATTATTTAACAGGTTTGTTTATTAATATGTTTAGATTATTTTGTAAAAGTTTTGTAATTTATTACGACGTATTAATGAAATTATTTGTGTTAATACGATTTGAATTATCCGGTACGGAATGTTGATGAAGGACCGCCATCTTGGTTTTTTCCGGCAAACGCCGTAAGCCCGACACAATATATTTATTCAAAATTAATAGAAAACCTTATAAATTTAATATAATCTTTTTGGTAAAGATGTTTTCTATATGTGTACCAAGCGATTTGTTAATAGGTTTTGTGGTTTTAGAGATTTTTCACTTTTCACTAGCCCTAACCCTAACCCATACAGAAAAAGTGAAACATCTCTAAAACCACACCACGTAGAAACAAATCGCTTGGTACACATATAGAAAACATCTTTACCAAAAAGATTATATTAAATTTATAAGGTTTTCTATTAATTTTGAATAAATATATTGTGTCGGGCCTACGATGGCACCTGCCGTCGGGCCAACGTTGTTTTGTCCAACCTCCCGCCGTCAGCTTGACGGCGACTGCCGCCGTCGGGCCTATGGCGCAGTCGCCATCGGGCCGACATCGGCCCGACGGCTGCGTGCTATCTGGGAAGGCGTCCAAAGGTTCCTGGGCATGGTTCGGCATGTGCACAAGTTCATACTGATTATGTCTGAGATCGCCAAACCACTGCGCACGCTCCTTGCTAAGGATGTCGCGTGGCACTGCCAAAGCGAACAAGTTGCGTATGACAAACTTAAAGAAAAGTTGAGAACTGCTCCTGTATTGGCATACTATAACATTGAGAAACCCATTGTCATTCAGGTAGACGCTTGCCAGTCAGGTCTAGGTGCTGTGTTAATGCAGGAAAACAAACCAATCGCACTCGCATCTCGTGCGCTCGACTCAGCACAGTGTGGCTATGCCACTATCGAAAAAGAAATACTCGCCATGTTTCAGCTGTCAGAGGTTTCATGACTATATCTTCGGCAAAGAAGTTCAAATTCAAACGGACCACAAACTGTTGGTGGCGATAATGCAAAAACCAATACATAAACTGTCAGCACGGATGCAAAGAATGCGATTACAGAATTACAACATTCAGTTGTGTCATGTTAAGGGTTCTCTAATGTTCTTTGCAGACACATTGTCCAGAGCACACAGTGCCAATGTAGGTCATGCTGACCTATTTGATGACACACTCAGCATCACTGCAGTGGACAGGCAATCATCCAGTCTGTTAAGTAAAATTGTCAAAGAGTATGAAAATGTTTGATGTATCCATGTCCATGTTAATATCACACATCGAGAACGGGTGGGACACTACACGCATACAGACACTGCCATGTCAACGACAATACATTCCACACAAGACAAACTAACACTAGAAAACAACTTAGTGATGAAAGATAATCGGTTATGGTACCTCCAAAGCTCCGTGGTGAAATGATTGAAGCATTGCACGAGACGCACTTGGGTATCACTAAGTCCAAGCAGTTAGCACATGACTGCATGTTCTGGCCTAACATCAATAAACAAATTGAGGAAAAAGTAAGTCGGTGTGACACATGCCAAAATAACCAGATGAATTTGTATAACGAGCCACTGATAAACCACCCGATAGCGTGTCAACCTTATTTGAAATAAATCATGAAAATGACCTAATAAGCATAGATTATTACACTAAATATCCTGAGGTAACTTTGTTGAAGGATACAGCGTCTGCCACGGTTATCGAGGCCATGAAGGATAACTTCACTAGACATGGTATTCCGAACCAGGAGATTTCGGACAACGGTCCGCAGTTTAAGAGCCATGAGTACAAAGAATTTGTCTGTAGTACCCCCGAAGCAACGGCCAAATCAAAGATTTGTGCAAACAATCAAAAACATGTTAAAAAAATGCTTGGACATGAAAACAGATTTTCAGCTAGCGTGCTTAACTACAGGAACACTCCCTTGCTCGTGCTGAATGCATCCCCGGCTCAGCTGCTCATGAGCAGAAGGTTAAGGGTGAGATTGCCGATGGCGGAAGATGATTTAATACCCGAAACACAAAATCCAAAAAGGGCGCAAATTCAAAGCGCCAACAAAGTCAGAAAAGTTTCCATGACAAAAAATGTGGCAAAGCACACAAACCACTGAAAACTGGCGATAGCCTCAAGTACAAAAACCATGCAAGGGAATGGAAAAAATGGGCGAGTTTGGGTCGTACAGGAATTTCGGGAAGGGAGTATCAAATTTTAAATGAGTCAGGCAACATGTTGTATAGGAACAGGGTTCAAGTTATAATGGCTCCAGAAGTGGTACAGCCCAAGCCAGTCGGGCAGGCACAAAGTGTGCCGACAGCGCAATCAAATGTAAACAACACAGCTAATCTAACTAGGTCAGGTCGGGTGATTAGGCCGGCAGACAGGCTAGACCTATAAGTTAGTCAGTTGCAAACTGTAATCACAGATGAACACATGTGCATTTTAGTTTAAGTATTGTTTGCTTTCAGAGTCGTTATATTTATATTGTATGTCAAACTGGACACTGTATCATATAGGAGGCTAAGTAGCCGGACATTTTCGAAGGACATAAGTGACTCGGTACAGTTGGACATTGGCTAACATGTGGTTGAAAGCTAACTACCTGCAATATTACCTTTTATTGCTGTATTATTGTATTGTAACATGTAAGTTTGGCGTGATGATGACCATTTTTTAGATGTTGCAGATCTCAAAAATACTTTTGAAGGGGGGATGTAATATATGCATAATAGACATCCAGGCACGAGCTGAGAACAAAGGAATATGTAAATGAGATGACATCAGAGATGAAGGGTGCCATTGGTTCATGACCCTGGTCGGTGAATAAAGCATTCAGTATCCAGAAGTCAAAGTGTTCAGACGTCATACTTTCACAGTTATCAGTTGCTTTTGCCAAGCAGGCACTGTGTATGTGCGGCAAATCTACGTGTGTATAGTCCCAGGTTTCCCACACCCTGTCAAATCATGAAAGTTTTTCTGAAACAAACATTTTTCATGACTTAAAAATCATGAAATTTGGACTGTTATTTTATTTGTCTATATTATAATGTAGATTAGACTTTTATCAGAGTATGTGGCCTCGGTTGAAAATGTTCATGGTATTGTGAGCAGTAGCCTAAGTAAAAGACTGACAGCTTTGTGGGGAATTGTATATTTGTTAGCTCAAAATGCCGAGTTATCGACAGATGTCTATTAAATATATGCATTGCATTATTATACTTTGGATGCCGTTTTCAGCACATGCACAGTTGGAATTGCGAACTAGTCTATTGACCCAGTGAACCATTTCAGAATTACACCTGCATCTTTATACTTATAGTAGCATTTAAAAATAATGTTAGCTACATTTTTATTTTGTATTGGACAACCAAAGTGGCACAATATTTTCTATTTCATTTTCGCTGTGGAGTAAAGTAAAAATCATCAATCAACCAATCAATAAATCTCTATGGATCTGATGAGTTTGTAAAGAGGACAAATTCAGATCAGAATGTATGCCACTAGTACAAATGACTTTTTTCTATTACAGTGACGGCAATTGTCTATTTCCTCTACTACAAGACTCCGATCATAATGGCTTCAGGGCGTCAGATTTCGGTTATTCTCATGATTACAGTTATGATTTCGTACCTGTCGACATTCTTCTTCATCACGCAGCCCACCCCCATCACGTGTGCGATGCGCAGGGTTTCTACAGGTCTATGTTACACCATCATATACTCATGCATCTTGCTAAAGGCAAACAGGTAGGACACCAATCATGTAGTGGAGTCTGAGTTGGAGGTAACAAAAGGACCCCAACTCCTTTATACAAAAAACAACTTCCGAGCATACAGAGTGTTCGGCCCACCCCCGAGCTTAGATGATGCTGGGAGACCTCCCCCCCCCCCCACCAACAGGGGGGTGGGGGGCGCAATACACTGCAGATCTTATTACATGCCATAAGGGGCTTATCACTGTCCAATAATTCTTACGTACATGCTAAGAGAGAGAGACAAGTAGTGGAGTCTGAGTTGGAGGTAACAAAAGGACCCAAATAGAAAACCCAACTCAAACACAAACAAACGCCTAGAGAGAGGCGAGAGACTAGGCTGGGGAGCTGACCGTCGCAAGCAAGTTGGCAACCCTAAAATCGTCCGATATGCGGAAGTACAAATAGACACAGTCACTTACCCAGCCCCCCTGGGTCTTTATTTCCTGTATTGAGCTGTCTGCCATGAGCAGGTAGGTGGCCCGGCCCCGCTGCAGGGAGTGGCTGAAGAACAGGTCTGGGTCGAGGCCCAACACCCCGCAGAGGCGTTTAAGCACTTCTGAGTACTGGGTGTATTGCATCGGGGAAGAGCCCGAGGGATTAGGCATGCGGAAGGCCTGGTCGAACTGGGTGGCTGGTAGCTGGGCGAAGTGGAGCTCCACTGCCCGAACAGCGCAGAGCAGTGAGTGGGAGACCTTGGTGATAGGGGTGTCCAGTGTTCGCTCCGCGAATTGAATGGTCTTGGTCTTCCTAACCGCAGAGTCATGCCCAGGGGTGAAATGAGAAATCCCCCTTGAGCAGGGGGGCATCAGAGCGGGTGATGTGTGCTTTCCTGAACAGACCTCGGAATGAGGTTAAGATGGCCACCTTGAAGGCAGTGTGTCCAAGTTAGTCCGATAGGTGTGCTAGCATCATTGCGAGTTGGGCTGGGAGTAGCGGTGCCGCCTGGCGGGGGGCATCGCCCAGAAACCTGTGTGCACCAGCCAGGCAATGGCGGATGTTAAAATTGTCAGTCTAACGCCGCGCGCCCCGAGGCCTTGATCTGAAGATTGAGGAAGCTCAGGTATGAGCGGTTCGAGGCATACCGCATCGATTTGGCTAACCATGTAATATGTAGGCAGACTTGCCAAGCATCACAAGGGAAAGGGGTGCGAGCATGTCTCACAGAATGTCAGGTATTTACGTTGGCTCGAATTGGCGCAGTCTAGTAGAGGGGGCCAAGTGCATATATGGGCCTGGCGAAGGTGTGACCCCCTCTATCAACTTTGGCACAATGGGTGATTAGCCCCGCCAGGCACTCAATTTCTATGTGCGTAGTGCACTTCCTACTGTAGAGGATGTGAATACATTTGAACAATTTATCTAGTTTATCAGCCGGAAGACTTAAATTCATCTTTTCCGGGCTAATCATTATACCTAGAAATCTGCATAGTGTATTAGGTGAAGCAAGTTTTTTTAAACTGACAAAGAAACCTAGCAATCTCAGGACGGTTGCAAGGTCAGATTGTGCTATAACGCCCTTCTCAAATGCGTTGGTGATGGTGCAAAAATCATCTAAGTAGTTTGTGACTCTGTCATGGCCCCTGTGGACCATACACCTAACGATAAAATCTGAGATTTTTTAAAAGACGAATGGGCTCGAGCTGAGGCCCATACATAACCTGTTATCCCGTAAAACGTAGTTACCCCCTTGGTGAACTGGCGGCAGGCGATGGATGCGTATATGCACCGCCCTGTAGGCGTCTGAGATGTCTACTACTGACATAAAATCGCCCTGTAGCATATTATCAGTGACGTCGTCAATACTTTTATATGCAAATTTTCTTGCGCATTGGTCAGTATGAAGGTTTACGCAGGTCTTACTGGGGGAGCTGCAGTCGATAATGGTCCTGAACCCAATTGAATCAGGCTTGAGCACCATGCCAATAGGGTAGGCATAGAGCACTGGCTCACTTCTAATTGAGAGAATCCTGGCATCAATTTCGCCCCGAAGCTTTTTTGACATGGTGGCGTGGGTGAGATTGCCTGTGCTCGAACCATAGTTGTGTCCCCTATACCCGGAGTCACAGGTGTCATTAATTACACGAAAACCGTATATGATGCCCCGCATTACATAATCCCAATCAGGGTCATTGTTCCCCCGAAAGAAGGCTTCCATGAAGAAGCAGCATGCCAGGAGCTGAGCGATGGCTCCACCTATCATATGGGAACAGCTGCATACGCCCCTGTCACACGTGTCATACACCGTGAATTCCGCCGTTTGCCTTCCCCGGTCTATGGCCGATACCCGATAGAGGGGCTCCACTTCCCCTATTTTAACAAATGATAGCCAAGCGGCACTATCATCCGGGGGGTCTAAACCACCCTCACCTTGCCCTACTTTACCCATCGCCTCTACTGGCCGGCTGGGGGGGGGGGGGGGGGGAGGGGAGGGGGCCACACTATTTGTTTCCACAGCTACCATGTTCAGGTGGGGAATGGGATAGGAACCAGTACCACTAAGGCCTGTTAATCTGACATTGTTACCCTCACCAGCCCCGTTAGAGTCACAATCATCTACATCAACACTCATGACCGCGCTGCTGCTGTGACGGCGACCAGATTTATTGTCGACAAATGGAAAGGCTTGATCATGGGAAACAGTGGTAGTATCGGTGCCCGGGCGGTTCACAACATCATGATAAGCATCATCACAAGTATTTGAACTGGGGTTATCAATGATATTACTGCCACGGGGGAGAAACATTGGTATCATCAGTGCCGACAACATTACGATAACCATCAACACAAGTATTATAATTGGGGTCATCAGTGATCTTGTTGCAACTGAAAACCTTGGCAGCATCACGATATGCATCATTGGCAACATCACGATACGCATCAACATCATGATAAGCAACAACACAAGTATTATAACTGGGGTTAACAGTGATATTGCTGCAACAGAAGACCTCATGAGAAACATAAGTATATTCATCAACGGCAGTATGGCTGGCAGAGTCACAGTTATTGTTACTATTATTGTCGGCATGGGGTCTCGCCTGGTGGTGTGGCGCATCAGGCCAGACCATTCCCCGCCCACCTCGCTACTGAGCGTTTTGTAGGAACAACTGGAGTGCCCCGGCCTGGCCGCCGCTTCCGGCCCGCTGTGAGGATGCGTGCCTGGCGGGCCGGATGTTGGCTGCTACCGCCTAGCCGGCCGGGTCCCAGCAGTGCCTGCAGTTGTGATGGTCCTCACAGCCCAAGCCTTTGCTGAACCCGGCCGAGCTGTTCCAGGCATCACACGCTTGCTTCTCATGGGCATGCACCTGGCAAGATGGCCGCCGGCCCTGCTTGTGACATGGTGGGAACGTTTTCCAGCCACAAAGTGCTCCATGGACATGTCCATGTTGCCCCCCCCCCCCACAAACGGCCGCATCCTCTTGTTAATGGCTATGCGCTGAATGTCCTTGTCGTAGCCCTGGTAGCCCTTGTCCGGGTATGAATCGGGCAATGCCTTCATCACCATGTAGCCTATATCCTTCATTACCCATCCTTGTACGAGGCCGACATGGTTTTAGATGCTACTGCCCACTTTAGGTTAGCCAGTATGAGAGAAGTTTTTTAAACTGTACTAATCGCGAAGACGCCGCTTTCTACTGGAGCTCCTGCGTGAGCGGCAGTGGCAGTGATGGCGTGATGATTTCTTCCTCCTCTGGCGGGATTGGTGTTTGGAATCGCGAACTGTCCAGGCCTCAACCACGTCCTCCTCTGATTGTGCTGATTCCTCTTATTTCCTCGACCGCGATCTCCTCCCCAGCCCGCTGTTGTGGTGTGTACCACTCCGGTCCTGGCTGCGGCGGTGAGTTCAGCTCTGTTAGCGGTCGTGGTGGTTCGTTCCGCTCCTCTCCCGGCTGGCGCGCCCGCCTTTTCCTGAGAGGCTGAAGGCTTCAACCTCTGCTTCTATCTCCTCCAGCTGGCGCTGCAGGATACGCTCCCTCTTACGAGTGGACGGCGTCATGATCTTCCTGCAGAGATCCTTCTCAGCCTCGCTCTGCTCATCCTGCGTCTGCTCCCCCATAATTGTGTCCAGGCTCAGTGTAGCCCCTAAGCTGTCACTGGGCCTCAAGGCTCTGGTCCCGCTCCTTGCTAGATGCCCTGTTCTGGCATTGGTCAGCCATTACTGCTTCACGGCCCGCCCGGTTGCGTCTACAATCCTTGCCTACCGGCCCGGTATGAGACTCAGCGCAGGTGGCGCAGAACTTGGCGGCCGGCATGGAGTGGCACGGCCGGGTGAGAAAGCTGGCCGGTGTGGAGAGTGGGGGAGGAGGGGAAGGCAGGGAAACACTTCCGAGAGTATGGAGTGTACGGCCCACCCCGCCCAGTTATGCGGGCCGTATATACACACGCATATATTCAGTAAAACCTCTCTATACTGACCCCTCCACAGATCGACCACTCCCCTATATCGATCGCTTTATGTGGGTCCGAAAAATACCATTGTAAGGATATTCTAACTCTCTAAACCGACCACCTCCCTAAATGGACCACTTAAAGTCGTTCCCGTGGTCGGTCAGTTTAGAGAGATTTTACTGTATATATGTATACTAGCGTTCGACGCCCTGCGCCGATGAACTGCTTGACAAACGCCGGTGTCTCCTCCTATCTCGTGATCTGTTCCTTGAACGTCCATATGTCGAGTATCCCGATTCAGACTCTCCAGTCGGCAGTGGTCGGTCGTCGGCCGCCATCTTGGATACATCACCGGCAGTTGTGTCCTCCTTGCGGTACGGCGATTCCCTATCCGTCTTGCTCGAACATCTTTTCTTCTTTTCCCTTACCACCAGCAACCGGTCCCACTCTTCCCTTAGCTCCTCTATCTCCCGTCTTGCCTCCTCACGCTGGTCGGAAAACGACAGTTTCTCGATTGTCGTACCCAAGTCCGCCTCATCGGCCGTTGTTTTCGGAATTTTCGACATTTTCGCTGCAGAACTTCGTGTCATTCTATTGTTTCCCTTGTGTACTTTCTTTTTAGTGCAACAATCTGAGTCAAAACAGAAACGCAAAAATATTTGTCATAGTATGTGTTACCGAACACACCGACACGTAGCGTAGCGCGTGACACGGTCCTCTCAGTTTAAAATTCGGAGCTCATGTGATACTGACGCGTTTTGCTGGCCTATGCGTAAACGGCGGTGGTGTCAGCCGCGTGCAGCGGGTTCCAGCCTGCAGCAAATAGCACAATAAATAATGCGTAAATAATAAATAGCAAGCAATTAAATACAAAGTTCCATAAAACCATATAGAATACCTGCTCCGCCCCTTTATAGTTATACTCATATAATACATTATATATCACATATATATTTAACCGTAATGCTTTTCCTTATTGGGATCTTTACATGTTGTACGTCTTATATAAAGTTGGGCTACGTAGCAAGAGACAGACAAACAGGTGATTGGTCAGACACTTTATTCTGCGTCTTGACGAGCAAAATACAGGCTTACCGGTCAAACCCCTCACGAACACAGCATCGCAAAACAAAATCTGAGATTTTTGAAAATATCTAAGGGCTAGAGGATAACCCCATACTAAGGTGGTTATCAAGAAAGTAAGTAACGTCTCTACCACCCGTATCACAGTACCGCAGGCCCTGGTGTTGACAGTCATTGGGGTGTATAGAAATCGCCCTATAGGCATCCTTAATGTCTATAGTCCTGAGAAAATTCCCACTTTCTAACATCTGAGTACCATCATCAAAGCCCTAGGCTGCGTGCATAATGGGTGGCAATCAGTGACGGAGACGACACCGCTCATCTCCTCAACCCTAAACCTCTTACTAATCATCTCATTCTCCCAAGCCGACTTCCTCTTACACCTCTCGGGAGTATACCTCACCTCACAAATAGGGTTTATTACGCAAAACCCGAAGGTTATACCTATCATGAGGTACATCCAATCGGAGTCGGAATCGCCCCGCATAAACAACTCGGCGAAAAACCTAAAGGTTTAAGCTGAGTGGCCACACCCGCAACTGTGTGCGCGCATGTACAACATCCCTGCACATGCTCCTTGGTGACCTTAATTGTCACCGGTGGCGCCCCCTGATGTTCCCTAATATGAACTAACATGTCCCTATGATCGTCACGCTCCACAAATAACAGATCATCCCTGCTGGCACCCTCTGGTTGGACCCAACGCAACCCTTCCCCCAATGCAAATGAATGAATATCGCTTAATCGAACCTCGCCCACACCAACAGCCTTAACCCCACCTGCAACATCAACATAACATGGCATGCATTGTTCATGCTCAAAGGGGGATCAATCAAGCAAGTCAGTGTGGATTAAGTTGACCTCATCTGAAGCACATTCATCTATAACAGCATTGGTTTCATTCAACAATACACCATCAAAGTTTGCATGCATAGAATTTAGAAACTAAGAAAGCACCGTGCCACTGATCGGCAAACAGCTGACAGTTACTGGGTCATTGTGGACATCCATCACAATGTCTGCACCGTCAAAGCTGTGGTTCATACCATTACCACTCACCATCTTACACTCTCTGGCCCAATTATCCCATGTCAATCTAGTGTTCGTCCTCATGCATCAGTCCTTGCATGTTGTTTGTGTGTGGGCCTTCGAGCCTCAGCATGAACAAATGCGTATGAATCGACACTCGTCGTCAGACCTGCTTCAGCCCGGGCGTAATCGATTAATCAACTCGTATGACCCGAGCCACGTTTTGGTGCATGCGCACATTCTACAGACTCAGGTTGAATAAACGAATACGCTCGGGGTGGATAAAATGGTGGCTTAATCTAAACCTTAATATTTTTGTTCACTAACCGATATATGTACAGCAAAATAGGATTTTAAGTATTTTATGATTGTAGAAGCTGATAATCTGGGTTATTAAAGAAAAAGTATTAAAACAACACGTACGACCTGTAGGGGTAGCTGGTATATTACAGGTACCAGCACAGATGTGACGTCATCGCTCCTAGTAAACCCCAGCCAAGAAGTGGGTTATTGGGGTCGGGTCGTTTTGCACACGGCACGTGTATTTGTCGACTCCACTCGCGGTGTTCGATTTGAGATTCTGACGACTCGGGTAACCCGAGTCGCTCGGGTCGTGTTAATCGATTACGGCCCCCGAGTCCCCGTTCCAGGCATAACAGGCCTTCCGGGTCATGTTACCCGATGACCTTTTCCCCCCGGCTATAGCTGCCGCTCCCCGCCGTCTTTGTCTTCATGTGATGCGGGCCGTAATGTTCAATACTTTTGTCTTGATGGGCATTTGTGGAGGCCGCAAACCTGTGATGTACGGAAGGAATGCATGTGGACACATTGAGTTCAGATGTTAGACTGGTTTATTACACAGTTGTTTAGTCCGGTCAGGTGGTCAGGTGGGGCGTAATCGATTAATCGACTCTGGTCACCCGAGCCACTTTTTGGCGCATGCGCACATCCTGCAGACTCGGGTCGAATAATCAAATAAGCTTCTCCATGCTCGGGTGACAAAAATGGTGGCCCTTTTATTTGTTTTTTTAGTAGCCGATATAATTACAGCAAAATATGATTTAACTATTTTTATGATGGCATAGTTTAGTGATATTTCCATTTCATTAATCTATGATATTACCCCAAAAAAATATGTCTGACTGGTACCGGTGGCTGTTATCCTGCAGGACCGTACCAGCGCAAATGTGACGTCATCGCTCCTTGCAAACCCCAGCCAAGAGGTGGGTTACTGGGGTCGGGTTGTTTTGCACACGGCATGTGTCTTTGTCGACTCCGCTCGCGGTGTTCAATTTGAAATTCTGACGACTCGGGTGACCCGAGTGGCCCGGGTCGTGTTAATCGATTACATCCCTGGTGGTCACATGATCACCCAGCTCTGCCTTGCATACCTTGCATAGCTTACATGAGTCACATACATTACATCTCCCTTCTTTTTGTCTTCTTCTTTTTTCTTCTTCAAAGTATAGTAACAAAGTGTAATAAAAATAATAAAAACAACTTTTTAAAATGTTGTCGTCCGTTTGTGTTTCCTTGCAGTTCGTTTTCTGCCGACACTTGGCATTGTTTACATTGGCATATGACCATATACACATCAAAACATGGATCATAAGACATGGAGCAATACGGGATATGATTATATAACATAGCAGATTCATACATTGTTGTGGGTCAGTACATCTTTGGTTATGCTGGAAATGTTCGAATACAATACAATTTCATTGAATATAAACACCTTTCGTCGTTGTGTCTGTAACAAACAACTGGTTATCTATCAACCTGATACAATAATTACATGATGTGTTGTTTACTTTGTTCATT